>OX578140.1:131587159-132812159 GCA_951213105.1 Amaurobius ferox
CAGGGACTGTACTCTCTTTCCCCTGCCACCAACCTCTTGGAAGGACTTAAGAATCCACATGTTTAACGTGATCGTACGCCGCATGAACCCGGCGGCAGTTGTGGCAGCGTGCAAATCCAGCGAGCAAACCACCGGACTACCGCGCCCGAAATGTGCCAACAGCACGCGGTGTTCCCAGGTGGTCACCCACCCAAGTACTAACCGCGCCCGATGCTGCTTGACTTCGGTGATCTAACGAGAACAGGTGTTTTCAGCCCGGTAGAGCCGTTGACTCGGCTGTGTGCCTGTGTAAAATAAAGGCTGATTGGGACCGTTGGCCCTGGCGCTTCCACATACGTACCCGATGGTCATTTGTGCCATCATCTGACCATCCATAGACTGAAGCGGGATTCATCCCCCTGAACACTATGCGACGCCAGTCTGATGGCAGCCATGATTCTCGGCTGCAACACCACTCAAAACGACTCTGTCGATGTTGTAGGGTTATGGGGCAGACGTCTTAAAGGCCACCGTGAGCGTAACCCCACCTCAGCCGAGCACCATGATATGTTGGAAGGTACCACGAGTGATATGTAAGAGGCTGTAGCACGTTGGGTAACGGACAATGGTCTTTTGTGGGTTACCCTGGTGCTGATTAGATTTTGATATGATTCGAAAAAAATAACCTGTCTTTTTTTTGCAAAATGGCCCGCAAAAATCGTCAAAATCTAAAATAAAAAACTACGTATGCTCAAATATATCCATTAAATGCTTGTTTTATACGTAATTTTTAACAATGAAAGGAATAAGATCAACCCCATTGCACTAGGACTAGCCGTTCTCGAGATATTTCAGTTTTTTCGTATTTTCTCCACGCCACCTTTGAAAATAAGTCTAGTTACCAAATGAGAACGAAAATTGAATTAAAAGTCAACTAAATGTAATTAAAATAAAGAGAACGTGGATATAAGTCTGTAGGGAAAGTCATGTGCTGCCCACATCAGATTTTTTAAAAGGGAGTGCTGAGAAGTTAGTATTATATTTTTCAAAAAGTTGTAAAATAATTCTAAAGATATCATCTATATCAATATTATTGAATAAATCCTTAAAATCAAAGGTATAAATACTATGGATATTAGTTTGAGTTTTTAATTTCTTAACTAATTCATAACTGTTTTTACTTTGCTTGCAATACATGATAATGTATAGGAAAGTATTGGAATCATACCGAAAATCGCAACTCGAGTTTTCGACGGATCAACACGTTTCGGGACCTGTAAAATACGAAAAAACCATTTTTAGCGTGACGTCTGTATGTGTGTCTGTGCAGATTTTGTATCCACTCTAACTAAAAAAACTAATGGACCGAATTTCATAAAATTTGGTAGGCAAGTCACTTGTCGGCGAATCTGGTGCTGATTAGTTTTAGGTACAATTTAGGATAAATAAACCAGCCTTTTTTTGCAACATGGCTCTCAAAAATTTCTTGTATCCACTTTAGCTGAAAACTAATAGACCGAATTTCACAACATTCGGTAGATAAGTCGCTTGTGGGTCACCCTCGTGCTGATTAAATTTTAGTACGATTCGAAAAAAAATAACCTGTCTTTTTTTGCGAAATGGCCCGCAAAAATCGTTAAAATCAAAAATAAAAAATTACGTATGCTCAAATATATCCATTAAATGCTTGTTTTATACGTAATTTTTAACAATGAGAAGAATAAAACCAACCCCATTACACTAGATCTAGCCGTTCTCGAGATATTTTAGTTTTTTTTTTGTATTTTCTCTACGCCACCTTTGAAAATAAATTCAGTTAACAAATGAGAACGAAAATTTTATTAAAAGTGAATTAAATTTAATTAAAATAAAGAAAACGTGAATATAAGTCTCGAGGGAAAGTCATGTGGTGCCCACATCAGATTTTTTACAATATGACTATTATTAAAGATGCCATCTGACAAAGAGATTTCATTTTAAATATTTCGTAATAATTTACACACATACACACACACACACACACACACACATATATATATATATATATATATATATATATATATATATATATATATATATATATATATATATATATATATATATATATATATATATATATATATATATATATATATATAAATTAAAATAACAAAAACTAAAGTGCAAGAGTGTGAATCAGTATATACATGTGTGTGTATGTAATTAAATTCGCAAAAATGACGATAACTTAACGAAAATTATGTCAAATTGATGAATTATTTATTAAAGTATTTTAATATATTGACTATATTGCTTATTGCGGTCGCTATCAATATTGATAATTGCCAATTTAGAGTTGCGTAAAACATGAGTTACTTCAAAATGATTTTGCATGTCGCTATCCAGAAAAGTGCCAAATGTATAATTCAATAAAAGTATTATGCCGTAAATCGTATACATCATTTTTTCACTGTGAAAGTAGTCAATTTATTGCATTATACAAGAAAAGTCATGTGCTTCCCACATCAAACTTTTTAAATTGGATCGATTGAACGAAAATCGTCTGCTATATAAATGCATTTGAATTAATTTCGTTGCTAAACGACATGATATAATTTTCTATAAATAAAGTTTTCGAAAAAAATCGTCTGCTCTATGATGTATATATGGAAGCGTTATTTAATTTTATTTCGACAAGCTATAAACCTAGAAACCGAAAACACAAACGGAGTTGTCTACAGTGAAATAGAGAATAATCCTATCAAATTTTTTAAAAAAAAATCCGTTTGATACTGTGGATTTGTATATGGAACAGACAAACAAATAAACAGGCTTTTAATTTTATATTGTATAGAATTTAAGTTCTGACGTTTCTGACCCCAGAGAAAGCTTAGAATCTACGTTAGAACTACTTGGAATCTACGTCTCGGAAGTCATAAATATTCGTTACGAGCAGTCCAGATTAATTTTAAAATAATCAGTGTATTCATCTAAACAAAGAAAGCCAGAAATGTTATCTCGTCATTTTTACCTAGTCCCTCATAAATCGAACACACCCATGCTTATATTTATTTACAAGGAAGTGTTGCTTGGTGAAAATACTAACGCTATAAAAGCTGAATAAAGTAGACTCCAAGAAATAACAAATCTTTTGAAAATCCAAATTAGTCATTCTTAAAAATACTTTAATCCTTCTTTTATACATCGGAAGGAAATAGCAGGTATTATTTCTGAAGCGGATTATAAAAAGGTACTTTTACTGTAAAACTTGTTTCCTTGCTAGCCTATGCAGCTTGCAGAGAATTAGACTTACTCTGTAGAGTATAAGGAATATATATACATAGCATAAGTATTCAGTGCTGCGAAATTTGCAAGGTTTATTTTGATAATTTTATTACGACAAAATAAGATTAAGGACACAACTTTAGACAGAAGATGTTTTATTAAAACTTCTTATAGGACGCACAAAGTAAAAAATGCCAGAGCGCTTTCGAGCGTTAATACGCTCTTCATCAGTGGCTACCACTTCATCAATGGTAGCCACTGATGAAGAGCGTATTAACGCTCGAAAGCGCTCTGGCATTTTTTACTTTGTGCGTCCTATAAGAAGTTTTAATAAAACATCTTCTGTCTAAAGTTGTGTCCTTAATCTTATGTGGTTGAAATCAGACGTGATGCCAACTTTGTTATTTATTATGACCTTTTGTATTACTTACAGAAAACTATATAGTATTTCTGTAATAAATTAAGTCGAAACTATAAAATATAATTTTAATTGCAAATATAATTTTAATTGCAAATATAATTTTAACTCTAAAAGTAAGAACAGTTTGCAGAAAACTGGACGAGATCACAGCTTTCGAAACAAACCAAAAAACATCCCCTGTCAAAGAATTAATCTTCACAGTTCACAAAATCAATTTCAGCAAACAAACTTCTGAAAAAATCCTGAATACGAACAAATTATACAAACTCTTTGTAGTTTGGGAAAGAATTAATTTTACTTCTTTGCTAATTAATTTCAATCTCACAATAGCCAGTCGCTATTCAGAACATATAAAGGATTTCTGCGTATAAAACTGCAAAATTGTTAAATATTTAATTTTCTTAATCATGTTTTAACTTGGGTTTTCCATTGTCCATTTTATACTTCGAAGAACTGAAACTTCTGCAATCGAACTCTTTTGTATTAAACATGTAAATTATTCACATTTCGGAAATGATATATAAACTCTTAAAAAAAAAATCTGATATGGGCAGCACATGACTTTCCTTATATAACGCAATGTATTTACTACTTTTACAGTAAAAACAAAATAGGTTATTCTTATATTAGATACTTATATTTTTCCAAGATATTGAATTTTCGTTAAATAGTCGTTATTTTCATTGATTTAGTGTCATTTTTATCCAGTTGGCGAGATTTTCTTTGATTTGGTAACATTTAAAAAGTCGCCAAGTTAACGACATGCCGCCAAAATCTTGCCAAGCGTTATGGATGGAGAAATAATTTATTCTTATAGCAGATAAATAACTATTGGCGTTCAAATACAAAAGTATTACTCAAAGTATATTTTTTCATGAATGGAACGAGCTAGATTCACGAGCATGATGTCACCAAATTTATCGCATAATATTACATATGAAAAGAAAACATGCTTCTCAATTGTACATGTATCTTACATGTTTCAGGAGTTCCACAGGGTGGCTGCAGTAGCAGTATGTTAGCTAATTTATATCTTTATCATTTTGAACAGTCTTTTACATCAATAGATTATACAATATACAGATATATTGATGATCTGATTTGCTTAGTATATACTGAAAATTGTGTCATTAATATAGATTTTTATCCTGTTAATTTGGAATTAATTTCTAATGAAGCTACTATTAGTAAAAATATTATTTTTTGGATTTAAATCTTTTTGTTGAACCTTCTAATAGAATTGTTACTAATTTATATGATAAAAAAGACTCTTTTAATTTTAAAATTAATAAAATCTTACCATTTAATTCCTGCAACTCGCTTCTATTGTTTAGAAATATAATTCTTAATCAGCTTTTTGGATTATATAGATTATCTGATAAAAAATTCCATGCTTTACATATTGATAATCTAAAAATTACCAGCAATTTATATAAATATCCCTCTTATTTTGTAAATTGTATAGTTAAAAAATTTAAAATAGCTGGATTTTCTTGAATTTTATTTATTTAATATTGCTTTAAATTTTAGCATGACATCTCCCTTCTCTTGTTTTAATTATATTTTATTTATACATCCACTTAGACATTAGCCTTTCTAGTATTGCACCTCTTGATGGTATATTATCTTTTGTACATGTCTTTTCGTATTACTGTTATTTATTTCTTACGAATGGCAACAGTATATCTTATTCCTTTGTGAATGGCAATACTTGTCACTTCTTTCAGTGTTCCCGTGCTTACTAGGTTAGTGTGCTTTTTCAGTCAGTTTTTTGGTATCCATTTTTCCTTTTATTTTTCTTATTTATGTATGTCGTCCGAGTAGAAATAGTTTATAGATATAATCAAACTATTTCTTCAGAAAAATACATTTTTGTGTTTACTTCTACAAAAAACTTGGACATGATTACGATTTTTATAGAAGTGAACAATTCATGATTTAGGCTTAGAGCCTTGTCCACGTGTATAGCGTTTGTGCTTGATTTCGTTTGTTATTCTTTTTTCGATTCCATACCTTTATATTTAGATACTTTTCATTGACTTGTTGATTCGATATTTATTTTATTTATTTTTTTTTTCCATATGCTTGAAGATTTATTGATTTATACTTTTATTTCGTAAGCCTGTTAAATAGTTGAATTTTCGTGTTACAGCTTCTCACTTTTCTTTCATTGGATCTTCAAATATTTTTCTTATATATATATATATATATATATATATATATATATATATATATATAAAACACATTTTAATTTTAAATTCAACACCTTGCTACAATTACGACGATATTTGACAGATCATTCTCAAACAATTTTAAATAATTTTTCATCTCCATGTTTCATTTCCCACAGTTGAAATCTTAGTATATAGATTTAACTGTAACCTGTTTTGAGTTAAAATGTTTAGTCAGTATCACGTAATCTGCTCTGTTAAGCAAAACAAGGGGTTAATACATTTAAATTATTATGTATTCTTATTTCTTTTTAATACAATACTTTACTCAAATACTTTGCCACACGCTGGTATATTTGATTATTTTTTATTTTTATATTTTATTTCTTATATATCTGATCCATTTTACATTTTCCTCTACGCCGGGCCATGTGCATTATTTCTGTAATACAATTTACAGTAATGCACACAGAAACGTAGAATCCGCATTAACGAAACATGTGTGGCCCTTGATAACTTACATGGTTTCGGAAATGCTTTTCACTTTATTCAATTTATTCATTTTCAAAAAAAAAAAAAAAATTGGGAGCTCGGAAAAGGCCTAGCTCATCGTGCAAAACAATGTTTCTGTTTTGCAACTTTTCATCTTTAAACACATTTCTTGCATTTACGTTTATGCAGGGAACAAGGGGATTAGTACCTTAAGTACCAGTATCACATATATGATTTATATCAATACTTTCATCCTAATGTGCTGAAAAAATTTATTCGGCCTCTTTACCACATGTATAATTGTTATTCCATTCCTTAATTTATATATGGAACAGGAAAAAAGGGGTATTTTATACCAATTTAGTACCTGTTTTATTTATAATGTTTTCTTATCCTGTTTTTTTTTTAAATATTCAACGACTTGTCGTACAGTACTTTTGAAGTCACATTTACATTTCAGTCCATCTTTCTTTCACTTATGCTATACAGAACATTTTCTATTAATGATCAATCTCAGGTGTATATAATACAAGTAAAATAAAAATTCTGCAATTAAATTATATATATATATATAATATATATATATATATATATATATATATATATATATATATATATAAATATATATATATATATATATATATATATATATATATATATATATATATATATATATATATAATTTTTTTTTTAATTTCTTCTTTCCTTATATTTCATTTTAGTTACAAAAACCAATCCCAGATATACGACGGAAAGATACGAGATTACGGCAAACTCCTAACTTATGAATTGTGCTATAAGGTTAAAGATCTGAGTGATATTAGCAGGCCGGCTGAGAAGATTACGGAGTTTCCTGAAATAGCACTCTAATCCCACAAAGAAGGGTTGCAAATGTATTCTAAGGGAAATATGAGTATTGATTATGCCACGATATTATCCACGTATTCGCGCAAGGAAATAAACGAATAAACAGCAACAAAATATGTCATAAAAATGGGGAAACTAAAAAATCACCGTTAGAAAAATATTCAAAAGTGTAAAGAACCCATATCTTAACCACAGTGGCGAGGCGAAGCGTCATAAAATCTAATTTGGAGAGAGATGAAATCAGAAACCAAAATTAGCAAATAAAATTATTTTACTTTTTTTCTATTTTTTATTACATTTTCATATAAATATTTGTGTGGATCTTTAAAAGATGATGTTTGCTCACCTCAGCTCCCCAAAAACATGAGCATTCATTCCTATGACAGGCCTTGAACGGGCTAGTCCGGTAACAGTTAGAGGGACAAAATTTTTACCTACACATCGAGTACAAAAGGTCTGAGCATTGGCATGTGGTAGAACTTCAGGGTGTCAAAGGAGATCAATGAGTCTGTCAGTCCCCTCAGGTGGCCTTCGCCCTGGGCGTATTTTTGAAATAGGCTAAAATTGACATATGCTTACCCCATCGAGTACATGAATAAAATTGGAGTCAAATGATAGTAGGTCCCATAAACTGATTTATGAGTCTGGTGGCAGACCGCATGGCACACGCCTTCAAAGTTAAAATTTTGAAACCTTAAACATCTATACCTTAAAATCCTACGAGTAGAATTCAACAAAATTTTATATTTGGAGGTTTTAAAATATGTGCATTAAGATTATATAAAAAATTAGCACATTATAATTCACTTTTTTCATCCGACCAAAATTTAAAAACATTTTTAATTTAAAATATCAAAATGTAAAACTTTTAATTAAGAATTTTCGTTTGTGGGTTATCTTACTACATATTCAAAAGTAAAACTGATATCAATAAGTATTCATTTTAGTGATATATAACTGAAAATCTCTTTGGATAAATTAACATAGAAAAGTCCAAACTTCTATTGCCAACTGTTAGAAAAATTTCCATCACAAAAAATGAAGCTTTTATTTTCTGGGTGTTATTTACTGTAACAAATGGATTGGTTACAAAAATATAATTTTCACTCAACTTATTTAGTATATTTTGTCCCAACTTACCCCGTCATTCCACTGAGTACATGGATGAAACTTGTCTTTCGTTAGTGTTTTACAAGAGAAATGCGAGTTTACAGGTCTTGCAGTCATCCGATGTCACATATTTAATTCCGAACGTCAAAAAGAACAATTTTTCCAAAGCGCTTCCGCATCGCAGAGCACATTTCAGCGGGAAAGCAAAACTTTTGTTTTGAGAAATAGAAAACATTTAATCGAGCAACAGAACAGCGGTTATAGAAATAATAATAAATATTAAAGTTACATAAAGCGTTTTCTTTTATACACTACCCTACACAAAAAATGAAACACCATAAAAGGGCGAATAGAATGGGATGGTAAAGGACACACAGACAAAGATGGCATATATAAATAAGTGATGTAAATTCTAGAAGGTTAATGCAAAACAGTAATGGCATAAACAGGGGGATCAGTTGGCAGTAGTACCACCTTTTGCGGCGATACCCGTCAAGGAACAGATGCAATAAGCGTGCGGATAATTTCCTGAAGGATGTATGACCACATGCCTTCAACCATCCTCCACAGGTATTCCTCTGTTTGAGGCGGGGGCAGGGCAGTCAAACCACAGCCAATCACGTCCCATACATGCTCGATAGGTGAAAGATCTGGAGACATCGAGGGCAAGGAAGCACCTGTATATCTTGAAAGGCTTGTCTGCTGATGGTTGCCGTGTGCGGTCCAGCGTTATCTTGCTGGAAAACAGCATTTTGCAACCGCTGAAAGTAGGTAGTGCAACTGGTCGTAGCACCTTATCCACACATCGCCATGTCGTCATTGAGCCTCTGACACGATCCAGAGATGACTGGCTATCGAAGCCGATGGCACCCCAAATCATTAGGCTTCGTTGTCAAGCAGTATGGCGTTCAACATTCGCAGCTGGATTGAATCTGTTTCCACGTTGTCTCCAGACTCTCAAACGGCGACTGCCATTTGACAAACAGATCCGAAACTTGTTTTTTTTTCCCAATGGCCAAGTATGTTGTACGAATCTTCTACAAATACACGTGTATATCTTTTAATCTACGACAATATAAGTAGTACAGGTATATTGACATATGTTTTGATATATATTGGCATATATTGGAATCAATTACGACCTTCTGGTATAAAGAGTACGGATATTATTGATGTTTTCAATTTATTACGTCATCTCTTTTATTTTGGCAAATATTTTTGAGACGCATATTGTAATACGGGTAATCTTCTACTAACACATTGGCATATTTTCTGATCTGCGACAATATAATTAGTACGGGGTTGCATATATTCATTCAATTCCTATTTTTTCTTCTGTAAATTTGCTTACAAAAGGGGGCAGGATGTTTTATTCTTCAGATCTGATCGTGAAGATAATTTTGCATAGTGAGAACATATATTCTTAAACTTCTCTTTAGGAGCAATAAATTTAATATTTTAACAGAATTTGCACATGATTGCGAACTTTAAGTTTCTTTAAATTATACACTCCGTACGAATAACGGGTGTGCTGTTAGTGGTTAATAAATTTTAACATTTTAGGAGGATATATCATGTTGCTCGGCATCGCAATTAAATTAAATGTGTTTGTTAATGTTTTTATTATTTTTTTCGATTTAAATAATAAATAAATGGATAAATGGATATAAAAGTATATCTTATGAATGGACGGTTTGATTTTTCTTTTAATTATATTAATTGCTGACTGCGTACATCAATTGCATTTATTTGACGAAACTGTCGCCAAATGTTCCATAGAAATATAACTATTTAGACGATATTTTTTCTACCAATTTATTTGAAGCAAATGATATCATGTCGCTTAGCAACGGATTTAAATCCAATGTGTTTATGCGGCAGACGATTTTTATTAAATCCTTTCCGATTTGAATAATGAAGATATGTATATAAAATAAATTTCATTGCCATTTCATTTTGGACTGGATAATATCAATTATACTCTTCAGGTTTAAACATTATTATTATTGATATTTTCCGGAATTATTGATTCAGGGATTATTGATATTTTTAAGTTATTACGCATTGTTTTATTGCGGCAAAAATTGCTGACACACGCATATTGTACGTTGTACGAGTAATCTTCTAGGAATGCACGGGTATATCTTCTAACCTACGAGAATATAAGTAGTACAGGTATATTGGCATATATTTAGACATATATTGGCATATATATTGGAATCAAGTACAGTCTTCTGGTATGAAGATTAAGGGGATTAATTATATATTCAATTTATTACGTCGTCTGTTGTATTTTACCAAAAAACATTTGTGACTCATATTGCAAAACGGGTAATCTTCTACTAATAATCGGACATTATAAGTAGTACGTGTATATCTTCCCATATAATTTTAGCACTTTAATTTTGACATATATTGGAATAAATGACTGTCTTCAGATTTAAAGATTACGGGTTTACTGGTATTTTCAATTTATACATGTAATCTACTAATACAGGTTATATTTTCTAATATTCGCGTATATAATTAGTACGGGTCCCATACAATTTTAACGCTTTTATTTTGCATATATTGATTCAATTCCATATTTTTTTTTTATATTTGCTTACATAAGGGGTCCAAGATGTTTTATTCTTCAGATATGTCCATGAAGATAATTTTATATAGCGAGAACAGAGATTCTTAAACTTCTTTTTAGGAGCATTATATTAAATATTTTAACAGAATATTTTGATTAAACATGTCATTTAGTATACTATAAGAATTTGGGCATGATTATGAATTTCAAGTTTCTTTATATTATATACTCCGTACGAAGAACGGGTATGCTGCTAGTACATATATATATATATTATTTTGCATATAGAATTATATCACAAAAAAGCTAATTACACTTTATTAATTTTAGATTCAATTTAAGCAAGATGCGCTATGTTTCAGAAATTTATATTGTGGTTTGGAATTTATGCAACTATTTTGTTTCATTTCGAATAAAATATTATAGTTATCTGAAAATTAAAATACTTTGTCTATATTATTAACCTGATAAGAAAATAAGACAGATATGCTATGTTTCATAAATTTGTATTGAGGTTTGAAATTTGTGTGACGATTTTGTTTTATTAACACTTTACAACAAAGTTGAAAAGTGTTTATGACATTGTTCATTCTGTATGTCTGTCTGTCTGTCTGTCAGTCCGTTAACACGATAACTGCCGTAAAAATGACTTAATCAAAATGAAATTTTACTATGTTGTTCAGACGGTCTGTAGGACCTATGGGAATATAAATGAATAATATCATCCAATTAATTTTGGATTGAACCCGGGTTAAAAAAATGAAATACATTGAGCCCTAAGGGAACTAATTTTTCAGACATTTTTTAAGCGGATTTAAAATTCACAAATTGCTTCAAAAATTTTAGGTAATATTCAAATTGTTCCATAAAATATATAAAAAAAATTCAGCGAAATATATTCAGTAGTTCTTTAAATAAAAATTAAAATAATAATTACACATCTTATCTGAAACGATCACGTGACCATGATATGAAACGATCACATGACCCACTTCAAAATGATATATGGCATCCATCTTGTTTCAAAATCGTGCTTTTTTTAAGTTCTTTTTAATTCATATTGAGTGTTGTATCCGTCCTAAAACTACTTTATTTTCGCTTAAATTCTGTGCATCTACATACTGAAACAAAGCAATGACAATATATTTGAGTTTAAATGCTCATCTAAATTTGATTATTTCTACAACTAAGCCTATTTTTCACCTATGTAAAATGTAAACAGCAAAATATGTAGAATGAGTTGTATTAGAATTCTTGTATTTTTTTAACACAAAATAATTTAGTCCATGGAGTCTGCATGGCTGATATGAATGAAATATAAATTGATTTTATAAAGAGAAGGACGATTTTTTTCGATGAAGTTTTAAGCATAGAGTTTTATTATTTGCAGCTCCATGGTCTTAAATAAAATGTTTAAATAAAATAAATTATTATAGTATTGTGATGAATGAATTGAATGGGAGAAAGTTATGAATGAAATCCTGTTTTTATAGAGACATCCAGGCGTGTTATTTTTTCTATGACGTCATTTCAATTAATTTCAGTTGTTTTCGATGAAGTTTTCAAATATAATAAATTATCGTAGTATTATGATAATTCTAAAACTATTACCGAGGAATTTATAACATTTCAGAGATGTTTAAACCAGGCAATTTATATTTCAATGCCGTCATTTGAATGAAGTTCATTTTTTTCGATGAAGGTTTAAGTTTTCAAATATAATAAATTAATGCAGTATTGTGATAAGTTTCAAAATATTACCGAGGAATGTATTGCATTTTAGACTTGTTTAAATAAAATTGCATTGAAGTTGGAAAGTGTTTCATAATCAATGTTTGAAGCATGATTGATCTTTCTTGGTCTTTTAGGCTTTTATTCCGAATTGAATACGAGGAGTTGAGATTTATCAACATTATGACAACCATTGATGCCATATAATCGACATACGTTTTGTTTCACTGTTTTTAACACTTTACAACATAGTTGAAAGTGTTTATGACTTTATTCATTCTGTCTGTCTGTCTGTCTGTCTGTCTGTCTGTCCGTTAGCACGATAACTGCCGTAAAAGTGACTTTATCAAAATGAAATTTTATTATGTTTTTCAGACGGTCTGTGGGACCTATGGGAATATAAATGAATAATATCTCCCAATTAATTTTTTATTGAACCCGGATTGAAAAGATGAAATACATTGAATCCTATGGAACCTAATGTTTCAAACATTTGTAAGCGAATTTAAAATTCACAAATTGCTTCGAAAATTTTAGGAAATATTCAAATAATAAATATATAAGAAAAATTTCAATAAAATATGTTAGGTAGTTTTTTAAATAAAAATTATTTAATATAGAGTGAAAAACAAATTCAATTTAATTCTGACTCTCGTTATATCCTCCAGAAAGAAAAAGAGATATATTATGTAATAAATATCTTTCCAAGAGTTTAATTATTACTTTCCTTATATACATAATGTATAAGGAAAGTATTGTGATGGGGTCGAAAATTCGAAATCGAATTTTCGACGGGAGAGCACGTTTCAAGCATCCCTGATCACGAATCCAACAGTTTTGAAGTTATGTCTGTGTGTGTGTGTGAAAGTATGTGTGTGTGTGTCAGTGAGCCTGTGGAGACGATAACTGACGAACAAATGGACCGATTCGAACACAATTTGGTACAAAAATCACAATCCGTAAACACTGGAAGTCTATCGTTTTTATACGTAATCGAATGTTCAGAACCCCCCTAAATTTTCAAATAAAATTTTGAAAAAATCATCAAAAAATCAAAACCACTAATAAAGTTACGCAAATAGACATTTCTTATGTAATTTTTCATTAGAAAACGATTGGCATAAATTTTAGAACGCTAACATGAACCGTTCTCGAGATATTGCACATTTTTCAAAAAAATTATTAAAAAGTCATATAAAATGAAAAAATATATATATTTCCTATTGAGAAACATGTTCTCTTTTCATACGTAACACCATGAGATAAATTGGGTAACATCATTTTCGTGGATCTAGCTCGTTCCATTCATGAAAAAAGATACTTTGAGTAATACTTTTGTATTTGAACGCCAATAGTCATTTATCTGCTGTAAGAACAACTTATTTCTTCGTCCATAACGCTTGGCGAGATTTTGACGACGAATTTGGCGGAATGTCGCCAACTTGGCGATTTTTTGAAATGTTGCCAAATTAACGAAAATCTCGCCAAATGGATACAAATGACGCTAAATCAATGAAAATGACGACTAATTGTCGAAAATTCAATATCTTGGAAGGAATATTGGTATCTACTATAAGAAAAACCTATTTTTTTACTGTAAAAGTAGTAAATTCATTACATTATATAAGGAAAGTCATGTGTTGCCCACATCAAATTTTTTTATATGTAAGAAAGGTTTCACATTTTAAAATAAATATGGTAGAGAGCAATTTTTCAAATTTTTAAATAAAATAAATTATTATAGTATTGTGATGAATGAAACGATTGAAAAAATGATTATGCATGAAATGCTGCTTTTATATAGAGGTGATTTATATTTCGATGACGTCATTTGAATAAAGTTCATTTGTTTTCGATGAAGTTTTCGAATACAATAAATTATCGTAGTATTATGATAATTTTAAAAATATTACCGCGGAATGTATCGCATTTTAGAGATGTATAAACCAGGCAATTTATATTTTACTGCTGTCATTTAATGAAGTTCATTTTCTTCGATGAAATTTTCAAATATAATAAATTAATGTATTATTGTGATAATTTTAAAATTATTACCGAGGAATGTATCGCATTTGAGAGATGTTTGAATAAAATTACGTTGTAGTTAGAAAGTGATTCATAATCAATGTTTTATGCATGATTGATCTTTCTTGTTTGTATTCGTTGCTGACTGATCTAGTTTCAAAAGACGAAATACCGATAGAGATGAAATATGTCTTTCTTTTGTATTTTGGAGGGGGTAATTTTTTCCCGATAGAATGCGTTATGTATTCACAATTCAGTAGCATTGCCCTGCACATTGATTCCCCCATGTTTTGATCTAATTTGCTGCAATTAATAAATTTTGGAATGTCTATGATGCAGACACCAATTTTTAATTGAATGTTATTTTTAAATTGAAGCCAAATTTATGATAAAATTTTAAAAAAGTCATGGCTCGATTGCTACATAAAAATGTACAGTTCAAATCTCATGACGAAATATTTCTGTTTGGAAGATTGAAATTACTTGCTCTATCAAATGTCCCACAACCACATACTGTGTACCAAACAGAATGTATTTATTATAATATATGTAATTTCAATACATGAAAAACGACATACCAAATGTAAACATTTTAACTTCTTCGGTTCTCGAGTTATTCACCGAGAATTCCTTCGGCGGGCCTAGAACGGGGTATCCCAATAAGATTCAAAATCCCAAGAATTAAAATATACCACAAAAACATCGACATACCAAACTGGACTTCCTATCTACTTAGATTGTCGAGTTATTTCCCCTAAACAAGTGCATTCCTATGGCGATCCCAGGACGGGCTAGCTTGATAAGGTTGTAACAATATTAATAAAAATTAGTTCTATTTTTCAACTTCACTAATATTATCACAAGTCAATAAAAAATTTCTTATATATATATATATATATATATATATATATGTGTGTGTGTGTGTGTGTGTGTGTGTGTGTATTGTTAGGTCGAAGAACTTTATTAGTACACAATCACAGGGTGATTGCGTAGCAATGATTAGTACGCAATGTACAGGGTGTTCCAAAAACATTGACTTCGGCTTTTATTCCTTGAATATTGATCTTCGATAATCATATATATGATAAATTACATATATAATAAAATAAAGTTGCGTAAAAAAAGGTGCCGAATTTTATGGGAAGTTAACGAGGGGATTTACAGGGAAGATAACGAGTTCCAAATTTGAGCGCTTCTCGAGTTATACCCTGAAAATCATCTTCCTATTGTAGAAGCCCAGAATGGGCAATATCGGTAAGGTCTCAAAATCCAAAGAATTAAAATATACCCCGAAAGACAGCAATAAGCCTAATTTGAGAGTTCTGTTAATTCCATTCTCAAGTTAATCCCCAGAAATATGGGCTTTCTAACGGCATTTCCGGGACGGACTAAATCGGTAAGGTTTGCAGAGTCAGTCCACTTAAAGATAAGAGCTTGCCATTGTATCCCAGTAGCTCAACGGTAGAGCGTCGGCTGACCAGTTCGGAGATCCAGGGTTCAATTCCCGGTTGGAACAGCAAGGTTCTTTACAATGGCGTCCGAACAAATCAACCCTGTCGGTTAGTACAAATATGTCGGAGGTCTGAAAGTAACCCTAGTACGACTAGTACAGATTTAGTTGACTCTGAAAGATAGAGGGCCGATTTCAAATCGGGAGGATAACCACGCAGGATGCTGACCTGGGTAGAAATAGTAGTGGCAGGAGGTTGACCTGAGGTAAAAATAGCAGGAGGTGGTCAGTCAGATTGTCGGTTGCCCGCCAATCTGACATTAGAGGGTGGAGAATGCAAAGTCCGCTTCAACGATAAGAGCGTGCCATTTCGTCCCAGTAGCTCAACGGTAGAGCGTCGGTTGGCCAGTTCGAAGATCCGGGGTTCGATTCCTGGTTGAAGCAAGAAGGTTCTTCACAGGTTTTTAAAATAAAAAATAAATAAAAATAAATGTACCACAAAAACAACGACATGCCAAATTTCATGTCACAGTGAACGTGGTTAGTTATTGCCTCAAAGATTTAAAACGCGACAAGGCGCTTTGGCAGCTTAAATAGACACGCTTATCCAATAGCTGCTGTAATCCGGGTAGGAAGTGCGCACATTCTCTATCACTTGTACTTTCAATGAAACTCCTCCAAGCGTGGAGAGATACTTTGAGATGTGACTTTTCTGAGCAATAAGGTCACGATATACAAAAAGGACGGGGGGAGGCACAGGTGTCAGTCAGAGCAAAATCCTATTTATATTTCCCTTTATTTATTTTCGTAGAAAATATTTTATACACTTAATTAAATAATATATAATTAAAATAAAGTTATTGGGTTGTAAATTATTTGGGTAGATGATAAGGGCTTGCTGGTTCCATGATAAAAGCTTCAATTCCGTCCCAGTAGCTCAACGATAACGCGTCGACTGGCCACTACAAAAATCAGATATTCGTTTACCTACTGGTGTAGTAAGGTTCTTTGCAAATGTTTGATGAATTTAAGTGTACTCACATGTAATATTATGCCGTTGTATTTATAGCTGGAAAAGCTTTATTGAAACTGTTATTTTTACTGAAACATTATTTTGATTTTTTCATGAATTTCAATAACTCTATCTATTTTACATATAAAATAAATATTTAGATTGGCATTACGTTATGTTTCAATAAAAGTTCCAAAATTTAGCTCTCAGTTTATGGGTTCGCATCATTTTATTTCGGAACAACACAATATATTTTTCCAGGAAGCACTTAATAATAGAACCAGTACAATACATTATGCATTTCGTAGCAATACCTGATGTATAAATACCGGGAAAACCGAAAATGTAGTTGCAAAATTTTTAAAGAAAAAACATGATACAATTCATCTTTTGCAAAAGAATTGTAAAGAAAAGAAATTTCAGGATGTGAAATGAAAATTTTAAGAAATTCTCGCCATACAAAAATCAATATAAAAAAAAATCAAAATATTTTCTTTTCTAATGGTGATTCAATTATTTGTACGGAAATTATTTTTAAATTTTACTAATCAGCGTAAAATTGAGTGCAAATTTATCTCGAGTGAAAAATTCTATTTAAATATGTAAAAATCAGAAAATGTTTTCGATTTGAATATGGAAATCTACAATTCAGTTTATTTTATCTTTCTTGAAGGGTCACAAATTACCCGTAATAATAATTACAATAATAATTCGTAAAGGAAAACAAAAATATGTTAATCGTAAAATTATATTAATCGTAAAAATAAATATTAAGGGCAAAAAGATCTGATGTGTGGATTGCATAAATATACAGATTAGCAAATTCTGACAGAGAAAACATAAATTAAAACTTTCTTTCAATTAGTTTGCGGAGAAAATCAATGACATGTGTGTTCTTACAGAATAGAATAAGAATATCAAATTTCACATAATTGTCTTGATTATTTCGTTATTTTTCGCTTCTTCTAGAAAACTTTTCACTTTTGTCATAGATATTAAAATTATCTAGTGTGTGACTTAACTCGACTTTATATTAGTAAAAATTATGTGGACAGCACATAACTTTCCATACTTTATGCCATGACTTTACTTCTTCCACAGCGAAATAATGATGTACAACGTACACGTCACATTAAATTTCTTTGAACTGTAAATTAATATTTGGCACTTTTCTTGATGGCAACATGTTAAAATATTTCGAAGTACTTCTCATTTTACTTTTATTTCGCGCAAATCTAACTTAACAATTGGAAAAATCTGTTGTGGGCAGCACATGACTTTCCTTATAAGATGCAATGAATTTACTACTTTTACAGCAAAAAAAAATAGGTTATTCTTATAGTAGATACTTATATTCTTTCCAAGGTATTAAATTTTCGTCAATTAGTCGTCATTTTTATTGATTTAGCGTTATTTTTATACATTTGGCGACATTTTCGTTAATTTGGCAACTTTTAAAAAGTCGTCAAATTGGCGACATTCCCCTAAATTCGTCGCCAAAATATCACCAAGAGTTATGGAAGGAGAAATAAGTTTTTCTTATAGCAGATAACGGACTATTGGCGTTCAAATACAAAAGTATTACTCAAAGTATATTTTCTCATGAATGGAATGAGCTAGATCCACCAGAATGATGTCACCCAATTTATCGTATGGTACTACATATGAAAAGTGAACATGTTTCTCAACAGTTTATATATTTTTTTTAATTTATTGGATTTTTTGATAAATTTATTTGAAAAATGTGCAATATCTCGAGAACGGTTCCGTCTAGCGTTCTAGAGTTTATGTCAATCGCTTTCTAAGGGAACATTACATAAGAAATGTCTATTTGCGTAACTTTATTAAAGGTTTTGATTTTTTGATGATTTTTTCAAAATTTCATTCGACAATTTAGGGGGCTCAGAACATTCGATTACGTTTAAAAACAATAGGCTTCCAGTATTCACGGATTTTGATTTTTGTACCAAATTTCATTCGAATCGCTCCATTCGTTCGTGAGATATCGTCTCCACAGACTCACTGACACACACACACACACACACACACACACACACACACACACACACACACACACACACACACACACACACACACACACACACACATACACACACATACACACACATATATATATACACACACATACACAAACTTTCACACACATACACATACTTTCACCCATATACACACACACACAGAGACATCACTTCAAAAATGTTCGATTCGTGATCAGGGATGCTTAAAACGTGCTCTCCCGTCGAAAACTCGAATTCGAATTTTCGACCCCGTCACAATACTCATGAATGGAATGAGCTAGATTCACGAGAATGATGTCACCCAATTGATCGCATGGTATTTCATATGAAAAGTGAACATGTTTCTCAATAAGAAATGTTTTTATTTTTATTTTATATGACTTTTTATGATATTTATTGACTTTTTATGATATTTATTGACTTTTTATGATATTTATTTTATTGATTTTATATGATAATTTTTTTTAAAAATGTACAATATCTCGAGAACGGTTCATGTTAGCGTTCTAAAATTTATGTCAATCGTTTTCTAATGAAAAATTACATAAGAAATGTCTATTTGCGTAACTTTATTAGCGGCTTTAATTTTTTGACGATTTTTTCAAAATTTCATTCGAAAATTTAGGGGGGTTCTGAACATTCGATTGCGTATAAAAACAATAGGCTTCCAGTGTTTACGGATTGTGATTTTTGTACCAAAATTTGTTCGAATCGGTCCATTCGTTCGTCAGTTATCGTCTCCAGAGACTCACTGACACACACACACACACACAGAGACATCACTTCAAAAATGTTTGATTCGTGATCAGGAATGCTTGAAACGTGCTCTCCCGTCGAAAACTCGAATTCGAATTTTCGACCCCGTCACAATACTTTCCTTATACATTATGTATATAAGGAAAGTAATAAAGTCATACCAAAACGTTGTGGATATTGAATTCACTTGTCACTTAAATTGAAAGTTAGCTTATTAGTTGGCGACTTATTAGACCAAACAGAATAATAAATATACTCAAACACGTACAAAATCCTCCTCTTATTGCAATTATTATTCAATTAATATCCTGTAGAATGGAACAGTAAGATGGTTAGCACGTAGGGATTGTCTTCGAACGACCCGAGTTCGAATCTCGCCGCTGCCCAAACTGTCCCGTATTCACGTGGAGTACTGGCACGTTAAATGCATAGGTCCATAAGTCCTTCCGAGAGGTTGGTGGTAGGGGAAGGACGGTACGGTCCCTGTAAATGCTGCCTCCACTCGGTTCCGGTCTGAATTGTGTGGCACTGTCCCGGTCATCCAAACAGACACCTTTCGTCCTCGGGTAGGTCAGACGGTCTGAAAAAGAATTAATATCCCGTGAGGTAAATAAATTTTGGCGAATTCTTAGGTGTCGAAATATAAAACTATTACAAAAAGCATCTTCTCTCGTGAATGGAACGAACTGCATAAATGAGAATAATGTTGACATATTTGTCGCATAATATAGCATACAGAATGTAAAGATATTGGATGATACATGGTACTTTTCAAATTTTATGTAATTGTTTTATACATTTCTTTGAAAAACGGGCAAAATCTCAAGAATGGTTCATGCTACCGTACTAGAGCTTTGCTCATTCGTTTTTTAATGAAAAAGTACATATGAAATTATTATTTATCTGGCAATTTTAAAGATTCTGACTCTTCGATGATTTTTTTCAGAATTTCATTCGAAAATCTCGTGAACATTCGGTCGCGTGTAAAATCATTCAAGTATTCACCGACTGCAATAATCGTACGAAACGTTTCCCGAAATACTCCATTCCTTTGTGAGATATCGGGTTCACAGGCTCACAGACATCACCTCAAAAACGCTTGATTTGAGTTCAGGGATGCGTGAAACATGCTCTTCCGTCGAAAACTCGAAATCGAATTTTCGACCGCAGTCCAATATGTACTTCCTCTATACTTTATTTATGTAAGGAAAGTAACAATGATGTCCCTTTATTTTACAAAACACTCACTCATTTGATAATAGTGAACATATTAATTACAATAAATGCTTAATATACTGAACATATTAGCTGATTTTACGATTTTTCTCTCCTTTAGGTCGGAAACATTCAATATTTCGAGAAAAACGCAGATTGTTGATCTGTAAATTCTGTCGTTCGCTTATGAATAATATATTACATATAAAATATTTATTTTTTTTAAACGAATTGTAGCATTATTTTTCAATTTTTGAAAAAAGTGTCCAAAAAATTTAACGTTTTCCCATTCACTGATCTCCCCGAGAATCAGTAGACTGTGAAATTTATTTCTTATAATAACCATACCAACTTTCATCCAATTTCCTCAATTTGTTCGGGACATATGATGCTCTACGAAGAGAAAAAAGAAATTTATAATATCACGGGAACAACTCGTGATGGCTCCTAAACATAGATGCCCACTTATTTCTGTTTACAAGTAATTACAAAATGATTACGCATTTCACGATAGTGAATGTATTTATTTTTTACTTTTATTTTCTATTTTGTAATAAAATAACATATGCAATATCTCGAAAACGGTGTATGTTAAGGTTCTACAAATGAAGTCATTATTTTTATCAAAAAATAAAATGACTATTTTTGTTACTTTTTTTTTCGATTTTCGAAAGTGAAAACTAGGACCATCCTCTTGTCCGACCTCCTTTAAATTAAACAAGCATCTAACTTCCACAGAATGAAACACTTGCGCCAAATTTCATTCGATTACCCCAATTTGTTCAAGAGAGATATTGTGCACACCTGCTCAGAGGTAGATAGACAAAGCCTTCAGCCTTGAAAAAATCATTAGTTTGTATACCGAGAGATTCAAAACGTGTAGATTCATCAGGTTATTTACAGCTAAATTCAGTAGTACAATTATAGTGGCAAACATTATAAATTACAGGGAGAAGGGGAGGAAGCGTACAAGTGCTTATTATCTAACATTTTTAGACATTTCAAAGTTCAAAATATGGCTGTTTTAGTAATTTTATAAAATATCCAAAATTTTGCATCTCGCGCGGAGGAGAGGGTGGAAGATTTTAAGAAAACTTGGACCATGAAATCTAAGCTCTAATGCAGAATTATCCATCCAACAGGGAATTTTCGAACAAAAATAATGCTTAGGCAACATATTTAAAATTAACTAAATTACTAAATTTTATTTAAAAAAGGAATTGATACTGAAAACTTATTAAATACGTAACCGTAATAAAATGTAATGCATAATTTTTACTGAAATCATTTTTCAACGCTAGAAAAAAAATTTTGATCGAAAATTTTACTCTGAAGATGATAGATGTATGACAGCATTGACTGATAGAAGTTGGACAGCATTGTGGAAAGCGTAAAAAAATATCTAATGTGGACAACACATGACTTTCCTTATATGATGCAATGAATTTACTAATTTTATAGTTAAAAAAATGTTATTCTTATAGTAGATACTTATATTCTTTCCAAGATATTAAATTTTCTTCAATTAGTCGTCATTTTCATTGATTTAGCGTCGTATTTATCCATTTGGCGAAATTTTCGTCAATTTGGCAACATTTTAAAATGTCGTCAAGCTGGCAATATTCCACCAATTTCGTCGCCAAATTCTCGCCAAGCGTTATGGACGGAGAAATAAGTTATTCTTAGAGCAGATAAATGACTATTGGCGCTCAAATACAAAAGTATTACTCAAGGTATCTTTTCTCGTGAATGGAACGAGTTAGAACCACGAGAATGAAGTCACCAAATTTATCCCATGATATTACATATGGAAAGTAAACATGTTTCTCAACAGTTCATATTTTTTTTTTAATTTATGAGATTTTTTTGATGAATGTACTTGGAAAATGTGCAATATCTCGAGAACGGTTCCTGCTAGCGTTCTAAAGTTTATGTCAAACATTTTCTAAGGAAAAATTACATAAGAAATGTCGATTTGCGTAATTTTATTAAAGGTGTTGATTTTTTGATGATTTTTTCAAAATTTCATTCGAAAATTTAGGGGGGTTCTGAACATGTGATTGTGTTTTAAAGCAATAGGCTTCCAGTATTCATCGGTTGTGATTTTTATACTAAATTTTATTCGAATCGCTCCATCCGTTCGTGAGACATCGTCTCCACAGACTCACTGACACACACACACACACACTTTCACACATACACACACACACACACACTTTTACACACACATCACCCAATCTGTTACTCTAAGTCTTCGGACGAGTCGGTTGGTCTGGGCTTTCGACACACATACTTTCATACACACACACATACTTTCACACACACACACTTTACCTCAAAAATGTTTGATTCGTGATCAGGGATGCTTGTAACGTGCTCTCCCGTCAAAAACTCATATTCGAATTTTCGACCACACACACACAGACACGCACACACACACACACACGCACACACACACACACATGCACACACACACACACGCACACACACATACTTTCACACACACACATACACACACGCACATCACCTCAAAAATGTTTGATTCGTGATCAGAAATGCTTGAAACGTGTTCTCCCGTCAAAAACTCGAATTTGAATTTTCGACCACGTCATAATACTCTCCTTATACATTATGTATATAAGGAAAGTAATAAGAATGAGAAATTGTAAATATATATATTTATGTCACTTTTTTTTTTTTTTTTTCCTTTTTGAAATGAAACATTTATCTATCAACACGAAACGTACTGTCGACCCTTTTCATAACTTTTTAGTAAATAAAAAAGCTTGACTTACAAGGAAATACTTCCTGAATACTTCAATTTTAATTAAACATTTGTAGCTCAGCGCGAATTTCTCATAGCAGAATTCATTTTTGGTAGCTTGTGATTATTTCTTTTTTCATTCAAATTTTGCATGAAACATTTTGAGAAATCTGTATAGTTGACAAATGATCACAATTATAACATGCTACCCTACATTTTAAAGGGCTTGAAAAATTCTTTCATTTGATACCAAGTTTAACAATGAACCCATTGAGGGGGGAGGGAGGGGTAACTTTCCTCCAGAAGGGGCTAATGATGTCACGAATACAAAGATTCTATCGCTGTTATTACTTTCCTTATATACATATAATGTATAAGGAAAGTATTGTGAAGGGGTCGAAAATTGGAATTCGAGTTTTCGACGGGAGAGCACGTTTCAAGCATCCCTTCCAACATATTTGAGGTGATGTCTGTCTGTGTGTGTGTGTAAGTGAGTCTGTGGAAACGATATCTTACGAACAAATGGAGCGATTCGAATGAAATTCGATACAAAAATTACAAACCGTGAATACTCGAAGCTTATTGTTTTTAAACATAGTCGAATGTTCAGAGGCCCCCTAAATTTTCGCGTGAAATTTGGAAAATTCATCAAAAAATCAAAATCTTTCATAAAGTTACGCAAATAGACATTTTTTATGTAATTTTTCCTTAGAAAACGATTGACTTAAACTTTAGAACACTAGCATGAACCGTTCTCGAGATATTGCCCATTTTTCAAATAAATTTATAAAAAGTCTCATAAATTAAAAAAAATATTAACTGTTGAGAAACATGTTCACTTTTCATATGTATGTCATGCGATAAATTTGGTGACATCACTGTCGTGGATCTAGCTCATTCCATTCACGAGAAAAAATACTTTGAGTAATACTTTTGTATTTGAACGGCAATCTGCTATAAGAATAACTTATTTCTCCATTCATAACGCTTGGCGAGATTTTGGCGGCGAGTTTGGCGGAATGTCGCCAACTTGGCCTTTTTAAATGTTGCCAAATTAACGAAAATCTCGCCAAATGGATAAAAATGACGCTAAATCAATGAAAATGACGACTAATTGGCGAAATATCAATATCTTGGAAATAATATAAGTATCCACTATAAGAATAACCTATTTTCTTTTACTGTAAAAATAGTAAATTCATTACGTTATATAAGGAAAGTCATGTGATGCCCACATCAGATTTTTTTTCACTAATGATCGAAACTGTTAAGTTTCGTGATCATTGAGCCATAAATAACTCTTTTGTGCCTGATTATGCCAAATCCTGTCCTATGCTGCCATGTTAAGAAAATATGAAATTTCGAATAAATGTCGAAGTTTTTGCTCGTTTCAAAAAATTCTCTCTAGTTCTAGATTTTTTATTAATAAAATCAGATAAAAGTTTCGTGAAAATCCATTAATATTTGTGGTAGCTATCGTGGACGCAATAAATCGGCCACAGACAGAGGACAGACAGACGAACATAAAAATAGTCAAAGTAGTCTAAAAATAGTCAAAGCGTGTTCAAGAGGTCCTAAAACATATATTGATATCAAAATCTCGAAATTTTTATGAAAACAATACTTTCTTTATACTATGGAATACAGTATGAGAAAGAAAAATTGATAAAATTTCCCACACTGCAGAAATTCCCGTTTCGTACTGCACAAATTCTGCGCTACTGCATGTTAAAAAAAAAAACCGTGCTTTAACGTGTTTTGAAGATCTTAAGAGATACATTTTTCAGGATAGCACCTTTTCTACGCTTTTTATATATACTTTTTTCATGAAACTGCACTTTTTTTCATACTAGAATGAAAAAAAAAATAAACATATACGAATTTATTTTTCCATTTTATGCAATATTTATCTAACAGTCATAACATCTTAACCTGATTGACGGATGAGGAATTACACAATGATTTAGATTGACTCTTATTATAACTTACTGACATTTGCCATTACATTTAATCACGTCTTTTTCTTGAATAATTTCTAGTTTTTAGGTCGCAGACGGCAGGCACTGTTCTGTTTCCGCAAGAGAATTCCACCTGTAAGTCATATTACTTGATATTTCCGAGCGGGAGCGCTATGCATTCGAGCGCTGCTCTCTGATTGGTCGCGACTGATGTTGCAAAGTTGGGTATTTAAACACCGTTTTCGGATATTTGGCGGCAGTTACATCTAGACTTTTCATCGGAGTGATTGAATCATCCTGTAGCTAAAAATCTTCGATGTTGTGAGTATTATCTGATCGGTGTTGAGGTAAGAAGTGTTTAATATTTCAGTTCTAGTATTAGTTTTAATTCAGTCTGATTTGCAGTTAGAGAAAATAGTGTAGTTTTGTTAGAGTAATTTTTGTGGTGATGATATCATTGTTTGTAAACAAATGTGCAATACATGAAAATATTCTTGGACTTATTTTAAAAATAATGTAGCTGAAATGACTTTTTTGTGCGGCTGAAATATATTTAATTGTTATTAAGCATATGCATCTCCGGAATTAAAAATCAATACTTAAAATACATATAACTACATAATTTTAATTATGAATGCTAAAGATTAAAAGGTTCGTTTAAGGTTTTTTTTTAATAATGCAGTTGCAAAGAAATCTATTTTAGTAAAATATGTTTATATGTCCCATAGTATAACTTCTATTTAAAATATCAATTGCATGATGAAAAAACTGCAAGCTTCTAACTATGAACACTTAATTATAAATTATAAGTTTTACATTATCAATAATAATTATATTTTAAAGTTTATTTAATGCATTAAATACAGTTGTATCTGTGTAGTAAGAACTGTGAAAATATTTTATTGGGTGTGTTTATTTTATTAAAACACATGCAATAGTATAGACTAAACATTCAAATTATGATAATATTTATTTGTGAAATGTATTTCTATTTCTGTTTAACCATTAAGTAGTTAATGATAAATTACACAATGTAATGACATTTAAAAAGTTTGTGTTTATATTTAATTGCAAGTGTTTGTTCATCAAAGTAATATTGCTAATTACAAATATACCTATAGTTTCTATACTGTATCAACAAATCGTATGAAATATTACTATACAAAATTTTGTATTAAAATGCAGAGCATTGCGTAGTACATGTACGAAGGTATTGTCTCAGCGGGGAATCGAACCTCCGATTGTTTTAATCTTAAAAATTTTATTTAATAAAATAGCATCACATTGCTGAGTAGTGAAAATATATTCTTTTTATCCATAGTAAAAATGTGTAAAACGTATTTTAATTATACAGGAGGGCTACCTGATTTTATGAAATAAAAAATTTAAATCGTGTTTTAATTACATAAGTCGGACGTACTGTATTAAGTAAAATTTTTAAAACCGAGTTTCAATTACATAGGGCTGACGGATTTTATTAAGTAAAATTTTTTAAACCTTGTTTTAATTACATGGAGCTAACGGATTTTATTAAAATTTCTCTTAATCTCAATAAAGAAATTGAGAATGAAAGAATTGAGAAATAAAGAAAATGAATGAATAAAGTTTTACTTTCTGATACTATGCAATATAGTATAGAGAAAGTATTCTTTTCGCGTAAATTTTCGAATTCGAGATTTTGATGCCAATTTATGTTTTAGGACCTCCTGAATACATTTTGACTAAGTTTGAAGTAATGTCTGTCTGTATCAATTTCTTGTGTCCACGACAACTGCTACAAATATTAATGGATTTTTTACGAAACTTCATATCCGGCTTTGTTATCGAAAATCTAGAGCTAGATAGAATTATTTTTAATTCAAGCGAAAACTTGAAAATGTATTCAAAATTTTAAATGTTTTTAACTTGGCAGCATAGGACAAAAATTGACATAATCATAAAAGGGATTATTCATAAAAGGGATTCAGTGATCACGATGCTCAGTGATCACGATGATTTGCTGCTCAGTGATCATAGTTTCAAACTTTGTTTCAAACTCGTGCAAAATTAAAAAAAAAAAATTATCAAGCTGTTTTCGTCTTTGCTTAGCAAAATATTTTATACAACAATGGATTTCATTTGGTTGATCAGTTTCGGAGAAATTGGGTTTATCTTTGGTTTGACGATAGATCAGACGGAATGCTAAAAAGTGTTTCTTCTTGATAAGAACCTTTGAAAGGGTATACAATTTGGCCGAAAAGTATTTTTGATACAAAAATAATAATTCTCTGGTGTCTCTCAGTAAAAGTAGTACTGCAATTCTGTTCGATTTCAATGCTCATTGAGAAATGAAATAAACATATTATACGAAACATAAATGTTAACGGTTTATGAATTAAAAAAAGTTGAGTAACTTGGTAAACGTAACTGTTATTGAAAAGCATAAAATTTTCACCATAACACACACTGAGATATAAAAAAGCAGAGCGTATAATAAAGCAGAGCGTATAATAAAGCAGAGCGTAAATAAAGCAGAGCGTATAATAAAGCAGAGCGTAAATAAAGCAGAGCGTATAATAAAGCAGAGCGTATAATAAAGCAGAGCGTATAAAGCACAGTTTATAAATCGAGAATAATAAAGCAGAGCATACAAAGCGAGTATAATAAAGTAGAGCGTATAATAAAGCAGAGCGTATAATAAAGAAGAGCGTATAAAGAGAGTGTAATAAAACAAAACGTATAAAGCGAGTGTAATAAAGCAGAGCCTATGAAGCTAAAATAAAGAGAAAAATTGAACAAGAAATAGTTGTGGGAAATTTTTTAATTTTTGAAGAAATATTTGCTACGGGCAAAACAGTGTGCAAATATTGATCGAAATGTACAAAAAATTTAACTGTACAGTAATGCATTATTTTATGAATCTCTAATCATTCACGTTTTGGAATTTGAACCTAGGATTTGAGTATATATTTTTAGAAATTTCAACATATTGTTACCAACGTGTAAAATGCTTTCACTTGAGTGCCTTTTGAAAATCAGATGGAGAAAACATCCGTGCAGACACCCTTCCTTATGACCTGAATCTAGGGTTGCCAGATTCTGTAGTTTGAAAGAGGGTTGCCAGATTTGTCGATTTATCAGCAATTTGGCGATATTTGGAAGGTTCGAGAAGCATCTCGAAATAGCCAATATTCTACGAGATAGGAGAGATTTCCAGAAGTTTCTATAGAGAGTCTATAAAAGGAGTCATCACTCAGTTGGAGAGCAGATGACGTGACAAGAGCTACACTGAACTGTGGTTTTCGTCAAAGTTTTGTAAATAGTAACCGCTGTTTTGTGAAATTTATGGAATATTTAAGTGCTAGTATACTGTATATTGTTCCTGTTTACCCGGTGTTTGTGAATAAACGTGCTAGGTATTCAGAAATTTGGAGTCATTCTTGTATTCTGAGATCACAGCCGCGATTGTAGAGGATATGTCGAAAGAATATGAGAATGCCACGCGGAGCAACTGATTTAGTATATTAATTTGTCTACATACGAGTATAATATATAGGGTGTTGTGGCTTACACACAAAAGTTATTATTCTGCTAATTATAATGTCCATGTGTTGAACTGTTGCATCATGTTCACCTGCATTGTTGCCTGCTCCTATCTATCTCTAGTTCGGTGTGACAACGGAAGTGTGTTCGTATGGTATTCGCCGAGAGCGACCGCAATTGTAATTTGAAAGAGTCCTCAACGGACGTATGTATTAATTTGTTAGTAGTCCTTTAAATACAGTCCTCTTTTATAAGAAGCATAGTTCTCTTGATTTAGTTTTGTTTCATCGGCAATCACGCCAAAACATAGGGAAAATAAGAGAACGTTTAAGCATACATGAATTAGAATATATTATTGAGATGTCTGTGTGTATATATGCTTGTGTGTGTGTTAGTGTAATCATATACGTTTGCGTCTGTGGACACGCGATATCTCCCGAACAAATGAAGTGTTTCCAAAATAAGTTAGTGCGATTATTACAATCGGTGAATACTGAACCCTTGTTCATTTTTTTAATGTAATCAAATGTTCTGAAGACCTTCAAATAAATTTTCGAATGAATTTAAAAAAAAATAATAACTAGTAAAAACTCAGGACCTTTAAAATCATTAAATAAGTAGTCATTTCAAACGTAATTTTTAATTAAAAATCTGATGTGGGCAACACATGACTTTCCTTATATAATGCAATGAATTTACTACTTTTACAGTACTTGTTGTTTTTTTTTTTAATTTTGCATACATAATTTTTCACGATACTGCAGTATTTCGGAAAATATTCAACCGAGTCTATATAACTGAACCTATACGTAAATATTCAACCATATAGATCAAAGGTAGCCTGTTATATATATATATATATATATAATGTTTTTTAATGTTTTCTGTATAATGTCAAATTTACGCAGTGAAATTTCATAACCCCTTTTCCTCTAAAACTAGATCATCAACTAAAATCAAATTCTGTACAGAGATTTTGTACTTAAGCTAAATTTTATACTGCACTGCATAAATGTGAAAACAACGTCGTGATATTTTTATTTTGTGGTGGAAATTTTTGTCGCATTTGGCAACGGATATTTGTACTTTTCCATATAATTTGTTCTAAATGATTTTCAGCTATCACTAAAATATTAGTTTATTGATATTATTATTGCTTTAGAGTGATGATAACCCTTAAAAAGAAATGTCGCAAAGTAAAGTTTTGATTCTTGATCTTTTTAATTAAAACATTAAAACTGTGTTTGGAAGAAGATAAAATTGTAACGCACCAGTGTTTTTAAGGTAATATCAAAATTCCTATTTTTAAATCTCTGAAAAATTAGCTGGAGTGTGACTCAACTCAACTTTCTCATAACCGAAATTTTTTTTAATTAGTTTGGGAACTTTTTTTTTCAAATTTTGCAATTAAAAAAATTGAAAAATATGTATTGTTGTTCCAAATGATCATAATTATAGCATATTACCATTCATTTTAAAGGATTTGAAAAAATCTTCTGATTGATGTAAAATTTGACAATGTACACGCACTAGGATAGCTTGCTTCCCCCCCCCCCCATCCCCTGAGGGATTTTAATGATGTCACGAACACGAAAATTGCATCGCGGTTGATCATTGAGTAGTAAATAACTCCTTTTATGCATGATTATGTTAAATTTATCCTATATGACTTGGTCAAGAAAATATAAAATTTTGAATAAACTTTCACTCGAATTTCAAAAGATTCTATCTAGAAATTTAAAACGAAAAAATAAAAACAATGAAATTTGGTAAAATAAAAAGTTCTTAACACCATTTATGACGTACTTAAAATTACAAATCCAGAGCACTTTCGGGCGTCACTACGTCCTTCTTCAGTGGCAAGGGAAATTGTTTAAGATATGCCGAACATGAGCTCTTCTACACAGTCGACAACCGTGAGACAAAGTTTGCATATTGATCCTTTTAAATGCAATACATTTAAAAAACATTTAAATTGCAAAATACATAAATAACTGTGGATCATAAAATACAGGGAAACCAATAAACGTGTCGTCAAGTGAAAAAGAAAATTAACTATATATCCAGAAAATTATACAAGGATTTAACATGCATGTTTTATTTTTACCATCATAATGAAAGCAGAAATTGAACGGTACGTAATGAATCTGCCTCTTTCCTTATGCAAATAAGCAAAGTGTATCACTGCATCCTCCACAGAGGGGATCCAATTGAACAGAAATGAAGTTAGCTGGGGGGTTGGCGAATTTAGAACCACATTCAAGAGCAGGGCGTTGAATGGGTGAAATAATATGGGAAGTGCAAATGACAAAAGGTAAATGTTTAGGAGCTAAGCTGGGTAAAAATAATAGGTTTTAGGACGAGTAAGTCAGAGAGAGAATATTTAAAAACAGGATGGCATGATGAAACTTCGTTATAAAGTGAAGAATGATCAGCAGCGCGCTTAAACTTGTGGAAACGGTTACACTGAAAATCATTACCCGGAGACTTTAAAACGTGGGATCGGCTTATTCAAAGGGAATGTTTATTATAGTAAATTTTCTACTAATTATAATTCTTTAATAAAACTTTCTGCTAATAGTAATTTTTACTAAAAATACTAAAAAATAAAAATATTTATTTTCTATAGAAAAAAATATTATTTTTTTTATTATTAAAAAAAGTACATTTTGATAAATACAGTTTGATTCTATCTTGTTCTAGAATTTTCATTAATAAAACCAGATAAAACGTTTTTTAAAATCCATTAACCTTTTGCTTACGGGTGGGACAGCGTTCATCCCAAACGAAGAACCTCTCAAAAAGACAGGTATTTGACATACCCTATCCCAAACAGTTCGATCTCCCTTTGCAGGCATTGGCGTCTGTTTGGGATAGGGTATGTCAAATACCTGTCGTTTTTAGAGGTTCTTCGTTTGGGATAGATCCTCTCCCACCCGTAAGTAAAAGGTTAATATTTGGAGCAGCTAACGTGTGTACAGAATATTGGGCTCAAAATAAAAACATTCTGATGTGGGCTGCACATAACTTTCACTACGTAATGCAATTATTTTACTTCTTTCACAGCGAAAAAATAGTGTACAAGCTTAATTGCACCATATTTTTGTCATTGTATTAACATCACATAAATTGAAATTTGGCGATTTTGGCAACTTATAAATTCAAACAGGATCACTTATTCATGCTCGTGTCCAAAATGCTTATTAAATGTAATGGAATTTTAATGAATACCTCGTAAAGTATTGGCGAATTCTTTGGCGTTATGATAGAAAATTATTACGAAAAGTATTTCCCCTCGTAAATGGAGCGAACTAGATTCATCAGAATGATACTAACAGATTTGTTGCATAATATTGCACATGGAAAATTAACATATTGGATGATACTTACTACTTTTTTTTTATTTTAAGTATTTGATAAATTTATTTGAAAAAAGTGCAATATCTCGAGAACAGTTCATGCTAGCTATCTAACTTTTGTATTATGCGTTTTCTAATAAATAATCACGTCTTAAATGATTATGTATTAAAGAAAAGTCCTGATATTTTAGGGTTTTTTCACAAATGCATTTGAAAATTGGAAGGATATTAGCTTCAGTTTAAAGTCACTAGGGTTACAGTATTTGCTGATTGTAATTATCTTACCAAATTATTTTCGAAATGCCTTATTCGTTCGTGATATATCTTTTACATAGAATCACGGAAACACACACACACTCACGTACGCACAAACACACATGCACGTACACACACACGCACGAACACACAACATACATGCACACTAGCATACATACACACACCCGGCCACTCAATCAGCTGCTCATACCCTAGGGTGAGTCGGGTGGCCTGGGTCTTTCACATACACACACACAAAACATACATGCACGCGCACACACACACACAAAACATACATGCACGCACACACACAAAACATACATGCACGCACACACACACAAAACATACATGCACGCACACACACGCAAAACATGCATGCACGCACACACACACGCAAAACATGCATGCACGCACGCACACACACACACAAAATATACATGCACGCACACACACACACAAAACATACATGCACACACACACACACACAGAGAAATCACCTCAAAACTATTCGATTCGAGTTCATGGATGTTTGAAACGTGCTCTTCTGACGAAAACTTGAATTCGAATATTCGACACCGTCACAATACATTCCCTATACATTATACTATGTATATATGGAAAGTAAAAAGTGCAGATTTAATGAAGCTCTTATAATTATTAAGTTTGTAAAAGACCAACCTCTAAATGTTCGGTTTTTTCTCAACTTTGTGATCTGATCATACATACTGCACAACTCTTAATTCACACTGATGTTCGATAAAGTATGATGTTCTGAAAAGTCTTAAATTATCTTTTCAAATTACGAGAACGAACTTCAAATTTTTCTTAATGAAACGTTTGCTTATCCTTTGAGGTAGAATACATGACTGGAAATGATGCACACTAGCATGCACATACACACACAAACATCAACTCAAAATCATTCGATTCGAATTCAGGGATGCTTAAAACGTGCTTTTCCGTCAAAAACTCGAATTCGATTTTTCGACCCCGCCGCAATACTTCCCCCATACATTATACCATGCATGTGGGGAAAGTAACAAGTTGAAATCATGAAGTTAAAGCATATGTTAAGACACTTCTATGCTTACTTTATTTCTCAACACGATTAAGTAGCAGATAGCATGCCCCTAGCAAGCGATTAAACATGAGGGTGAGTCACTGAAGGTCATAAAGACCTGTTATCTGAATCAATGTCACCAATGACGTAAGTACGACTAATGAGTAAAAGCTCAAAGTCATGAAGCTCCAATTGTATTAATACGATCTGATGATAAGGATTTTCACCTATAGAATTTCAATTCAGAAATCTGCATATTAAATATCGGTCCAAATGTGTCTGTTAATATGTGCTTCAGTATTTAATCATGAGAATCACCACAATAGTATGACTTTTATTAATTACTAGCCGCCTTTGGCGACCAGCCTGTTCGCTACCCTTGAAAAGCCTGACAGTGGCAAGCTCGCTTTTTAACGATGCTGCTCAGAGAAAAAGTTATTTTTTAAAGATTGTCCCCACCACCACCCGATGCATAAATGCACCGCGACAATCTCCATAACTTTCTTTTTATTTATTTTTTTACTTATTCAGTGTTTAAGTTTTTTCATTGTGGTCCCAACCACCACCCGATGTAAACAATACATCGCCACAATTCAATCCAGCATAATGAGCCAGAAACCTTATAAAAAGCAAAGACTAATTCGGTTTTTAATTGTGCCTAGGCCAAAAACCGTGTAAAAAGCAAACACTTATTCGGTTTTTAATTGTCCTTAAGCCAAAAACCGTATAAAAAGCAATCAATGATTAAGTTTTTTCATTGTGATCCCAACCACCACCCGATGTAAATAATACATCGCTTACTTTATTTCTCAACACGATTAAGTAGCAGATAGCATGCCCCTAGCAAGCGATTAAACATGAGGGTGAGTCACTGAAGGTCATAAAGACCTGTTATCTGAATCAATGTCACCAATGACGTAAGTACGACTAATGAGTAAAAGCTCAAAGTCATGAAGCTCCAATTGTATTAATACGATCTGATGATAAGGATTTTCACCTATAGAATTTCAATTCAGAAATCTGCATATTAAATATCGGTCCAAATGTGTCTGTTAATATGTGCTTCAGTATTTAATCATGAGAATCACCACAATAGTATGACTTTTATTAATTATTATGAGACACATTACCGGCGTTGCTCGTGATTAAAGTATATGCACATATCAGTGGTATTCTAAATGATATTGTTCTTCAAGAAATTCTATCGAAATATTATTTCTATATACGTGTACTTTCCCCTATAGGTGATTCTCTTACTGTAAGTAACCACTACGAGTAAATCAGAGTATAAAACATCCTGCTCCCTTTTATAAACAAATTTACAAAAAGTATACAGTTTGGCCAACAAACGCCAAAATGGTAGAAGATATACCCGTACCATTTTTTTCCTGTTTAAGCAATCAATGAAGCACAATAGAAAATACATTCATGTGTTTTATTTTGGCAAGAGTTTCAAAAATTCTTGCCAAAATAAAACAGATGACTTGAAATTAAAAGTATCAATCATTCCTTTAATTCTAAAATAAAATCGTAATAAGACTCAATCAAAAGTAATCGGCGGTGGCTTCAGTCCGGTGGAGCCGGAATGGTTTTGCGTTCGAATAACATTTTGTAAAATAAAACTCCGATGAAGTTCAATAAGTTTATTCGATTTTTTCAGACTCATTTGTTTCATTTACAGGCTTTTAACCTTTTGCTTACGGGTGGGACAGCGTCAATTTCTAACGAGGAACCTCTCAAAAAGACAGGTATTTGACATACCCTATCCCAAACAGTTCTATCCCCCTTTGAAGACATTGATGGACGCCAATATGTTAATTCCTCCTCTTCTTCTTCGACCCAGACCGTCTGACCTACCAGAAAGGTATAAGGTATTTGGACGGTCGGGAAGTACCATTTAATTCCTGTAACTCCAATTGTTTAGAAATATTATACTTAATCAACTTTTCAGAATTTATAGATTATCAGATAAAAAATGTCATGCTTTGCACATTAATAACCTAAAAAATACCAGTATATTATATAAATATCCAGTATATTTAGTACAGGGTGTCCCAAAAATGACTGACACATTTGAAAATTGCATTAAAAAAACAGAAGGCGATAGATAGAAATGTGGCGTTTGCTGCATTGTACGGGGGAAACAAGGGAATTTTATTCAACCAATTTTCAAAATTTGTTACAGAGGTCACCAACAGATGGCGCTGCGGTTGTGTGAGAGCTGCAGGGAAACGCATACTGTCAGATCGTCATTCTGAACTGCTCAGCATTCTGCTAGCGTGTGCTTCTCAAAGATTTCAAGTTGCTGTTGGTTTATTCGTTGGAACAGCGGATATTTCTTGTTTTGAAGTTTCACCGCCTGGACCACAGTTTTGTTGAAACAAGGTGCAGTTTCCAAAGGAAATTTAATGTCAAAAAAGAACCGTTAATCAATGCAATAAAGGTTCTGTTCGAAAAATTTGAACGGACTGGGAATATCAATGATGACCGTGCTAGAAATGTCGGTCGCCCAAGTTCAGCAATGACAGAGGCGAATACTGAAGTCGTTCAGCAGATGATCCAACAACGACCCCGGGTTTCTGTTCGCTGTGTTGCATCTGAGGCTGGACTACGACGAACGTCCACGCACCGTATCATGCGCCACAGCCTTCACTTGTTACCTTACAAGATCCACACTCGCCAACCTCTGGATGCTGGTGCCATGGATGCACGCGAAACGTTCGCAAACGCTATGCTGCAGCAGCTGCATGCCTGCGAAATCAATATTGGAAACATGTGGTTCTCCGACGAGGCATATTTTTCCCTCGACCGCTTTGTCAACAAGCAGAACTGGCGCATTTGGTAAACAGAAAATCGTCATATTGCCGTACCTTCATCCCTGCATACCGCAAGAGTCATGGTTTGGGCCGCCATTTCCTCCAAAAGACTCATGGCCATTTTTCCATCACGAAACGGTTACTGCAGTACGGTATCTGGGCATTCTGCATGAATTTGTGGCGATTCAAAATGCTTTCGAGGACGGTAGGAACACCTCGTGTTTCATGCAAGACTGTGCTCGACCACATCGAACGCCTGAAATGTTCGATTAGCGAACATTTCGATGATCGTGTGATTGCCCTTGAATACGCCATGCATACAGGAAGTGGCATGGATTGGCCTCCCTATTCACTAGATTTGACGCCATGTAACTTTTTTCTGTGGGGGTACCTGAAAGACCAGGTGTATCGCCAAAATCCACAAACGGTTGCGAAAATACAAAAATACACCTCTGCTCTATGTGAGACCATTCAAGCTAAAATGTTTGCATAGGTGTCTGCGAATTTTGTTCTCAGACTGCGCCATGTTGTTGCTGAAAAAGGAGGTTATTTTGAAAACATCGTTTTGTAGTTTTTGCAACATGGTCATACCGTTTATTTGTTTTCCCATTCAGCAGAGTCATCTGTTGGTGACCTGTGTAACAAATTTTGAAAATTGGTTGAATAAAATTCTCTGGTTTCCCAAGTACAATGCAGCAAACTCTACATTTCTTTTGCCTTCTGTTTTTTTAATGCATTTTTCCAATGTGTAAGTCATTTTTGGGACACCCTGTAAATGTTATAGTTAATAAGTTTAAATTGGCTGAATATTCTTAATATCCTCCTTAGTATCTTATATTAGCTATCAACATTCTCTTGTATTAGCATTACAATGGATTTACATCCTCTTAGGCATTTGTCTCCTTGCTTTCATTATTTTTCACGCCCTTTTATTACGTAGCTTTCCCTGGTGATTTTATAACATTTTATACTTATTTGCAATACTGTTATTTATATCTCACGATTGGCAACATTTGATCTCCACTTTTATCTCCTGTGAATGGCAACAGTAGTCTCGTTATTTATAACTTTAAGAGACAAGATGTGCAGAATTATCTCAGGTACAATACATTTGATTCCTATTTTATTTTTCAATCTTTAAGCTTGAAGGCCAAGTAGACAGAGTTTATAGATATTATCTATCTTCACTTTCAAAAACAAACTTTTTTTGGTTATTTTGAATAGATACTAGGTCCTGACGAAGAATCTGTTCAAAATAATTTCCTTTTTAAACCTAGTGTTTTTCCCCATGTTTGACTTTAATACTTGGTTATGTTCTGCTTTTCAATTTTCTAATTCTCACCAATAATATTTATTGATTATATATAGCTTGATGACTGGATATATGCATTTTACTCTCCCCTTGATTGATTAATCTCTATTTTTTATATCTTTAATGGTAGCTATCTTATATTTTAAGTTATGGTTATTACAACTTATCTCTAATATATCATTGGAATTTCATATTATATATATATATATATATATATATATATATGTTTCGATCTTTTCGATGGTCTCAAGATGAAAACTATGAAATAATAATTTTGGTCTCTAAGTAGAGCATTTGTGCGAAAATCGTACTTTATAAAAATAATTAAAAGACTATTTTTTTTTTGCGTGTGTGTGTGTTATGTCGCGGTGCAAATTCCCGAGTCCTAAAGTACCTGTGTACTAAATTACTAAATTTCATGGTCGTACGTAGCTTAGATTTTCCGCTACAGACAAAACAGACAGACATCTTCCTTTATTATTATAGATATATAACCCATTACTTTTCACTAAAATGTTATACTTTGAAATCTATATTGATATCTTTAATCGTAATTTTTATCATTAAATTACGAATGGCAGCACTATATGAAATACTCGTCGAATACCCATTTAAAATCAAATGTGTCACAATATATAAATTCCCAAATAGCAATATACATATTTATATCATTGTGAGTATTTAAAGATTTTCTTACATTGCCGTTAAATTATCATAATGATGAAATATCAAGTCAACTTTAAATTAAACTTTGCAATCGTCAACTTCAAACTGTCTAACTGGTACTAAATTTCAAGTTTCTACCTTAATTATTAACCTGTGTATCTAATTCTATCTCACTTAAAGAGGTTGTCTTTTATATATTCGAACATTTTGCTGTACGGTACACTTAAAAAACAAATAATTTAAAACTCTCCCCCCCCCCCACACACACACACACACTTTTCTATACTGTCTACCAAATCTCAAATCTCTATCTTATTGGAAAGTGTGTTTTCTAAACAGTACATATTTTACAGCTTTTGGTTTGGTGCCCCCACCATTCAAACAAATTATTTTTACTTTCCTTATATACAATAATGTATAAAAAAAGTATTGTGATGGGGTCGAAAATTCGAATTCGAGTTTTCGACGGGAGAGCATGTTTCAAGCAGGCCTGATCACGAATCGAACATTTTTGAGATGATGTGTGTGTGTGGGGGGGGGGGGGGGGTCAGTGAGTCTGTGGAGACGATAACTGACGAACGAATAGGCCGATTCGAACGAAATTTGGTACAAAATTACAATCTGTGAATACTGGAAGCCTATTGTTTTTATACGCAATCGAGCATTCAGAACCTCCCTAAATTTTTGAGTGAAATTTTGAAAAAATCATCAAGAAATCAAAACCTGTAATAAAGTTACGCAAATAGACATTTCTTATATAATTTTTCATTAGAAAACGATTAACATAAATTTTAGAACGCTAGCATGAACCGTTCTCGAGATATTGCACATTTAAAAAAAAATTATATAAAATAAAAAAAAATATTTCCTATTGAGAAACATGTTCACTTTTTATATGTAATATCATGCGATAAATTTGGTGACATTATTCTTGGTGGATCTAGTTCGTTCCATTCATGAAAAAAGATACTTTGAGTAATAGTTTTGTATTTGAACGCCAATAGTCATTTATCTGCTATAAGAATAAATTATTTCTCTGTCCATAACGCTTGGCGAGATTTTGGCGATGAGTTTGGCGGAATGTCGCCAACTTGGCGACTTTTTAAATGTTGCCAAATTAACAAAATCTCGCCAAATGGATAAAATGACGCTACATTAATGAAAATGGCGACAAATTGAAGAAATGTCAATATCTTAGAAAGAATATAAGTATCCACTATAGGAATAACATTTTTTTTTACTGTAAATGTAGTAAATTCATTGCATTATATAAGGAATGTCATGTGCTGCCCGCATCAGATTTATTTTTAATAATTCGATATTAAATGGAGTTATGATCCGAAGATTTTTTTTCTCATTCATCATTTTTTTTCCATTCATCATCAAAGATAATTTTTCTTCTGCCTTCATTATTCAATAGTGCTCTTCAGTTTTCGATTTGGATGTCTTTGAAACTTTTCATATCAATAAAAGTTTCGGTAATCTTGTTAACAATTTATCAATGACGCCATATTTATCTGAAGTACGATGTAAACAAGTCAATTTTTTGTTGTTGTTTCTTTATCTTTATACTCGCTGAATTTTTTTTCTATTTTGCTTCTCATATTCATTTTTCTTTGTTTTATTACTTTCCTTGTATACATAATGTATAAGGAAAGTATTGTGACGGAGTCGAAAATTCGAATTCGAGTTTTCGACGGGAGAGCACGTTTCAAGCATCCCTGAACACGAACCGGACGTTTTTGAGATGATGTGTGCGTGTGAGATCATAACCCTCAAGTGCTTCATAACCCTCAAGTTAAACACTCAATTTTTCCGGTCACCCTTTGACTTTCCACGTTCACTGCTGCTTGAATTCAGTGTTCATATTGAAAACCGAAGCGTTCTCCTTAGCTAATTAAACTTTTGCTTGAACGCGGTTCAGTTTTTTTTATCTTTTCTTCTTATTTTATCATTTGAGTGGTGACAGCAGATTTAAATTTATATTTTAAAAGATTGAACAAGAAAAAAAACAGTTTTTAACACTCAAAATAAGTTTTATTTCACAAACATGTTGGCCAATGGAAAATGATGAGCATAAAAAATAAAAGAAACTTCGGCTAAACAGAAAAATAGTGAAAAGATGGCGAGCAAGTCCTTTCAAATTATTTTCAATTTTTCTCCCTTAGTAATTCTAAATTCATAGTTATTTTTTCTTCCAAAGGCTTAGATAAAATTTTAAAAAATCTGATGTGGGAAGCACATGACTTTCCTTATATAATGTAATGAATTTACTACTTTTACAGTAAAAAAAATAGATTATTCTTATAGTAGATATTTATATTCTTTCCAAGATATTGAATTTTCATCAATGAGTCGTCATTTTCATTGATTTAGCGTCATTTTTATCCATTTGGCGAGTTTTTCGTTAATTTAGCAACATTAAAAAAAGTCGCCAAGTTGGCGACATTACACCAAATTCGTTGCCAAAATCTCGCCAAGCGTTATAGACGGAAAAATAAGTTATTCTTAAAATAGCAGATAAATGACTACTAACGTTAAAATACAAAAGTATTACTCAAAGTATCTTTTTTCATGAATGGAACGAGCTAGTTCCACGAGAATGATTTTACTAAATTTATTGCATGATATTGCATATGAAAAGTGAACATGTTTCTCAATAGGAAATATTTTTTTTATTTTATATGATTTTTTGATAATTTTTTTGAAAAATGTGCAACGGTTTCGAGAACGGTTCGTGTTAGCGTTCTAAAATTTATGTCAATCGTTTTCTAATGAAAAATTACATAAAAAATGTCTATTTGCGTAACTTAATAGGGGTTTTGATTTTTTAATGATTTTCTTCAAAATTTCACTCGTAAATTTAGGGGGGATTCTGAACATTCGATTGCGTATAAAAACAATAGGCTTCCAGTATTCACGGATTATAATTTTTGTACCGAATTTCGTTCGAATCGGTCCATTCGTTCGTCAGTTATCTTCTCCACAGACTCACTGACACACACACACATACTTTCACACACACACACACACACACAGACAGTAATTCAAAAATGTTCGATTCGTGATCAAGGATGCTTGAAACGTGCTCTCCCGTCGAAAATTCGAATTCGAATTTTCGACCCCGTCACAATACTTTCCTTGGGGCGCGGTAGCCCATTGGTTAGCGCGCTGGAGTTGCACTCGGTAGGCCCGGGTTCGATTCCAGCCACTGCCAAAACTGCCGCCGTGTTCATGCGGAGTACGATCACGTTAAACATGTGGGTCCGAAAGTCCTTCCGAGAGGTTGGTGGTAGGGGAAGGAGGGTACGGTCCCTGTGGATGCCTCCCCCACTGGGTTCCGGTCTAAATTGGGTGGCACTTCCCGACCGTCCAAACAGTTACCTTACACCTTTCTGGTAGGTCGGACGGTCTGGGTTTCAACAATCAACAACAATACTTTCCTTATACATTATTGTATATAAGGAAAGTAATAACGTATCTCTCTTGAAACGGACGCCACGGTCATCAGGGTTATATTCTAGTATTAATTAAATGTCAATTGCATTTTGATGAGGATTTTGCACATAAGTTACGAATAAGTCCCTCTGGACTACAATTGCTAAAAATCTGATGTGGGCAACACATGACTTTCCTTATATAATGAAATGAATTTACTACTTTTACAGTAAAATAAATAGGTTTTTCATCTAGTAGATACTAATATCCTTTCCAAGATATTGAATTTTCGACAATTTGTCGTCATTTTCATTGATTTATCGTCATTTTTATCCATTTGGCGAGATTTTCGTTAATTTGGCAACATTTCCAAGAGTCGCCAAGTTGGCGACATTCCGCCAATTTCGTCGCCAAAATCTCGCCAAGCGTTATGGACGAAGAAATAAGTTATATATATATATATATATATATATATATATATAGCTTATTAGATATTGAATTTTCGATATATATTATATAGCTATTATTATATATTTATATATTATATAACTTATTAAATATTGAATTTTCCACAATTAGTCGTCATTTTCATTGATTTAGCGTCATTTTTATCCATTTGGCGAGATTTTCGTCAATTTGGCAACATTTCAAAAAGTCGCCTAGTTGGCGACATTCCGCTAATTTCGTCGCCAAAATTTCGCCAAGCGTTATGGACGAAGAAATAAGTTATTCTTACAGCAGATAAATTGGCGTTCAAATGCAAAAGTATTACTCAAAGTATCTTTTTTCATGAATGGAACGAGCTAGATCCGCGAGAATGATGTCACCCAATTTATCGCATGATATTATATATGAAAAGTGAACATGTTTCTCAATAGGAATTTTTTTTTTCTATTTTATATGACTTTTTGATAATTTTTTTAAAAATGTGCAATATCTCGAGAACGGTTCATGTTAGCGTTCTAAAATTTATGTCAATCGCTTTCTAATGAAAAATTACATAAGAAATGTCTATTTGCGTAACTTTATTAGCAGCTTTGATTTTTTTGACGATTTTTTCAAAATTTCATTCGAAAATTTAGGGGGGTTCTGAACATTCGATTGCGTATAAAAACAATAGGCTTCCAGTGTTTACAGATTGTGATTTTTGTACCAAATTTGGTTCGAATCGGTCCATTCGTTCGTCAGTTATCGTCTCCACAGACCCACTGACACACACACACACACACATACTTTCACACATACACACACACAGACATCACTTCAAAAATGTTTGATTCGTGATCAGGGATGCTTGAAACGTGCTCTCCCGTCGAAAACTCGAATTCGAATTTTCGACCCCGTCACAATACTTTCCTTATGCATTATGTATATAAGGCAAGTAAAAATGACCCATTTTAATTTGGGGTGTAAATTCAATAACGAAAATATGCTGTGGATATTGTGCATCATTATTTCGTTGTAAAAGATGTACATCCATTGCATTATGTAGTGAATTTCATGTGCTGCCCACATCAGATTTTTTAAACTTTGGATTCGAAATTTAAACCCCTTTACAATACTTGCTATTTCCATTTTCTATGCATTAAATCTTACATAATAAAGAAAAATGTATGTGTGCCTTTCTGTCTCTCTGTATGTGTATATGTGGTCTGTAGCTAGAAATCTAAGCATCGTGCGACAATGAAATTTGATACAGAGGTACTTCAGGATCCGGAAAGGTGCACCTTGGCGTTCTTACTTTTCTTATATACATAGTATATTATGTATAAAGAAAGTATTGTGACGGGGTCGAAAATTCGAATTCGAGTTTTCGACGGAAGAAAACGTTCCAAGCATCTCTGATCACGAATCAAACATTTTTGAGGTGATGTCTGTGTGTGTATGTGAAAGTATGTTTGTGTGTGTGTGTGTGTGAAAGTATGTGTGTGTGTGTGTGTGAAAGTATGTGTGTGTGTTACTGAGTCTGTGGAGACGATATCTCACGAACGAATGGAGCGGTTCGAATAAAATTTGGCACAAAAATCACAATCCGTGAATACTGAAAGCCTATTGTTTTTAAACGAAATCGAATGTTCAGAATCCCCCTAAATTTTCAAGAGAGATTTTGAAAAAATCATCGAAAAATCAAAACCTTTAATAAAGTTACGCAAATAGACATTTCTTATGTAATTTTTCCTTAGAAAACGATTGACATAAACTTTGGAACGCTAGCATGAACCTTTTCTCGAGATATTGCATATTTTTCAAATAAATTTATCACAAAATCCCATAAATTAAAAAAATATATATTAACTGTTGAGAAACATGTTCACTTTTCATATGTAATATCATGCGATAAATTTGGTGACATCATTCACGTGGATCTAGCTCCTTCCATTCAGGAGAAGAGATACTTTGAGTAATACTTTTGTATTTGAACGCCAATAGACATTTATCTGCTATAAGAATAACTTATTTCCCCGTTCATAACGGTTGGAGAGATTTTGGCGACGAATTTGGCGAAATGTCGCCAACTTGATGACTTTTTTAAATGTTGCCAAATTAAAGAAAATCCCGCTAAATGGATAAAAATGACGCTCAATCAATGAAAATGACGACTCATTGACGAAAATTCAACATCTTAGAAAGAATATAAGTATCTACTATAAGAGTAACCTATTTTTTTTTTGCTGTAAAAGTAGTAAATTCATTGCATTATATAAGGAAAATCATGTGCTATCTACATCAGATTTTCTTTTAAGAGCAATCGAATATTCAGAACATCCTTAAGTTTTCGGATGAATTTTGTAAAAATCGTCCAAAAATCAAAACCTTTAATAAAGTTACGTAAATAGTCATTTCTTATTTAATTTTTCATTACAAAATTATTGACACAAATTTTAAAACACTAACATGAACTGTTCTCGAGATATTGCACATTTTTCAATTAAATTTATCAAAAAACCACGTAAAATAAAAAAATATTAACTATTGTGAAATATGTTCACTTTTCATATGTAATATCATGCGACAATTTTGTGACATAATTCACTTAGACCTAGTTCTCTCCGTTCATGAGAAAAGATACTTTGAATAATATTTTGGTATTTGGACGCCAATAGTCATTTATCTGCTATAAGAATAACTTATTTCTTCGTGCATAACGCTTGGCGAAATTATGGCGACGAATTCGGGAAAATGTCGACAATTTGGCGAGTTTTTAAATGTTGCCATATTAACGAAAATGTCGCCAAACTGATAAAAATAACGCTACATTAATAAAAATGAAGACTACATGATGAAAGTTCAATATCTTAGAAAGAACATAAAAGTAGACTATAAACCCATTTCTCCATCCGTTCATCCCTAACGCTTGGCGAGAAATTTAGCTGGAATTCGCCAACTTAGCGACTATTTTAAATGTTGACAAAGTGGGTATTAATTTGGTACTTTGAAATAGTTTTACAAGTTGTCATCCAGAAAATCGCATGATTAATGTAAAATTCAATGATAGAAATGTACAATTCAATGATCAAAATACGGTAGCTGATCGGACTTTATATTTTTGGGTTTTCTAAATCTGCAAATTCAAATGGTGCCATCTCTCTCTCTCTCTCTCTCTATATATATATATATATATATATATATATATATATATATATATATATATATATATATATATATATATATATTAGAAATATGTAATAATAAAAACAAATTATGTAATAATAATTAAAAAAAATTCAAGTAATATTAACATCACCAAAGAAGCAAATTCACGGCCATAATGCCGATAAGAGAAGAGGACAGCACCAGCCCAAATTCGATGATTAGTCAGAGTTAAATTCCTTCTCAGGTTTGAGTATTTAACTCTAACTAACCCAAACACATGCCTGTTTCAGATAGAGCAATAGTACATTACTATAAATACTCCAACCCGGACTACAGGCATGAAAAAATGAAAATAGGATACATTAAGAAAATTTGTATTACCATGCGGCATGAACCCTTCTTCTTCCACCTCGTGTATACACGATCAACCTCAACAGCTTAATTATCTAGAAGCACCGGAATGAACAAGTCGAAATTCTACCAGGAAGGCAGTACGAACGTTCACAGTAATACTCCCAGACCCGTCCAGTGAGTCTAAGCTGGAGACCGGACAACCAATTCAGAATATGAACATCCCATATATGCAATCCTGAATATGAACATGAATCAAAGATGAAAATTCTTACTAAACAAGTAATTCATAGGAAAACTGGATAAACAAAGAATGCCACTATACACCATTATAAGGGCGCTCAACCGTAGTTTCAATACTGGCAAAAGTTACAATTTTTTTGCGAAAATAAAATTCAAAACATTAATGTTAATGCATCTTATTTTCCGATTTTTTGATTTTTCTAATTTTTTTTAATTAGTTTATTATTTTTCATTTTTATTTATTTATATAATTAATAAATAATTATATATAATTTTTTTTTTGTTAGCCACTATAATTGGGAAAGTTTCCTAGGATGTTATCGAGTGAAAGTTGATACACTGAGTTGATAATTTTAATAACAAACTTGGGAGGATATGCATTATTAGTCGCTGTACTCAATAATTCCATAAAATGCGCTAATTTATAATATATACTAGCAGCATACCCGTTCTTCGTACGGAGTATATAATATAAATAAACTTAAAATTCACAATCATGTGCAAATTCCTATAGTATACTAAATGACATGTTTAATCAAAATATTCTGTTAAAATATTTAACATAATGCTCCTAAAAAGAAGTTAAGGAATGGCTGTTCTCGTTATTCAAAATTATCTTCACGGGTAGATCTGAAGAATAAAATATCCTGGCCTTTTTTGTAAGCAAATTTATAAAAAGTATGGAATTGAATCAATATATGCAAAATAATAGCGTATTGTATGGGACCCGTACTACTTATATACGCGAATATTAGAAGATATAACCTGTATTAGTAGATTACATATATTAATTGAAAATATCAATAAATCCGTAATCTTTAAACCAGTAGGCAGTAATTAATTCCAATATGTTCCCAAATGAAAGTGCTAAAATTATATGGGAAGATAAAGCCGTACTACTTATAATGTCATAGATTAGAAGATATGTCCTAGTGTTAGTAAAAGATTGCCCGTATTATAATATTTAGTCTGAAAAATTTTTATTATCCCCTAAAAAAACACAATTTCGTTTATTTAGGGCAATTTATCAATTTCAAAATATGTTTATGGATTTATAAATATTTTTATCAATTTGGTGACATTTTAAAAATTCGCTAAATGTGTTACTAAGTAGGGCGGTTGGACTGACAGACAAATGCTAACGAAACACCATTTCAGTACTTTCTTTTAACAAAACAAAATAAATTTCATTGATTTACGTCATTTTTATCAATTTGGGGACATTTCAATCATTTTAGTAACTTTTATGAAATTTGCCAAGTTAGCGATATCCAGCCAAATTCGTAGCTCTAAATTTGCAGATCTGAATAAAATATCGTGATCCAGTTTGTACATACTAAATGAAAACACTAAAATATTGTTAGAATATATACCCATTCTAATCTTTTTCTGTTTAAACAATTGGATAAATGAATTTATTGGGTAAACAAAATATGAGTTTATTAGCTAAACACAATATATAAGCTTAAAACCTCTTTGCTAAAATAAATGAAAGTGGTGTATGCAGTTCGCAATTAATATAATTAAAAAAAATCAAACCGTTCATTTATAAGATATATTTTAATACCCATTTATTTAATATTCAAATCGAAAAAATAATAATAATAATTAGCAAACATATTTAATTTCATTCCTTGGCCGAACAACACGATATAAGATAGAATCTTCCTCATAAAATGCGAAATTAAATAACCATTTTAATATCTTTATACTTCTAATCGTTGAGTAAAAGCTTGTGAAATACAAAACATGGAGGTAGATTTTTCCATTTAAATTCATGTTTCAAAAAATTCATGCTTTCAGATAGTGACTATTTAATGCAAAAATCCTGCATCAAACTCAAAAATAAAGTTTTAATTCCCTTTGACGTTTTAAACAAACGATTTTTATCCTTTGCGTTTGGATAAACCACGGAGTTGGAGAGTAGAACTCCTATAAAAAAAGTTCCGTTTTTCATTAATATCTCGACAATCCCTTGCCTTAGAAACTCGAAACTTGGGCAAAATTTATGGGGGGCTATTTCAAGGCCACCCACAAAATTTCATTAAATTTGGTTCAGCCGTTCTCTCGTGATGATGAGATAAACGAAAGTTTCGTTTTTTACTAATATCTAGAGAACCACTGGTCGTAGAAATTTCAAACATAGACTAAATTTTAAGTGGGGCTATTTCTAGGCTACCCACAAAATTTCATCAAATTCGGTTCAGCCGTTCTCCCGTGATGATGGGACAAACAGACAGACAGACAGACAGATTTTCAATTTTATTTATATAGATAATGCTCCTAAAAAGAAGTTTAAGAATCTCTGTTCTCGCTATATAAAATTATCTTCATGGACATATCTGAAGAATAAAACATCTTGGACCCCTTATGTAAGCAAATATAAAAAAAAAAAATGGAATTGAATATGCAAAATAAAAGCGTTAAAATTGTATGGGACCCGTACTAATTATATACGCGAATATTAGAAAATATAACCTGTATTAGTAGATTACATGTATAAATTGAAAATACCAATAAACCCGTAATCTTTAAATCTGAAGACAGTCATTTATTCCAATATATGTCAAAATTAAAGTGCTAAAATTATATGGGAAGATATACACGTACTACTTATAATGTCCGATTATTAGTAGAAGATTACCCGTTTTGCAATATGAGTCACAAATGTTTTTTGGTAAAATACAACAGACGACGTAATAAATTGAATATATAATTAATCCCCTTAATCTTCATACCAGAAGACTGTACTTGATTCCAATATATATGCCAATATATGTCAAAATATATGCCAATATACCTGTACTACTTATATTCTCGTAGGTTAGAAGATATACCCGTGCATTCCTAGAAGATTACTCGTACAACGTACAATATGCGTGTGTCAGCAATTTTTGCCGCAATAAAACAATGGCGTAATAACTTAAAAATATCAATAATCCCTGAATCAATAATTCCGGAAAATATCAATAATAATAATGTTTAAACCTGAAGAGAATAATTGATATTATCCAGTCCAAAATGAAATGGCAATGAAATTTATTTTATATACATATCTTCATTATTCAAATCGGAAAGGATTTAATAAAAATCGTCTGCCGCATAAACACATTGGATTTAAATCCGTTGCTAAGCGACATGATATCATTTGCTTCAAATAAATTGGCAGAAAAAATATCGTCTAAATAGTTATATTTCTATGGAACATTTGGCGACAGTTTCGTCAAATTAGCGACATTTTAAAAAATCGCCAAATTTATCGCCAAGTGGGACTGTAGAACTGACAGTTCCACTTTGCGACAAATTGACGAAATATCATCACAATACTATCCCCTAACAAAAACAATTAATATCATTTATGTAGCGCAATTTTATCAATTTCAAGATATTTTTATAGATTTGAAAACATATTTATCAATTTGGTGACATTTTAAAAATTCGCTAAATGTATTACTAAGTAGGATGGTTGGTCTGACAGATAAATGCTAACCAAACATCATTTCAGTACTCTCTTCTAACAAAACAAAAAAAAATTTCATTGATATGTAGAAGACCCAAGCCACACGACCAACCCGAAGGTTTATGGCAGCTGTTTGTGTGTCGTTTATATCAATTTGGCGACATTTCCGTCAATTTGGCAAAGTTTAAGAAAAGTTGTCAAATTAGCGATATCCCTCCAAATTCGTAGCTTTGAATTTGCAGATCTGAATGAAACATTCTTATCCCGTTTCAATATACTAAATGAAAACACTACAATTGTATTAGAAGATATACCCGCTCTACTCTTTTTCTGTTTCAACAATCGGCTATATGAATTTATTGGCTAAACACAATATATGAGTTTAGTAGCTAAATACGATATAAGCTTAAAAACTCTTTGCCAAAATAAATGAAATTGATGTACGCAGTCAGCAATTAATATAATTAAAAGAAAAATCAAACCGTCCATTCATAAGATATACTTTTATATCCATTTATACATTTATTTATAATTTAAATCGAAAAAAAAATAATAAAAACATTAACAAACACATTTAATTTAATTGCGATGCCGAGCAACATGATATATCCTCCTAAAATGTTAAAATTTATTAACCACTAACAGCACACCCGTTATTCGTACGGAGTGTATAATTTAAAGAAACTTATAGTTCGCAATCATGTGCAAATTCTGTTAAAATATTAAATTTATTGCTCCTAAAGAGAAGTTTAAGAATATATGTTCTCACTATGCAAAATTATCTTCACGATCAGATCTGAAGAATAAAACATCCTGCCCCCTTTTGTAAGCAAATTTACAGAAGAAAAAATAGGAATTGAATGAATATATGCAACCCCGTACTAATTATAATTATATTGTCGCAGATCAGAAAATATGCCAATGTGTTAGTAGAAGATTACCCGTATTACAATATGCGTCTCAAAAATACTTGCCAAAATAAAAGAGATGACGTAATAAATTGAAAACATCAATAATATCCGTACTCTTTATACCAGAAGGTCGTAATTGATTCCAATATATATCAAAACATATGTCAATATACCTGTACTACTTATATTCTCGTAGATTAAAAGATATACACGTGTATTTGTAGAAGATTCGTACAACATACAATATATGAGTTTAAACAATTTTTGTCATAATAAAATAATTGCATAACAACTTGAAAATATCAATAATCCTTGAATCAATAATCCCCGAAAATATAAATAATAATAATTTTTAAACCTGAAGACCGTAATTGATATTATCCAGTCAAAAATGCTATAAGAAAAATCAAAGCGTTCTTTTCTAAAATATATTTTTATATCCATTTATTTATTATTCAAATCGAAAAAATAATTATTAAAATTAACAGACAGATTTAATTTAATTGCGTTTCTGAGTAACATGATATAAGATAGAATCTTATAACATGTTAAATATGTCATGTCTTATAACATAAACTGCGAAATTAAATAACGATTTTGATTTCTCTATACTTCTCATTGTTCCGTAAAATCTTGTTTTAAATAAACCATGAACCATGGAGATAGATTTCCCCTTTAAATCATGTTTCAAACAATTCATGTTTTCAGAAAGTGACTAATTAACGCAAAAAATCTCCCATCAAACTCAGAGATTAAATTTTAATTCACTTTCAAACGATTTTCAAGCTTTTCGTTTGGATAAACCACGGAGTTAGGGAGTAGAACTCCTAGGAAAAAGTTCCGTTTTTTATTAATATCTCGACAACCCCTGGTCTTAGAAACTCGAAACTTGGACAAAATTTATGGGGGGATATTTCAAGGCTATCCACCAAATTTCATTAAATTCGGTTCAGCCGTTTTTCCGTGATGATGAGACAAACGAAAATTTCGTTTTTTACTAATATCTCGAGAACCACTGGTCGTAGAAACTCAAAACACGGATATAATTTTAAGTGGGGCTATTTCTGGGCTACCCACAAAATTTCATCAAATTCGGTTCAGCCGTTCTCCCGTGATGGTGTGACAAACAGACAGACAGACAGACAGACAGACAGACAGACAGACAGACAGACAGATTTTCATTTTTATTTATATAGATAATGAAAATCCCAAACACATGCCTGTTTAATTCATATATATATATATATATATATATAATGAAAATCATAAATTAGCACATTTTATGGAATTATTGAGTACAGCGACTAATAATGCATATCCTCCCAGATTCGTTATTGAAATTATCAACTCAGTGTATCAACTTCCACTCGATAACATCCAAGACGACTTTCCCAATTACAGTGGCTAATATTATGGAGATAAAAAAAATATAATTATTTATTAATTCTATAATTAAATAAAAATGAATAATAATAAAATAAAATAAAGAAATTAGAAAAATAAATAAAAATCGGAAAATAAGATACATTAACATTAATGTTTTGAATTTTGTTTTCGCTAAAAAATTGTAGCTTTAGCTCGTTTGATACTACGATTTGTGCGCCCTTACAATGGTGTATAGTGGCATTCTCGTTTATCCATTTCTTCTTTGAATCACTTGTTTCGATATTATTCATACTGTTGCGGTTGATCGTAATTACACATGGTGAAAGAAGAAGGGTTCCTGCGTCATGGTAATAATAGATTTCCTAATTCTTCTCAGCATCAATTTTTCATCTTTTGGTGCCTGTAGTCTGAGTTTGGGCATTTATAGCAATGTACTATTGCCCAATCTGAAACAGGCATTTGTTTGGGTTAATTAAAAGTAAATACTCAGACCTGAAGATGAATTCAATTTTGGTTAATCTTCGAATTTGACCCGGTGCTGTTCTTTTCTATTATCGGCATTATAGCCGTGGTTTTGCTTTTATGGTGAAGTTAATATTTCACGATTACTTGAATTGATTATTTTTATCATTACATTTTTCTGATATATATATATATATATATATATATATATATATATATATATCAAGTATTTCAATCAATTGTTATTATCAATTACTTCAATTAATTCAAAAGTTGGATACGATTAATATTTTAGGATTTAAAACGTATGACTTTGACATAAAAGATCTATATAAAGTAACTTGGGATATTATTAAATCTTTCTATAATAGACAAAATTTGGATATAGATCATTCTTACGTGCACCACCTTCTCAAGTGTTGAAAACCCAGACCGTCCAACTCATCCAGTGGACTTTGAGCATCTATTTGGACGGCCGGACCTTCTCAAGTGTGGAAACCCCAGGCCGTCCAACTCATCCAGAGGACTTGAGCAACTATTTGGACGACCGGCATGACCTGCTCAAGTGTGTAATTTTTAATAATTACTTGATGCAAGGCAATAAAATTTATATGCTAATTAAGGGTGTTCCACAGGGTGGCTCTGCCAGTTCAGCTCTAGCAAATCTTTATCTAATCAAAATTATCAAATTTTATAAACTCTGCATATACTTTTTACAGATATATTGACGATGTAATTCTCATTAAAATAGCTCCCTCATCAAATGATATAGATTTTGACTTTTATCCTCCAAATTTATCCCTTATACCAAACGAAAGCAACATCTCTTCTAGTGTTAATTTCTTAGATTTAACTCTATCTCTTGATAATGAATATTCATTTTTGTCAAACATTTTTGACAAAAGAAAAAGTTTTCCATTTAAAATTCACAAGACAATCAATTTTAACTCATGTATGAGTAAACAGGTAATACAAAAGTATTTTAATAAATCAATTTCATAGGATTTTTAGGTTATGTGAAAATACACAATATAGTAACCATCTAGCAGATTTATTTCAATACTGTAAGGCTGAATCATATCCTGTTAATTTTGTTAAATATCACTTTAGAAATTTTGAATTCTATTTATAATATTTTATTTATTGTTTTAGTCAAATTTGAAATTGCTATTGTATACTTTAAACATTAAAATATTCTTTGAGATTTCATTGTCTTAGTAATAAATTTTGGATACATATTATATAATTGCTAATTATTAATTTTTACTTAGTATATTTCGTAAACATATTTTTCTTTATATCTCTAATTTTTGGGTTTGAAACATATAAATTTGTATGGTCCATTGGTTGAACATTCAGGAGTATTTCCTATTATTCACAACAGATGGCGCTCTCGATAGTACTCTTTCCTAATACTTTGTTTAGAGCAACGAAATATGGGTCCTGTATAATGGTGATGAAAGGTATGACTTTAATTCTATCTGAATCATTGTGGATTGTTGGTTAGATTACTTATTTGTTTGCTTTATTCACTTTCATCATATTCTTTCCAATTTCCTTTTATTATTTTTTGTTATTTTGATTTATGTTACTGTCTGGAAGTGTGTCGGATCTTTTGACGATGTTTCGGCCATGTGGCTGTATCGTTGAACGAAACACATTTGGAACCTCTGTGGATGCAAAGATCCTTGAAAAGCTGGATCTTCAGAGGTTCTATCCAATTTCATATTTTTGGATTGTATCTTTTCTCTTATTTTTTGTCATTTTAATAGAGCCACCAGATTTTGATAATCCTTTGATGTTTGAACTTGATTTGTATGCATCACTCTTGAATATTGATAAATCCATATGTATTATTGATATTTAAAATTAAGATCATTTTGTCTTATATGGTAGCACTGTTTTTCTATTGTCTGATATTTCCTTTCATATCCTCTTTACTTAATTTTCCTACGTATTGTTTTTGAACCTGGGTATGACACTGATCATGTATTAAATTAGTCTTACTATTAATGATTAACTTACTTATAATGATTAAATATATATATATATATATATATATATATATCTCATATTCTCCCCTTATTATCTTATTTTAGCCGTACTTCTTCATTTTCTTGAAATTATATTTTCATCTTTTTATCTTGAAGCTTTAACTATTGAATATCTCTTTTTATTGCTTTTACGCAATACAGTTTTTATTACTCTCTTTGGCAACAGCAAATCACATCTTTTCATTTCTGCACATGGCAACATTGGTCTAGCCATATTTTGCTTGTCATGGTTGCACTAATGAAGTGTATTTTAAGGTATTTATGTTTCCTTTATTGTTCCAATCTATATGCTTGTCGTCCATATAACACAAGTTTATAGATAAAATCTATCTTGTGTTTCAGAAACAAGTATTTTTGTGTTCATTTCGAAGGGATATATGGACCTGAAGAGAATTTTTTCGAAATGAACTTATCTTAAGCTTAAAGCTCTTCCATGTGCAAGCTTTTTTGCTTGATTTTTTTGTTTTCCTATTTTCATTCCTCATTTTTGAAATTTGTTGATTGTCTTTGTCTTTATGACCTGCATTACGCTTTATTATTTCCTCTTTATGTCTTAATTTCTTTTATTTCTTTGTATTTTGTAGAAAATTTTGGAATAGTGCATTATGAGTTACTACATAATTCTAAGATTGGATTTACTAATTTATATTTATATATATATATATATATATGTATATAAATTAAAATAACAAATACTAAAGTGCAGGAGTGTGAATCAGTAACCACAGTATCAAACCGCGAGCAATATAAAAGCGTGTAGTGAATGGCAAAAAGCAACGAGGAAGGGCCGGAAAAGTAGAGCACGGAGAGGCCAGGACAAGGAAAATATATTAAAGAATAGTATATCTGCCAGAAACGTCTTCAGGGGCACACTCTAGACAGACATACTAAAATCCGTTGTTTCTATGATTGCATAAAAACACGTGGTTAAAATATTATGCAATCTGTGCTCAACAACGGAATAACAAGAATAACAGAAAAAAACCAAATAGGATAAAATGCAATTATATAACATAAAATACCACATAAACATGAAATATAAAATACCACATAGACATGAACATGAAAAATATAGCGCACAAATATACGAACTTGCAAAAAAGAGCAACTCGCATGTCGAAAGGTCGCCACCGTGAATAATCTTCAAATGAGTCGACCACATGCTACATATATATATATATATATATATATATATATATATATTTAATCATTATAAGTATTATGATAAAATTTGACTGAAATTGGATGACAATTGGCTGAGATAGCAACATAATTCGGGTTAAAAGGATTTTTTTCCAAATAATTTCATTTATTTGTGTCACGAGAAAGGTTTTAGTTCAAAACAGACGATATTGAGTGCTGTTATCTGTACTGTTTAAGTAGCGAGCACTTATTTATTGGAAAACCGTTAATAAATACTACACTCGAACACACGGATAATTCCTCCTGAAAACCGTATAACGTTTAACAATACGCTCGCTTATAATAAAAATAAATTAGAAAAAACTGTTACATGGGTGCACACACCGCCACCATTAAATTCCGGGCAATGCCTGGTACATTTTCTAGTGCGAAATAAAACTGGATAATAAAATGAAGAAATGCGAAAACTAAAACAGGAAATCAATTTCCGAAAATACCGAACGGAGAATATGCCTTCATTACTGGCAGCTTCCCCACGCATGCGACTCAGTCAATCTTATTTCATTCCAAGTGTTGTCATCCGGGCCAAAGTTCTGTTCTACTCCCAGGCAGAAGTGCATTAGTGACCTTTGCGATTTAAGTGATCTTTCCAGTGATTTGCAAATTGGATTTAGATAGCTCGTTGAGGAATATTGCATTATTGAATGTTTGAGAAATCGCAAAAGCTGTTTTCTAATAACTGAATTCTTCTCTCTCATTGCAAAACAAGGCACTTATGCGCAGAGCAAATGTCGCGAAAATTTAGCCATTGATGGATTTATATGGTTTGAATTGAGAAACAGAAACGGACGTTTGCTTATTACTTTCCTTATATACATAATGTATAAGGAAAGTATTGTGACGGGGTCGAAAATTCGAATTCGAGTTTTCGACGGGAGAGCAAGTTTCAAGCATCCCTGATCACGAATCGAACATTTTTGAGATGACGTTTGTGTGTGTGTGTGTGTGTGTCAGTGAGTGAGTCTGTGGAGACGATATCTCACGAACAAATAGAACAAATTCGAATGAAATTTGGAACGAAAAGCACAATCCGTGAATACTGGAAGCCTATTGTTTTTAAACGTAATCGAATATTCAGAACCCCCAATGAATTTTCGAGTGAAATTTTGAAAAAATCATCAAAAAATCAAAATCTTTAATAAAGTCACGCAAATAGACATTTCTTATGTAATTTTTCCTTAAAAAACGATTGATATAAATTTTAGAACACTAGCATGAATCGTTGTCGAAATATTGAACATTTTTTAAATAAATTTATCAAAAAATCCCATAAATTAAAAAAATATATATTAAATGTTGAGAAACATGTTCACTTTTTATATGTAACATCATGCGATAAATTGGATGACATCGTTCTCGTGGATCTACCTCGTTCCATTCATGAGAAAAGATACTTTGAGTAACACTTTTGTATTTGAACGGTAATAGTTATTTATCTGCTATAAGAATAACTTATTTCTCCGTCCATAACGCTTGGCGAGATTTTGACGCCGAATTTGGCGGAATGTCGCCAACTTTGCGACTTTTTAAATGTTGCCAAATTAACGAAAATCTCGCCAAATGAATAAAAATGACACTAAATCAATGAAAATGACGACTAATTGACGAGAACTCAATATCTTGGAAAGAATATAAATATCTACTATAAGAAAAACCTATTTTTCTATTGTAAAAGTAGCAAATTCATTGCATTATATAATGAAAGTCATGTGTTGCCCACATCAGATTTTTTTTACTGTAAAAGTAGTAAATTCATAGCATTATATAAGGAAAGTCATGTGCTGCCCACATCAGAATTTTTTTAAATACCTTCATCTAAAATTTCGCTTAATGTCACTAATAAAATCTACGAATATTATAAAGCAAATTATTGTGCTAAACTTCTACTAGAATAACAAAGTTTTGTTACCCCAAAATTTTCGAATTTAAAAATTGACCGTAAAGGAGGGGTATTCTTTAAAATCCCCAGAACATATTTTAAATGTGCGTGTGTGTGTGTGTAATTTATAGACATAATAAATAATCGCAACGCTACGAAAATGTTCCATCAATTTATTCCCACAAAACGACGAAGAATAGTAATAAATTATAAAATATCGCTCAAAAACGCCTGCAGCAATAACACGATAAAGTAAAGCTTCTTTAAATACAGCATATACACAAAAAGTTACTAGTACTCACCAGGTCAGCAACTGAAGATAGCATACGCGGTTAATGATAGAAGACAAGAGATTTTCAAAAGAAATGTAAGCGAGAACTAGAAAGATCAATCATGCATAAACACTGATTATGAAACACTTTCCAACTGAAATGCAATTTCATTTAAGAATTTTTAAAATGTGATACATTCAGTGGTGATATCTTTTACATTATCACAGTACTACAGTAATTTATTATACTTAAATATTTAAAACTGTATCGAAATATAAATCATCTGATTCTCTATGCAAAATCAATGAATATTTCATTCATATAACATGCATTCCAGACTCCAGAGCTAAATAACTTTGTGTGAAAAAAATTCAGCAATTCTTATGTATCTCACCTTATAATCGCTTCAGATATTTGCATTCTGCATAAGTTAAAATTAGGCTTCGTTGAAGAAATAATAAAAGTTTATGGATCATTTAAAATCACAACTATTGTAATTGCATAGGCACGGAATTTAGATACACAGATAATACACAGGTACGCAGATAATATATGTGTGTGTGTGTGTGTGTGTATGTATTCAAAGTATTGGAATCGTGCCGAAGATCGGAACTCGAATTTTCAAAAGATCTACACGTTTTGGGACTTCTAGAATACGAAAAAACTATTTTTAGGAAGACCTCTGTGTGTGTAAGAGTGTATCTGTGTATGTTTCTGTGTGTCTGTGAGGATATTACATCCACTCTAATTGAAAAACTAATGGACCGAATTTCATAAAATTTGGTAGGTATGTTTTTTGTGGGAAATCCTGATGTTCATTAGATTATAGTACGATTCGTAATAAAAGAATCTGCCTTCTTTGCGAAATGGCCGGCAGAAATTGCCTTTATCCACTCTAGCTAAAAACTAATGGAACAAATTTAACAAAATTTGGTGTATAATATTTCAATGATCTGCAAGTGATTTATATACCAAATTTAACAAAACATAAATCATTTGTAGGTTTACATTTGTAGGTTGTACATAAATCATTTGTAGGTTATTCTAGTACGATTCAGGAAAATGGAACGGGCTATTTTTGGGAAATGGCCCGCAAAAATCGTTAAATATAAAAATAAAGGACTACGTGTGCTCAATTATATCAATTAAATTCCTATTTTATACGTGATTTTTGACAACAAAAAGAATAAGACTAACCCCATTAGACTAGCCGTTCTTGAGATATTCCAGTTGTTTCGCGTTTTCGCTACGCCACCTTTGACAATAAGTCCAGCTATCAAATGAGAACCAAATTTAAGTTTAACGTGCAAATTCAATGTCATTTAAAATACTTATGGCTGTTATTTTGTGCAGATAAACTCAAATTATTATTGAAGAAATAAAGAGAACGTGGATATGAGTCTGCAGGGAAAGACATGTGCTGCCCACATCAGAATTTTTAACAATATTACAACAATGATTTATAGAAGTGAACGGGGATTATTTGCAGGCCATTTCGAAAAAAATGTATGATCTATATTTAAAGATCCACCAAATTTTTGTGGAATAAAATGTTCAACAAATTTAAGATGTGTACCAAATTTTAACTCTCTAGGACGTAGGAAAGTACATTAAAAATGCCATCAAATAAGTATATCATGAAGAGTTATATAAAATTAAAAAAAAATTTGAAAAATGTTATCTACCAAATTTATTTTAAAATGTGAAGCCTCTCTCATATACAAAATAATTAAACTCTTGGAAAGATATTTATTATATAATATATCTCTTTTTTCTTTCTGGAGGATATCCCAAAAGTCAGAATTTAATTGAATTTGTTTTTTTCCCTATATTAAATAATTTTTAATTAAAAAACTACTTAACATATTTTACTGAAATTTTTTGTATGTATTTTATGGGATAATGTGAATATTTCCTAACAATTTCGAAGCAATTTGTGAATTTTAAATGTGCTTAAAAATTTTTTGAAAAATTAGGTCCCATAGGGTTCAATGTATTTCATTTTTTCAACCCGTGTTCAATAAAAAACTAATTGTGTGACATTATTTATTTATATTCTCATAGGTTCCACAGACTGTCTGAAAAACATACTAAAATTTCATTTTGATAAAGTCATTTTTACGGCAGTTATCGTGCTAACGGACGGACAGACAGGCAGACAGAATGAATGAAAAAAGTCATAAACACTTTTCAACTATGTTGTAAAGTGTTAAAAATCAAACGAGTGGCAGGAAACCACAAGCACACAAAACCGCAGATAAAAAAAAAAGAAAATAAGGTGGTAAGAGAACAGATAGCAAAACGAATAGAAACAACTAAATAGTGAACAAACAAACACTGACGACCGAAACCTGAGACGTTTAAACCAGCTGCAAAAAAGTAAGTAGAAAGTATTCAAAACGACGAAAAACAAATTAGAACAAAGAAGGAAAATGGAAATTCAAATATGAAGGAACCATCGGGTTTCGGATGCCATATGAGCGAACTTTGTCACATAAAATAGCGGAAGAAATAACTAAAACCGGGAAAAGCCTGACAAATAATCGAAAAAAGACGACTTAAATGGAAAAAAATACCGAGTTCCGAGGGGAAGGGAAGAAGGAACAAATGATCATTAACGAGAGAGTTTGATTAAGAACGATGAAAAAACTTTTAAAAAAGTCCAATTCGAAAATAGAATTAGAAAATAAGATCTTGGCTTCCGAAAAATTAAAAACATAATTAAAACCACAAAAATGTTCAGCTATTAAAGACTTGAACAACTCTTGTTTGGAAACATACCTCTGTTCCTTAATACGAAATTTAAAAGCCCTTCTTGTTTGGCCAACATAACTAAGACCACATTTGCATGGAATGTGACAAACATCCCAAAGATGCAAGTTCAAGACTTGAATACCTCTTTTTTGCAAACATAACCCATCTGTTCCTGAATACGAAATTTATTAGTATTTTTTCTTTGACCAACATAACCACAACCGTATTCGCATAGAATGTAATAAACACCCCAACGATTCAAGCTGTCCAATTAATTTTCCATATATGCTGTATTCTACTAAGTTCTACTTTATCGAAAAGTAATTGAATTTGAATTACTACCAACGAGACAACATTTTGCAGAATTCGCCAACTTGCCAATATTTCGCCAAATTTGTTGTCATGATCACCAAGTTTGTCTCCAAGCCTGAGGGATAAACAGACACAGATTACGACCTGGGTCTAGTACAAGTTTTAAGGATCCCCAAATTCATCCTATAATTCTATCCTAAATTACATATTGAACATAATACTTTTCCCAATGTTAATAAGTGCTTTAATTTTTTTTTTAATTATGCAAATTTCAAATTCTTATAGTGAACGTTCTTTCTCTGCACTTAAAAGAATGAAAAAAAAAATTGACATCTAATTTAAGACAGCATAAACTCAGCAATTTAATTTTTTTTAATATCTTCGTATAACATATCTACAAAATTTGATTTTGAAGATGTTATTAAGGTTTTTGCAGAAAAGAGAAGTAATAAAGGTGGTTGCTTAATTAATTTTCTCCTTATTTTATGTCTGTGTAAAAATACTAATATGGAGAAAAGTACAGTATTTTTATTTTTCCTTTGTTAAAACTGGGAAAGGGGAACGGGACTCGAAAAAATGAGTCCACTTCAACGATAAGAGCTTGCAATTTCGTCCCAGTAGCTCAACGGTAGGGCGTAAGCTGGCCAGTTCGGAGATCCGGGGTTCGACTCCAGGTTGGGGCAACAAGGTTCTTTACAAATGTTGTACTTAGGGCCCCAGACTGTTTTAATCGAGTCCTGCAGACAGACAGACAGAGATATAGGCAATCAATAAGTAGAATACTCTTTGTGTGAAGGATAAGAAAAGCTTGCTTATTCCTCTGTTGCACTTCGGGTTTGTTGGTTCTCTTGCACTGATGAAGGGAATCCAGCGTATCCTCGAAACAGCTGTATGCTGTATTATCGTGTTATTTATGCTTTTATACTTTACTCAAGCTCTTCTTAAATATGTAGGCATTTGTTGTGGGCGTAGCAGATAATTTTTTATACTTTATTGAATGCAAAATATTCATACGACATATTTTTCATCGCACGTATATATTTCTTTATCCCTTCCATTCTTTTTAAGTGTATCTTAATTAAATAATTATGTTCTTTATTGCGGCTTGTCACCCAATTAAAATAAAAGGCTTTCAATTAGACATTGCTCTAAACATCAACTACATTCCCTGAAATGAACTTTCCTGGTAATAATTAGTTAATTAGTGTTCTGAAAAAATATTTGACCAACGCATTTATTTTATTGTGTATTGCAGCCGCTCATGAACTCTAATTGCCAGTTTTAAATTCTCCTAAATATGTTTTTCTTTTCTCTCCAGGCTTTTCAACTTCTTAGAATCGCTCCTTTTGTACGTTAATTATAATATAAAGATAACCTTGAAATTTGAGTTGCAGGGTTTTACTGAAATACTAGCAGGGATACCCGACTGTACTTTAGAATTTAATAAGTAAGTAGGATCTCTAAATATCAGGCATTACATTTTTACATATACAAAAATAAGTATATGCTCATATTAGGAAGTTCAGCCCACGTCAAAACATTCAATCACATGCGTATATTTTTCTTTGTCGTTCGCTTAATATGTATGTATATTACATGTGTGTATTTTTCTTTGTCGTTCGATTAATATGTATATCACATGGGTGTATTTTTCTTTGTTGTTTGCTATAAAATTCCAGGCTTATGTTTAAAAATTTAACATCATTTCGATTTGAGCAATTGAGTTTGGCAAGAAAAGAAGTGAGAATACCAGGTTGTAATTTCGATAAGGAGGCAATATTTTGATCATGATCTAAAAAAAATTAAATATTTTTTAAATCATTAAGGTTTAGCATGTGCAGTTACCATTTGGACTCATGTGCAATACCATTTGGACTAACCTTGAACAAAAAATATTCATTTGTGTTAAGTTTATTTATTTGTATGAAGTTTCTTTTTCTTCTGTATATAGCTATTCATTTTCTGAATGTATTTACTTTTGCTTCTTTGCAGGTTTTGAAAGTGTAAGAACAGGTAGTCTCGTCAAATAACGACAACAAAATCTTTCTTGAGTAACATCCTTATCTTTTATTCACATGAGACTGATTTGTGTTGCTTCTTTACCAGTATATTGAAACTCAACATACTTTTTTCAATAATTCTGCTCTTAGTAAATACCATGCCTGAATGACGCAGACCTACGTTCCGATCTAAAAAAAAACTAACTTACTGAAACAAGTGACATATATTTAATAATTTAATACAACAAAAGATGCCTAATATGTGTTCGGAAACAGCTGTAGGATCCCCACAAATGATGAAGCGCTCCTGTGAAAACGACCACCCCCGTATTGTGATCATGGGCGCCGCAGGTGTAGGCAAAACGTCCATTGTGGAACAGTTCCTATACGACAGGTTTCCTCTGGATCACATACCAACTGTGGAAGAAATGCACTGTAATGTATATGACGTATCAGGTTCCACTTTAACGCTAGATCTTCTGGATACTAGTGGGTCTTATGAGTTTCCTGCCATGAGGAGGCTTGCCATCAAAACAGCCGATGCCTTCATATTAGTCTATTCCATCGATGACATGGAATCGTTTAGTTACCTTTCTTCTATTAGAGAACTTATCATGGAAGTCCGACAGGAGGATGAGACTATGCCAATCGTCGTGGTTGGGAATAAGTGCGACCTTGAGAACTTGCGAGCTGTTCGCAAAGAAATCATTGAATCGGTTGTGACTATGGATTGGGAGAATGGATTTGTAGAATGCTCAGCAAAGGAAAACGTCAATATTCTGAAAATATTCAATGCTGTCCTGCAACAGGCTGATATCTGTTACTCGCTCGGCAAAGCTGTAGAACGCCGGCGAAAGTCTCTCCCAGTCCAGTCGCCTTATCCAAAAATCAAGACTGCCATTCAGCAGAAAAGACACAGCTGTGCCATGCAGTAAATAACTGACTAAACATACTTGGTTTCCGAATTTTTATATTCACAACTTACAAGTGTAAGAATATGTAATGCATTCCTTGAACATTATTAGTGAAATGCGATTCGTTAATTAAGTTCTTGCAATTTACACCAAACTGTGATAATTGTATACATTATCAAGCTTTAGACCTTCAGTAAGGACTGTCAACTTTTGTGTTATTTATTTTTTCTCCTTAACTGTACGTGAATATTCATTTTGGTGGAAGACTAGAATATTAATCTTTTTAAACTTTTTAAGCTGATTAAACTTGTTATAAATCTCTGTTTAAATCTCCCAAATTACAATGGAGAGTTAAATACATTTAACTATGTAGATATACGATTAAAAAAAAACGCTTAAATTATTGTAAATAATGATATATGGGAATAGAAGGTTTATTTAACTTGGTTTCAGTATATAGAATATTGGTCCAATATATTTCAATGAAGGTTTCTAGAGAAAAAGAAATAAGATCTGCTGATAGAAAAATGGGTGTCCATTCGAATGAAAGTAGATATAGAATGCTGAACACCTTTGTAACTGACATTTTTACTTTCCTTATATACATAATGTATAAGGAAAGTATTGTGACGGGGTCGAAAATTCGAATTCGAGTTTTCGACGGGAGAGCACGTTTCAAGCATCCCTGATCACGAATCAAACATTTTTGGAGTGATGTCTGTGTGTGTGTGTGTGTGTGTGTGTGTGTGAAAGTATGTGTGTATGTGTGTGTGTCAGTGAGTCTGTGGAGACGATAACTGACGAACGAATGGACCGATTCGAACCAAATTTGGTACAAAAATCACAATCCATAAACACTGGAAGCCTATTGTTTTTATACGTAATCGAATGTTCAGAACCTCCCTAAATTTTCGAATGAAATTTTGAAAAAATCGTCAAAAAATCAAAACCGCTAATAAAGTTACGCAAATAGACATTTCTTATGTAATTTTTCATTAGAAAACGATTGGCATAAATTTTAGAAGGCTAACATGAACCGTTCTCGAGATATTGTACATTTTTCAAAAAAATTATGAAAAAGTCACATAAAAAAAAATTCCTATTGAGAAACATGTTCACTTTTCATATGTAATACCATGCGATAATTTGAGTGACATCATTCTCGTGGATCTAGCTCGTTCCATTCATGAAAAAATATACTTTGAATAATACTTTTGTATTTGAACGCCAATAGTCATTTATCTGCTGTAAGAATAACTTTTTTCTTAGTGCATAACTCTTGGCGAGATTTTGGCGACGAATTTGGCGAAATGTCGCCAACTTGGCGACTTTTTGAAGTGTTGCCAAATTAACGTAAATCTCGTCAAATGGATAAAAATGACGCTAAATCAATGAAAATGACAACTAATTGTCGAAAATTCAATATCTTGGAAAGAATATTAGTATCTACTATAAGAAAAACCTATTTTTTTACTGTAAAAGTAGTAAATTCATTACATTATATAAGGAAAGTCATGTGTTGCCCACATCAGATTTTTTCCTCTGTATTGCTTTGCTATAAAGATAATTTTACTAACAGTTTCAATTCGCTTTTAGGGTCTCTGACAGTTTTTATTGTTCGATTTTGTAAACTTACAGTCACAAACGAAAACAGGAAGACATTAATTTTCTCGTATTTTAATTACTCGATGGACACCTCTCAATTTCCATTTTTAGCTTAAAGGAGCTAAAATTTGACTGACTGTAGTTTCCTTATTTCACTTTGTCCCACCACCAATAATGAGACAAAAATGAGATTAAAAAAGGTGTGTGTGTATGTAACAGTCAATTAGTTGTATTGAGAAACATAGAAAAAAAAGTTTGGGTTTTTGTGATACAGACTTTTTTAATAGATGGAAACAGTTTGAATCCTATAATGTAAGGTGATTTGATTACGTAAAACAAATTTGAGGACAAAACAACGCGGTGTCCTCCTCTTGCCCTGCCAGTCCAGAATGACATGAAAATTAATCCATACGTCAAATTGTACGTAGCACTAAAACTATTTCAATATAAATAAAAATTACAGTTTCTTCTTCAATGGCAGTTAACACAAAAGGGAGAGATAGCCCAGTAGTTAGAGCACGAGGATTGAAGGTCCCGAGTCTATCTCCGTGTCTACGCGAAATATGGGCACGTTAAATCTGTGAGTCCAAGAGGTTTGTGGTGGGGAAGGAAGGTATAGTTTCTGTAGATATTGCCCCTATCGGGTTCCTGTTTGAATTGGGTAACACTGTCCCGGCCGTCCAAGCAGATACAATACCATAATATTACACCTTTTGGTAGATCGCACGGTATGGATCAAAAGGAAAGAAAGTTAGCACAAGGTTTATGTTTTCTTGAACCAAATTCTATAATTTTCATTCTTGCCTTTCAATTTCAGATAAACTTATCCATCCATGTTTGTAATACAAATCAAAACAAAGAAAAATCAACTTATAATAATAAAAAAAACTTTTATCTTAAATATAACTTGTTAATTCCAAGTAGAATAAAGTTTTGTGACCATTTTAAGACAAATAACTTTATTTGAGAACATTTCAAGACAAACATGAATTTGAGTACATTTAGTTCCCTCAAGAGATGTAAAAATATTTCTGAAAACAAGACTCCAAGTTAGAGAATTGTTCCCATTGATCGAGGACGTCTGGTAACATTATTAATGTTAATTGTCCATAATAATTGTCCATTTGTCCATATACATTATAAAATAATAAGTGAATTATTTGACCTGCTATACTAAACGTCGACTATTTCAACAGCTATTTCAACTCTGGAGGTAAGGGATAATTTAATCACGATCACTCTGCATACAAGGTACCTAGGAAAGTCCCTGAGCATCGGCATAAAAAGTTTCTCAGTGTACACATTTGATCTATCCGTAGTAAAGTGACCATATCTGATCAAATAAAAGTTTTTATATCATCATTAGAGGAAAATTGAAGAAATTAGTAACATATTTTCAATAAAGTGAGATAGAAGAAGCAGAATGTAAATTGCAAAGTAGCAGAGTATAGTTCTAGTAGAAATCAACATCCGAAACACTTATATGGAAGGCAATAAATACCTGTTCTTATCGGTATGTGTTGCCTTCAGTATATTTCACCGGTTACTAAATACGCAGGCATTCCATCTAGTATGGACGACCAGTGAATCATTCACCACACCACGTCAAGTGAATCATTGATCTCACCACAAACGGTGGTCAACAATTCCCGAGCGTGCGCAAATAAAGACGGTGACCCATCTATGTAGGGGTGTCCAAACTACAACTCGCAGACCGGATCCGACTCACGGATTGGATCCGTCCGACCTGCGAACATTTGGCAAAAAATGAATGTGTTTAAACTCTTATTTAAGAATGAAAATTAAATCAACCTAAAATTATGAGCTAAATTAACTCGAAATTATATTCTTTGTTACCAGAAAATAACTATAGCCAGAAAATAAATTTTGCAAAGAAAATAATAATTTCCATATTCAGAAGCAGTTATATTTATTTGCCTGCAATCATTTTCCTGATTAAAACATATTAAAGTAAAAAATCGCACAATATTACCCCATAACCACTTAAATAATATTTTATAAACATGCTTCAGATCAACAAAGCAGGCATCGGTTAATATTTAACTTTTTTGTGTTCCATTATTTCCTAAGAGAAAAAGTAAGAGCGAGAATAATGTATGTCTCTCTTTCGATCCAATCTCCCTAGCACTTTCATTATTTTAATGTGGCCCTCCGCTAAAATAATTTGGGGGGACCCTTCATCTGTGAGATAAAAGACAAGCTTTAAATTGTTTATTCCTAAATGACAACAATTCGCCTATAAACATGGTGTATCAAATAAATATCGTCTGTAACCAATTCAGTATCGATCATCGATCATCAGACGATTTTCTACAACCTTTTAATTGACACTTTTCTTCAATCTTGCTTTGTTACCGAGTTCGTATTACTAACTTTCAGCTAAGGACGTCGCAGTTACTTTCATTTGATTGGACATGGTCAATTTACTTGAGATATACCTAACACACATACACTCAGGGGACATTCGTTTCAAAGTTATAGGGATGCTTTTCCTAAGATTCAGTTGAAAAGAATTATCAATGAAGTGAAAATTGAATCAATTGAAAGAAATTTGCGAACCTCAAAAATGTGGGTACCACTGCCTTAAGATAGACTACTAAAATACAAATTTATGTATTATTTTCAAAAAAGTTTTACTAAATAAAGGAAAATTTATTTTAAGCAGAATTGTACTCTACTTATCCTGTCTCGAAAGTGCCTTTTGACAGAAGCTTTGTTGACGTCTGTGTTCTTCACACTTTTTTACAAATTCTCTTGATCATGGCATTAAATATATTTTGCTTGTATATAGATAAAATCACTACGTATTATAAGTTAAGCACAATGAAATAAAAACCAATATCCTAGTAGACAAAACTAAAGAGATTAATGTATTAAGCTATAGTGGAATTAAAATCGTTAGCATTGCTTAAATACTAATCTTCTTACTTTTGTAAAAAAAAATGTCAAAGTTTATTTGGCTTACTGATGCATGCTTACTTTCAAAGTTAGGCTTACTTAATGATTACGTATTCACAGTAGAGGTCTGCACGGACTCAGGTCTGACCTACAGGCTTAGGTCCGGTCTGACCCAGGTCACCACAATAATTAGAATAAGAAAAAAATGTTGATAGGATATCTTATCTTCTTGAACCAAAATCTGATCAACGTGCTTATCATTTATGCACATATCTACCAAAAATAGTATTATAAACCATTCTTATAAAATATTCTTATAAAACAGTTGAACTTCAGAAACAAAGATTTGACAGGCATTTGCCGGAACTTAGTTCTAGACAGCATTGCATGTTTATTAACTTTCGCGAAGAAAGAGAAGCTTTGGATTCTCTCAAGAATGTTTTGTATGAAATGATATATTTATACATTTAAAAAATGCTGGTATAATAAAAATTTGCTATATAACATTCTAAAACATGTAAAATACGAAATTATTTGTAAATAAATGTATTTCAGTGATATGACTTTTTCTTTCTCAGCGTATTTTGTCTTTTCAGTTTTAAAGAGTGCACAGTATTTTTATATTTTCATAAAATGGGAACGTGTTTAACTCACACATAACTGGATTATTAACGATATATATATATTTTCACAAGGTATCCTCTCAAATCCTCAAAGTGTACTCTTGTAAGTCCGAATTTCTGGAAAACTAATGCTTTTTAACACTTTACAGCATAGTTGAAAGTGTTTATGACTTTGTTCATTCTATCTGTCTGTCTGTCTGTCTGTCCGTTAGCATGATAACTGCCGTAAAAATGGCTTTATCAAAATGAAATTATGGTATGTTTTTCAGACGGTCTGTGGAACCTAAGGAAATATAAATGAATAATATCACCCAATTAGTTTTTTATTGAACCCGGGTTGAAAAACTGAAATACATTGAACCCTATGGGACCTAATGTTTCAAAAATTTTTTAAGCAAATTTAAAATTCACAAATTGCTTCGAAAATTTTAGGAAATATTCAAATTATCCCATAAAATATATAAAAAAAATTTCAGTAAAATATGTTAAGTAGTTTTTTAAATAAAAATTATTTAATATAGGGAGAAAAACAAATTCAATTAAATTCTGACTCTCGTTATATCCTCCAGAAAGAAAAAAGAGATATATTATATAATAAATATCTTTCCAAGAGTTTAATTATTTTATATATGAGACAGGTTTCACATTTTAAAATAAATATGGTAGATAACAATTTTTCAAATTTTTAAATAAAATAAATTATTATAGTATTGTGATGAATGAAACGATTGGAAAAACGTTTATAAATGAAATGCTGCTTTTATATAGAGGCGATATATATTTCGATGACGTCATTTGAATACAGTTCATTTGTTTTTGATGAAGTTTTCAAATATGATAAATTATTGCAGTGTTATGATAATTTTAAAAATATTACCGAGGAATGTATCGCATTTTAGAGATGTTTAAACCAGGCAATTTATATTTCAATGCCATCATTTGAATGAAGTTCATTTGTTTTCGATAAAGTTTTAAAATATAATAAATTAATGTAGTACTGTGATTATTTTAAAAATATTTCCGAGGAATGTATCGCATTTTAGAGATGTTTGTATAAAATTGCATTGAAGTTGGAAAGTGTTTCATAATCAATGCTTTATGCATGATTGATCTTTCTTTTATTTAGAGCACCAATAAGCGTAAACAGGAACAATTCACAGCTAATGGCCCAATAGCTATCTTGCAAAATCCCAAAACAACTGTCAGGTACAATAAAACAGCAATTAAATGCTCAAATAATTCGCAAAACAGGTGATTCTGTTCTCAAAACACTGGCGTATCTCACAATTCAATTTGGCTTGTATCACGCTAACTCTGTCCAACTGAGCGGTGACTCCCTTATATACTCTCCATAAAATTTTCTAGAGTGTACTCGTATCTCCGAAAACTAGTCGATATTTCGAAAAGGTTCTAGTAGATTCGGGAATTCGCCAGGTTGACGATGTTCCGCCAAATCTGGCACCATTCCCCGAAAAGTCGTCAACGTACTGCACGTATTTTCACATAATAGTAATGGCTAACTGTAAATGTGATTTCTCCTTGTAGGGAAGTCAATGTACCGTAAAAACATTTTATATTTTTGCAACACTGCCCCCCTCAGATTGCACTTCCCAGGCAGTATTAATTTATTGTGGTCCATGTTAAGGGGATAATCTGTTGATATGAATGATTTTTGGCTTGGTTGAAGACGATTTTTGAATTCCATAATAACACTGTTTATTCTCTTCATTATGACGTAGGGTCCTTCCTAGTCGTTCTGTAATTTCGGCGAAAATCCTGGATGTCATCGAAGATTGAACAGCCACAATTTGTCACCTTATTGGAATCGCCCTTTATTAGCTTTGGCATCGCACCGGGTCTTCATTCTATCGATTGTCATATTGATCTTTTCACGAGCAAAACTATGAACTTCCTCCAACCGTGCCTGTAGGTCTTGAACATATTCATCAGGTGATGAAGGAGCATCACATGGTCATCTAAACATCAGGTCACACGGTAGTCATTGATTCCGGCCGAACAGCATTTTCGACGGAGAATGTCCGGTCGAATCGTAGACAGCCAGCAGGAACAGGGGTAGGCGACGGGCCTAATATTTGCTGATTTCTGGATACGAATACAAAGAGATGATGATTAAATTTCGTTCTGTGGAATCTCTCTACCATACGATTCGATTGGGGATGAAGAGGAGTAATTAGAGTTTTCTCAATTCCAAATAATTTGCACAATCCTGTGAATATGCTAAAAATAAAGTTCATCCCCTTTGTCAGAATGGATGAGCGCGGGAACCCCGTAACGACATATCCAGTTTCAGGGCAGAACTTTACTGATAGTCGTAGACTCTTAGTCAGGGATTACATGGGCTTCTGACTACTTTGTAAAATAGTCCATTTCTAATAGGATGTATTTTTTATTGGCCGTGGTTGTGCCACAAAATGTCGAGTACAATTCTCTCGAAAGCAGCTCCGGCGTTACAACACGCGTTCTCTTTTTCAGTCCGCATTCCATACATTCTTTGCATCAGTACTCAACATCGGATCTTGCATCGAACTGCAAGAAGCATTCACGTATTTTGTTCAGCGTCTTGCTAGTGCCAAAATGTCATCCAGTGAGGCTATCATGTATCTATTTTAGTAAGCTGGGCACTCTGGAATGATGGTACAGCAACTGCCATCTGATGTTCTTCCCATCATCGCTCTCCCATTTACGGTATATCACCCCTTTCCTCAAGTGCAGAAAATCCCATAGTGATCAGTACCGTTTTGTTTCAAGCGAGAAGCAGGAAATTTCTTGCCAAGTTGACTTTTCATTCATTCGTTCTTCACGTATCAGGATTGGCTCGATTCGTTCTTTACGTATCAGGATTGGCCTCTCTTTGGGGTCGAGAAAGTTCTTCATTACTTCAGGGATCTAGTGGTGAATTTGAATTATGATCGAAACGAGGGAGTAATAACTGCCATCTGCTGCTCTCGCCACTTCCCCATTTACGATATACCACTTCGTTCCTCAAGTACATAGAATCCCACAGTATCTAGTACCGTTTTGTTTCTGGTGAGAAACAGGAAATTACTTACCAAGTTGGCTTCTCATTAGCTTGTTCTTTGTGGATCAAGATTGGATGGATATCTCTGTCTTCTCTTTATGCGCTAGCAAGCTCTTCATTACTACAAGGTCAGGTGATGGGGACGTAATAGCCCAGTGCTTAAGGCACGGGGATTGCACTCGGAGGGCCCAAGTTCGATTCCAGCCCTACGCGGAGTACGGGCATGTTTATGTGGGTCCTTCCGAAAGATTGATAGCAAGGGACGAAGGATACGGTTCCTGTGGATGTCGCCCACACTGGGTTCCGATCTAAATTGGGTGAAACTGTCCCGGCCGTCCTTACATCTTCGGGTAGGTCGGGCAGTCTGGGTCGAAAGAAAAAATGAAAATGATCAAGTGGTAAGTTTGAAATATGATCGGTGAAAACTTGCCGGTGAGTCGCTGAAACATGGCTTCCAAACATTATCGTGGCAAGAAAGCAATGTGCACAGTTCGAAGGATAACCTCCTTCTGACAGCGCATCAGCATTTCCATCAGGAAACCCCTTTCAGTGTCGAATCTCAGTTCGGCGTTTAAATGTTACGGTTACATGACAAAGTTCAAAACGCATCCCTTTAAACTGCTAGAGTCCTTGTCCGATGGTAAACGCTGGCTTTTCTCGATCATCGGAATAGATTTTCACTTACCAGTAGGAGATCTAGAACAAGAAACCACTTGCTCCCAGCAAAGGTATCTAAAGTGTCAGTTCTTCGCAGTGAATAGCTGTCCTTTATCACAGAATTAAGTCTTCTGTAGTCGACGCAGAATCTTGTACAACCACTTTTCATATTCATTCAAACAATTGGTGAGGCTTGTTGATGGTTCGATCACGTCGCTTTCCTGGATGTCTTTTTAAAGCTTCGCTGCTCTTCCTTTCTGAACGAGATACAAAAATGAGTCCGAATTTCCAGATAACTAACGCTTTTATTTAAAAGCACTAATAGCATAAACTGAAACCACATGCAGCTAATGACACCATGTAACTATCTTACGAGATCACAAAACAACTGTCAGATACAATAAAACAGCAATTAAATGCCCAATTAATTCGCAAAACAGTAGATTCTGTTCTCAAAACACTGACGCATCTCCCAATTTAATTTGGTTTGTATCAAGTCAACTCTCTCCGAGTGAGCCATTTTTACTTTCCATAGACATTTCTAGAAAGTGGTCGCTTTTCTCCTTTTTAATCTCCGAAAGTAATCGAGAACGTTCAACTGAATTTGGGAATTCGTCAAAAAGTCACCAAATTGGTGATATTTCGCCAAATCTGAAACATATGCCACAAAAAAATAATCGCCAAAGTACGGCAATCCTACTTTTACGTAATGGAAATGGCTACCTGTAAAAGTGCTTTCTCCTTGAGGGGAGCCGCCAAAGCATTTTATATATTCGAACAATATGTTAAGGGTGAGGGTCAGTGCATCTTCTGCCCTATCCGCTCTTTGTTAACTTTCGCGGAACACCTTTTTCGCCGAAATTCTGTTCAAACAGTTGCGAAATATTTTCTGAAAGATGAAATGCAATGCTTAGATTATATTAAAACAAAATTTAATACCCAATAAAACATGGAACATATTTTTTACTATATTCTAAAATATTTTTGGTGCTGCCATCTGTTGTCATAATTTAATTCATATTTTGTATTTTTGAACCATTATTTTGAACCATTGATTTTTTTTATCTGTACAGTATTAAATACAACAACAGATCATATATAATAATTCCAAAATCACGAAAAGGTAATTTCTCATGCTATAAATTTGATAAGGGGATCTGAAGGTACATGACTTAAGGACTGACTGCAGCTTTGTCTTCAAGTCCAAGTTCAATTACCTTTCCGTGATTATGGCATTATTATATATGATCTGTTGTTGTATTTAATAACGTATTAGAAGGAATAGACATTTAAAAAGATTCATTAAAAAATAAAAATAGTCGCTATAAATTAAATTACGACAACAGATGGCAGCACCAAAAATATTTTGGATTAAAATAAAAAATATACTTTATGTTTTATTGGGTATTAAATTTAGTTTTAATATAATCTAAGCATTGCATTTTATCTTCCAGAAAATATTTCGCAACTGTTTGAGCAGAATTTTGGCTAAAAATGTGTTCCGCGAAAGTTAACAAAACGGGGATAGGGTAGAAGATTTACTGACGCTTACCCTCAAGAGAAATGTTTCTAATTTGAAATCGCCGACGATGTCCAGAACTTCCAGGAATTGCTGACAATTCCCAACAGATGGAAATATTACAAATTCTTGATTCTCTGAAATAATAATCTCACTCAATAGGACTTAACTCATTTATAATTATTTTTTAAAATCCAAAAGTCTTTATAGGTCTAAATATATAACTCTATTAAAAGATTCCAACTGCAATTATAAACTTTCCGATTGAAACGTTTCAATGTTTTTATTATTAAATATAAAATGTAAAAATTTCAATTTTCAGAATCGTTGAAATTGTTTTAACAAACTCAAAATATAAACAGAACATTTTTAAATATTTACGCTCTAATTATATAATAAGCATAATCAAATGGTAGCCAGAAATATATTAAACTGTAAAAAGTTCGCATATTTAAATTTATTTAAAATGTCAAAATAGAAAGAAAATTTAGTTGGGGTTCGAATAAAATGAAAGAAGAGATAAGCATTCGCAAATGAATGATTAAACCGATCATACTTTCGGTAAGTCCGTGGTTTATCCAAACGAAAAGCTTGAAAATCGTTTGAAAGTGAATTAAAACTATATCTCTGGGTTTGATGGGAGATTTTTTTGTGCTAATTAGTCACTTTCTGAAAACATCAATTGTTTGAAACATGATTTAAATGGAAAATCTATCTCCATGATTTATTTTTCACAAGCTTTTTCTGAACAATGAAAAGTATAAAGAAATCTAAATGGTTATTTAATTTCGCAGTTTATGAGGAAGATTCTGTCTTATATTATGTTGCTCAGAAGCGCAATTAAATTAAATCTGTCTGATAATTTTAATTATTATTTTTTCGATTTGAAGAATAAATAAATGAATATAAAAATATATTTTAGAAAAGAACGATTTGATTTTTCTTATAGCATTTTTGACTGGATAATATCAATCTTCAGGTTTGACGTCAGGTCTTCAGGTTTAAACGTTATTATTATTGATATTTTCGGGGATTATTGATTCAGGAATTATTGATATTTTCAAGTTATTATGCAATTGTTTTATTATGCTAAAAATTGTTTAAACTCATATATTGTACGTTGTACGAGTAATCTTCTACAAATACACGGGTATAACTTCTAATCTACGAGAATATAAGTAGTACAGGTATATTGACATCTGTTTTGATATATATTGGCATATATTGGAATCAATTACGATCTTCTGGTATAAAGAGCACGGGGATTATTGATATTTTCAATTTATTACTCCATCTCTTTTATTGAGTGCCAAAGATTTTTGAGACTCATATTGTAATACGTGTAATCTTCTACCAAACACTGGCATATTTTCTAATCTACAACAATATAAGTAGTACAGGGTAGCATATATTGATTCAATTCCTTTTTTATTTTGTAAATTTGCTTACAAAAGGGGTCAGAATATTTTATTCTTCAGATCTGCCCGTGAAGATAATTTTGCATAGTGAGGACAGATATTCTTAAACTTCTCTTTACGAGCAATAAATTTAATATTTGAACAGAATTTGCACATGATTGCGAATTATAAGTTTCTTTATATTATATACTCCGTACGTACGAAGAACGGGTATGCTGCTAGTATACAATATACCGATAACTGTGTGAATTTCCAACTCAATTATCTTCATAAAAATAATAAAAAATGCAACATTTATTTTAAGGTATTTTTACCATCGTAAAAATATCAACAAATTCCTATTTAAATCATTTTTGATTGAGTCAAATCTTGTATTCAAAATCTTGTATTCAGAATATAATAAACAATCGGTATAAAAATATTAAGGGTTCGAAGAACCCACAACAAAATTATTGGGGTTCAAAAAGGGTCTTGAACCCACAAAGTCGGCACTGTTGCCCTGTATAATAAGAAATCGAAACTATAGAGTAGGCAACAGGAGGGGGGTATATGGGGAGGATTAGAGGGGCTACTCCCTAAAGGATTTCAAAGTTATGCTTCTGATATAATTTTCCTTGTCGAATCATATTTCCATTAGAATAATAGTCAATTATTTTTCCCCTCCTAAGAAATACTTTTGCCCCTCCCCCAAAGAAATTCTTAAAATGACGTTCATGTACGTAGATGTAAATAAAACTTAGATGTGGCGCCCTTTCAAAAATGTATGGCATCGCTACATTTCTGTTATGTTAATTTTGGTCAACTCTTTTCTATAATCAAAGTGTTAATTTATTTAATTTCAACTATTTCCAATACAGTTGTAAAGTGTTTATGACTTTGTTCATTCTGTCTGTCTGTCTGTCTGTCCGTTCACATGATAACTGCCGTAAAAAATGACTTTATCAAAATGAAATTTTAGTATGCTGTTGAGATGGTATATACAGTGTTTCTTTCAGGACTTTTTGACGAATACTCATTTCCGGGGGACTTGTCTCCCCCTCCCCCCGGAGGTATGTCTAAAAAGAAAACACTGGATATACATGATACAGAAATTTTTATCTTTCCCCAATAACTCGCCCTTTTCTTTCATAAATATTATTCCAAATTCCTATTTCATGTCACGCACGCATTGCAACTATATTAAATTATATCTCACAATAACAAAGCCTGCTAGTACTTCCTCTTTTCCTCTACCACACCATATACGGTCACTAATCTTAACCTCTGCGAAAACTTTCTCATATAAAACTGCATTCCCATCACATTTTTAAACTTTAATAACGCGAAGGCAGTATGTTTACCATGTCGTCATCCCCTTCGCCATAACTGTAACTTGTGTGAACCAACGCAGGCTGCTCTAAGATTTGTTAGGAGAGGGACGCCGACGGAGAGCTCGGCCCTGTGTAACGAATTATGTTTTACATGTAGATTTTTGTAACCTGAAAAGACTCTTCCCTAGACTATCTCAGCAGCCATTACATATATATGGGAATGCAAATGGGTAATATCAGCCAATTAATTTCGGATTTCACCCGGAATGAAAAATTGATATACATTGGACCCTATGGGAACTAATTCTTCAAACATTTTTTAAGCGAAGTTAAAATTCACCAATTGTTTCGAAATTTTAAGGAAATATTCAAATTATTCCATAAAATGTATAAAACAATTTCAGCAAAATACGTTAGGCAGTTTTTTAAATAAAAATTGAAATAATAACTATACCCATGACATATGAAGAAATCACGTGACAGATTAAAAATTAAAATATGGTACCCATTTTATTTTCGTTGTGTAAAAATCGTGACTTTTAGTGTTGCATCCATCATAAAACAGCTTTATTTTTAAGTATTATCTGTGTATCTAAATTCTGAGCCAACGCAATTACGAAATTTTTTTATTTTAAATGATCACTAGACGAAGTCTACAACAAAGTCTAATTTTAACGTATGCAAAATGTAAACAAATCAAGAGATTTTAAAGTGAGTTGTATAAGAGTTGCTGAATTTTTATTACATAAAATTATTTAGCTTTGGAGTCTGGAATATAAGAGATATAAATGAAATATTCATTGATTTTATATAGAGAAACAGACGATTTAAACCATTGCCTTTTAAATTTTACGTTTCCAAGCATAATAAATTATTGTACATTCGCCAAAAGTTAAATTGCAACACCATGAAGGAATGAACGTAGACATATACAAATCACAGTACCGGTAGAAGAGAGAGTCATATGCAAATGATTAAGTTTTCGTACGTATCGGGTCATGTGATACCCAGTTTCAGGTGATAAAGACCAGCAGACGACTCGTCCCATAAATGCTATCAGCAACGATCTGCAGCAGCCGAACTTTCGAAAAAGTGAAGAAGCGATGCCTTGAAGACGTCAGCGAGCTGTATACCAGACGTTAACGGCTGGGGAACAAGACCATGTCCTAGAGCTGTGTGACGTGGGTTTGTCGATGCATACAATTGCCACGCTTGTTGGACACGACGTGAGTACCATCCATCGATGTGTGACACGATGGACGCACGAACATGAGAGAACACGCCGAAGAGGAATGGATCGAACAGGCGCACGGCATAGCGGCAGATTAGCCGAATGATTCGTCGAGACTCGTTCGCAACAGCAAGTGATATCTGAAACAGCCTGTCACTATCAACAATTGCACCTGCGTGCACCCAAACCATTTCCAACAGGTTGCATGAAGTACAGCTGCGTGCACGGTGGCAAGTTACTGGCGTGTCATTAAGCGCTCGACAGAGGGATGCAGGTCTGGTGTGGTGCTGTCGTCATCGCAACTGGATCAATCAATTGCATCGGATAATGTTTACAGATGAATCTCGCTTCTGCCTGTAGAGGAATGACAGCCGTGGACGGGTGTGGCAACTTCCCAGGGAACGCCACTTGCCAGCCCATATCAGCGAGTGTCACACTAGCTCTACACCGGGTATCATGGTTTGGGGCGATATCATGTTCGATCAGCGGACAGCTATTTTGCACAATGCAGGTAATCTAACAGCGGACCGGTGCGCCAAGCAAGTTGTGATGCCTGTGGTTCGTCCACTGATGCAGGTCGTCTCCGGCACGGTGTTCCAGCAAGACAATGCCACACCGCTGTCTCCAGTCACACATATAGCTGCAGTAAGCCTTCGGGTCTGTCGTGTAGTCTGGGTTTTCCACACCGCACACCGCCCGGTCAAACAAATAGCTACCAAAAACTTTCGGGTTGGTCGTGTGGTCAGGGTTTTCCACACCGCACGGCGAACTCTCAACAGCCTGAACGGAATTCACATATTTCCTGGCCGGCAACCTCGCCGGATCTCTCTCCAATTAAACACGTGTGGGTCCTCATCGGATGTCAGATGCTCCGGGAACAACTGATACATACCGTACACGAACTGCAGAGGACGCTGCTTGGCAAGGATTACTTCAGGCAGCCATTAATAGCCTCATTGATAGTATGCCTTGCCGTTTAGCGGTCGGTATAGCTGTCCTTGAGGACTTTTCTTTGTTAAATAAACAGGTTTCTTTTGCATATCTTTTTGTTCTTTTAATCATTTGTATATGACTCTCTCTTCTACTGGTACTGTGATTTGCATATGGCTACGTGCATTTCTTCCTGGTGTTGCAATTTCCCTTTTGACGAGCGTAGCACTGTTATAATTTAAAAAATATGAGTGCTGAAAGTATCGCATTTTAGAGATGTTTAAATAAAATTGCATTTCAGTTGAAATGTGTTTCATAATCAATGTTTTATGCATGATTGAGCTTTCTTATTTTTACATTTTCTTTTTTTTCGGGGGGGGGGAGCAATTATAAAGCTATATTAGCACTCTTTTGCTGATTGATGGATTTAACCAATTTAACCAGAGCAGCATCTCAAATGTAACAAATTTCTAATAATGTTACTTCTGATTCTAGGGTGCGGTATCTTTTAAAAGAATTAAACGATATTCAGGAATTTTAATACATTAAAAAATATCTATTTGATTTTCAGAGATATCGAATCATAAGAAAGCAATTATTTTTCTCGTTTTAAAATATTGAAATTTTTCTGAGTGAACAATAAAGTGTTTCAACACATAAAATTAAAAAAATGGTAATAATAATAATATAATCTCTTATCCCGAAGTTCAGCGAAACATTTCCTGTATTCTTCCGACGAATCCACAGCTGTTATGCCAAACACACCTGTAACGCTACCTCACCTGGTAGAAAAAGTGTGGAAATGATTGCAAATGTTTGAATTGAAGATTACGGTTGAACTGTTTTTACAGCTCAGATCCAGATCAGACAGGCTTACATATCTGATGTTCTGGATTTGTTAGACATTTCAACAACAAAAGGCAGGTTTCTGGACATGAACAGGTCTTTCAAATATGACATAAAGATGTCTTTCAATGCCATTTTCGGTGTCCGCGGTCCTCTTTGTTTGATGTCCCCCCCCCCCCCCTCTCCTTGTTTTGATCTTTGGGCAGTGTTTCTTTCAGGACTTTTTGGCCAGGGGGACGAATGAAATTTTAGGGGGGGGGGGGGTTATTTGCCCTATATAAATTTATCACATAAATAGAAATTAGGTTAACATAAAATGTCTCCGGGGGGGAGGGGCGAATCCTCTTCTCCGAGGGGATTCGCACCCTGAGGTATGCCTGAAAGAAACACTTCCGTACGCCGCTGCTCATAACTCAAGATCGTGTCGTGTTCCTTAGAACTCTATTAACCCCTTTTCTTTCTGTTTTTAGACTATATTTTTCCAAATATAAAACGCTGGGGACTTGTATTTGGACTTTATCCCAACGCCAGTGTGTCTTTCAAGCATACCTCCGGGGGGGGGGAGGGGAGAAGCTCCCCCCGGAGACATTTTAACCTAGTTAACCTTGTTAACCTAGTTTCTATTTATGTGACACACCGACGCGGTGGTCGAACGGTCAAGACAAGCGTTTCCTAGCGATCGTTCGGCTGCCTGGTTGTGGGTTCGAGTACCACCCTCCGGCATGAATGTAATGTCGTTGGGCGTGGTGTGACTCGACCCCCACTGGTGCGCCGGGGCAACGCCATGTGACGGCTAAAAGGTTCACGGTTATGGCCGGTGAATAGGCGAATGATGAAATATCAAATGCCTGGCCATTGGAAAAAAAAATTATGTGACACAGCATTTAGATATATTTATATAGGGCAAATAGAAAACTAGCCTCCCCCCCTAAAATTTCAGTCGCCCCCCCCCCCCCCCTCCCGGCCAAGAAGTCCTGAGAGAACACTGCCCAACGCTATTCCGGAAGGCACCCTTATTCCTTCTCCTTTCTATTTTCTTTTTGGAAAATCCTATTTAAATAAATTCTTTCTTAATATCCCTCTGAGCCCATTTATTTTAGAGATTAGAGGCGACATACTGTTGACCTATAGGTGCTCCTCTTGAGATAAATATGAAGTCTGAGATAAAAAAAATATACTCAAATTATAAAGTACCTGAAAATCTATGTAATTCACACATTTAGTACTTGCACTGTTGCACTGCATAGAGGGTTGATAGGAAAGTCCTTACACGCCGCTATAGATTTGTAAGAAAAGGTTCATGAGTGTACACGTTAGGTCTAGCTATAGTAAAGTGTCCATGCCCAATCGAACAAAAGTAATTACAGCGCCCCTACCGCAGAATTTAAAAAAGTTAGGACAACGAACTCGGCAATACACAAGGTAGACGAAAAAATCCAATTACTAAGTTGTGGAGCATAATCTAATGTATAGAAATCGACCATAAAACTGCTACAGAAGGTTTTTATTTCACAAAATAAGGCAGAGATTGATATTATCGGGTGCAGTGTGCAGGTAAAATTCATCAAAATCTGCCGGAAGTTTTAGTTTGTCAAGGAGTTAAATTCTTATAGTAAAGTTGTACCTTTTCGCTTACCAGCTGATATATACTGCTACAACAGTTTGATTTTCGACATAAAATGTATACCATACTATGCAAATTTTCAATCGCGATTATTTGCGTAAAATTCATTAAAATTGTGCTGGATTCCCATATGAAAATTGATGAAACGAAAAATTAATACAACACTTTGGTTATATTTGCATAGATACTAATAAAAATATGGTCAAATTTATCAAGCTATAACGCAATCCAGAAGCGATTTTTATCCATTTTTTATCCATCCATCCATTTCCATCCGGTTTTTATATCAAAATATTGTAATTAATAAAAGAAGAGCTTCCATTTCATCTTGGTATTGTTACAACGTATCCTCTCACATAGTATGTCTAGTTTGAGGATACAAAAATGAGTCCTAATTTTCGGATAACTGACGCTTTTATTTAAAAGCACCAATGAGCGTAAACAGGAACAATACACATTTGATACCACGATAACTATCTTACAAAATCACAAAAAAACTGCCAGTTTCAATAAAAAAGGAATAAAATGCTCAACTAATTCACAAAACAGCCGAATCTGTTCTCAAAATACCGACGTATCTCACGATTTAATTTGATTCGTATTACGGCAACTCTGCGCAACTGAACAATGTTTTTCTTATATACTCTCCATAAAAATCTCTAGAAAGAGCGTATCTTCGAAACTAATAGATAAATCTAAAAACATCCAGTGTCTTCGAAAAAACGGCAAAAGTCTCCAAGTTAGAGGTATCTCGCCAAGTCTGGTACCAAGATCACAAAATATCGCCAAATATGGCGCCAAACCACGAAAATATCGCCAAGTTCAAGCAACTCTAAAGAATCTCTTGGTCATTCTGAATCTTGATCATTCCAATCATGGAACTTGGTCAATCTGAATCTTGGTCATTCTGAATCTTGGTCTGAATTGGATCATTCTTTACATCTATTGATCAGAATGGATGAGCGAGGGAACCCCGTAACAACATATCCATTTCCGGGTTTAAACCCCACTCATGGGTGTAGATTCGTGGATAGGGATTGCGTACGCTTAAGGTCACTTTGTAAAATAGTCAATTACTATTAGGATGTGTTTATTATTGCCCGTGGTAATGACCATAAAACGTCAAGTGCAATTCTCTGGAAAGAAGATCCGACATTGTAACACTGGAGAGACCCACGTGATTTTTTTCTTTGGTTCCTTCCGACCACCGGATTCCGTGCATTCTTTGCACCAGCGATCAACATCAGGCCTTGCATTGCACCAGAAGCGTTCACAAGCTTTATTCAGAGTCTTGCAATGCCAAAATGTCCTCTAGTAGGACTATCATGTATCACTTTTAGTACGCTGGACACTCTGGAACTTGGGAGCAACAATCGCCATCTTTCCTTCATCACTCTCCCATTTAACTGCATTTATCAAGTGCAGAGAATCCCACGGTGGCAAGTACCGTTTCGTTACAGGTGAAAAATAGGAAAGTTCTTGCAAAGTTTGTCTCGCATTAGCTTGTTATTTATGAATCAGATTTAGCTGGATATCCCTGTCTTCTCTTAATACTGCAGAAAGTTCTTCATCACTCCAAGGATCAGGCAGTAGATTTGAAAATTATGGTTGGGGATAACTTGTCGGATTGTCGCTGAAATCAGGCTTCCAAACTTTATCTCTGCACTACAGCAATGTGCGCAGTACAAAGAATGGGGTTTTCCAGAGAGCGCGCATCGGCATTTTCATGAGACGATATCTTTCGGTGTCGAATCTCCATATCGTATTCCTGAAGTCATTGAATCTCCATGTCGTATTCCTGAAGTCAATGAATTCACTTGCGACCTACCCTTCAGGGGTCTGTCTGCAACAGGAATTTCCTTCCATAGAGATAATTATTGAAATAATCTACAGATTTAACAATTTCCAACAATTATTTCCTTGTAAAGCAATATTCACGCCCTCTGGTGGATCCTTTTCAGGGCGGACAGGTTCTGGCTTTATAGCCTTTGATCCACCTCCTCTGAGGGGAACATAAATCCGGAGAGTGATCACTTGGCATTCCGCTTCATAGCTCGTGAACCGAACTCTTCCGGGTGACGTGGGGACGGACTGTGTCTATTCATAGCCTAAAGCCGTAGACAACTGGGGTCTCAGCCAGAAAAAGAAATGCAAATCTTAAAGCCAATTATATTGCTATTTTCAGAGTCCCATCTTTAAAAATTTCACAGATGCCTAGAGCGCAGATGCAGCTATACATTGTAAGAGATTAAGTCTGTATGTGTGTATGTGCAGTCTGTAGCGAGACATCTAAACGTCGCACGGCTAAAAAATTTGGTGCACAGATACTTCAGGATCCTGGAAGGTGCGAGATTTTTCTGTTGTTGTTGCCGATGTGGTTGTTATAAGTGTTCGTATTATTAAAACGTTCTTTGCATTTCGTTCACCGGAACTTACAGCGAATTCTCGAAAACCAAAAAAAGCTCTATCAATACGCTTGCTTTTAACAAAATAAATAAATAAACTGCTGCGGGGGAACGTATATTAGTAAGCGTTTGATTATAAATTATAGAGTATGTTCATACATTTCCATTAAAAAGTGAATTTTTGTACAAGTTACAGGCATTGTTATATAGAAGATAAACAAATAATCTAACATCCTGTACTTTTAAACAAATTTCCCAAAGCATAATAAACGTAAAGTAACATATTGAGAATTCAAGGTACATCCAACTAAAGTTGGGTTATATATATATATATATATATATATATATATATATATATATAATATTACTTGAATTGTATTTTTATTTTTTTTTATTTTTCATAATTCTTATTATTACATTTCAAATATATATATATATATATATATATATATTATTTTTAATACTTTTATGTTTACAACCTCTTCCACGTCAGCATTACTATTATTAGCCCTTCCTTTTAGTAGCTCTTTTTGTATATTATTACTTTTTCTTACCTTTTCGCTTTACTGTTTTTCAATTCTTACGAATGGCAACAGTAGATCGTTTTTATTTTTTCTTTGCGAATGACAACACTAGTCTTTTCATTCAGAGTTCCAGGTTTCGACTCGTTTGTACATATGCTGTGCATTTTCCAGGTATTCATTTTTTCTTTTTTATTCTTTCTTTATGTATGTCGTCCAAGTTGAAATAGTTTATAGATATAATCTATCTATTTCTTCAGAAACATACATATTTTGTGTCTGCTTCGTCAAAATACTTGAACTTGAGAACAAATTTTAGGAAGTGAACATTTCCATTTTTTTAGGCTTAGACCTTTTTCCACGTGTATAGCGATATAGCTTGATTTTTGAAGTTTTTCTTTATTCGTTTCCATACCTTTAAATTTTGTGGATTTTCTGTAACTTGATAACTCGTGTTTTGTATTTTTTTCCATTTGCTTGATGATTTGTTGTTTTATATTTTATTCTGTGGGTGTTTTAGAAAGTTGGGTTTATCGTGTTGCAGCTTCTTACTTTTCGTTCATTGGATTTTCAAACTACTATTATTATTATTATATATATATATATATATATTTATTTATTTGAAATGTAATAATAAGAATTATGTAAAAATAAAAAAAATACAATTCAAGTAATATCAACATCACCACAGAAGCAAACCCAAAGCCACAATGCCGACAAGAGAAAAGAACAGCACCATCCCAAATTCGATGATTAATTAGAATTAAATTCATCGTCAGGTCTGAGTATTTAATTCCAATTAACCCAAACAAATGCCCGCTTCAGACCAAGCAATAGCACACCACTATAAATACTTAAACTCAGACTACAGGCAACAAAAAATGAAAAAAGGATACATTAAGAAAATTGTATTACCATGCGGCATGAACCATTCTTCTACCACGTGTATACACGATCAACCTCAACAGCTTAATCTAGAAGCACCGGAATGAACAAGTCGAAATTCTACCAGGATTCTATATATATAATAAATATATCTATATATATATTTATATAATATATCTATATATATATTTATATATATATATATATATATATATATATATATATATATATATATATATATATAATATTAAAATTGTAAATCCAATGGTAGTATATATATATTGTATATATAAACTATTTTGATTTTACAAGAAGTTATTCTGGTGGGGGCACTGCCGATTTTGTACCAAATATTTTAGAGAAAAATCTTACGGGAAAAAAACTGTAAAATTATACATTTTTCTTGTACTGTAATATCGTTCATGAGACAGAAATTACCTGTTGAGAAGGAGACAGACAAACTTCGGTCTGAATTTCGTTCAGATAATCTCTCAGAAAATATTTTAGAAGAAAGCAGAATAGATTGTCAATGAACATTAGTAGGCAATAAGACTGCAAATGGACAATAGTTCACAGAAATACAAAGATTCTCTACTGTGATGTTGTCTATTCTGATCTGAGACAATACCACATAACAGTGCAGAAGGCGAAAGAATATACTGTGTGGTAAAAACAAAATGAACACAATTTCGTAACACACTTTCAGACTCGAGCTTGTTAGTCGCTATAAAGAACCAGAAAGGTTTTTGTTATGAACAAACAAAACAAGATAAAACATTTTTAAGAAAGGACAAATCCACAATATATACTCATTTGAGAAAATGTAATAATTTTAAAGATTTTGAATTGTGGGATTTATAGTTTTATTGTTGAAAAATAATAAATTGTTTCAAAGTGTATTTTTAACTTAATATAAAACGTTTATACAAAAGTATTTTTAACGTTTGTATATATAAACAAGAAAGGTCAATCATGCATAAAGCATTGATTATGAAACACTTTCCAACAGAAATGCAATTTTATTTAAACATCTCTAAAATAAGATCCATCAATTGGTATAATATTTTTTTAATTACCACAATACTACAATAATTCATTTTACATGGAAACTTAAAACTTGATCTAAAAAGGCAAAGCTATAAAATCGTCTCCTTCTCTATGTAAAATCAATTAATATTTCATTCATATCACTTATATTCCAGACTCCAGAGCTAAATAATTTGCCGTGAAAAAAATTTAACAATTATTATACAACTCATCTTACAATCACTTGATTTGCTTACATTTTGCTTCCATTAAAATTAAGCTTCGCTGTAGAAATAATCAAAGTTTGATGATTATTTAAACTCAAAAATATTGTAATTGCGTTGGCACAGAATATAGATGCACAGAAAATACGCAAAAATAAAGAGGTTTTAAAACGAATGCAACACGAAGAAATCTAATGTGGGCAGCACATGACTTTCCTTATATAATGCAATGCATTTACTATTTTTACAGTAAAAACAAAATAGGTGATTCTTATAGTAGATATTTATATTTTTTCCAAGATATTGAATTTTCGTCAATTAGTCATTATTTTCATTGATTGAGCGTCATTTTTATCCATTTGGCGAGATTTTCTTTGATTCAATAACATTTAAAAAAGGCGCCAATTTGGCGACATTCCGCCAAATTCGTCACCAAAATCTCGCCAAGCGTCATGCACTAAGAAATAAGTTATTCTTACAGCAGATAAATGACTATTGGCGTTCAAATACAAAAGTATTATTCAAAGTATCTTTTTTCATGAATAGAACGAGCTAGATCCAAGAGAATGATGTCACCAAATTTATCGCATGGTATTGCATATGAAAAGTGAACATGGTTCTCAATAAGAAAATATTTTTTATTTTATTTTATATAACTTTTTGATAATTTTTTTGAAAAATGTGCAATATCTCGAAAACGGTTCATGTTAGCGTTCTAAAATTTATGTCAATCGCTTTCTAATGAAAAATTACATAAGAAATGTCTAGTTGCGTAACTTTATTAGTGGTTTTGATTTTTTGACGATTTTTTCAACATTTCATTCGAAAATTTAGGGGGTTCTGAACATTCGATTGCGTATAAAAACAATAGGCTTCCAGTGTTTATGGGTTGTGATTTTTGTACCAAATTTGGTTCGAATCGGTCCATTCGTTCGTCAGTTATCGTCTCCACAGGCTCACTGACACACACACACACACATACTTTCACACACACACACACACACACACACAGACGTCACTTCAAAAATGTTTGATTCGTGATCAGGGATGCCCGAAACGTGCTCTCTCGTCGAAAACTCGAATTCGAATTTTCGACCCCGTCACAATACTTTCCTTATACGTTATGTATATAAGGAAAGTAAATAAAAGAAATTCAAGTCCTGCAATAGAGTTAATAGTGATCCTAATCAGGAATGATATACTAAACAACACTTACAGGAATAGAAATCTAGTGCAGAACCTGTCCAAAATGCCTTCTGCTAGACAATGCACATTTGAATTGCAGAAAGAATATCACAGAATACTTTGACATGCATTGCAGGCAGTGTTTCTTTCAGGACTTTTTGGCCGGAGGGGGCGAATGAAACTGCAGGGGGGCAAGTCTTCTATTTTCCCTATATAAATATATCTAAAAGCTGTCACATAAACAGAAACTAGGTTAACATAAAATGTCTCCGGGGGATTCGCTATCCCCTCCCCCCCCACACACACACACCGGATGTATACCTGTAAGAAATACTTGCACTGATTGCAGATGAGGCCCTGGTGACAAAACTTTTTGACAGGCATTTATTGTCTTTCGTGCACGCGTATCGTTCGTTCCAGGTATCGATTCCGACTTATTATACAATACTCTATATTTTTGTAATTGGCTTCTTTCGTCCATCTCGCTTTGCTGCCGAGTGCGTTTCCCAACTTTTTAAATTCTCCGATAGGCCACTTTTCTGTGAATACTTTTGCGTGCACATTCAAGGCGAGAGAAAACACAGCTGTGTTTACAAATAGCTTTATTATTATAGAATGAAACGTTTGGACAACCAATTAATTTTTATTATCGAAATGGAAAATTCGCAGTTACCCACCTGCGGTGTTCAAAAATTAAAAATCGAAAATCGGGCTTTCCTTAATACGCGGTTCAAAACTTTTGTTGTAGATTCCACGTCAATATTTGCAGTGAAGTTCTTACTCTTGAAGATGACTTTAGAAGTAGTTTGATTTAAATGTTCCCTTTCTTCAAACAGAATTGTCTCATCTACCGCTTTATTCAAACGCTTTCTTCCTGCTTCAGTCTTCGTTGAAACTCTTTTGTATTTAGGTTTCAAACTTTGCTCAGACTTGCTTTTAGCTTGCTTAACTTTATTAACAGAATGAGGCGTTATACGATGCTTTTCAACCTCCTTCCGTAGTGTTTCATTATGACGAAGAACCGGATTCATTTTTCTGTTACTATGTTTAGTACCATTTATAATTTGTGTCTTTTTCGCTTTCCTGGACGTTTTTTCCAAATTACCATACTTTAAGTGCTGTTTTGCATATTCTTGAGGTGTTTTTAAATGCCTTTTCAAGTTTACAAGAAAAGGCTGATATTCAGCTGTCGACTTATGAAATTCTCGAATCCTTCTGAGAATCTCAGATGGCTTTTTCCCCAGAAAGGCATTTTTAGAAACATTTTCATATAAATCCTCTCTCTTGCGTCTTTCTGTAGTTGGAGCAACGGTGATCTTGGCTGTTTCTTCAGTAATGTCTCCAGGATAAGGTGGAAGGATCTTCTTGATGATATGATGGTATGTTTTAATAATTTCTTTCTCTCTTAAAATCGAATTCTGGTTATTTCTTGAGCCATTTAATGGACCCACCTCTTTAACTTCTTTCAGTTCTATATATGTCCTTTCTCTTTCTTCCGATTTCACATTTGCAAAAAGAACACATATTAGAAGACTGATGATTAAAATATCCATTTCCGAAAGTCAAAGTAACTATGAATTTTTCTATTTTGTACGTGGAATTGGAAAGGAATGATTTTTCAGCTTACTTTTATCCCATCATTTTGCTGTTGTGCATTCCCAAGATACTAACAATGCTTTCTGACTAACAGTGTTTCATACTCGGTGTAATTCAATTGTTGAAAACTTTTAGGAATTCAGTAACAATTAAGCGGTTGAACTTCTGTTGGATTTGCATTCGGCAACTGCCTATTCCCAATACATTGTTCTCAATGTTATTCTTCATTTGTCAAACTCATGGAGGTAAAAGTAAGGGGTTAAAACTTCAAATTAAGAAAACGTCGATTTCGTTTGAGACAGTAATTCAGGTGGCGCTGGGATAGGATAAGTATCCCTGCATTGTATCCATTTCTATGGCGAAAGGCCTAAAATATTTATTTAAACTGCCCATTTTGTAAAATTAAATTATTAGCGAAATGCAAAGTAGAAGTGAAACAATAAAGAATATTCCTATGGATTTAAAATTATTTTACCTTTCAATTTATTTTTATCTTCTTATATTCTGTACTCTATCCTACAACTTTGAAAGAAATACTGGCTAATTAGCTGGGATAGGATAAGTATCCCTGCATTGTATCCATTTCTATGGCGAAAGGCCTAAAATATTTATTTAAACTGCCCATTTTGTAAAATTAAATTATTAGCGAAATGCAAAGTAGAAGTGAAACAATAAAGAATATTCCTATGGATTTAAAATTATTTTACCTTTCAATTTATTTTTATCTTCTTATATTCTGTACTCTGTCCTACAACTTTGAAAAAAATACTGGTTAATTAGCTGGGATAGGATAAGTATCCCTGCATTGTATCCATTTCTATGGCGAAAGGCCTAAAATATTTATTTAAACTGCCCATTTTGTAAAATTAAATTATTAGCGAAATGCAAAGTAGAAGTGAAACAATAAAGAATATTCCTATGGATTTAAAATTATTTTACCTTTCAATTTATTTTTATCTTCTTATATTCTGTACTCTATCCTACAACTTTGAAAGAAATACTGGCTAATTAGCTGGGATAGGATAAGTATCCCTGCATTGTATCCATATCTATGGCGAAAGGCCTAAAATATTTATTTAAACTGCCCATTTTGTAAAATTAAATTATTAGCGAAATGCAAAGTAGAAGTGAAACAATAAAGAATATTCCTATGGATTTAAAATTATTTTACCTTTCAATTTATTTTTATCTTCTTATATTCTGTACTCTGTCCTACAACTTTGAAAGAAATACTGGCTAATTAGCTGGGATAGGATAAGTATCCCTGCATTGTATCCATTTCTATGGCGAAAGGCCTAAAATATTTATTTAAACTGCCCATTTTGTAAAATTAAATTATTAGCGAAATGCAAAGTAGAAGTGAAACAATAAAGAATATTCCTATGGATTTAAAATTATTTTACCTTTCAATTTATTTTTATCTTCTTATATTCTGTACTCTGTCCTACAACTTTGAAAGAAATACTGGCTAATTAGCTGGGATAGGATAAGTATCCCTGCATTGTATCCATTTCTATGGCGAAAGGCCTAAAATATTTATTTAAACTGCCCATTTTGTAAAATTAAATTATTAGCGAAATGCAAAGTAGAAGTGAAACAATAAAGAATATTCCTATGGATTTAAAATTATTTTACCTTTCAATTTATTTTTATCTTCTTATATTCTGTACTCTGTCCTACAACTTTGAAAGAAATACTGGCTAATTAGCTGGGATAGGATAAGTATCCCTGCATTGTATCCATTTCTATGGCGAAAGGCCTAAAATATTTATTTAAACTGCCCATTTTGTAAAATTAAATTATTAGCGAAATGCAAAGTAGAAGTGAAACAATAAAGAATATTCCTATGGATTTAAAATTATTTTACCTTTCAATTTATTTTTATCTTCTTATATTCTGTACTCCATCCTGCAACTTTGAAAAAAATACTGGTTAATTATACTCATAATTAGGGAATGCTTAATTTAAAAATAATCAGAAATACATATACTAAGTATTACAGCTTTCTGTTGCGTCAAGTAACAATAGCAGCTACTTTACTAACACTAACGGCATCTAGATATAATTCTCAGCATTGTGGTACTTTCAAGCGTTTCATTCATAGGAGTTTATCTTCTTCTTTCTAACTGCATGGTCAAACTGTTGCAGGCGCCCTTTTGATATGAATAACATCTACATATATAGCATCTAATTGACTTCAAGGTATATGGTTCAAATCGGAGCATTACGAAAAATGTAAACACTTTGGGCGCTTATATCTCCGAACCTAATAAAAATACAAAAAAAAAACTGTCACCTTGGAGCAGGTGTGGCTGGTTGCATTGTCGTGATGCAATTTCCAATTTCCGGCGATGACTGCCCTCACCCGGTTGACCCTTCTCTTCAGTCTTCTTAGCACTTCTAGGTAAAAATCACCATTCACTGTCTGCCCCTCAGGAACAAATTCGTAGTGGACGACCCCCTTTGCATCGAAGAAAACGACCAGCATGACTTTCACTCTGGATTTGCTCATTCGAGCCTTTTTTGGACGATGCGATCCCGCAGTGTGCCATTCCGAACTTTGCTGCTTTGTTTCCGGGTCGTATTCAAATATCCAAGTCTCGTCTCCTGTGATGACGATGTCCAAAAAGCCGGGGTCTTCTTCAACGCGTTGCAAAAGGTCTTCGCAAGCAGGCTCGCCTCTGCTTTTGCTCGTCCGTCAAGACCTTCGGGACGAGTTTAGCGCAGATCTTTCGCATCGCCAAATTTTCAGTGATAATGCTGTGCACTGTCATCTTATCAATGCCAATTTCATCTGCGACCATTCGCACACTTAAACGACGGTCTGAATTCAGCACTTCACACACATGTTGGCGTCGACGGCCGTCCAGCACGAGGCTCGTCCTGCACACCCTCTCGGCCATCTTTGAAGAGCTTGTGCCACTTAAAAACTGCTGTTTGTGACATGCTTTCATCCTTGAACACTTGGCGAATCATGGCCAACGTCTTCGTACCCGATTTCCCCAATCCAACACAAAATTTGATCGCGTACCGCTGTTCAATCGTTCGCTGCATTTCGCGCTTGCACAGAGTCACTCGACAGGGGTCCACTAAAAACACGATGTAGCCAAGACTGTCTGCAAGAAGTTGAAGTTTGGCTTTGATGTAGCCTGAACGAAAGCTCGAAGGCGACTGTCGCTTGGCGCGTCTTGAAGGTCACATTCCCCACTACCGAGCATGCGCGCTACAACGTACACTCACGTCAGGAAAAAAAATTCCCAATTCTTTTTATACAGACCTTGTATGTCTATTTATTTGTCTGTGTCGTCTGTAGCGGAAAATCTAAACGATGTACGGATATGAAACTTGGTACACAAGTACTTTAGGACCCCGGAAGGTGCCTCTCGGCTTTATTTTATTAAAACTTGAATTATTTTTTTAGTTACTTCATGTTTTACTACTATTTTCACACAAATGCTTTCATTAGACATCAAAAATATTATTTCAGAGTTTCAATATCGACACCATCGGAAAGATCGAAAAATTCAAACAAACTTTGAAAGGAATTCATAAGAGTAGCCGAATTCTTGTGAGTTTCAATATTGACACCATCGGAAAGATCGAAAAATTCAAACAAACTTTGAAAGGAATTCATAAGAGTAGTCGAATTCTTGTGAGTTTCAATATTGACACCATCGGAAAGATCGAAAAATTCAAACAAACTTTGAAAGGAATTCATAAGAGTAGCCGAATTCTTGTGAGTTTCAATATTGACACCATCGGAAAGATCGAAAAATTCAAACAAACTTTGAAAGGAATTCATAAGAGTAGTCGAATTCTTGTGAGTTTCAATATTGACACCATCGGAAAGATCGAAAAATTCTAACAAACTTTGAAAGGAATTCATAAGAGTAGCCGAATTCTTGTGAGTTTCAATATTGACACCATCGGAAAGATCGAAAAATTCAAACAAACTTTGAAAGGAATTCATAAGAGTAGTCGAATTCTTGTGAGTTTCAATATTGACACCATCGGAAAGATCGAAAAATTCAAACAAACTATGAAAGGAATTCATAAGAGTAGTCGAATTCCTGTGACTTGATTTTCGTGACATGTCGAAGATTCAGATATATTCCTCTCCCAAGTTATCTCGCAGAGTTTGCATCTTATTACCATCGGTACAGTCTCTAGAACTAATAGTGTGCCGACCGCCTATACCTCCCAATGCTGGGAGATGTTCCTGAAAAGCCGCCTCCGCCAGACGGCGTTGGTCTCGAATAAGCGGTTAAAAGCGGAGGAGTTAACATTGAAACTAATGGGAATTTATTGCAAATGAAATGACTGATATCTTTCGAAATAACAGAAGAATTTGTGTGAAATTGGGTGTGATTATTGTAAGTGGTATACACAAAAAGTCATTTGATTTTCAGAGAGATTGAGCTAGGGATATATTCGTATTTTTAAAATTTTATTTAACTTGATCTGGTGTTCGTTCAAACCTTTGAGGTCCAAAATAATCAGGTTCATTTATCACAGTAACGTGAAATTCGTTCTGACGTTTCCTCTTGTGGTACATTTCAATTCTTTCGATTTTGAAGTTTATCGGGCTAGCCAGTCCTGGGCCCGCCATAGGACTTTACCTGGTTTTAGAAAATAACTCGAAAATCAGAGAACGTTGGAAATCTAAATTTAATATATCGGTTTTTTTTTTTTTTTGGGGGGGGGGGGGGGGGTATTTTAATTCTTTCAATTTTGAACCGTACCGGTTTGCCCGTCTTAGAAACTCACCCGTTTTTGCAGTATAACTCAAGAACATAGGTGTATCAAAAAATTCGAAGTTTAGAATATCCTTGCCATTTGCTGTATATTTTAACTCTTTGGATAAAAAATCTTATCGGGCTAGCCCGTTCTGAGCCCAACAAAAAGAATATATCGTTTTTTGAGAATAACTAAAAATTCGGAGCAACTAGAATGTATAAATTTAATATGTCATTGTCCTTTGGGGTATATTACATTTCATCGCATTTCGAACCGTATCGGATTAGCCCGTCTTGGGCCCGTCAAAGAAATTTAATCGCTTTTAAAAAATAACTCGATCAATCGGAGTAGCTAAAAAATGTAAATTTAGTATATCATTTCCGTTTGGATGGATTTAAATTTAGATTTTGAACCTCGTCGAGCTAGCCCGTCTTGGATCCGCTGAAGAATGCATTCGTTTTTGAAAATTAACTCGAAAACCGAAGTAGCTAAAAATTCCAAATTTAACATGTCGTTGGCTTTTAGGATATGTCTAAGTTTCTTCGGATTTGAACTTTATCGGGGTAGTCCGTCCTGGGCCCGACATAGGAATGGACCCGTTTTTTAGAATACCTGGAAAATCGGGGAAACTAGAAAATATAAATTTAGTACATCCTTATTTTTTGGGGATTATTTTAATTCCTTTGTTTTTGAATCGTATCGGGCCAACCCGTTTTGGGTCTGCCTTAGAAATTCACATTTTTGGTGGAATAACTCTAAAGCCGGAGTATCAAAAAGTTTCAAGTTTAGAATGTCGTTGTCATTTGCGGTATGTATAAGCTCATTGGATTTAAAATCTGATCGGGCTAGCCCGTCCCGGTCCCAACAAAAATAATGTACTCGTTTTTTAAGAATAACTCCAAAACTGTAGCAGCTAGAATATCTAAATTTAGTATATCATTATTTTTAAGGGTATATTTTATTTCTTTGGATTTTGAACCTTATCAGACTCGCCCGTCTTGGGTCCGACATAGTGATAATGTACTCATTTTTCGAGAATAACTCGTAAATCGGAGCAGCTAAAAAATCTAAATTTAGTATATCAATTTCTTTTGGGGTTTATCACAATTTATAATTTGAACCTCATCGGGCTAGCCCGTCTTGAGTCCGTCTTAGGAATGCGATCTTGTTTGATGAATAAATAACTCGAGAACCGGAGTAGCTAAAAATTCCAAGTTTAGCATGCTATTGTCTTTTGTGATATATTTCATTTTTTCGACTTTAAACTTCATTCTGCTAGCTTGTGCTGGGTCTGCCATAGGAATATACTCATTTTTTTAAAATAATCCGAAAACTGGAGCAGATAGAAAATTTAAATTTAGTATATTAATTCCTTTTCGGGTAGAATTTAATATTTTTGGCGTATATATACTTATAATTAGTGGCGTAGGCATGGGAGGTAGGATGTGTGGTAAAAAACCTCATTTGCCGAACAATTACATTAGTTTTTAAACTTGTCCATATTTTAAAAAAAAATGAATTTTGTACTATAAGCTCCATTCGATCGTCGACCCCCTGTTTTCCTAGATACATAGTTACATCCATATGCAAATGAGCTAAGAAGTGCGAAATTTGTCCACGGATGTTGGGTCGGTGCACTGGGAGTACGAGTGAAGGTTGCGGTTCTGTGTGATCTGACGATGAAGGTTTTATGCCTTCGAAACCGGTCGATATTAGTATTTTGAGTGGTATTCTGCTTTTTACGAAGATAATTTTATTTTTTTAGCAGAAATTTGGACCGCACGTATTGATTTTGTTTACTTGAAATTGAAATTTTTCAATAATTTTTAAAAGCATTATATGAATATCTTGAACGAATGCTTTAACAGCAAACTTTTGTTTTGCATTTTGATACATATTACCATGTAAACCTAAAAAAAGAATGTATGAGAATGTCTAGCAGATATTTTGTTTTATCTCATATGTTCGGCTACTAGGAAAATGCCTGTCGGTGGCCTTGTGAATTTGGAAGAAAAACATGAAACACCATTGCCGCTTGAACATTAGAGCAAGGTGGGGGCTGCCTACAAGTGCTATCTCTTTGTACGGTGAAAGATAGCGCTGATAAGAATTTCGATTGAGAGTGGACATGTAATCGACCGCTATTTTATTTCGACAGGCGCGTCTCCTTTACATACGTTTCCGCAAATTGCCACATCTCTTAAGCCCCCAATACATTGGAGAATAAAGAGACGAGTTTTATTTCCAGACGATACGGGAACTACAGGGGGTCTGTCGCCCTCTGTAGACTCCCGAAGTCATCAATCTTGAAAGGTCCGAGAAAGTGACAGAGTGGAAGTGTGCTGATTTGGCGGGTTATCGCCAAAGAGTGATAAATAATAACTTTGGTTGTTGCTTTTTGTGGTGAGTTTCGATCGCACTCATATGTGACTGTCACTTGATGTCGCTTGAAGGTGAAATGTCGCTTGATGGTGAAATTGCCCTTGCCATTGCTGTTACACTGGAAGACGATCCGCCGCGTAAAAGGACAAAATTGGTGAAGGGTTTGTTATTAAAAAGAGAAAACTTTTCTCATATCAACTTGATGAGGGAATTGGAGAATTTCCCCACTGATTTTTTAAATTTTGTCAGAATGGATGTGGACACATATAAAGAACTGCTGTCTGCTGTCACACCTTTAATTGTAAAAAACAATACAGTATTACGGCAAGCAAGGGCGGATCCAGAGGGGGGCACGGGGGCATGTGCCCCCCCCCCCCAGACGAGCTAAGCAAAGACTAGGAAAGGTCGATATTTTTCAAAATTATATTTTTTATAATTATTTTCAAAATTGTATTTTTTAAAATTATATATTTATATTTTTCAAAATTATATTTTTATATTTTTTAAAATTATATTTTTATATTTTTCAAAATTATATATCCTCTCTTCGGCTTTCAAAATTATATATCCTCTTTTCGGCTTCAAATGCTCCTACTGAAGTAATTGAGGAACATTTTCGCGTGACATTGTGGTTGTCATTTTTGGATAATCTTATAAGCGAAATTACAGATAGGTTTCCGAAGGCCAGTTTTGAGGTCATTACTAATTTGCAGCAGTTAATTCCGCAATATTTTTCGGAATCTTCCATCAAAGATATTATAAAGAGCGCAGACGTTTACAAGAAGGATTTGTCATGTTTTCCAGCATTAGATGGAAAACTATTATCTGGAAGCAAATCTGCGAGAAAGGAAACGAAGAATTCAGATGTCTCATAGAAGCATATAAAAGTGCCACAAATTTACCGAACATTAAAGTTATTTTGCAAATTCTTACAATCCATCCTATGACAACAAGCATAGCAGAAAGCTCTTTCTCAACACTACTCCGAATTAAAACTTACCTACGCAATACCATTTCGGAGAGCCGGCTTAATGGTTTAGCATTAATGAACATCAACAGAAATGTATCGTTTACAGAAGAGGTTTCAGGAAGTTTTTTCGCGCAAATTTAAAATGAAGTTAAATTTAAAGTACATGTAAAGTGAATTTGTTTATACAGTAAATCTGAATAATTTTTACTCTATTTTCTTATACACATCACATAGCCAGTCAAACCCGTGTATAACGAAATCGGAAACAACGTAATTACGGTTTCAACGAAAAAAAGATATTAGGCCCTCTCTAGGCTTTACAGCATTACAGAAAAATTTTTAAACGAAATTACGGAAATATCGAATTATTTTCGGCGTCATTTTGACTGTATTACAAACTGTATAAATTACCGGAATTCGTGGATTTGGCATTGCCGGGCACCCCACAAATTCATCTTTGCGTATGCCACTGGACTATATTGTGCCCCCCCCCCCCCCCCCCCCCCAGAATGGTTTTCTGGATCCGCCACTGACGGCAAGCGATATCTCCGCATGAGAGACTCGTGGCTACGTTGCGTTAGCTATGTTTGTATTCGATTTGATTGAAGTCGGCAGCTTAGCGCTATTATTTATTTAGTAGTATAACAAATAGTAGTACACAGTATAACAAAATATACTAATCTTTATTTAGTAGTATACTAAATTGCATAACATTTGTATAATATATATATATATGATGTTCACAAATTTATTGCATGATACTACATATGAAAAGTGAACGTATTTCGTAATATTTAATACTTTTTTTTTAATGTGATTTTTTAATACATTTATTTAAGAAAAAGCACAGTAATTCAAGACAGGTTTGTGCTAGCGTTTTAAAGTTTGTGTCAATCGTTTTCTAATTAAAAATGACATAAGAAATGATTATTCATGTAATAAATACTATTGAAGGTTCCGATTTTTTGATAATTTTTTTCATTCGAAAATTGAAGGTGGGGGGGGGGGGAGTCCTCCTAACATTTGATTACGTTTTTAAAATCGAGAGACTTATAGTAATCACTGATTGTAGTTTTTGTATCAAATTTCGTTGAAATCGCACCATTCGTTTGTGAGATATCGTCTCCACAGACTCACGGGGACACACACACCTATCATCTGGTAAAAAGGGTTTGTTTTACAATATGGACTCCTTTGGATAACTAATGTAATTTTTCCATAATGAGAGAGAGTGAAACACCTAATAACCCCTCCCTTCCTTTTCCGTGTAAAAATGCAGTTTTTAAAGAGCGCATTGAAAAAGTGGATTTTCAAAATTCGATGGTTAATGTATGATTTTTTGAAAAAGTTGAGTAAAAAATAATGCCCAAAATAACTGTATAGAAATTAAATAAGGTCGGATTGAAATGATATGCATTCCTTTTCAATTTATTTTTCATCTTAATCAATAGCTCATAAAATTATAAGTAATATTTTTTCAAAATTTCATTCGGAAATTGGGGGGGTGGGGGGGGGGGGGGTGAGGAGTTCAATTCGGTTATGTCCACGATACCTGTGCAAAGTTTCACTCTACTAGAATTACTTAAGAACTGTACATATTTTCGCTGCTGTTTACCGAAGAAAATATATTAGAGCTAAATGAGTATTTTTTTAACCCCGACGAAAAAAGACGCCAAAGGATTCTGAAAGAAGAAAATACGCCAAAGAAAAATAAGTCTGTGCCAAACGGTCATTAAACATACAACCCTTCAACCGCAAGGCCCCCATCCAAATATCAAGCAAAACGACGGAAAATGTTTCCCTGCGTTCACCACCACATACAGGGAAACTTAAAGCTCGTCCTTTGATAAATTCCGCTGTCTGGTAACAATACTCCCGGTGTGTGGCGGGCTTTACACGAACAATGCTCAAAAGATCCGCAAATCAGCGGGGGTTCTGGAAATGGGTAGAACACCAGGAAAGGACATTTTGTACTGCCTTCAGGGTGGCCTCTAGATACAATAGAAAGTATCTCATTAGCACATTGGTCATCTGAGATCGAATTTGTTTTTACTAAGAACGTCACACATGTACAATATTCCTTTTCGTTAAGATTGTACAGGAAGGACCCACTCACAAGGAAATATTTTTCGAAACTATAAGCAGCAAGCTTTCTTTCACTCATTTAATGTTTGACGCTGATGTTTGAAGTTGAAAATCTATATTTTTGTTTCTATATTTGGATTAAAAAGAACTGTTTCTATAGCCATATTATATCAGTTTTCTAATAGATCTATCAACATATTTAATAGTTTTTATAGTCGATGAAGCATGTCCTCAAATTCTAAAAAGAAAGTGAATGACAGACACTGGAATGACTGACAGACTTCGTACCTGAATGTAAAACAGGTTACAAAAATTTCAGAGGCAAATATTCTCTATTTAAAGCTCCTGACAACGATAAACTGAGAGCTAAATGGACAAAGTTAATTCCTCGTGCAGATAAAGTTCTAAACAAAAACTCTGTGGTTTGTGAGTTGCATTTTGCTAATGACGGGTTTTGCATTATTTAATTCTCTTGCATATAAGCGTAGTCAAGATCTAGGATAAGGGAGGTCGACGATCGAATGTGGGTTTACACAGATCGGGCTAGCCCGTTAAGGTTTTAAACCCAATGAGCTAAGATATACCGCAAATGACAACGACGTTCTAAACTTGGAACTTTTAGATACTCCGATTATAGAGTTATTCCCCCCAAAAAGTGAATTTCTAAGGCGGGCCCAAAGCGGGTTCGCCCGATACGCTTCAAAATCGAAGGAATTAAAATATTCCCCAAAAGATAAGGATGTACTAAATTTATATTTTTTAGCTGTCCCGATTTTTCAGTTATTCTAAAAAACGGGTCCATTCCTATGTCGGGCCCATGACAGGCTACAACGATGAAGTTCAAAATCGGAGGAATTAAAATATTCCCCAAAAGATAAGGATGTGCTAAATTTATATTTTCTAGTTTTCCCGATTTATAAGTTATTCTAAAAAAACGGGTCCATTCCTATGTCGGGCCCAGGACAGGCTACCTCCGATACAGTTAAAATCCGAAGAAACTTAATTATACCACAAAAGTCAACATGTTAAATTGGAATTTTTAGCTATTGCGGCTCTCGAGTTATTCTTAAAAAACGAATGCATTCTTCAGCGGACCCAAAACGGGCTAGCCCGATGGGGTTCAAAATCTAAGTTAAAATCCATCCAAAAGGAAATGATATACTAAATTTACACTTTTTAGTCACTCCGTTTGATCGAGTTATTCTTGAAAAGCGAGTAAATTTCTATGGCGGGCCAAGACGGGCTAGCCCGATAAGGTTCGAAATGCGATGAAATATAATATACCACAGAGGACAATGATATATTAAATTTAAACATTCTAGATGCTCCGAATTTTAAGTAATTCTCAAAAAACGATATATTCCTCTTGGTGGGCTCAGGACGGGCTACCCCGAGGGGGTTCAAAATCTAAATTAAAATCCATCCAAAAGGAAATGATATGCTAAATTTACATTTTTTAGCTACTCCGTTTGATCGAGTTATTCAAAAAGCGAGTAAATTTCTATGGCGGGCCAAGACGGGCTAGCCCGATAAGGTTCGAAATACGATGAAATATAATATACCACAAAGGACAACGATATATTAAATTTAGACGTTCTAGATGCTCCAAATGTTGAGTTATTCTCGAAAAAACCATATATTCCTCTTGTTGGGCTCAGGTCGGGCTAAATCGATAAGATTTTTAATCCAAAGAGTTAAAATATACAGCAAATGACAAGGATATGCTAAACTTTGAATTTTTAGATACACCTGTTCTCGAGTTATACCAAAAACAAGTAAAGTCCTATGGCGGGCCCAGGACGGGCTTGCCCGATAAGCTTCAAAATCGAAAGAACTGAAATGTACCACAAGAGAAAACGTCATTCTGAATTGCACGTTACTGTGATGAATGAACTTGATTATTTTGGATCTCAAATGTTTGAACCACCACAGATAAAGTTAAATAAAACTTAAAAATACGAATATATCCCTAACTCAATATCTCTGAAAATCAAATGACTTTCTGTGTATACCACTTGCAATAATTACTCCAAATTTCACACAAATTCATAAATTATTTTCAAAGGTATCGGTCATTTTATTTGCATTAAATTCCCATTAGTTTCAATGTTAACTCCTCCGCTTTTAACCGCTTATTCGAGATCAACGCAGTCTGGCGGAGGCGGTTTTTAGGGAACTTGTTTTTCGCCACTATTCCATCTAGACACTGTACCATCGGTATAGCGGGTTTCTTTTTGTAATAATTGATGTTGTTATAAGCGGGCGTATTGTTAAAGCGTTCTTTGGTTTTCCAGAATTCACTGCGAGTTCCAATGTGATTGTAATCATCCTAAATCCCTGTCAACGCCAGGTACATTTTTTAAGATGCAAATCCGGTACATCCGGAATTTAAGATGCCAATATCTGATGAAAACTACACCGGAACTCAGTAAATTCTCAAAAACTAAATTAAAAAATCTGATGTGGGCAACACATGACTTTCCTTATATAATGTAATGAATTTACTACTTTTACAGTAAAAAAAATAGGTTTTTCTTATAGTAGATACTTATATTCTTTCCAAGATATTGAATTTTCGACAATTAGTCGTCATTTTCATTGATTTAGCGTCATTTTTATTCATTTGGCGAGATTTTCCTTAATTTGGCAACATTTCAAAAAGTCGCCAAGTTGGCGACATACCGCCAAATTTGTCGCCAAAATCTCGCCAAGCGTTATGGACGAAGAAATAAGTTATTCTTACAGCAGATAAATGACTATTGGCGATTAAATACAAAAGTATTACTCAAAGTATCTTTATTCATGAATGGAACGAGCTAGATCCACGAGAATGATGTCACCCAATTTATCGCATGGCATTACATATGAAAAGTGAACATGTTTCTCAATAGGAAATATATATATTTTTTTATATGACTTTTTGATAATTTTTCTGAAAAATGTGCAATATCTCGAGAACGGTTCACGTTAGCGTTCTAAAATTTATGCCAATCGTTTTCAAATGAAAAATTACATAAGAAATGTTTATTTGCGTAACTTTATTAGCAATTTTGATTTTTTGACGATTTTTTCAAAATTTTGCGCGAAAATTTGGGGGAGTTGTGAACATTCGATTGCGTATAAAAACAATAGGCTTCCAGTGTTTACAGATTGTGGCTTTTGTACCAAATTCCATTCGAATCGGTCCATTCGTTCGTCAGTTATCGTTTCCACAGACTCACTGACACACACACACAGACACCACTTCAAAAATGTTTGATTCGTGATCAGGGATGCTTGAAACGTGCTCTCCCGTCGAAAACTCGAATTCAAATTTTCGACCCCGTCACAATACTTTCCTTATACATTATGTATATAAGGAAAGTAAAAATATGTTGTGCGGGTGAACATACAGCTGCGCAACGAACGCCCATTTTAAACCCCGGACAACACTTTCTAGTAAATTTTTCGCAGACTATCTGCATTTAGTGACTTAAATATTCTAAATGCAGAGATAGTCATTGCAATATAAATGTAGCTTAAAATAACAGCTAAGTTTTGAACAATAACAATTTTACAGAGATTTTTTGGCGTATTGCTAATATTGAGTAATTTTATTTTTATTTATCTACTAGCCCTGTTCGCTACCCTTGAAAATTCTGACAGTGGCAAACACGCTGTCGCCATAACCCCGTGGAGTTAACAAAGTTTGCTTCAGTTTGACATTAAAACTAATAATGAAATTTTAAAATGAAAAATAATGTTCTAGTGGGGGCCTCTTGAAAATTGATTTATAAAGTGAATTTATTCCAATGTTTGTGAACTATGAGAACCCTAGGAAAGGGATCCCATTGATGTGTACTCACAGCCGGGATCAGCTAGCTGCCCCTATTTTTTTTATAGAGGTATGCTCCTCTATTTTTTGTTTTACATAAATGAAATTGTATCCGTTTGTCTGCATTTTTAACATTGCATCGTATTTTTGAGACTGATGATGTTGAATGTGAATTTAGTATTTAATAAATAGCAATGCTGCTTTAACGATGTTGATCAGCGAAAAAAGTTTTTTTTTTTTAAGATTGTCCCCACCACCACCTGATGCATAAATGCACCGCGACAATCTTCATAACTTTCTTTTTATATATTTTTTTTATTTCTTCAGTGTTTAAGTTTTTTTAATTGTAGTCCCAACCACCACCCGATGTATACAATACATCACCACAATTCAATCATTTAAATTTTATAATGACCATATGCTAAGCTCTTAATTTCGTCATTTGAAATATGACGTTTATCATTATAAGTGATTAATCCCATTTTAATTTGCTTAACAGTATAAATCTGATGGTCTTTACTTGAATTTTAAATTGTTCAACTCTATTATATCTTCGCGTTGTTAGACAGATATAGTAATCTTGATGACAGATTTAATTTTTTCACAGCATTCTCATTAACACCTTTAGCAGTTATCTTCTCCATGGAAGGTGTTTTTAAACGATACATCTTTGATCTCAGACCAACAAACTCCAGAGCAGGAGTCGAATAAGCTGCTTCAATCAAAATCCAACAGCTAACACAACAAAGTGAAAGGTTTGGGTTTGAGTTGTAAGAAAAAATGACGTTTTTAAAAAATTAATAAATGCATTCCAAGCAAATTGAAATTTAAAATGAAAAGTAATTTATTTTGAAAATAATTGTTTTATTCCAATAAAACGGATGAATAATTTATTCCAATAAAATGGATCGTTTGTTAATGACGTTAACACTAATAATTAAATTTTAAGATGAAAAATAATGTATTCCAAAAACATTCATTATTTAAGTTTGCATATATTAAAAGCTTTTTAACACTTTACAACAAAGTTGAAAAGTGTTTATGACTTTGTTCATTCTGTCTGTCTGTCTGTCTGTCCGTTAGCACGAGAACTGCCGTAAAAATGACTTAATCAAAATGAAATTTTAGTATGTTGTTCAGACGGTCTGTAGGACCTATGGGAATATAAATGAATAATATCACCCAATTAGTTTTGGATTGAACCCGGGTTGAAAAAATGAAATACATTGAGCCCTATGGGACCTAATTTTTCAAGCATTTTTTAAGCGGATTTAAAATTCACAAATTGCTTCGAAAATTTTAGGCAATATTCAAATTGTTCCATAAAATATATAAAAAAAATTCAACGAAATATATTCAGTAGTTTTTTAAATAAAAATTAAAATAATAATAACACCTCTTATATGAAGGGATCACGTGACCATGATATGAAACTATCACGTGACATACTTCAAAATGATATATGGCATCCATCTTGTCTCAAAATCATGATTTTTAAAGTTCTTTTTAATTCATATTGAGTGTTGTATCCGTCCTAAAACTACTTTATTTTTGCCTAAATTCTGTGCATCTACATACTGAAACAACGCAATGACAATATATTTGTGTTTAAATGCTCATCCCAAATTTGATTATTTCTACAACTAAGCCTATTTTTCACCTATGTAAAATGTAAACAGCAAAATATGTAGAATGAGTTGTATTAGAATTGCTGTAATTCTTTAACACAAAATCATTTAGTCCATGGAGTCTGCTTAGCTGATATGAATGAAAAATTCATTGATTTTAGAAAGAGAAGGACGATATTTTTCGATGAAATTTTGCGCATATAGTTTAATTACTTGTAGCTCCATGGTCTTAATTTTTAAATAAAATAAATTATTATAGTATTGTGATGAATGACATGAATGGGGGAATTATTTATGAATGAAATGTTGCTTTTATAGAGAGAGCCAGGCGTTTTATTTTTTCTATGACGTCATTTGAATGGATTTCAGTTGTTTTCGATGAAGTTTCGAAATATAATAAATTATCGTAGTATTATGACAATTCTAAAATTATTACCGAGGAATGTATCATATTTTAGAGATGTTTAAACCAGGCAATTTATACTTTAATGCCGTCATTTGAACGAAGTTAATTTTTTTTTATGAAGGTTTAAGGTTTCAAATATAATAAATTAATGTAGTATTGTGATAAGTTTTAAAATATTACCGAGGAATGTATTGCATTTTAGACATGTTTAAATAAAATTGCATTGAAGTTGGAAAGTGTTTCATAATCAATGCTTTAAGCATGATTGATCTTTCTTGTTTGTTTTTAATACAAACACGAAACAAAATTATAAACACCCATAACACCAATAGTCCACTGTTAAAATAAACTCTAAACTGAATAGAATGTTTACAAATTAAACAAAAAATCTATTATAGTATTGTGATAGACAATTCTAGAATAGAAGTCGAAAACCTGTTAAATCAGAACAATAGTACAATTCTAGAATAGAAGTCGAAAACCTGTTAAATCAGAACAATATATAGCCCCTGTTTAAATTTTAAAACAATATAAGTAAATACACTATAAACGTGTAAATACACTTAATACGTAATGCTATAAAAAGAGAAAGAGAAGTTTATGTTCTTAAAAGAACAATAATGAAGTAAAATAAATTCTTATTTTGATACGGATAAACCACTCCAAAGAAACTGCTAACACAACAAAGTGAAAGGTTTGGGTTGAGTTGTAAGAAAAAATGATGTTCCACATATATCGAATGTTCCATTCGATTTCACTATGTGTATGTGACGCAACCTTGTCAGAACAGTGAAGTCATAACCTCGCCCACCTCCCCTCCACCATAGAACACTATGCTCTGTGCGCGCATGTGGGTGGAAAATCGATCCTTGCTTTCGAGGTTTGGCCGAGAAATTGAAAATCATTATTTCCTTAAAATCCGGATCGTGCAGCTACTTTTTCTTATTTCTTGACCAGATTAGGCTTGTAAGAAAGCCTGATCTTTGAGCATTCTAAATATGTAAATTATTAGTCGAAATTGCTAGTCCTTTTCCCGATGCAAGGATTTAAAAACGAAAGTTCGTTTTTTTGAGCCGAAAGTGACATTTGTTTTAAAATCTTAAAAAAATATTAGAATTCGCCCCTGAAATTTGAAATAGATATATTTTTACTCGCAATTGTCTGTTCTTTTCGGTTGTGTGATTTGTTTTTTTCTATGACGTCTGGATGGTGGAGAAAAAAAAGAGGAAAAAACAGTCGAAATCAAATTTTAAAAATCGGTTTTCTCGTGCCACATTCAACATTAAATAAGTTATTACTTTCGACTAGCTGCCTTCAGCAACTACCCCAGACACATTTAGAGAAAGGTTGCCTTTCGAAAAGATCAGAAATGCCTTCAGTATACGGTCAACAAGAACAGTTTAAATCTTTCAAGACGACAATATAAAGACTTCCTACAGGTTCATGATGACAAAATGCATTTTTTCATGAGTCCCACCCTGTGAGATTTTAAGCTTAATTTGAAGTCTTGGGGATTCAATGTTATCCTGAGGCATATGTGAGCCCTGTTTTAGATCAACAGAACACAATCTGTATAGTTAGCAATTCTAAAATGTTAAAGTAAGCATGCCAGTCTAAGAGTTTTTCACTTCACAGATAAAAGAATCGTATTATAAATAAATTCAAAACATGCAGAACACATATGGGGTTTATTTTTAAAAAACTATGTTTTTTTACTCAAAAGTATTTTTATGGGATTTTGAAAAATAAAACCGAGTAAAAAGGGGTGAAAACCTTAGCAAAATGTAGACATTCATCAAGAACTTTAACTTAATGAAAACAAAAAACCAGATACAAATAAAAAAAGTACTTATAAATTTATTTAAAGGCAAAACAATTCTCACAAATAAATATAATCAAAATGTAAAATAATACAATTTAAGACCTAAATGAATCTCTGCATACTACATTTTATTTAACAATAAAACAAAAAATATTGCATAATGTGCTGTGCAATGCGAAGATAATGTCTGCATGCAAAACATTAACAAATAGAAACACTTTACATTATGGATTATATATATTTTACAGTATAGGTCATATATATTTTACAACATCTCTCTTAGAATAGTTATACATTAATATATACAGTCATTTATATACAATATTTATACATTAAATATTAAAAATTCCGATTACTAATTTCACAAAAATATGTTATATTGGAAAACTGTGATAAGCATGTTTACATTCCTTAAATATTAACATGAAAGTGAATTTTGAAAGATATATTAATAGTTATAATATGCAGGGTGAAGCAGGATGTGCAAATAAAGTATGAAAAGTTTTTAATTTAAAAATTACTAGGTTAAGTTGGGGGTAATATGCTAGTTTGAATTATTCTAAAAACCACTTTCAGAGTTCCACCAATTCAAACATCCTTATAAATAGTTTAGAAAGTTACCTTAGTGGCATCTATTACTCCTTATTTCCAGCTGAAATTCCCACATTTTGACAGGTACTAGAGTTTAAGAATCAACAAGCGATTCAAGAAATTCCTGTTATTTTCATAATTGTGTATCACCGATAACTATTATTCTCAGTTTTCACATTCAATAAACAAGGTCGTTTCAATTCTATTTATAATTTTAAAATTGTTTCTCGATTTGTGTTGGTATTTCCTCCAGAATGGCATATTTCTCAACATGCTGGGGAATATGCATTATGCTGTATGCATATTCTGTATATTAGCAGAACAAATATGTTGTAACTAACAAAATAAAATTTAGAAAAACTGTTCCTAAAAGGGATTTTAACTGAATTTTTCCTAGAGTGGTATAGTATTAACCCAGACTTTAGTAGTGTCACCACTATTTTTTTCTTTGAGGGGGGAGGGGGGAAGGTCACTATATATATTGTTTCCTATTTCCTCAAATATCATTTTACAGACCTTCAATGGGTTCTGATGAGTTCTTGGGAGAGGAGGGGTGTATGACTCCAAAATTCCTCTTCCTTGGCAATGCCACCGTCCGACAGGAAGATGTTACAAATGACAACTAAATGCTTATAAAGAAGAAAAAACAATAATATAAACTCCAAAGTAGTATAATTATAATATATATATAATTCAGTACTTTGTGTTTTATTCAACAGTATATATTAAAAAAGTGTAGAATAAATCAAACAAAATAATTAACTTTGTCATTTGCTATGTCTTATTTGAAAAAAAAAGTTGCATTAGCTTTAATCCTCTTACAAGTCTTCTAATGTAGATAAGTCAAAATAATGTAGCAGAACCTACTTATTGAAATGACTACACCAGGCAAACATCCATGCTTTTACAACAAAAAAATAAGACTAATTAGTTTACCAAGTAAACACCTTAATGACTATGGATATTTGACAGAGAATAAAATTCTTGCATTATTAACAAATATCCAAAGCTTATGTATATCTTTGAAATGATTATTTCCAAGCTAGAAATATAACAAGCAAACAAGTATATATTTTAATGTCATTTGGTACATTAGAAAGAAAATGTCATTTGGTACATTAGGGGGAAAATGTCATTTGGTATATTAGACTTACAGATAATACTAATGATAAATAAGTCAAAAGTTTACTTATAAATTGAAACTTATTTGAAAATCAGTAGAAAGTCTGTCAAATATTTAGTATAAGAAGAAAAGAAAAGGCCTTAAATATCAAATGAAATATTAAAAGAAAAATATCATTTGGTATATATATCAGACTTATAACATAGCACTAATGACAAATAAGTTAAAAATTTACTTTTTAAATATAATTGAAATATATTTAAAAATTAAAATAGAATCTGTCAAATCTTTAGTCGGAGTATAAGAACAGAAAACCTTAAAATGACAAATGAAATAAATTCACCCAGTATGTACTATGTAGTAATGTAAAAGTTTGAAATTTTTTATATAAATATACTTAACAGTAAAAATGTAAATAATTTTTGAAAAGCTATCCTGAAATTTTAAGATCATGTTAGTTTTTTAATGTTAATATACCTAACATCAAAAAATTGCATAAATTTGAAAAAGCTCAAAATTCTGAAATCCGGCCATAATGTTTTAATGTTAATATGCATAACAGTAAAAATTTAAACAAATTTGGAAAAGTCTATAATTTTGAGGCAAACTCATCTTACAAATTATTTTCTTTCTAATCTTGTAGATATTTCATCTTTTTAATTGTATTGCAAAATGTTCTAGTGGCATTTCTAGATGGAAAAATAATATCAGTCTTTTGCAATATAACATGAACAGATTTTTAAAAATAAACTTATGTAGGAACACAAATCTAGAAGGTTATCTGAATTCCTCTGCTTAGCCAATGTTCACTTCATATGCTTACTTAAAAACTACATAATCATCATTTGACTGTTATTCATAGTTTGTTATGTGCATTAAAGAGTGTTATGTGACACCCCTTACAAATACAGTAACTTGTTCTTTTTCTGTCTAATTATAATTCTGTCTGTAATTTGTTCTTGAATTTCAGATTTCATCAGAATGTAAAGTTTACAGTTCATATTTGAAGTCTGCATATATATATAATAACTAGTTTATTTTGTTATATAATGCTCCTTTGTTTCAACATTTAGGTTCACAAATACATTTTTCGTTTTTTCTGCTAAGGTTTTTCAGGAAATAGAAAAATTAAAAGTTTATGTTTGTAGCAGATGGTGAGTAGAAAATTTTTACTGGCCACTAGTTGTCTCAACCAAATTTTAACTGCAGTATATGTCCATGAATTAATACATAACCATATGCAAAACAATCATAATGCAATATACAATAAAAAGACAAAGCTAAAAATGTGTTACACATTTGCACAAATGTATTTTCAATGAGATTATAATTATGCTTACAGAATGAAAAAATATGCAACTTAAGCAAATACTAAAATATTAATTAAAAAGATACTGACAACATTACAAAAGAAATTTATAAATGCAATATCCCAAAATATGCTTAGCATTCGATTTAATTATTAGTATTAAAATAAAATACATGTAGGATAAATTGATATATCAAAATGAAAAATTAAAATAAAATAAAAATTGGACCTTTACTTATATACAAATATAATAAAATTAATTTATAATCATAATATATCACTTCCAGGGCTGCCACTTCCAAATCCGATGTAAATAGTTGCTTTAAAATCTAAAAAAAAAAATAGTAGCCAAAATAGTTGCCTTCCAGAAACAATTTTGAAGTAGTTGTGGCCACACATTAATTTCATAACAATATGTAGGTGCTTGTTAAGCTGCCTACAACATTATTTATAAACTGCTTATTTATTATCCCATACAATACAAGCAGTTTTTGAATAGTTGTTGATTGAGCACTAACTAAAAGATCTATATCAATGATGTGCTAAAAGGAACAGATAAATAAAACTGCTTTACCCATGATTAGAAAAACTGCCAAAATTGTGAGTTTCCCAGAATAATCCAACATTATCAGCTGGGGTGCATAATTACAGAAGTCAACAGAAACCTATCATATAGTCATCCATACTTTTATGCTGGCAGAGAATTACTCAAATCAATTACAAAGATAAATTTAAAAATTGCATTCATGATTTTTTGAAAATAAAAAAATTTAGAGGACTAAATACGCATCCCATTCGATTAGATGGCATTTTTGGAGTTTCTCATCAAAAAATGTTTTCATAAATTATGTGCTAGTGCAAAATTTTATTAAGTACAGTCTATAGGTCCAAACAGGTCATTAGAAAATGCTACATTGATCACAGCTTTTATGCTATATTTTTACTAAAATTGTAAAATTATAATAGTGCTGTTATCGGAAAAAATAGAAATAATTGCTTGATCTACAAATATATATGCCATTTTCTGAAAAATAGGTTTTTTTTTTTTGCTAAAAATAGTTGTCATAGTCACTTGTAACTGAAAATAATTGCATGTAATAGCATTTTAGTTGCAGGTGGCAGCCCTGCACTTCAAAAGTTCTAATAAAATATCCATCTTCCAATTAAGTGAAGAGCAGTATTTTTTTTCTTTTTTTTAAACAATAATTATTGGACAAGTTTCACTGATTAAATTAAAATATCACCTATACACATTAGATATCGTCTGCAAGTGATTTTGGATAAACAGAATTTTTAATAAAATATCAGACAGAGAAATATCAGACATAATCTTAATTCATCTCATTTCTTACTCTTTTAAAAGTTTTTTTTAAACAAACTTTAATAAATATCTAAAAAAAAATTGTCTTAATTTGTTTAGCCTCACTACAATTTATGCAATTTTTATACGTGTAAAGGAAATTAATTGAAACATGGATAGAATCATCAACTTTGATAGTAAAAACGAAAGCAGTTTTAACTATTTAATAAATTAAAATTGTAAGAATTGTTTGACATGCAATTCAACAATGAAATATAAATAGATATTACTGTAATATGTCAGAGAAGCCACATCTACACTACTAAAATGCATCTAACAATGTGTATAATACAGGACTCAAGATACGTCATGGCAAATGCCATGAGCTACTTTACAACCACCACAATGATTCTCAAGGCAGGCAAACTTTGTTGCGAGTATTATTAACCCGAATGTTCTCACCATGCCTCTCTTCAATTAGCAAAAGTTGAAAAGTGAATTTATGCATGTAATTGCAGACATTATTTTTCGTTACGAAATTAATAAATAAATGTAATTTTATCTAATTTTATCTCATACATCCATAAATTTGATAATAAGGAAATAAATCTACAATATATTTAAGTGTTTCTTATTATTTGAGATATATTTTAGTGTTTCATAATAAGTTTTTATTTCATTACATTATTCATTCAATTTTTTTTCTTTTAATGTTTAGTAAAAAATCTGTAACAAATTTTTCAGTTGCAAAGAAATCTGAAAAAAACATTTTTGATGGTTAGAATAGCCGTGTACTGAATGGTTTTTGCCATCAGTGTACAAAAGCTCACAGCAATACTTGCTTCCAGTTTTAAAATTTTATTTCAAGCCCTGGTGTGATACACATTTGTTTGCATGTGTGTGTGTCTGTCTAGAGATTTACAACAAATACTAAATCTAAAAAAATAGAGGTTGGCTCTAAATGAGAAATAAAGGTCTTGGAATGAAATTTCACCTGAAATTAATATTATTTGCAAAACATTGCTCAACATTTTGGTTTCCAGGGATTTAAAACATGAATTTTACTGTATAAAAATGCGATTCACCATAAATCAAAAGTGCAGATCTTGGTATGAAACTTATGCAGTGAAAATTTAAAAAAAAAAATGCAATTAACCAGCATCCTTGTGCCAATTTGTATCATTTTATAAGGTCAGTCAATTTTTGTGGATCAATGTTGGCTGGTTTTGGCAGATTGTGTGATTTGCCTCACAACGTACTGCGGAGATCTGATGCAAGAGATACGATTGTAACAGTTGTTCAGTGGTTGAGTGGAACCTAAAAATACTAAAGTGTGATAGTTTCAACCAGGAAAATTTGAATGGGGGGAGGGGCTATGCACCACCGGGTTACACATATATATATTAATAAAAACAGTTTTATTGCACAACCATACTTGTCTTTGAAATATACTCTAGCACCATTAACAAGCAATTACAGCTGCTACAAAAGATACAAGTCAGGTACATTTAGAAAGAGTTTACCAGAAACTTCCAAGATATAAGAGTGAATATTATAGATTGCATATAACATCAGGTTCAATTTATATTCTATTTCAAGTTCCATTGCACTTGAAAATAATAAAAGTTGAAAACCAGCTAAAATTACTTTAAAAGAAAATGTTTGCAATATATACATATTTAATTTGTTTCAGTTTACCAGGGCTTTGCCTGGAGATTTTTTTTTCTTTAGTTAAATGGCTAAAGACAACCAGAATATTTTAATCACTTTTACATTATGAGGTGTCATCCAAATTTCCTGGATTGGTGCTGTATAACCGAAACGTTAAATAGTTTTAAAGCACGCCAATAGATGGCAGTAGGTACTTATTTTGTGAGCTAGTGTGCGAAATTTCATTGTGAATGAAGCAGTTCTTGCTAGTATAGACGCCATTTTTTTTTAAGTTCTTTACACTGCATTGCGATTTTTATGATGGATGCAAAACAAGAACAGTGTGTTTGCATTAAATTTTGCTAAAAGTGCAACAGAAACTGTGAAAATGATTCAATACATGTTTGGTGAACAATCACTGAGTCGAACTTAAATGTTTGAATGCCATAAGTCTAAGCTGGTAAAACATCAGTTGATGATGATGAGCACAATACCAGAAAACATCGACAAAATTCGACAGTTCATTCATGAAGATTGACGTCAGACCATTCCAGATCTCTGTGATCAAGTTATAATTGAATATGGAACATGTCAGTGAATTCTCACTGAAGAATTGGGAATGCATCACCTCCAAATTTGTTCCCAGGCTGTAGACAACGGATCAAAAGCAACACCAAATTGATGTTTGCGGGGAGCTTCGGCAGCTCGTTTTGGATGATGAAACCTTCATATCCAGCGTAATTACTGGCGATGAGAGTTGGATTTATGAGTATGATCCCGAAACTAAGCACAATAGAAAAGCCCAAGTTCAATAAGGCCAAAAAAATGCAGACAAATGAGAAGCAATGTGAAGAGCATGTTAATTGTGTTTTTTGACATTAAGGGAATTGTGCATAAAGAATTCATGCCGGTGGGTCACACTGTCAATTCACAGTTCAACTGTGATGTTCTGAGATGTCTTCGTGAAGATGTCAAAAGAAAACAGCCGGAATTGTGGAGAACAAAACACTATGGCTCTTCATCAAGATAATGCGCCTGCCCACCGTTCATTCAACACACAACAGTTTTTGAGCAAGAATTCGATAACCATCATCCCCCCACCTACCTTACTCACCAGACTTAGCCCCCTGCGACTTCTTTTTATTCCCAAAAATAAAATTTAAGCTAAAAGACTGACGTTTTGATACCATTGAAGAAATTCAAACAGAATCACAGGCGGTGCTTGATATGCTTACCGAAAAAAACTTCCAGAAAGCCTTACAGAAATGGCAAAAGCACTGGGACCGATGTATAGCTGCAGGAGGAAGCTATTTTGAAGGTGACAGTGAACATTAACTGATATGGTTAGTTTTCAAATTTTCACAGCACCAATCCAGGAAAGTTTGGATGGCACTTCGTATTTTAGCCACTTAAATTGGTATAAACATTTATCATGCATTTTAATTATAGCTTGCCTTAAAAATTGTGATTTTGTTATTATTCAATTTTGATGTATTTTGTGATTGTATTAATTCTTTTAAAACTTTTTCTTTATTCCAGAATATTATCATTAATATAAATTTTTATCAATTCATGATTAAATTATTATTATTATTATTATTGAGAAATATCTTTTGACTTTATGAATTTTTTTCCGGATGTTTTGATATTTTCATGTTTTCCATGAACTATTTTACTATTTTATCTTTTATATGTCTTTTTGGCAATTTCAAATTTTCAATGTTATTTAATGTTTTTTTTAAAAATCAAATCAAGATATTTTTATGAAATTTCCCATTTTTTGAACTTTAACATCACTTATTTTAAAGAGCCTTTTTTCACTGGGTAAACGTAGTAATTTATGAATTTTGTATAGTTAGGTTTGGCCATTCAGTTTTGGCAGTTATGAGCTATTTAATATTTTTTCCTGAATATCCTGTAGTATCTGTAATTAATGGCAATTTTTAATAATTCCCTTTCTCCCAAGATTGTTAATCTTTCCAATTGTAGCATTTTGGTATTTTTAATTTTTTTTACAGCTGTAAATGATGATCATAACAAATTTAATATTTCATTTCTTATATATTTATATAAAAAAAATCATTATGGCAATTCTTTTTTATATCTGAAAATAATAACTATGACAAATTTAGTTTATTAAATACTTATGAATAAAATTAATTATTACAGCAAAATGCCCTAATTTATGAATTTTTAAAGATTCACATTTAATTTTTTTGGCAGTTATATATTATTCTACATTTTTTTCCTGAATACTTTGTATGGATAATTTGCTGCAATTTTGATTTCTTTTTTTCTGATCTTTGCTTTTTCCCCCAATTGTTAAACTTTCTAATCATAGCATTTTGGTATTTTAAAATTTTTTTAATCTGACATGACAAATTCAGAAATATTTAATTGCCTGGGTAAATATTATCCTGAAATTTTTTTACAGCTGTGTGTTCATTTCAACAATTAATTTTTTTTTCTTTGTTTGCATTGTTGATGTCTTGTTCAAGATCGGAAATGCAATGCATGAAATTTGAAATAAATTTTTCTTAAGAACGAGTAATTATCTAGTATTTTTCGTAGATATATTTTTAATACATGAAATTTGTGTGCTGTAGAATGAACACTGCCAAAAATTCACATATTAGTGGGTCATCCTCCATTATCCTAGTTAAAGGGTGGCCAACATTGCAAAAGCTGGCAAAACAATGTATCTTGAGAAACATCATTCTCAGATAAGAATTTTTTTTAAATAGAGTGCAATACTATGGGAACATTTTCATTCGCAGTCATATTCTTTAATAATCTAAATATGCCTTCAAAAACATATACCACTCACCCAAGTGATTTTTTCAGGAAATGCTTATAATAATGTTACAATCTTATGTTTTAAAAAACAAATCTCTCTGTTAAATTCACAAATTTTGTATCTCAATTCCCACCCCACCAGCGATAATTAGAACAGATGTCCTAAATAAACAGAATTCGTTCAAAGATCGTGGTTACAACATAACCCCTATTCAGAAATGGGAAAGACCCAAACTCAAGTTGAAAGAAAGAAAGAGAGAAAGATTCCAAATGTCTGCTTATGGCACTTTGAAATGAAAGTCATTCAATCCTTAATTTAATTGTAAAAAATTAACAAATCCATTAAAAGGAAGTCGATCAGCTTTGTAAAGGCAAAATGATGCATCTTAAGATACATTCTTCTACCTTCACAAGGCTGAGGGGTTCAGGAAATATTTACTGCTATTTGTGGCCGACAGAAAGGGGGAGAGGGGGTTTCTGTGTTTGCGAGAATCGTTTCAGTGATAGATCATGATACTTTACATCCGCTTTCGAATAGCTGATGAAATATTTATTATTATTGATACATTGTTACAATTTTTTTTTAATGTCCACACACTCAAGAATAATTGTAAAAAATATTACTGAATTTTTTTATCAATAACCTTTTCAAACTTATATGGCAAGCACTAGGAAAAGCCCTGCAGTTTCCATCTGATTTAATTTTAAGAATAATTTCATTGTGTTTCAGATAACAATTTACAAAATGACAATGGAGTGCTCAGCTAACTTCTTTGATTGAAGAAAACAAGTTACATCATTTCCTTACTAGGTCAGGTAGCTAGTAAGAAAATCACTGGTCTCGAGATCAAGAGATTGAGGGTTTAAGTCTTCCATGGGCAAGACTCCATACATGTGCCCAAGCAATGTTATTAAATCTGGTATACAATATAAAATTGTCTGAATAAAAATAAGTCACTGTTAGTTGGAAAGGAGGAAAACATAAGATTTGCTGAGCTTTAAGTGTTTGACTCCAATCAAGGGAAAGAGAATGTTACATTTTCAGCTTAGGCTATGCAACTCAGAAGAGTCTGGTCTCCAGACCCAGAGGTTTGGGGATCAAGTTGTTTCTTGGGCAATATTCCATAAAGATATACACATATTGTTATATGATTGTATGCATTGCTTCCACAAATCGATTCACTGAGTGCTCGAGTGCAGCAATTGATTAAGTTCAGCAGCTAAGTTTACTGAAAATTCATTTTAATAAAATTTATTAATGCATTCACAGTTATAATGAAATGCAAAACTGCTGGGCACAAGAGATAAGAAATGAAAAAAAATTAATTTTCATTGCCTTAAAATGGCATTTCCAATATGCATGGCAACCACTTATCCAGAGATTGTCACATATAATGTTTTGAGAGGTAGTTTTACTCCTTTTTTAAAATTTGGAGTCATTTTACAAAGTGGGGAGTATTTAAAAAATAATAATAATAATGGATATTAGTATAAATCATTTTCTTATATGTTTCTAAATACTGCAATACATATTTTCAAAAACAATATTAATTAAAATGTGTTCGAAAAAGTAGTAAGAATGAATTTTATTTATGAACAATAAGATTGCATATGAATTATTTATTTATAAACAAAAAATTATCACAGAAATGTGCTATGAGAAAGCAACAGCATAACAACATATTAAAACTTAAGAGGTTTATTAAAGTATCAATGTAAATTTTACTATAGTATGGTAAGGTGAAAAGGAGGAAAATTATATCTACAGCAAGTAAAATATAAGACAATGAGAAAACTTGAAGGGAAAAAAACACATTTGATTGCTAGAAATGTGCATTGGTAAATTCCAGGAAGTAAACAGGTATTTCGACACATAATCACATGTTTGGCGAACTTTGCACTTATCCAATTATTGCATCAGACAGCTCAGTTGTGGAAGTAATATTTCTAGCACATATATTTTTAGATTTTTTTTTTCAATAACCCATTACATGGCTAATAGAAAAGCAATGTTTAATCCATGTCCTTCGCTGGTAAATACTAATGCCAATAAAATAATAGATACTGCACCTTGGAAATTATGAAACACATACCAAGCCCACAAAAATACATTGTATATTGAGAAATGTAGAAATTTTATAAATAACTCTTCACAACCATATACTGAATAAATTCAGCAGTAGAAAGCAGTACATTAAATTGAACATGAATATTTCATAAATGTAATGATGATATTTTTATGAAAAATGGATATTAAGTAAAAGGAAAAACAGATGAATATATCATAAAACAGTTACAAATTGAAAGTAAATATGAAATATGAGTGCAATTATTGCTTAATTGCTGGTATGTGACTAAGAACATTTGTTTTGAATAACATAATTTTACCAGACATTATATGGTAATTTGAATAAAATGCAAAATCAGGAATAAAATAACATGGCATAAAATACAAATTTCCAGTATAAACATAGATTTAACATTCATACAAAAAGGACGGTATTAATGTTTATATGCTAAAATTAGCTCGACATAACAGGCTAATGAAAATTAAAAATACAGTGCAATTAATTCTCAAGTAAAGGCACAAAGTAGAACAAAGATTTGGCATAAAAGAAAATTAGTCACAGAAAAGCTTTAAGTAATACAAATGAAAGTAGAGAAAAATCTATTTATATATAAACTGAAATAAAACTTCCGCAAGCCATGTGGAAAATAGAAAAAGCTAAAGAAATTTTTGAAGAGCTATGAATTATTAAGCAAATATAGCAAGCATTAAAATATTGATGCAAATTATGTAACATATCTATTATAGATTAATATTTCCATAAAACCTAAAGTTTAAAGTGATTGCCACAAAATTGTATACCAAGCTAGGACATTCCTCATACATTCCTCATACTCACCAGGCAGTTCTTGATTCAAGTTTCGTTCCAAAAAGTTGTTTGCTATATATATGTTTCATTTGCAATGTGTTAAACAACTAAGCATATAATCCTGACCTTGTATAATATGTATCCTATAAGTTAGAAGCCATTTTAACACAAACATCTTGAATGGTCATTAAACATTGAATGGTCTACATAATGATCTATTTTATTATAATGTATATAGTATGCTTCGGCTCATCATATACAGCATGCATCATATGATAAATAAAAATAGCAAAAATAAAAATAAGATAACAAACTACTTAATTTTAATTACATAGAATTATAAAACATAAATAAAACATAATTTGTACAAATATTGTACTTTTACTTGTGAATATTTTCAGTAGCGTTCATAATTCACATACCAAGTTGGTTTATTTTCGATGTTAGCCAGAATAGGATGTATTTCGTTTATTAAGAATTTTCTAATAATTATTGTAATAAATAAAGTTTTTAAATATTTTACTTTGTCACCATTTATATCAATTTTATATTTATATTCCCTATAATTTAACATTTCGTTTTACAAGTAACTCTATAGATTGGTGATTTTAAAGATAATGGGTATGTTATAGCGAATGATAGTAAATCAAAAACTGCCTGCCTATTATTCCACTATGTGAAGATCTTTCTCATTACATTATTCAGATAAAATAAGTACAATCTTGATGAATTTTCATTTTATTAAATTCTATAATAGTTAACATGTTTTATAGCAACATGATTTTAACTTTCAACTAAAGCATTTTTATTAGGGAAGGGGGAAAAAATTAAAAAAAAAAAACCCACATGAATTCAGGTTGTGGTTATGCAGTTAAAAAAAATATTTTGTTCAAAGTGAAAAAGTACAAAGTACATTACAAACTTGGGACTAAGACAATTATAAGATATTTCTTGCTACAACAAATAATCTACAATCAGTTGCACTTTTAATCAGTGCACTTTTAATCAGTAATATATAATTAAAATATCTGTATACTTCCTACTGTACTGATACACTTCTCTGTAGCAACAAAAATTATATTAAGTTTGCAAAACAAAAGTACACAGAACCTAAATATTCCAATATTTGTCAATATAGTCTGTTTTAGTGGAAACAATTAATTGGTTTTACAATGAAATGTGTAAAAGCATATTTCAGAGAAATGTGCTTAACAATTATTTTATTAGAGATTCGATTACTCATTCATACTATTAAAAAAAATGTATAAATCTGAGATCTAAAGTTCGAAGCCAACAGCATCAATGAAAAAGTTATTACCATCATTTTGCAAATGTTTTAAATGTCAGAATTTCCTTAAAACAAGATAAATGCTAAAGAGTAATGTAAACAAAAGAGAAATGTGAATTAATCCCTTCCTCATTTGTAGTAATAAAACTGTCCAATAGGTTTTGTTTCTAAAGTTCAATTTTTATCCTTTGACTACTTAAAAAATTTCAAACAGATTAAAAGCTTGCTATGCCTCACAGAAGAAAAATATTTTTTAATCCAAGTCTACATTGAAAAATAGTACACTATATAAATTTTCTTTATACACCTTTTACAAGCTTGAAATAAAAAATCATTAATTTACAGGCAAGTGTTAATTCTTCTTAAGACAACATTTGTAAATATTTCATATACAAATATATATGGCCCTTTGTCCATAAATCAAACTTAAAAATATTAATGAAGGTTCTTGTAACAGTGAGATATATGAAATGCTTAACAGTGAGCGGCTAATGTTTGTTATGCCAGCATATATTGCCATCTACAGAACACAAATAATTAAAAAAGAAAAGAAAAACTGTAAACTCCATAACAAACATTTCAGATAATAAATAATCTTGAAACATTTGTATAGCATAAAACATGACATCATACAAACATATACTTTGAATATTTAGAAATAAAATGCTACATCTTAGAAGCAAGAATTCAATTATAAACATAATTTAAGAATATCACATCAAATCATCCTAAGTAAATGTAAACACAGAGGCCTATCATCAATAAAAGTAATCATAGTACTTGCGATGTTATTTTGTGCTTACTGCAGTCAATTATACAGCATCATAGCAGAAAACCATCTTTGACATTCAGCCCATTGTCAGATGAGTGCAAACTTTTACTTCTTTTGCTGATTTGCGAACACAGAGAAGTTGGAACCACTAAAACACTGAGTAAAGTCTGAAAATTATAGAAACACAGTTAAAGACACAAAAGAAAAAGTGATTAATAACATTTGACATGGTATTAAAAGTAACATATGTAACATTCTGTACATAAATTTGACAGTACCTCTATATTACAAATACTTAATCCACATTCAGGGTTCACACACCACATATACTTGGAACTCAATAAAAATTCTGCTTATTATCTTCTAATGCTATTCCAAACTTTCTATTGTGATAGAGAAAACTGTTAAAATTTATATAAACAATTGATTTTTATTAGTAACAAACTTTTACTAGCTATGTTGCCTGCAGTTAAAGGATTTTTTTTTTTTTTTTTTTAACATACACAGCTAACAATAAATACACATGCTGTGCGAATGCATACAATCCAAGTAGGATAAATGATCAACTGATTCACAAATAGGTAGATTGTATTCTCAAAACACTGACACATTCACAATTTAATTTTACTCTTATCACATAATACTGCAATTTGAACAATGAGCATCTTTATATATGCTTTCAAGATTCTTGTATATTTTTCAATAAGTTTTAAGGACTATAGAAAAGAAAATAAATTTATTGTGAAAAAGCAGATTACAGTTATACATTAAAGTTCGAAACTTCATATGATATTCTAGAAACATTTGATTTCAATACTGTGCCAGAAACTTTCAAGGAATCCTTATAAAAATGTCAGCAAAAAATAAGACAACTTAAAACATAAATTTCTTCAAATTAAAAAAAAAAAATATATTCAAAAATACATATTAAAAAAAATATTTAAACAAGATAAATCGAGACCATTTGCTGCTGTGAAGATTTTCTCAGTGTTTTTAAAAAATGGAATGGACAGATGATGTGGAATTTATATGATAGGACTATAATCATACAATCACACTTGAATATTTATTTAGCATATAAAACTTAGCCATTGCTGATAAAAATTTTCAAATATGAGCAAAATTTATTGACTTTACATTTCCAATGCATTGCCAAATTTAAAATGTTTGGCAGACTCGCAGTATTTTATGTGAATGATCCAAAATAAGCATAAACTAAAGACACAAATCATATATAAAAAGGTATGAGGCCAAATCCTTCAGGCCTATTAGCCTTACGTCTTTTCTCTTAAAGACTATTGAAAAGCTCATTGACAGGTATATCAGGGAAGTGACTCTGGTTTTTATGCCTCTGTCTAACTCTCAGCATGCCTATCAACCGGGTAAATCTAAGGATACTGCCCTCTACAGTCTCTCCTTTATTCTGGAGAGAAACTTTAATGCCAAGGAAATTGCTCTAGCCACTTTTCTTGACATTGAGGGCACTTTTGATAACGTTCCTATTGACACCATGCTACATGCTCTTGATAGGAAGGGTGTTGACATAACGATCTCTTGTTGGATCAAGAACCTATTATCTAATAGGTATATCTGTGCATCTTTGCTTGGTGACAACAAGACGGTGCATGCTCTGTTAGGCTGTCCGCAGGGAGGTGTACTTTCACCAATTCTCTGGTGTTTAGTTGTAGACTCTCTTCTGGACAACTTAGCTAGTTCCGGTGTATCCTGTGTTGGATATGCTGAAGATGTTGTCATCATTGCCAGAGGCAAATTTGGTAACACTGTCTCTGATATGATGTCCACCGCCTTTAGGGGTGTTGAGACATGGTGCAAAAATGCTGGACTTTCTGTAAATCCACAGAAAACAACAATGGTTGCGTTCACAAAAAAACACATTCTTAACCTTAGAGACATTCACTTCTTTGGTCAGAAGCTCATGTGTTCCAAGGAGGTAAAATTCTTAGGAATCTTCTTTGACATGGGTCTCAACTGGAAGAGACACCTGGAATACTGCATAACTAAAGCCAAAAGAATCTTCTGGTCTTGTAGAAATGCTATTGGGGGAACCTGGGGTCTGAATCCCAAGGTTATCCATTGGATTTACTCTATGGTAATTTGTCCCATCATCTCCTATGGCTCCATTATTTGGTGGTCTAGAATCAGATGTGAAACTGCTAAATTAGATGTAATTAAGCTTCAAAGAATGGTATGTACTGCGATCTCTGGTTGCATAAAAAACCACTCCCACTGCAACTCTTGAACTTTTGTTTGGATTGCACCCTCTCTACATGCACATTGAAGCTGAGGCTCTCATCTGCATGAACAAACTTAAATATCTGAAACACTGGAAGGACTATTCTAAGTATTTATCTTGGAGTGGTCTCAACAGTAATGTTATAAATAATCCTTATTTCCATATGCCATCTGATGGTATACAGGTCCGATATACATTTGACAAGCCCTATGTAATTCAGGTCCCTTCACGGGATGACTGGAAGAGGACTCCCACATACAATAAACAAAATTGTATTGTATGGAATACGGATGGCTCGAAGATTGGCACCAGTACTGGTGCTGCTGTTTGCTGTCTGGATGATGGCACTAAAATGTCTTACCCTCTAGGCAGTCATGCTACTGTCTTTCAGGCTGAGGTCTATGCCATTCTAATGTGTTGTAGAATTTGCTATGACAGAAATTATAGGAGCAACCAGATTCTTATCTGTTCTGATAATCAAGCTGCTCTTATGGCCTTAGGAAAGTCTACTATGACAGCTTCCCTTGTCTGGGAGTGCGATAATGCACTGTGTAATATTGCTAGCAATAATAAAGTCATACTCTACTGGGTGCCTGGACATTCGGGCATTCCAGGAAATGAGCTGGCTGATGAATTGGCTAGGAAAGGCTCAAGTATTCCTTTTGTTGGTCCTGAGCCGGCTTTGGGTGTTCCCAATGAACTAACTAGAAGAACTATCTATGACATCTTCACAAAGCTTCAGTGCAAAAACTGGTGTAATACTAAGGGCCAAAGGCAGTCGAAAATTCTCAACTGTAATTGTGTTAGCATACGTGAGAAGAAATTATTCAGGCTCAGTAGAACTGGCATCAGAAGGGCTGTCGGGCTCCTTACTGGACACTGCACCCTTAAAGGACACCTTAATATTATGGGTGTCACGAAAGATTCCCTTTGCAGAGGCTGCAAATACAGTGAAGAAACTACCGTACACATTCTCTGTGAATGTGAGGTGTTCTCTGCCCATAGGTTTGAACACTTGGGTTGACATGTGATCGGCCCTGGGAGTTGCATGACATTCTTGTCAAGTGCCTGCTGATTTTTGCTTCGGCTACTGGTCTCTTTTCTTAAGGACCTTCGCCTGTTGGGGTAGTACAATGGACCTCTGGTCGATGTGCTGGGCTCTTCTGGAGCCACCCATCTTCATGTCAGTCATTCATAGATAAAAAGGTCATTTAATCAAATAAAACCATCCTATAAGACGTACAAATATTAAAAGGCTAGAGCACTATTGGGCATCACCATACCCTTTATCATTGGCTATATGAAAAATTACCTTGGAAACAAGCTTATATATAGACCAAATCGGCAGACAAAATTTGCATAAATCAGCTACAGAATAATGTAAATTAAATGGTATTATAAACAAGCTATTAAAGATTACAAAATTACAATAAAAAGTGTTATAAACGGGAGATTTAAAATTTAAACAAGTAATAAATACAAACACAAAAGAAAAGACAATGAAACATGCCCAAATTTCAGCCACGCATAAATTACATTAAAATGAAATGTCACAGATAACTGTGTAGAGGTTTGACAAGCATAGAGTCGAGAACGAGTCGCCAAGCGTAACTTAAAATTTGCACAGAATCAAAATTACAAATGGAATCATGGTACATATAAATAAACAGGGATTCATAAAGAAGAATATTACGAGGATTATTGCAATGAATTAAAAGGACAGTTTTTTCGAAAAAGGGTTGAAAGTTATCATTAACAACACATTGGGCAAGACCCGTAGAAAGTTTACCATTCTTGAAGTCATGAGCATGTTCTGCCAAATGGATACCAATAGTATGTTTAGTACTACCAATATAAAACTCAGTTATTTAGTCATTATTAGGAGTTAAAAGGGGTATAACGTACACCCCAGCATGGCTTTTAAAGTTACCTCTATCCCTAAACTTATCCATACAAATGCTATTGAATACGGTAGAAATATTCGAGTGAACAGGTTTAGATACATTAAGCAGGTTAGATTAATTAATATCAAGTGAGTAGGGTTAGATTTCTTTAATTATAGATCACATGTAAGTTTAGGCACAGCTATCCCAGAATTTAGAGCTTTTTAAAAGTGAATCAAAAATATCAAAAGAAGGTTTTCCTGATCAGAAGATCAGGTAGTTATGCATATAATTGCAATACTAAAATGATATAACATGCTACACTAAAAAGCACAGAGGTTTGTGATTATAGGTGTTGCAAGGTCAAAATATCCATTAACAGACTCAAGGAATCTGGGTTGAGATTCTTCCAGAACAGTGAAAAATAAAAAAACAGGAAGAAATAAAAAAAAAAGAACAAAGAAATTTAATATAACATGACCCCTTTCCCATATTGCAATTAGAAAAATTGTTCCAGCAAATAACTTGATCATCACTCTTAGACACAAGACTTCTTCATACTTGCATTGCAATTTCTGAAATGTGCTTAGTGTTATATATTTGAATAAAAGCTTGAAAAACTTCCTTATAAGGGCTGCCTTTCAATAGTTCGTTCTTGGCAGTGGCTAAGCATGCATACTACTCTACCTGTTCATTTGGCCTAAAGAAGGGGGTTTATAATGGCTGCCCTCGTAACAATTGTCTTCTTACTGACATATGCCTGCTTTATTCAAGGAAGTTCTTCAAGCTTTTATGTTATATGCAACAGTTTGATTTATTATAATACAATAAGCGACCTCTTATCCGGCGTTCCAATATCCGGACTCTCCCAAAACCGGAATGCGGCAAAATAATGCCAAATTCTGCGCCAACACTCAATTATTTGCCAAAAATTGTGCCGAATAGAGGTTTTTTGCTTAAAATCCAACCAAATGATTTTTTCCCTTAATTAGCAATATTAATATTATAAAATAATGCGTTGAAATTTACATTTTTCTCACTTCAACTGTTTGCGATCCTGACATAAACAAAGGTCTGGCTGAATCCACAACTTACCACACCATAAATGTTGCTACAAATATTTCCGGAAGAAGAGGAAAACTACAAGTATCATGGAGGTAAAAATGAACTCTACCTCCATGGTGAATATATTTGTTCCATGTCAGATAAACATACTTTCGATGAATAACAAAAACAGTTTGTTTGTGAAACGACATAAAAACCTTATATTTTTAGAAAAAATACAACATATTTTCTTTTTTAGAATGGGTGCATGTTCGTTTGATGCCTCGATGACTTCATAGTGGTAGTGACCAAGGTTAATAGAATTAACAGGTTGTCTCGTTCGCTATTCCCCCCATGGTACCATTTCTGGGCGAGCTGTGACGTCACTGCTAGACCTTCCGTTCTGTTGACAAGCGGCGATTCGTTGAAAAACGTTGGAAAACAGCACGGTTTTGTTTAAAAATGCTTTGCTTTAAACATCAACGAGATACATGAAATGTTTCCTAAAATAATGTGCTAATACTGAAATATGACAAATGAACTCAAATTTGAATTCAAAACGAACTAAATTGCTGTAATTAACGGATGAAGAAGTCAAAAACAGCCGTTTGACAAATTATATATTAAGACAAGGATATGATTTTCCGGGTGATTTCGTATAACAAATACATTCATCTTCTTTTTTACACAAATTTTACATATTTCATGTGTAAATTGATAATCTTTATTAATATTTTTACTCACAAATATATTGCATGAATATGGATTTTAATATAGTATTTTTTAACAATTACTTTTACAACACATTAAAGATTTTAAACGAAATATCCCGTTCAAATTCATTAAATAGAGACTGTGCACTTTACTGACTGTATTTTCTATTAAAGATTTGGAATAGGATACAACTGATGAGAAATATGTAAAAATAGAATTAAATAATATTTATTTCTGTAAAACTCTCCATATTATCTTTATCAATTTGCAATTAAATTTCTATTTCTTTAAAAATTGGATGATTTAAAATTTCCTGCATATAAATGCTATGGCACTTATTCTATCGAGTAAGCGTACCATTCCGTTCCTAATAGTTCCTATACAAAAAATATTTGAACTTTATAATTTTCTGAAAAATGTCATCGATTTGCTTTTAAAATATTTAGATTCTATCATTGCATGCACAATGCATGTAATTAATATTTTCATTTTATATGCTTAAAGAAAACCCCGTTTCTATATATTTAATGATATACATCTGCTGTTTAATTTTGTTTATTTGAAGTTTTTGTGAATTCATTTAATTTCTTTTATGGTATAGATATTACCGTAGAATTCAGCCAATCAGCACTTTAAAATGCGACAGAAAATCGTGGAAAATAAAAGGGGGGGGGGGAGGGGTTAGGGAGTATCATCCAGAATTTTATGCTAAAAGAAACAAAGGCTATTTTTATCATTTTATTTGACGACGAATTTTTTTTCTCCGAAATTTGTCCAATATTTATGGGGAAGGAGCTTCAAACTAAAAAGATTCCATTCACCGTTTGCTTTAAAATAAATAGGGGTAAATGTATCATTTTAATGCGACTATAAATTTATTTTGTTTTTACAAAATTATCCATAAAATTACACTTGTTTCTTTTAACTTATGAATATTCCTTTTTTGAACAAAAACCATTTTTATTGAATCGAAACTACTCCGTCTTACTCATGATGAAGCCCTTCAATTTGACGAATCAAGATATAAATGCCTTAGCAAAAACTTTATTAACAAATTTACTAACAAAAAAAATCTTAAACTACATTTGACGTGACTAATAATTATTATTGCAATGATTTGATAAAATATGTGTTTTCAAATTTAAATCAATTACTGTTTTTTCTTCAGATGATTTCAGATGATTTTTGAGTTTCCTGACCTTCTCTCAAATCCAGACGATATATTTTTTCTAAAACATGTAAAATTTTTGAACTAGACAAAAGCTATGCATTCATTGCCTGGAAATAATATTTATTCTAATTTATACTGCTTTATTCATGCCTGTAAACTTCGGAATACAGTCAATATTTAAATGATGACTGATTTGCCACATTTAGATTAGAAATATATATTTATATCCTTCTCAAACCGATTCACATAACACGCCTAACAACTACTGGCTCTTCTCTGATCATTCACTATTTTTTTATACATAACTTTTGCTCATTCAATTATCTTTCAACATAGTATTCAGTAATCTTTGTATAAACTTCACTTATGTTAAAATTTTAATAGCTTCCACTCTCATAAAAAAATTGCTATTTCTTTTCATATGTATGGAATTTATTTTCGTAAACTTCACATTACTATGCATGTACTGTTTTATTTTATTCTATATTGCTTGCACACCGTTACTATTAGATAAATATTTAAATAGTTTCCGATCAACGTTTCTCAATAGTTCTTCTCGCCTCTGTCAGAGAATGGGTCTAGCAGTGACGTCACTCGTCCTTCCTTCCCGGGACAACTTTTTCCCCGAACGAGACAACCTTATATATAAGATATTTTACGGACCTTGGTAGTGACATCATAACATTTTTCACTGCAAAGTGACTGGGGCTTTTGGAAAAATCCACGGAATCTAAAGAAATTTGTAGAGATTTTTATTTTTTTTTCTCGTGTACTAGTAAATTTATAATTTTCAATTTATGGATTTCATTTTTACATATTTTTGAAATTCTTAACATAAAAATTAACTTTTGGCATTTCCAGTTAACCGTTTTGTTAACTGTACGCACTGATTATGAATAAACTGTAATCACGTTAAAACAGTTTGTTTTGATTTTTTTCATGGTGGTCTGCTATGATAATGCCGAAGGGGTGACACAGGAGTTAAACAAGTGTTTCCGATTTACAACATATTGCTTAATTGTTTTCCTAGATTACAGGGGTTTAAAATCTGAATAATCAACTTTTTTCAGACATTTTTTTTTTTTTCAAAAATTTTCTTAAAACAAACACTAATACATTTAATTTGCATTTTAGTTAACCAAGTATATTTTTCATATAAATTGTAAAAAAGCTTTATTTAATACATTTATGTTTTTAAAATGAATTATAATTTTCTATAACAACATTTGAGACCATTCCAGTAAGTTTTAGAAAAAGTGTTCCGAATTACGGAAAAACCCCTTTACGGAAAAAATGCTTGGGACTTTGAAGTCCCAAGCATTCCGGATAATAGATCCTGTACTGCCAAGCCAAGACGCTTGCTTACGGGGTGCCTGCATCTTCAGACGCGTAACCCCACATCAAAGGTATTGAAATGTCCATTAGTTTGAAGCGATTATAGCAATATGGTCATAGCAATTGCACTCTTCTCCGAAGAGGGTGCTCTGTTTCAGTGGACTTGATGCATGGATGCAGATGAAAATTCTTGTCTTGGGAGGCTGAACCCGTAAGTAGGTACTGGAGAGGAAAGGGGCGGGGCAGGGCTGGGACCAATCAGAAAGATCGGTGAAATTTACAAGTTTAAGATATAATAAAAAGTTTACAAAGTTATTAAAGGGTTACAGATTACATATTAAATAAAAATTAAATAAATGTTTTAGAGGTTATAGATAATTTACAGAATAATTTACAGAATAATTTACGTTTTACAATTTGCAGTTAGTTATTTTCAAATTTCCGTTGCTCTTGTTGCGAATAAAAAAGGCCCTTTTCAGGGTACACAAAAAGTCTGCAAGATGGGGTGCTAGTACAGGATTGTACTATAAATGAAAAGCTAGTACAGGATTGTACTATAAATTCAATTTACAATTATATCTCAATTTAAATTACATTTATAAATTTACATTATGATTAGTTACAATTTTCAACATGAGATAAGAGAACGTGGACGAGGGTGCCGTAAACACACAACGCGAGTGGCAAATGCTAGCCATACTATTGGCCCATGACAAGGCCTTGAAAGAAGAGTCGAAAAAACGCCAAGTCCTTGAATCGGAGTGGCGCCATCTATCTTCGATCCGCGAGGGTAGTTGAAAAACTAAGAAACACCCATTTGAGGGACTAGGTATCGACACTTTTTCCATTTGGTCTCGTTAGAGCCAAACAGGATGTGTCGAGGCCTACGCTTCCTGAGATAGGAAGGCACAGTCGGGTCATAGACCTGATCGACGTCTCTCATACTGAGTCTACTGGAGTTTTTCTTGTAAAAATTTTGAGTGAAGAGCCCAATGCACTCTGTAATGCCAGAGATTTTAAGATAATGGTGTATTAACTCATTCTGGACGTATCGAGGAGCATTAACAATGCATCGCAAGATTTTATTTTGAAACACTTGCAATCTCCCTATATGGCTCTTTGCTGCCGCCCCCCATACTGGACAGGCATACAAAAAGCTCGGTACGATGATCTGTTTGTAAATAATCAACTTGTTTTCCAGGGAGAGATGGGATTTCCTACCGAGGAGGGGTAGAAGTGCTCTATACGTTTTATCTGCTGATTCGATTTTTCTCGTGATATGCTCCTTGTAAGTCAAATGGGCGTCCAAGGTGACGCCCAGGTATTTTGCAGAGTGTGAAAAAGGGATGGGTTCATTAAAGATCTTAAGTACAAAGTTACGGCTGACTCCTCGGTAGTTGGGCTTAAAAATGACAACTGCACTTTTGGTCGCATTAATTTTGATCCTCCAAGTCATGAGCCAGTGCTCAAGGCTATTCTTAATGTAAGTCTGTAAAGTGTTGATCGAGTTTTGTGGTGCTCGACTGCTAGCGATCAGCGCTGTGTCATCTGCAAAGATGGCCAGTTTAACTTGAGGTGTGCTTGGAATATCGTTGATGAAGATATTGAAGCGCAGAGGACTGAGATTTCCTCCTTGAGGAACTCCGGCCTTGATTGGTCTGATTGTAGAGAGAGTTTTATCAACTCGTACGTAGAAAGAACGATTAGTGAGGTACGAGTTGATGATGGTCAAAAGTTGGGTCGAAATGCCAAGTCGCACCAGCTTGGAAATAAGCCCAGGCAGATAAGTTTTATCAAAGGCCTTAGCCACGTCGAAAAATACTATGGTAGTATACTGTCTGTTGGTAGCATTCTTATGGATAGTTTCGACAACACGCAAAAGTTGGGATTGCGTTGAATGCTCGGTTCGGAATCCATGCTGGTCAGGTATTAAAATATTCTTCGAACGGCAGAAACTATCCAAACGCTTAATTGTCTATGACATCTTCAGGAAGCTTCAATGTAAGAACTGGCGTGACACTAAGGGACAAAGGCAAGCGAAAATCCTCAACTGCAATTGCCCTAGTACACGTCAAAAGGAACTTTTCAGGCTCAGTAGAACTGGCATCAGGAGAGCTGTTGGGCTCCTTACTGGGCACTGCACCCTCAAGAGACATCTTAATATTATGGGTGTCTCCAAGGATTCGCTTTGCAGAGGCTGCAATTACAGCAAAGAAACTGCAGCTCACATTCTATGTGAATGTGAGGCCTACTCTGCTCACAGATTCGAACACATTGGTCGTCATGTGATTGAACCCTGGGAGCTGGACGACATACCTGTCAAGTGCCTGCTTATTTTCGCATCGGCTACTGGTCTCTTTTCTTAGGGATCTTCATTTTCTTTTTGGGGTAGTACAATAGGCCTCTGGTCGATGTGCTAGACTCTTCTGGAGCCACCCACCTTCATATCATTCATTCATTCATCCAAACGCTTAAGCAACACCAATTCATAGATTTTCGAGAGGCTAGAAAGTAGGCTTATTGGTGTGAAGTTCTTGGCTAGCGAGAGATTTTGATTTGCTTTTGGAATAGGGATGATGACAGCGGTCTTCCAACTTGTGGGAAAGAAACGATGTTCCATCATAGAGTTCAGCAGCATGGTGATCCAACATAAATATAAGTCAGGGAGATTCTTGATGATGCGATTGTTAATTTTATCAAGGCCGGGGGCTTTCTTGACGATCAGTCCATCAACGATATGCAGAATTTCAGCCAGAGAAATTCTCTCCAAGTCATTTGGTGCTTGGACGTGTAGTGCATTGTGATTGGTCTGCTGTAGATCTTGTTCAGTGTCTGTGTAAGTGTGGCTGAAGTTGTGGTCTATATGTGGTGTGAATTGGAGTTCCAAGCTATCTGCAAACAGATTTGCTTTTTCCTCTGCAGTCTGGGTGAGTCCATTTGGGCCATTAATGGGCGGAATTGAAGTTTTAGTGGTTCTCATGTTCTTAGCTGTTCGCCAGAGACTGTGATTCGTAGGTGTGAGTCCCTCAAGGTGTGTTTTCCAGCGTTGCTGGATGTGTGTCTTAATCATAGCCTTGATCTCATGTTGAAGTTTACGAAAGCATACGCTGTAATATGGGAACCTGGTGCGTTGCCAATCCTTTCGTAATCGATTTCGCTGTCTAATTTTGTCCCTAATATCACCTGGAAGTGTGTGATAATTAGGTCGTGGTCTTTTTGGTTTCGAGGCCTCAGCGACTGCCTCTAGCAGTACATGATTCATATCGATAACACATTTTTCTATGTCATCGGTGCTGGCAATTTTGAGGGGGGGGAGGGGGGGGGGGCTTTAAAATTTTGAAGGATGTACCTAAAGTCATCCCAATTTGTGTTGAGCTCCTCCGGGTGATCTAAAGATAAATTGTCAAAGTTGAGGGTCAGTACCACAGGAAGGTGATCAGATGACAAATTAGTATCGGCTCTGATCGTATATTCAAATGGAATATTTCGAAAAATGGCCAGATCAATAATACTTGGGTTTTTCCTTCCTGAGGTAGAAAAGTGGGTCGGAGTGGGAGGAGCTACGATCCTGAGGTTGGCGCACTGGGCCAATCGATTTAGAGCAACACCATTGCTGTTCGAAGCTGTGTCCCAGTTGCGATGGCGAGCGTTTAGGTCACCAGCTATGATCATGTTACTGCTGAGTCTAATAATTGCTTCAAGATCCCTGACAATAGAAGAATTACAGTTTGATGGAGGGTTGTACACTGAAGCGAGTGTAAACGGGACTAAATTTGGAATAGTGACCTTTACGAGCGTGGCTTCAAGCTTCATGAAAGCCGGGGCGCTCAGACGGTGATGGGGTATGTCATTTTTGATATAAAGTGCAGTGCCGCCGAAAATACGTCTATAATTCGAAGCAGGGCCAATGGGTCGATAAGAAAAATAACCAGTATAATTACAAATTGCAGGAGAAGAGGGAGAGGCGAGATGGGTCTCGCTAAGCATGAAAACATCAAAGTTATTATTTACAACATAATCACGTAACTCGTCTAGCCTGGAATGCACCACTCCATTGGCATTCCAGAAGCCGACTTTGAGAGACTGCAAGTTCCGGGGAAGTGTGCCGAGAAAAAGAAGCCAGAACGGACAGGGGGGGGGGGGGGGGTCTAAGAGTGCGTTATAACGCTGATAGATATGAAATATCATATCTATCTCGGTTTCAGCTTTCCTAAGGTCTGGTAGCGCTTGGCTAAAGGCTTGCATTAAGATGTCTTTATTGTGAGTATGCCTCATCGCCAGTAGTGACGACAAAAATGAGGCATAGTCAATGTGCTTCTCTCCTTGAGGGGGAGAAGTCTTACTAGGTCCAGTGGGAGTGGTCAAGCCTTGGCTAGAATTTTGATTGGATGCCATGGAAATCCTTTTTGATGTTGCCGAATTTGCTAAGTCATGGCTGGCCATATCGGCCTTACTATTAAAATTTCTTATATTTATAATTTCAGGGGGGGGGCTAAAGGCTCCTGGGGCAGTCCAGATGTCACTGCAGCGTAGTTATAGCTATTCGGCGTGTTAGATCTCCTGAATGGACGTCCATAGTTACCAGCTCTATATGCTGGGGGGGTGCCTACATTTTGAGTATTGTGGAAATTGGGATCCCTGCGTTTACCAGTCACAGACGAGTTGCCAGGATTCCTGGGGCAACCGCGCCAATTTGCAGAATGCCGTCCTCCACAATTACAGCAGAGGACGAAATCAGCCTTACAATCTTTGGCGGTGTGGGGCCCTGCACAACGCACGCATCTCAGCGGCAGTGTACATGCTACGCTTGAATGGTAAAATCCAGAGCAAGAATGGCACTGTGAAGCGTAACCTCTTCTGCCTGTGTAGGGCTCCACAATCACTTCTGTGCCCAGTAAACAATTTATTGTAAAAATCTCTTCCGGATTAGTCCCGGGTTCTAACTGGAGGTAATAAAGAGGGAGAGGCTGCTTACTTCCTCTCCGGGTCAGTCTTACGTTACTAAGGACTTTAAAGCCCATAGCTCCAATAACATCGGTGATAGTTGCAATCTCAGTCGCCACCGGGAGTCCTCAAATGACAACTCTGACTGGTCTGTCTTCTTTCAATGAAATGGTCTTGAACTGTACTCCCGACTTCTTAAGGAAGTCGGTGCACTTTCTGAATTCGTCGCCGTTGTCAGTAAACATTTTGAAGAACCTCCCTTCCAATTTGGGAGTGATGTTCTTATCTATCTGTCTCAGCGAGAACAGAATCGATGGCCAGTCAGGTTGCGAAGCGCTAATAAGGAGTGGTGGCGTTGCGGGGTGGGGGGTGGGGGGTGGGCAGCAAGTTTAAGTTTGCAAGTTTAAGTTTTTAACTTTTTCAGTTACATCTGATGCCGGGTCCACGTTCGAATTTACAACTTCCTGATCAGTATTAATTTGGTTTAGATTATTTACACTATCAGATTTGGCTTTAGGAGCCACAGGGTCAACAGGGGGGGGGGGGAGGAGGAGGAAAATAATTGTAAATACCTACGTTACAGGCTTCAGCCTTCCTCAGTAGGTCCATCACCAGTCCCTCTCTTTGCAGCAGCATCTGCGCGTAATCCGCTTTTTCCTGGGGAGTCTTGCCGGTCTTGGCAGAGGCAACCATGATCCTTCTGTCTAACTCTTTTAAGTGATCTCTTAGCTTGTTAACATTTTCCAGTTCACTGGCTGCGTTATCAGCCATACTATTTGAGTTACTCATAATAACAACGTCGTTCTCAGGTTGAACCGGCGCTACCGGAACATCGATCTCCATAATGATGGAGGAGGCACGACAAGAAAAAATACTATGTCTGCCCGAGAGCAGAAAAGTGCTATGTTTAATCGTTTCAAAAGACAGGAGCAGAAAAAAAAAAAAAAAAAAAAAAAAAAAAAAAAAAAAAACCATTCTTTGTACGGAATATATAAAGAAATTTAAAACTCACAATTATGTGTAAAATTCCTATAATATTCTAAGTGACATTATTATTCAAAACATTATATCAAAATTTTTAATTTAATTATCCGCAAAAGAAGTATAAGAATCTCTGTTCTCGCTATACAAATTTATCTTTACAGTCAGATCTGAAGAATAAAACATCCATATCCTGTCTGTAAATAAATTTACAAAAAATGTAAAATTGGATCAATATATGTGAAAATGGAAGTACTATGAAATTGAATCAGCACATGCCAAAATAAAAGTGCTAAAATGTTATTAGAAGATATACATGTACCATCTTTATTTTGTTTCAACAATTGGCTAAACACAATATATGATTTGAAAAACATTTGCCAAAATAATGTAGATGACTTAAGAAATTGAAAATATAAAATATCTTCGTAACTTTTTAGTCCAAAAGACGTAATTGATACAATCCAATCAAAAATGTAATTCCGATAAAATTTATTTTTATATGCATTTCCTAATTATTTAAATCAAAAAAGATGAAGGATAATAAAAATCATCTGCTATACAATCTCACTGAATTTAATTCCATTGCTTAGCAACATATCATTTTGTTCAAAAAAATGTGTGGAAAAAATATCATCTGCATAATGGAAGATTTAGTGTGTTTTTTATTAATATCTAGACAACCCCTGATCCTAGAAACTTGAAACATAGACTTAATTTTAAGGATGAGTCAAACACACACACATACAGACAGACTTTCAATTTTATTTATATAGATGCTTGAATATTTGATAATTGTCAACTTTGCATCCCTTGAAAAAAGAAAAAAAAATATTATATTTTGCAGTATTCATTTAGAATACAATCTGTTCTACATATTAAAAAAAAAAATTTTAAATGCAATTTTGACTTGCAAATTTGTCATTTCTGTCCCTGTCCCCCCAGTGTCTATTTTAGTTCCCCCCAGTATCTATTCAGTTTATATTCTAATTACGCTAATAAAAACACAAATAATGAAAATAAATTGCTAAAGCTTAAGAAAAATTATGATTTTAACTTGTAAATAAATAACTTTCTTATTCCAATCTCAATATCAAAGAAATTACTTACTTCCCCTCACTTGTAAAACGTCTACTGAAATTCCTCATCGGAACTGAGCAATAGAATTTTCTCCCCATATTGCAAAGGTGCAGGCAGGACTTGTGTACTAGTTGGGTTATTTCCCATATGCTTTTCAGATGCTTGTTCTTCAGCAGAATTTGCAGATTGATCTCCGCTCATTCCAGGTAATGGTGGAGGTGGAGCAGTATATTGTGTATATTGTTGGTATTGTGGATGGAAATTATGGATAGCATCATTCATTATATCTTTAGGATTCATGGTTTCCTATAAGAATTACAATTATTTAATCAAAGCAAGGTTTGCACATTTCAAATAAAATAATAGAACTATCTGACAGAGCACAACTTTCCTTACAAACTCAAATTCATTTTATCTTTCATAATCCATTAAATCGTGTTTAATTACACAAACTGACATGAATTAATTGAAATTATATGCATTTTGAAGTTTAAATACATCTTTTTTGTTTTGCAGCTTTACACTTATAAAACATTGAAAGTTCTTCAAAATTTAAACAAAAAAATTAAATAGCTCGAGAACAGTTAATCTCAGAGTAACTTATTGGTCTTATTTGTTTTGTTGACACACGAAACAAGCATTTAATGAATACATTTAAGCATTTTTAATCATTCATTCAAATTTAAAAATTTCTTGCAGGATATTTCACAAAAAGGCCAGTTCTATGTTTTGAAATGTACCAAAATCTAATCAGCACCAAGATAACCTAAAAGTAACTTACCTATCAAATTTTATGAAATTGAATTAGAATTTTCACAAAATAGTTTTAATAGTTTATGTGTATGCACATATTACACAAATATACAATAGGATACTAAGAGTGGCGACACGTCACAATTTCAAATACTAATTACTAATAAATGACAAATCTCACAGATCCAATAGTCATTTTATTTTAAAATCATCCTACAGAAGTAAAAACAATAGCCAAAGCGCTTTCGAACATCTTACATGTTTATCCTCAGTGGCAATACAATTAAACACAATGCCAACGTGCTTAAATACACTTCAATGCTGTCAAGAAAATTTGCATATCATGAAAATGTCAGTTATACAAAAAGGTGGATTATGAGTCAGATTATAATTTATACAAAGTTCAAAATCAAATACTTCAAAAAGGTTTAGCAACATAGGATTTTTTAAAAAACACAATAATTATAAATCAATGTAGCTATGCAAAGGCTTAACATGCAGGGAATCGAGAACGAGTCGCCAAGCATAACTTAGGACCTGAACAGCGTCAAAATTGCAAATAGAAGAACAATATAAATAAATAAAAAGGGATTCATATAGCAAGATTGAAAGGGGGCTATTACAGCAAACTAAAAGATCATTAATAGGCCATCATCACCAAAAATCGCCGATAATCATCGCCAAAAGTTTTTACAACCCTTTTCTAGTCTTATTCCTATTTATGATCATTTACAGCTTAAAGCTAGTTGTCCTTACCATCCTAAAATTTTTCACCCCCTTATTAATTTTTGTACTGAATTTAAATTTAAACCCACTCATTCAGCTATTACCACTTTGTTCAATCGCATTCGAACGAATAAATTTAAGGATAATATTAACTTTAAAGATCTTGCTGGGGTGTATGTTGTACCTCTTCTTTCTCCGTATAATATCTATAAATTTTATATCGGTAGTACTAAACGTACGGTTGGTATCCGTTTGTCTGAACATGTAAGAGACATAAAAAATGGTAAATTAACGACTGCCCTTGCCCAATTCATGAAAAAAGATAATTTTCGCCCTCGTTTTGAAAAAACTTTTCTTTTAGTTTGCTGTAATAGCCCCCATTCGATCTTGCTATATGAATCCCTTTTTATTTATTTATATTGTTCTTCTATTTGCAATTTTGACCCTGTTCAGGTCCTAAGTTATGCTTGGCAACTTGTTCTCGATTCCCTGTATGTTAAGCCTTTGCATAGCTACAGTGATTTATAATTATTGTGTTTTTTAAAAAATCCTATATTTCTAAACCTTTTTGAAATATTTGATTTTGAACTTTGTATAAATTATAATCTGACTCATAATCCACCTTTTTGTATAACTGACATTTTCATGATATGCAAATTTTACTTGACAGTATTGAATTATATTTAAGCACGTTGGCATCGTTTCTAATTGTATTGCCACTGAGGATGAACATGTAAGATGTTCGAAAACGCTTTGGCTATTGTTTTTACGTCTGTAGGATGATTTTAAAATAAAATGACTATTGGATCTGTGAGATTTGTCATTTATTAGTAATTAGTACACAATAGGATGTTCAGATTTTAAATATTTTTACAGATTTCAAATATCTTTATTGGTTAATAAAATAGCAGCAATTTCCTAAACCCAGTTTTTTGCAAAATTTCATTTTCCTGCAATTTGAAAAAATTTCAAAATAAAAAATTTCTGAAAATGGTTTTCAGCTTCTCATGTATACAGGTTTCAATATATAAAATATGAAAAGAATCAAAAATAGTCGAGCAACTACCATTTGTTGAAATTCTGTGGAATGACTCTTTTAAGGATCATAAGCACTCTGTATAACATTATTTTATACATAGCATGCTATATTAATTCTCCTCAATACATCACTACTTTACTGTGAAATAACGGTACTTACGTATTATCGCAACCATGCCAACCTCCGGGATAACTTGCCATATTGGTAATATAAAATAAAACCAAAAAGTAATTAATAATACCATAAAACCAAAAAGGTTCATTTTTGGTTTTATTATTTTATTATTTTTTTAATAACTTTTTGGTTTTATTTTATATTACCAATTCGGCAAGTTATCCCGGAGGTTGGCATGGTTGCGATAATACGTAAGTACCGAAATAACTTATAAAATTTAGTTTTTTAACAAATTTACATATACAATTAAAAAAATTGCAAAGTTTTAATGAAAGTAAAAATACAGTACTTTTAGCATATGTTGAAAAAAATATGTTACTTAAGTTTGCTATTTTATTTTCTTTCACTACGAAAGCATCTAAATGCAAGAGCTTGAAAGTACAAAGTTCAACAGATTTTCATAATCTTGCAAAATGAAGCTATTGTATCAAAAGCTTCCCAAATTGTTGTAGAATTAAAAGTCATGTTCATTTATAGTTTCATCTTTGTTTAACCCAGGGTTCATACTCTTTTGCAAGAACCCATTTCCAGGAGTTTTTAAGGAGTTTTCCAGGAGGGTTCGAGCATTTTTCCAGGAGTTTTTCTAAATATTAAATGTAGAAGCAAAACCAAGATTCTATAGATGTTTCTCTTTCAGCCACGTCACTTGGTTTTGTACCAACACCACCATTCCAGCTATACCAAAATTTGTCTTGAATTACATTATAATGCACCAATAAAGGAAAAGTTTGACAATTTACACTCCATAATTTATTAAATATCAGTAATGAAACAGGGTTCATTAGCAAATTTCTTCTTAACCAAGTCTTTTATAATTTTTTAAATGAATCCAACATCAACTTGGCCGGCATGGTTGGTAACCAAATATTTTGTTTTCCATTTTTGCATATATAATTTCTTTGAAACTCAGTGGGTTCTTGGGGAGGGGGATATGACCCCCAAATCCTCCTCCTTCAGCAATGTCACTGCTCACATTTGCTTTATATTGCTGTATATTGTTGCTTTGTATTTTCGCAATATTTATATGAATAATGGCTGCTTATAGTTTCTAATCTAGGCAGGAAATTTTCAATAATGACTAGAGTGGTTAAATTTGCAATAAAAAAATTTGTTTGCAAAGATAATCAGAAAAATATTTGATCAAACATTTCAAATTTTTTATATATATTTGTATATGATATGTTCAAATAAACTAAACAAACAAAATATGAATATATATTAGTCTTCATTACTAAACAAAAAAGAAATTTCAAAATCCTTAATTGTAGTTTAATACTTAGCTTAAACTAAAAAATAAATAGAAAACAGAATATGCTTAGCTTAAACTAAATGTAGTTGTTTATTTATTTATTTATTTTTAGCCTGCTCTAGCTCAGACTTCAATAATTTCTTCCTAAAACATAAAAAATAAAGAACATTTGACATGGTCCTTACTTTTTTAAATAATAAAAAAATGTAATGTGTCTGCACTTAAATTTAACCTAAAATCAGCACCATATTTTCTAACAATACAGAATATACATTTTGACTAGTATGGGGAACAAATAATATTGCTTTCATCACCAGATAATATTAAATTCTTCTAAATAAAGTGTTAAATTTCTCTGGGTAAGTTGAATTGTGCAATCGCACTATTTATATAAAAATAATTAAAAAATTAACCTTAATAAATAACCAAAATGTGAAAATAAGCTAGTTTTGTGAATCTAATGATTAATATATAGAGGATGGAGATGGATAGAAAAAGATACTTGAGGGCTCACAGGACTCCCTGAATTGCGTAATCATATTGAATATGTCAAAATAATTATAAAATTAACATGAATAATAAACCCAAACATAAAGATAAACAGGTTTTGTTAATTAATGTGTAATAATTACAGGATGGAGATGGATGGAAAAAGATACTAGTCAATGCTCGGCAATGTACGCGATACTATCTGAATTATGCAATCCCTCTATTTATAAGAAAATAATTAAAAAATTAGTCTTTATAATTAACTAAAATGTGAAAATAAGCTAACTCAGTTCATCTAATGACTAATGTTTAGAGGATGGGGATGGATGGAAAAGGATACTTGTGGACGCCCAGGACTACGGGAGAATTCCTCGAATTGCACATTCATACTAAATGTGTCAAAATAATTAAAATATTTACATGAATAATAAACCAACTAAGAGAAATATGCAAGTTTTGTCAATTTAATGTGCAATAATTACAGGATGAATGGAAAGAAAAAAATAGATATTTTCCGTAATTTTACGGGTCTTTTCCATAGTCCGCAATTTTGTTCCGAAATCCATAAGAATTATTAAAAATCCGTAACGATTAGCATCTATGTACTTCCAATATCAGTATTTATTCATTATCATTAGTTTGGCGGCGCCACCTATCGATCATAGTATGAGATAAAAGATCGCAATGTCGATTTTCCAGGAGTATTTTCCACTTTTCAAGGAGTTTAGCGCTAAAATGAATAAAATAAGGAGTTTTCAAGGGCCCTTATAAGAAAAATCTTAAATCCAGGAGTTTTCAAAGGTTTCCAGGAGGCGTACGAACCCTGTTAACCCTTTCGCAACAGTTGACGTGCCCGTGCGTCGGCTGCGAACTTGCATTTAAGTACGACGGTCATGTATCTGCATTCGGAAAAATTTACCCTAAAAGACAGCGGCCACGTGAGAGCGTTTTCTTTTGAATTTATTTGTCTACTAGATGGCGTTAAATGTCAATGCGAACAACTCCAATGTATTTTGCAGATACTTGACCTTGGTTAGGGGTGGATTCAATAAATTATTTCTCTATCTGGAGCAGTGAAACATGGTTTTGTAATATAAACAAACAGAGCACTTCTTGCAGAATCTACAGTTTTATAATTGAGTTTCAGGTCTCGTTTTGATTTTAGCTTAATGATTTCTTTGGTGAATTATAGGAATGTAAGAGAGTATTTTTTTTTTTAGTTTGGGTTTTAAAGGAATGTGCGGCAGTGAAATTATTAGGTTATTTCGAATCAGAGAATGGCTGGCCCAGGACGTTTTTTTCTGTGGAAAAATATACTCATATGATAAACAAACACGGCAGTAATGAAAGTTATGCTATAGTAAAGATTAGTGGAACTGTGGTATTTCTGAAGATGAATATGAAAATGCAAATGATTCTTCAGATTATGAGCATACTATTATTACATCGCCGCCAGCTTCAGTAGCTGTTTCTGCGAATTATGTTTTTGGACAGGAGATTTGAAAGATTTTAATTCTTTTGAGTTTTTTAGCATACTTGGAATCAATCACAATATTATGCCGCCTAATTTAGATAAGGAAATTAATTTTTTTAGCATATTTTTCGATGATGAATAGTAGAATTCATAGTAAAAGCAACTAACGAGTATTTTGCATTGCGATTTGTATGAAAAATGTACATCAAATAGAAAATAAGTATTTCTATTATTCCTGAAAAAAGTAGATTTCTGTGTTGCAGAGGTGATTTTTAGTGAATTTATTTCCGAGAGTTAGGCTTAGCGCACAAATTAGCTGTCCTTTGGGAAAAGTTCAGAAGCGAAGAGTTCCGTCCTTCGAGCCATGGTAGTTTCGGAATGTCGCCGTCCCGAAAGGGTTAAAATGGATTCGACAATTTCTGTATAAATGAGATACCATAAAACTATGAGTTCGTTAACAATTCTAGCATAATTGTTAAAAATTACATCTTTTGGAGCAAGAAATCACAGTTGCAAAAAATCAGTTAATTGTAAGTAATAATGACATAAGCTTGCTTCTAACAAAATTCGAGTTGTGGAAATAAAAATTAAACTACAGAACTTTGAATTATGGAAAAATATGGCTTACAGAATTTAATATACAGTGAAACCTGACTATAATGATATTGAGTATAATTTTATTTTCTGCAGTCCCGGTAATTTTCATAGCAGCAATGCATTATCGAACTTATCTATAACAATAATTTATTTCTGAGTAAACCTGTATATAATAATTTTGCACTTCTGCACTTTTCAAACTTTGACTATCCATTGTATCAAAGACTTTTTAAAGCAATAGAGTCTTTGACAATCCATTAATGCTGAAGAATATCATACACAAAGGCAGTTGGTCTTGTAGAAACCTCCCCAACTCGACAGTAAATATTGTTACAATAATTGAAACATTACAGAATTTCATTCCTATACTACTGAATGTCCCAGACAAATATCTAAATCCACAAGATGGTTTAAAAAATGTATATAATGGGTGTTTTTTCTAAAACAAACATAACAAATCTAGATTATGTTTAACATACGTATAACTTAATTATGCAGTAGATACTTTCTTTCTGTTTTTATGTCATTTTTTAATAAAAACATTAATTACTTATTTTAATTTTATCATTTTACACATGCATTTTTAAATCAATAGAAATACAGTAAAAATGTGTGTTAAAATTTTGAACTGAAATTAGAAACTTATGATTTACATTCATCTACATTCCTAATATGTAGTACATTATTTAAAAGTTTAAGATGAAATTATTAAAAATAATTTTACACCCATCTTAAATATTTTTTATTATAAAGTGTATCAGGTCATTGTCTATAATGATAAACAGTCCTATAACAATATTTTTTTCTCAGTCCCTAGATTATCGTTGCTGTATTTCGAAAAATAGAAATTTTGAAAAAAATATTGAAATTTGAGTTATATGAAAAAAAATCTCATCTGAGCAGATACATTATTTCGCCTACAAACGCAAACTTGTTTTTTCTTCATTTCTTCCATAATGCATTAAACTGAATTTAACTGAACAAAATAACACATGAAATAGATACTTATTTGAAATTATATCACATTTACAGTCCTAATACAATTTTCATTTGGGGACAGCACATTTTAAAATGATGGCATAACAAAAATTCCAAAAACTTAAATACCTTCAAGAACAATATAAGCTTAGAGTAATAAAGCTTATTTTATTTGTTTTGTTATAAAAAATTATATATAAAACTGGTTATATTTAGTTTTTATTTCAGATTCTGATTATTTTTGTAGGCCATTTAAAAGAAAAAAAAAAGCCTGTTCCATTTTTCTAAACTGCATCAAAATCTACATAGATAGGTACACACATATATACACATAGATGCCATGCTGAAAATAATATATTTGTGTTCTACAGGGCCCCAAATGCGTAAATTTGTCAGAAACTCAAATTCTAATTTTCAACCTCTTTCCAATGCTTTTCCTGTACATTATGTATTTCAAGGGAAGTAAATATCCATGTATTGTAAGGGAAGTAAATATAGAAGTTAGTGATATGGAAGTTTCCACTGCACTTTGTCAATACATGAATACATATAAAAATTGCATGTAGACAGTTCAATAAATGTTCCTTTATACAAAATTTACAGAAAATAAGCATCAGCATGTACACACCTTTAAACTGCTCGATATACTTTGCATTGTAACTGATCTCCCATATGCATCAGTCTGGAAACCTGTCTTGTATACAGTGTGGGGGAAAGCACATCTAAGGGCCAAAGATGCAAAAAACATTTCAATGCAAATCAGGAAATTCTGGTACCCAGCAGACACTGTACCAGCACTTGTAGTAAGAAACCCACGATTAGAATATATAGGAGATATAACACCTCCTTTTTCCAGTATAGCGAGCACAACACCTACAATATAAGTCACATTTGTTTACAAAAACATGCAATAATTTAACAAAGTTTCAATTTATTAATTTTAGAATCACATATTCACTAAAATTCTCAAACAATTTTTTTGACAAATTTAGAAAATTATTTTACCGCCAACCCTACCTAAACTCCTAATTAATATCCACAGATACATGCGTGTCAACACCCCTCCCATTCAATATATCTTTTATATGACTCCCTGTCCTATAACAACCCCCTGTCCTACACAAACTTCTAACATAACGCAATGAATTTACGTTCCTATAGACCTTCTAAAAAAACAATTTATGAAGTTTAATACCTCAAACATTTTATCTCAAATTTTCATTTTCTGATCACCATGAAAGCAAAGGGACCAGCTTTATGGGTCATACAATTTAGCTGCAATCAATCTATCTATAAACAAAATTTGCATTAATTGTATGGTTTAAAATGCACATTTAAAAAAGTCTCTCTAACTCCATGGTTTAAATACTCATATTCTGAATCTTTAAATTGGGATGACCTCTGAACATAAACTTTCCTATTCTGCTGAATCATGGAGGTGATCTCAACTCCAACTCCATGAGTTGAATGCAGTTTTCTTTATTTCTTCAGACATTAATGTCTCATGACTATACAATTATATTATGTTGTGGCATAGCTTCAGCCTAAGATTGTAAACACAAAAATAGCAAAAAAAAAAAAAAAAAAAAAAAAATTAAGAGGCTATTTCTCCAGATCTAACAGTTTATTTGAAAAACGAATTTCAGCTTTGGATTTGGCATGATTAAAATTAGTATGAGTGTTTTCAGCCCTCGGGGTTGCATTTGGTGCTCTAATATACTGACAGTCTGACACTGTGCTTTTAGAGAGGTGATATTCATATTCTGAATTTTTAAATTGAGATGACCTCTCTATTAACTTCCCTGTTCAGTTGAATCATGCAGGTAAAGGGATAGTTTAATCTCTAACTCCATCTACTGAATACACTTTTCCTTCAGGCATTAAAATCTCATAACTATGTAATTGCATCATGTTATGGCAACACCTTCAGCATGAGATTGTACACACTAGCAAAGTTTGCGTGTTTTGTGCCCTATGGCCATCCAAGTACACCACAGCCTTACATTGAAAACAGGAACCAATGGACATCAACTGCCATCGATGCTCCCAACCACTCCTAATATCCACAGACACATGCGAGCCCTCCCATTCAATATTGCTATTTCTTATATGACTTCCAATCAAAACATAATATACCAACCCCTTATATAAAGCAATTAATTTACATGCTCCCCTAAACTCTCTAACAAACCAGTTTATCAAGTTTAATACTTAAAACTTTTTATCTCAAGTTTTCAATTTCTGGTCATGATGTGATAACGACATTTTGAACCTGTCCACTTTTACATAAAATGCTTAAAATATAATATAAATCTGTTCTGCATATTTATCTCTGTATTTTTGTATTTAATTCAGCCCTGGAACTCCCTCTTGTCTCTCTCTCATATATTTATATATTTAATATCCTAAATACATCTATCTATTTAATCAGAAATCTTTAGCCATTTTATTAAAAGTATTTTCAAGCGAACGCACTCGAAGAAAGAATTATTTGACCATTATTTCTAGAGGTCATCTTTGCCTGCGTAAGAGGAAGCTATGTAACGGTTTAATAGCTCTGTATATATTTTTGGCTGATGCAATGGAAGTGCAAGATTTGATTTTCAATGTATCGGTTCTGTAGTGAGGAAACTGCAGATGGCTGTCGGGACTTTTGTCAAGACTTCATGTCACTGCCATGGGAATATTTTCTTCGGCAGGAAGATTTTATATTGATATTTTGTTGATAGCGCTCCTGGAGGTCCATTTTTGGATTCTGAACCCATGTGTGACTGTGTGTATATAACGGTTGAGCAGGAGAGCTCGAAGCGCATTTTCCTATCTGACTGCCAACGACTCTAGGTTGGTCGAGTTCCTTTTTTATTGCTCACGACGGGATCAGGAATCTGACTTCAGGTCGATTCCTGGTTCTATGAGCGCATGGGAAAATGTTGCCACACCGGACGAAGGACGACACAAAGCCCTGCTGGGTCAGGTGAAGAACATCGACGAGGACTATATACCTCACAGATGATGACGTTTCCTGAAGTTTGACCGGAGGTCCAATTTTCAGGTCGGGTTTGAATCCTTGCTGGACAGAGCACATAGATGAAGCCAAGCCCTGGTCGAGCCCTTTCTAGAACAAGGAGCGTGCTGACTATTCGTTAGAAATGAGGACTTCATCCCGTGGATATGCGGCTGATGTTAGTGCTGCGAATCTTCTTCGATATCTCCGTGGCCGGAGGTAAGCAGACATTCAATACAAACCATGCATCTTCAGAAGTCTTGACGTATAATTGTGAGTAGAACTTTAGAACATTAATTTTTGACTTCCGATTCATCAATTATTCTACCTGATAAAATTTATAAATTCTAAATTGATTACTTTGCTTATTATATTTATTATCTAAATTTAGTTTATTACTTCGAGTGCAGTTCGCTCCCCTGTTAACGTGACCATACCATTCTAAGTAGTAAGTGAAATGTTATTTAAGGTCTTGCCACATTTACCATATTATTTGCAATTGTTTATTATTGTGGCAATGAGGTGGTGGCAATCTAATAGTTTAAGAGTCCTGAGTCCAGTAGATAATAATTGATTATGATTAGTTGTGTAACTCCAAGGAGGGTACGGTCCCTGTGGATGCCTCCCCCACTGGATTTCGGTCTAAATTGGGTGGCACTTCCCGACCGTCCAAACAGTTACCTTACACCTTTCTGGTAGGTCGGACGGTCTTGGTTTCAACAACAACAACAACTCCTTAAGATATAACTTCAATAAAGAGTGATTATATTAAGTTAATATTCTGAGTGTTTATTTGTGTCACCTATATTGTGTATTTCATGTATGTTTATAGCAGATGAAGATGACGTTCACTCAAGGTAAGATTGTTATTGCTTTATTGTTATTTGGTATGTTGGGCAAGTTATCCTAGAGTTTTACTCCCGGACGAAAGGGTGAACCTGGGTGTATAAAAGGAGGAGTATTTATGTAGGAAAAGAAGCATATTACGATCACATCTATGCTGGTGCTGGGGTGGATAAATAGATATCCAGATAATTACGATAATCACGAACCTGTGGCTGCACATGTTTTCATCGAGATGTATTTTGGGTCCGCACTGTGGAGGTATACAAATCCCCTCCACCACAATACAATGGAAGAAAAGGGACTAACACTCTGTAACTTTATGGGTCCTACAAATCCACTCTAACCTATATATGTATATATATAATTCTTCAATTTTATATATATATAATGTTCCCCTTAATTGCATTGTTTGAAATGTGAATTTGAAAATAAACAGAAAGAAAGTCTCTCTAACTCCATGGTTTAAGTATTTATATTCTTATTTTTTAAATTGGGATGATCTCTCAATATTAATTTTCCTATTCAGCTGAATTATGGAGGTGGTCTCATCTCTAACTTCATGAGCTGAATACAGTTTTCTTATACAGCAATTGCCTATGTTGTGGCAACATCTTCGGTTTGAGACTATAAACACAAAGGGATTTCAGATTTGGATTCAGCATGGTCAAATTAGTGCGAGATTTTTCAGCCCTCAGGGTTGTATTTGATGCTCTGACATACTGACACTGCACTTTTGGAGAGGTGATAAAAAAGGCCACACTCTAAGAGGCTATATCTACAGATCCATGGGTTAATTTAAAAAACAGATTTCAGATTTGAATTCAGCATGGTTGAATTACTATACATGAGTTTTTTCAAACCTTGGGTTGCATTTTGTGCTTTGACATGCTGACACTGCACTTTTTGAAGGGTGATATTCATATTCTGAATTTTTTAATTGAGATGACCTCTCAATATTAACTTTCTTGTTCAGCTAAATCATGCAGGTAAAGAGATAATCTCATCTTTAACTCCGTGAGCTGAATACACATTTCCTTCAGGCATTAAAATCTTATAACCATGCTATTGCATCATGTCGTAGTTAAGCCTTCAGCGTGAGATTGTAAACATAAAAAAGAGGGTCAACAGGAATTGAAGCCCACTGATTCTTGTTTTCTATTCATGGCCATTGTGTACTTGGACAGGCGTAGTGCACGAAGTGCACATGCTTTACTGGTACACACAAAAATAGCAAAAACGGCCAAATTTTGAAATTTCCAGATCCAAGAGTTATTTGAGAAACAGATTTCAGATTTGGATTCAGCATGGTTGAATTAGTATACATGAGTTTTTTCAGCCTCTGGGGGTCACAATTGGTGCTCTAACATACCGACACTGTGCTTTTAGAGAGTTAATTGCACTAACAGCATTCTTAAGGCAATGCATAGTCCTATTCATTCCAAATCTTATTTGAGATTTAATCCTATGCAAGAATCTAACTCTTAGTATAGCATACATAGTCAGGGTTGCCACTCTCCAGAGAATATGAAATTCCCTGACTTTTCCAGGTTTTCCAGATAAATTCCAGGTTTATAAAAAGCAGCGCAATAAACTATTCAGTTAACCTAGGCTTACACGTATACCTTTTCTCTGTGTTTTAACATAGAGAATATAATATTATAATTGGAAATATATTAATTGGAGTGTAAATATTAAAATATTTACACTTCAATTAAAAATTTGTTACAAATTGGGACAAATAAATAATATTTGACATACATATACAAATAAAAAAAATCAATTGCTTTGGTAAATTAGACAAATCATGTACACTTGTTATAATAAATGTGGTAAAATAAATTAACACCAAAAATGTTAATATACAAGTTATGTGATAGTGAGTGAATATAGTATGTAGAAAAAATATTATTTTTGGAGATTTCTTATTTTGTCTTCAATTAGTGCAGCTTCTTTTTGAGCATCTACCATTATTTTGCTTTTCTTCCATTCTAAACTTTTCAGTTCTAAAGCAACACATTTTCAACTGTCTTCCAATTGTTTTTTATTACTTTCTGCTTCTTTCTTTCTTTGCATAGTATCAATGTACCTGGAATGTGCACATTTTACTGACTGAATCATGGCCTTTGTTATATCAATTGCTTCAACTCCCCCAGAATTGTTTATTGCCCCATAAACTTGTCTTAATGCTACAAGGCTTTCTTCTGTTTGGTTATCAATAATGCATTCTGCATTAATGGAAAATCCCCTTTCAAGAAATGAATTACCATGTGATAAAATGGAAAGCAATTTTATAAAAAAGGTCAAATCATTAGAAACTTGTTTTAGATGCAGTATACTAATCCAATGGTCGTCAAGCCTAGTATCACTTCTTTTGTAAGATTTCATCATGTTTACTACTGAAGGCTCATTGAATAATTTTTGGAACTCTTGATGAATGTTGTCAGCTTTTAATCCTGATATCCATTTTTTAGAAACCAATATTTCTAGACATGCTGACAAACGCTCAATCACCAAATCAGTTTGAAGGAAAACTGCAGGATTAAGAAACGATATTGCTTTAGTCAATGGAAACCGTACAGGTGAACGCTCAAAAAGTTTATGCACAAATCTTTGATATGCTTTAAGACATGAATTGTTGCATTTTCAAAATGTCTATATTCTTTTTATCTTTATCTTTCTCAATTCATCATTTAAAGGAAAACTAAGTGTCACTTCAGAGGCTGGGATCAAGTTATCTTTTTCAAGACCATCAATTTTGTAAAGACATGAAGCATTTTTGCCTAAAACACAAGGCTTTACAAATCTCTGCAAAATTGACTGTGCTATAGTTGTCACAGATTCATAAAGAAATGGTGCAAGTGGTTCATCAAATTTCAGGACAAATTATAAAACAAAAAATATATAAAGGTTTTATCCCGTGAAAATTACTTTATAATGAAAACAAATATTTATGTTTGGTAAAACACAGGTTTTCATTAAAGAAAGTAATAAATATTGATCTGTAATATATATATATATATATATATATATATATAGAATTATATTCCTGCTAAAATGGTTTCCTTTTTGTTTGCCTAAATCATTGCTTTAATACCACTTTTGGGAAATATCCCTTCACTGAGTGAGTTCATGCTACCCATTTTTCAAAATAGAAAAATTTGTATTATGCAAATATAAATAAAAAACTAACCTTAATAATTAGCCATAATAAGAAAATAAACTAGTTTAGTCGATCTAATATGCAACATTTAAATGATGGAGATGGATGGAAAAAGATACTAACGTACTCTCGGCAATTCACGCGATGTAACTGAATTGCGCAATCACACTGTTTATGCGAAAATAATTAATAAATTAACCATAATAATTAATCAGAATATGAAAATAAGCTAGTTAAAAGTTAATCAAAAATGCAATATTTAGAAGATTGAGATGGATGGGAAAAGATACTAACAACGTACTCTCGGCAATTCACGCGAAGCAACTGAATTGCGCAATCGCACTGTTTATGCGAAAATAATTAAGAAATCAACCATAATAATTAATCAGAATATGAAAATAAGCTAGTTTAGTCAATCAAAAATGCAATAATTAGAAGATTGAAATGGATGGAAAAAGATATCATTGTACTCTCGGCGATTCATGAGAACAAACTGAATTGCGCAATCGCAGTGTTTATGCGAAATTAATGAACAAAATAACATGTTAGCGATTTATGCTGAATTAGACAACCTTTGAAGAAGTATATTTATTACTTTCATAAAATAAGCGATCGAGATTTTAATTTACATTACACGCGGCCGTAAATCTCCGTTAATTTGATTGGCTTTACCCTGCATTTTATTATGGATTTACTACGATCCCGGGAAAGGTAGAAATCAGTGCTAAAAAAGTGGAAAATCGGTGTTTCCGAGGAATTATAGTATGTTTGGTTAATTGATAAATTTCAGACAAAAAAAGCCGGAGAATTTCGTTAGTAAAAAGGAATTTCGTTAGTAGCAAGCAAAATGCACGGTACTACGCAGCGCCGGCGCCGCGCCGTCAAAAGTTGGATGATTGGTTTATTGGGTTGAAATACGCGTTACGCGTAGCCTAGACGGCGGCGGGCGGCCAGAAATGTTTACGTTCGTCGAGCTAATAACTGGTTTTTCCGATCCTTGATCTTTTGAACAATCGTTCTTAGTACACATTGTGAATTTTATTTGCATTATTTAAATTTTAAAAAAAATTCCAGATTTCCCGCGAAATTCCCTGACTTTTCCCGGTTTTCCCTGACTGTTTTCAAATTCCCTGACATTTCCCGGTTTACAGGTTGAGTGGCAACCCTGATAGTAAGTGCTGGCTAGTAGAAGTAACTAGTCAACAGGCAAATAATTTTTAAATTTAGTTAGACAAATTTTATCTTCTAGTAGCATTTGTGGCTAATAACTTTCATAATATAGTATGCAGTGACTAGATTATCATATTAATATAACATTAAAATATCATTTTTTAGCCAATTAGGTTTAATCTTATAAAAACTACAGAGGTGGGGAGGGATCCTTTTAAACCTTCAGCTTTTATCATTATTTAAACAAATTTTGCATATATAAGTAAACATTTTGAAGCATCCTACATACCCATATTGAATGTTATTTAAATTGCCATGTATACAGCATAATTTATATTAATAGAACTAAAATAATTTTGTTAAAAGCAAACACACAAGAACACAACCGTAACACATGAGAGCTAGATCAGGAACTGATGCAAGAACAGCATTATAGTTAAAGCAGGGAAAGGAGGGGGTGCCAACAGCAAAAGAAGTAAAGAAAACCAAGAAGAAAAGAACCAGAAGTTGGATACAATAAGCCATTTTTGCTCTTTTTATATTAGCTGCCAATCTAGCTCTCATCCTGACGAAGAAGGATATTTCTTGCCTTCAAAACCAGTTAACACTTATTTTTGTGTTGTATGCTGCTTTTAATGGAGTTATTTTAGTTTTACTTTTTTAGCAGTAGTCTGACACATATATGTATAATTTATATTGCTTTAATTAGTAATCAAATAAATTTCTGGTGCACTAAAAGTAGTTAGTAATGAGTCATGATTGGCTAGTAAAAAAGAAATTTTGTAGCCAGTGGAACTAGAGAATTAGCAATTTAAACTATTTTTTTAAGACAAGGGTCTAGGAATTGCGGACTACAGAAATCATGCTGTAAGAATAATGAATGTTTCTCAGTAGATAACCATATGCTTCTTGAAGGATCCACTTAAATTGTCCACTTCACTGCCCATTTTCAAGGTTGCCTTGTTAATAAGAATTTTTCACAATCCATGGTATTGAAAGTTTCTTTTGAAATATTGTATAATCTATATTTGAAGTTTAAATTTTAATAACATTTATTACTTAACCGAAAACCACAATGTGGAATTTAATGCTATACTTATCAACTCCACTGATAAAAACTAGTGTAAAAATAAAAATAACATACTCTATTGGCTTCATTATGATGGGGGAGGTCTTTTTTCAAGCTGCCATTTTTTTAAAATTAAATAATTTTGTATAATGGAAAAAACTAAACAGTTTTTTTATTCTAAACTTTCTGCAAAACTGAATAAATAAAAACTTCATTTATGCAGCATACATACAAAAACCGGTCTACTCAGAAGTGAGGCAATGCTTCTTGTCCATCCTAAAGAAGAAAACTATTATTTGCCTTTGTAAATAGTACACCAGTTTTCGTATATATGCTGTATTTACAAAGTTTTCTTTATTGTGTTTTATTGCAGCAGTTTTGAGGCAATCATTAGAACCTGAAAAACTATTAAAATTCACAACTTTGTTTTATGAAAAAATGCTTAAATTAGCATTTTAAAATTTCTAATTTACAAGTTTTCTGCTGAAAAAAAAAAATTAAAGAACAATCTTTAGAGACAGAATATTTTAATAACATATAAAAGTAATAAAAACTCAAAATGAACATTGCAGCTACTGCAATTAAAAATATTTTTACCTTGCAAAAAATCATAGCAAAACTATGCAATAAATGCTGTTAAAATATAAACTTTGCACATACATACCTTGCCAAAATGAAAGAAAAATAACAGACTTGATTGTGAGGAATTTCCACACTGGCTCATAGGGTGTTAAAAGTTCTTTAGTTGCAAAATAAAACAATACTAGTCCATAAAGTGCTAAGGTTATACTAATATTATAGATGATTGTGATATATAAGTATCCACTATCAGGCCTAAAATAGAAATTAATATTTTCACAACACAGCAAAAGAAAAACATCAAGGTAATAAAAGCAACAAAATTTTCTGCTAACTATATCTAATAAACTCATTCATTTATTACTTAATCATATTTCATTTATTACTTAATCAGAATGACATGTTATGTTTACATAAATTATTTCAATAATTAATCAAACTATAAATACAGGGAGACATTCAGGGATTCATGAAATGCAGATCCTTAAAATAGTTATACGATTGTCAAAAGCAAATAGTTTTTCAATTGAATCTATCCCATTTTGGTATCCCAGGAAATGAGGCAGCAGGTGCTTAAGCAAAAAAATGTTCAAATGTCATCCAATTACCTTAAAGCAAGACAGCTTATACATCCGTTTACTCTATTATCTATCAAATAATTAAAAAAGACTAAAATATCAAACTTGTGGACAGAATTAACAAGAAAGATCAATCAAGCATAAAGCATTGATTATGAAACACTTTCTAACTAAAATGCAATTAAACCACTCTATAATGCATTTAAACAGCTCTAAAATGCGATACATTCACCATTGATATTTTTTTAAATTATTGCAGTACTACATTTAATAATTTATTATACATGGAAACTTCATCAAAAAAGGCAATGCTATAAATCGTCAGCTTCTTTATGTAAAATCAATTAATATTTCATTCATATTACTTATATTTCAGACTCCAAAGCTAAATAATTTTACTTGAAAAAAATTCAGCATTTCTTATACAACTCATCTTACAATCGCTTCATTTGTTTACATTCTGCATGCTATAGAAATTAGGCTTCGTTGTAAGAATAATCAAAGTTTAGTGATAATTCAAAATAAAAAATACTGTAATTGATTTGGTACAGAAATTAGATACACAGGTAATATGCAAAAATAAAGCCGTTTTATGGCGGATTCAACACTAAATATAAATTTAAAAGATCTTCAAACATCATAATTTTTACATAAGATTTTTTATACAGAAAAAAAAAATGGCTGACATATTTTTTTTTGCAACTAGTCACATGATCTCTTCATATAATATGGGTGTAATTATTATATCAATTTTTATTTAAAAAAACTACTTAACATATTTTGCTGAATTTTTTTTTACACATTTTATATTATAATTAGAATATTTTCTAAAATTTTCAAAACAATTTGTGAATTTTAACTTCGTTTAAAAATATTTTAAAAAGTTATGTCCCATAGGGTTCAATGTATTTCATTTTTAATACCAGGTTTAATCCGAAATTAATTGGGTGATATTATTCATTTTCATTCCCTTATGTCCTACAGACTGTCTCAACAACATACTAAAATTTAATTTTGATAAAGTCATTAAGGCAGTTATCGTGCAAATGGACAGACAAACAGAAAGAACAAAGGCATAAACACTTTACAACTATGTTGGAAAGTGTTAAAAATAAATCATGAAGAGATAGTTTCTCTTAATTGCCTGTTGCCTGTTTATCTTAGAGAAAGGACTGTTTCTAGACTGGCAACGGGGTATGATTGCTCTGATGCTCATCTTAAAGCTCCTCATCACACAAAAAATATGATTATTGTTTGGGTTCAAGAACGGAGAAGCTATTTTGTTCTCTACACCAGAAGTCATTAGCATCAAATTTCCACCATTAGATCCCTGGACATCTTCCCATTGTATATAACTACACTCGTATCCTCACCTCGGGCAATTCACAAGAAATACGAGAGAATAAGTGCAGACCAAAGAGCTCTCCTCGAATGAAGATGCAGACAGTTAGATCTATCAGTGTATTTTGAATGAGAATTATCTTCGTTTACTGATTGTGGTAGTGAAACACTTATTTTGGAACCAGCAAAGGAACCACAATTTTTTTATCCCAAATCTACTATATTTATAATTTGAAATTCATTTTGTATCATAATCACTAGAGGCATAATGATAAATAATAAAATTACAAGAAAAATGCTTTAGATTTACAGTGATGTATATATAAGCATCTTACTTTCAAGATAATTAATTCTCATAATATTTGCTTAATTATGCAAAATATTTATTTTAAAGTAACCAAACTGTAATGCCAGAAATGTAAAGTAATAAATATTTGGAAGGATTAAAAAATAATGGAACCAGGAATGCGTGCGGATTATCCCCACGCTAAGCAGATGGGCGATAATATACAGGTGGCCCCATATCTTACATACCACGCCCATGTTTACATACCACGCTAAGCCGTTTGGCGGCAACCGAGACGGCGACGCCATGTCTACGGATTAGCCCTCAGCTCTGCATTTCAGCACGTGGACCGCGGACCGAAAAAGGGATATAAGTGAGAGTTGCTCGAAGTGGGAGTCAGAATTGGTCAAGGCAGGCTGTTGGAGTTAGACTAGTCAAGAAGAAGCGGCGGTAGCAGAGTTAAGAGTTGTGTGTGCGTCTCTGATATAGGAATTCGAAGGAGAGCTCATGTTCATCTGGTATTGCAAGTGTAAAGTGTGACAAAGCATCGGTGTTACCCAAGTTATATGAACGAAGATCAGGTACCGTACAATTAAACTATATGAGGATAACCTCTTTGTCTAAATTTGTGTTTTTAAGGAAAAGCTAATTAATGCATCCCACCACGTGCTCCAACCAAATATCAATTCATCTGGCATTACACCCCCCGAACTATCATTGAGATGTATTCCACTATTGTGATATTTATTTAATTTGTAAAACTAAAGAGTGTAAATTGAGTATGTGATAAATAAATGTTTGTTCCTTTACTATTAACCTTAATTTTTAGTTTGTTAACTTAGTATCCCGTTAAGCACAGAAATAGGTGGGTTTTGCGGCCACCAACGCAATGTACACAGCAGTAAGTTTTAGAACAGATTACATGTATAATTAGTATACTAATAAATAATTAATTTAATGTAAAATGCATTTTTGACAATATTAATTTTAATCAACAAAATTAATAATCGGCACATTTGGTGCTCGTGACTTTAGCAGTAACGGGAATAAAATAAGGATTTATGAAATTAATAAAAATAAAAGGAATAATAATAATAAAAAATAAATATTGATAAGGTTGGACAACTGGTGGCGACATAGATGATTGTGAAAATATTGTGCACAATTCTCATTTCTCCTTATGTTATATGTATGATTATGTAAAGTTTTATCAATGAAATGGAAAAAATGGTTCTTCTAAATGAGATCGAAGGTATAATTAGAAAAATGGGATATAGGAATGGGACCAGTTAAAAAAGTGGTGAAAAGTTCAATTATAACAAGGAGTTCAAGTTTGAAAGAAGATTCAAAAATATCAAATAAAAATTATACTAAATTGGATAGAAATAATAAAAATATGGATATTCCAGTAATGCAGATCCTGCCATTATTTTGTGGGAGTAAGGAGGAAGATATAAATTTCTTTATAAAACAATTTGATGAATTAGCGGAGTTAGCAAGTTGGAAGGAAGAGCATAAAGTGGCTATCATTAAAACCAGATTAAAAGATAAGGCTATGCAGTTTTTAATTCAAAACCCTGAATTACAAAACGAAAAGGAGTTTGATAAAATAAAAATATTACTAATAAATAAATTTTCAAACAGAATAACGATAACGCAAGAACAGGACGCTTTCAATAAAATAAAACAAACGCCTGATATGTCAGTGGACGAGCTTGTGCTAAAAATAAAAAACGCAGCGCGTAAATTTTTGAACCTTAAGGATACAACAGATGGAGAGGTAGAGAAAATAACCAATAAAATAATGTTGGGAAAATTCATTAGCGCATTACGCCCTGATTTGGCAATTGAAGTGAAGAAAAAAGATCCGCAGCGGTTTGAAGATGCCATAAAAGATGCCGAACTGTTTGAAATAATTCTTAATGATAGGACTCCAGAAGAATCACATAACGAACTGAAAGAAATGTTACTTACAACACAGGTTCAAGATTTGACTTTAGAAATTAATAAATTAAAATTGCAAAATATACCAAATCAATCCATGGAACGGGCTGTTTTTTGCATAGGGTGCGGAAAAAATGGACATTATTTCTCAGATTGCTGGTGCAATGAGTGTAATACTGCATTTGCAAGGAATCCCAAACGAAGGAAGTATCAGCAATATGGGTTGGAGCAAACAAATTATATCAGAGGAAACAGAAACGAAAATCTCAGAAATTTTGAACGAGGAGGATATGATAGAAATAATAGGGAATATCAAGGAAATAATAATGATCAAAGAAATTATTGCGATCAATTAGAAACCAACGTAGAAAATAGAGAGAGGCAAAGTATAAGAGGAAATTTTAGGGGGCGCAACGGAAGAAATATAAGATCAAACACATATGAGAGAAACAATAATAATAGTAATTTAAAATAAGAGCTGGAATTTGGGACCAAGGAACGAATCGTACAAATTCCAGAGAAATAAATAAATTCGGTTCACAAACATATAGAAATAACAAAAATGGAGATGACTGGCAAAACTATACAAATTTGAAGAGAGGACAATATTATGAAAATAATGATAAAGCAAAATATGATACCAAAAGTATCCTTTCAAGCGAATGTGAAAACGTATCTAGCCCACAATTACCGATGGTAGAAATAGATTGCAAAGGAATAAAAATAATAAGTGTAATTGATAGTGGGGCTCAAGTTAGTATTATAGATTTGGAAACATTTCAAAAACTAAAACAGAATAGAAATGTAAAAATAAAATACATAACCAGAAGAGTAATACTTCAGACGTTCACTAAAGAAAAGCAATTAAACTGTGAAAATAATAGAAATGATGATGAGGTTTGTTATAATGCCAGAGGGTATAATTTTCGCCCTCGAATTGTTGTAAATAGTAATTTCATAAAACAAAGAATATGAAAAATATGTAAAAAGTTTGTAATTAATGTCATAAATAGAAAGTGATAATTGAGTGTATATGTATATGTTTTTATGTTTTAAATTGTGGATATAAGTATATTTCAAAAAGTATGTTATGTATTTCTGACATTACATATATGGCAAGTTCAAAAAAAAAAAAAAAAAAAAAAAAAAAGTGAAATAACAAAGTAATTTATAAATAATATGGTGGTATGGAATTCAACCATAACCAAGAATCGGAAGTTGATAGTTGCACTACTACAATATGTTACAAAATGAAATGATAACAAGAAAATGTATAATAATAATAAAGTAATGAATGCTGTTATGTAATGATATGTCGTATGTAAATAATTATGTAAAAGGAGAAATGAAAATTATGCATTGCAAATAATATATATCAAAATTTACAATTTAATAATAATGTGAATGTTGGTAATCCTCATGTAATTTATGGTACATTATGTCAATTATGAATAATGGACTAACTTGACAGGGAACTATCAAGAAACTACAAAGAACTATCAAAGCTATGAGTTGTACGAGGCTAAAAAGTGGAACTCAGCCTTTCTCACGATGGATGAACATATGTGTTTGCGAGGAACCATTGTGAACTTAATTTCTTACCACTGGGGTGAAACTGTGGGAGAGTAACTTTTGGACTTTTTTTTCGCGGGGGGGGGTGAGAATGTAATGCCAGAAATGTAAAGTAATAAATATTTGGAAGGATTAAAAAATAATGGAACCAGGAATGCGTGCGGATTATCCCCACGCTAAGCAGATGGGCGATAATATACAGGTGGCCCCATATCTTACATACCACGCCCATGTTTACATACCACGCTAAGCCGTTTGGCGGCAACCGAGACGGCGACGCCATGTCTACGGATTAGCCCTCAGCTCTGCATTTCAGCACGTGGACCGCAGACCGAAAAAGGGATATAAGTGAGAGTTGCTCGAAGTGGGAGTCAGAATTGGTCAAGGCAGGCTGTTGGAGTTAGACTAGTCAAGAAGAAGCGGCGGTAGCAGAGTTAAGAGTTGTGTGTGCGTCTCTGATATAGGAATTCGAAGGAGAGCTCATGTTCATCTGGTATTGCAAGTGTAAAGTGTGACAAAGCATCGGTGTTACCCAAGTTATATGAACGAAGATCAGGTACCGTACAATTAAACTATATGAGGATAACCTCTTTGTCTAAATTTGTGTTTTTAAAGAAAAGCTAATTAATGCATCCCACCACGTGCTCCAACCAAATATCAATTCATCTGGCATTACACCCCCCGAACTATCATTGAGATGTATTCCACTATTGTGATATTTATTTAATTTGTAAAACTAAAGAGTGTAAATTGAGTATGTGATAAATAAATGTTTGTTCCTTTACTATTAACCTTAATTTTTAGTTTGTTAACTTAGTATCCCGTTAAGCACAGAAATAGGTGGGTTTTGCGGCCACCAACGCAATGTACACAGCAGTAAGTTTTAGAACAGATTACATGTATAATTAGTATACTAATAAATAATTAATTTAATGTAAAATGCATTTTTGACAATATTAATTTTAATCAACAAAATTAATAATCGGCACACAAACTATGAAAATAAGCTAGTTTAATATGCCTATTGAGCAATAATTGGAGGAAGAAGATGCGTGGAAAAAGATGTCTGTGAACTCCCATCAATGCAGGGGTATATAAACTGAATTGCACAATCACATTATTTATGTAAAAAATTTTTTATACATTTTTACTCACACTACAAAAATAAGAGTTTTATTCCTCTAATATGGCATAGCTGCCAACCTTGGAAAATGAAAATTAGGGAGATTTTTAAATATTTGCAATTCGCGACAAAAATCGAAAAATCGCACAGTGCGATAACAATTTCTTTTTTTACAGAAAGCATAAAAGGGAATTTTCAAGACAGAATAGGGATTTCTTCCCTCTACTGCACCATAAAAAATAGACAAATATGATAAAAAATCTGAATTGTATCTATAAACACAATTTAATTTCAACGCATACAAAAGAATTAAATCATCTTTTAAAAAATAAACACATTCGTTAGAGTTATTCTCATCAGAGTCTATAACAATGTTCATTACACTGAATATGATGCATAAAGAAAAATGTCATTGGTTACTGTTTAATAATCATTCACATGTTTTTGACACAGAAACACTTCTCTGCAGATAAAATATTGAATAAAAGAAATCTTTTGGTAAGTAAAAATACAGCACGTAAAAGTTCTATATAATTAAAAAATGTCAAATTCAATCCTTCTTACTACTTAAAAATAAAGTAGTAGCTCTTTTTGCTTTTTTTAAGAACTCCTTACTAAATTCTTCACTATCCCTTCACAGAGTTCATACCGATTTTTCAAAATAGAAAAATTTGTATTATGCAAAAATAATCAAAAAATTAATCTTAATAATTAGCCATAATATGAAAATAAGCTAGTTTAGTCAACATTTAAATGATGGAGATGGATGGAAAAAGATACTAACGTACTCTCGGCAATTCACGCGAAGCAATTGAATTGCGCAATCGCATTATTTATGCGAAAATAATTAAGAAATTAACCATAATAATTAATCAGAATATGAAAATAAGCTAGTTTAGTCAATCAAAAATGCAATATTTAGAAGATTGAGATGGATGGAAAAAGATACTATTGTACTCTCGGCGATTCATGAGAACAAACTGAATTGCGCAATCACAGTGTTTATGCGAAATTAATGAACAAAATAACATTTTAGCGATTTATGATCAATAACCTCTGAAGAAGTATGTTTATTACTTTCATAAAATAAGCGATCGAGATCTTAATTTACAATACACGCGGCCGTAAATCTCCGTTAATTTGATTGACATTACTCTGTATTATGGATTTGCTACGATCCCGGGAATGATAAAAATCAGTGCTAAAAATGCGGAAAATTGGTGTTTTCGAGGAATTATACCATGTCTGGTTAATTGATAAATTTCCAACAAAAAACGCCGGAGAATTTCGTTAGTAATCCGGAGGCCGGAGAAGTAATGAAAAATCCAGAGTCTCCGACCAAAATCCGGAGAGTTGGCACGTCTGCATAGGGATTTTTTCAGGAAAATCCCTTTTGCAGGGATTTTTTCTAATTATTGTAAAAATTCGGGAGATTTAGGAATTTTTCGGGAGTTCGAGAGTTTGCCTCAAAATTCGGGAGACTCCCGGAAAAATCGGGAGATTTGGCAGGTATGATATGGAGTAATTAGACGATTAAAGTGGATGCCAAAAAGGATACTTCATGACTATCTCAGAGGTCCACAGATCAGGGATCAACAGAAAAATTTCATGCTTGTATTATATAGTTTTTTGAATTATTTTAGCCCAGTGCTTCTTAAATCTTACAGAATCGTAATCCGTATCATATTACATGCAATTTATTTTTTTTCCTTTATTCACTTTCCCATGTTTCATGATTCTCTATTTTCAAATAATTATAAAATTTCCACATTTCAAAACTAAGCTTTTCATCACTAGTTTGGGAAATACTACTTTAGAATAAACTAGTTCAGCATTGCTAATTAACATACACTGGAATTCAGTAATTATTATAAGTTTTAACATAAGTTTAAACACAGTCAAATAATTTGTAAAATGTTGATATCCGTAACAAAATATAACAATTAAGATGAGATAATACATATTTCAAAATAACCTTAAATATGCTAATAGGTTACAATCTGAGTTTTAAAATGCATTATAAGCTTCAAGTTTATAATGCTTTGAGTTTCAACATGATGATCAAACTGTATTTTACAATTGAGTGTGACTTATATATAGTTAATCTTAGAGTGGCTAATATATACAGTAATATAAATAGTTATAGTTAATATAAAGAGTTAATCTTGAAATGACATATTTAAAATTAATCTTAATGTAGAGAAAGAAATATAATATAAGCATACCTCCAATCTCCATCAGAATATTTTCCAAAGGGTTGCAAGATTAATGTTATAACAGACATTAAAGGTTTAACAGCACAAAATTGAAGAGTAGCCTATAAAATATAAACTCATCAGAATTATTTATGTTAAAAAGTTAAATGAAAAGAATAATCTACAAATTTAATTTTAAATTAAACACACTGAGATCAAATACGACCAAGACTATAACAAATCCTCTCTCTTAGCAATTATTTCTAATTTCAATTAAGTTGAACGAATTATTGGAACAATCATTTACATATAAAACTTTTTTGCCCATTTCCTCCCTGATATTACAATGTACTGAACTGCATTCGTTATATTATCCTCTAGAAGCACAGTAAAATACTTAGTTTACACATCTCTGATACATGGATTGTTTACAGCAGATACAGATCTTTTAAATGGTAATGATAAATCACTTATGCAACTGAATTTTACAGTTACATTTATGTTAATTACATTTTTACTACGGACACTTTTAAATATAAAATCCAAATTGAAGTTGAAACAGTCGGTATTTAAAGGCTTGAAATGTTTTTAGTTCTAAATTCACTTATGAAGACTATGTGAATGCAATGCTCATTTAGAAATAAAATCTTTTACTATTGATGAATTCATGCAAAATGAAAGCAGTAACACGATGAAACAGAAGTTTCTCAACAAACTACCCATCAGTAACAAATGTGGAAACTCTAATAAAGTTTTTGAATATGATCAAATGAAAGTGAAAATATGTTATATAAATAAAATGCCGATACATACATTGCAATTCAAGCAAAATCATCACAGTAAACAATCAATATTTCAGAGCTAAAAAAGTATAATTGAGTCATTCTCAAAAAAGAAATATTTAATATCAAATCTAAATTATTACTTTCAATCAAAAATGCTTAAAATCTAGCATTTTTGTGTGCTTAAAACAAGATCTCTTAGATGCTTAAAACAAATAGTCAAAAATGCTTACAATCTCAATCTTCATAATAATAAAATAATTGTATATGTACAAAGTGGAGGAATGACAGGAAAATAAAGAATTATGTAGAAATCAGAAAATATTGCCATAAACAGCTTTTTTTTTTCGCTCAATATTATATTTAAGAAATTAAAAATCTACAATTATACGTTTACTGGGAAAATTAAAAGGATACTTTTCTTCCAGCCACTAGTTTCATTTCTTCCATATTAACCTATAGAAAATAGTGTCTCTAACCTCTAGTTCCTTTAGTTTATAGAAAATTTTCCTGCTGTTTTTTGCCAAGCACAGATGTTAAGAATAGGAAGGTTTGTGCTTTATAAAAACATGATAAAATAATTAGAAGTATTTCTAATATTTTTGTAAAATGAATGTATTACTTTTTGAAAAATATAAAAATTACTTACTTCTAACTATTTTAAATCTTTCTAATACAGCGAAACCTGTATAAGTTGGACACTAACGGTTTCCCCTAAAAGTGTCCAACTTAGACAGGTGTCCAACATAGACAGTGTGATGAAATTTTATTTTTCCCTTCAATAAAGCATTTCAAAATACTTTCCTTTTAACATATATAAAATACTAATGAGCCAATGGTTTTAATTAAATATTGTAATTACTGTTACAAAATACTTATGTATGTACGTACATACTTAAAATGTGAATCAAGGAATCTGCATACACCAACTTTTATATGTAATATGTAACGGCTACTCACATGCTGTATTTGAATTCATTGGATCAGATTGATGCAGCAATCCATTTCTATTGTTTAGAAAAGTACTCTGTCAGAAGAGTTTGTTTTTTACTGATTCCAGATGCCCATTGTATTTCTATTTTACTGTGCAGATTAAACACAGCCTTAATGTGTTCTGGCGTATTTTGCATAAAAGCATCCAGTTCTAATTTTTTGACACATTGCATTACAGTTTCGTGTGTAGGAAGTTCTACATCTGTTTTTTCCTCTTCCTCCGAAGAAAACCTGTCATAATCACTCTTGCTCGATGTAGCAACAAATGGAGATTCAATATCATGGGTTTCAAGATTTTGACAGATGCAAAATTTTGACAAGCATCGAATAACTCTTTTCTGCACGTTTCAGGAAGACACTTTAGTTCTTCATCCAGTGACTCCAATTTGAAACAGTCTGTCACTTCGCATGCAGAAGAGATGAGATCACATAGAAATCCTGCATACTTGAAACACTTAACAATCGTGTTTTCTGATAGATTTTTCCATGCTTCATAAATGCATCGGACTGCGTCTAAGGTTGTCACGTCTTTGACAAATTTTGCCACATTCTCACAATTTTCTGCAGCTTGGAAAATTCTGGATGTGGTCAACTTAGAAAGGTTTTGAGCTATGCTTTGTAACAAATTTTACCTAATTACCTGGTCAACATACAAGTTAGACAGGTGGTCAACTTATAAAGAGTTCACTCAATGTTAAAGTAATTAAGCCATTCCGTTCCTGGTCAATTAGGTCAATTTAGACAGGTGGTCAACTTACAAAGGTGGCCAACTCAATTAGGTCAACTTAGACAGGTGGTCAACTTACAAAAGTGGCCAACTTCACAGGTTTTTTAAAAATGCATAAACATTTCTCTTTTTAGCACCTATGCCTGGCAAAATCAGAAAGAAACAATCCAAAAAAATAGAAGAACCAGAGGAGAAGAACCAATATAGAAGAGCCAGAAGAGACTATTTTCCATAGGTAAACATGGGAGAAATATAATGGGCAACTACAGGGAGAATATCCTCTTAAGAAATTATGAAGTAATGTTTGAATTTTGCTACTACAAACTTGTCACTACCTCTAATTACTTATATTATTATTAAACTAAACATTCTAACCAATTAAACTGATACTGATATTCACAATGAAAGCACAATCCAATATATATTAGTTTACTTAGAAAAGTTTAGCACTAAAACTTTAGATCACTTAGATTCAGTTATAGTAATGCCAAAAAATTTATATATTGGTGCATACACCATTGCCAAAAATGCAATGCATAATAAACATTTTTAAACTCCCACACATTGACTTTTATTCCACAAGTTATAGCATTATAGAAATGAAAAAAAAATATGACTGCTTTTAAAACTTAGTATACACAAAATCTAAGAATATTCTTCTTTATTTATAACATATTAAAACATACCTGTTTGCAAAACCTTAAAATTCCAATAGTGTAAGTCTTTCCACTGAGGCAACAAGTCCCATACAATAAACTAGACCTTCAAATAAAACAAAATTATTTATGTAATGCAATCAACAGGAACTACATATACATACATAATGCTAAAAAAGAAAACCAAATAAAAATAAATTTCCACAGCATTCCACAAAGATATGTGCACAAATTGTAACTAGACACATATATTGCATCATACGTTTTCTAAACCTTGTTAATAACAGAACATTGCTAGTGATTGCATCAATCACTAAGGCAGGTGAGTTGTATAGGAATACAGTTTTGTGACTTTGTATATAAGTAATATATAAATACAAAACAATGTAAAATACTGTACAAATAAGTCTTAGAAAGCCCATAATTATTTTGAAATATGTGATGGGTTTTCTTCTTCAGTGCAAGCAGGTCAAAAAGTACCTATCAAATGGAGTTATATATGATGTCACTTTTAATACTGCTTCCATTATTTGATATTAAAGGTAAAGTATGTGCAATTAATGAAGAGCAGGAGTAGTACAGATTTGAAGGAAGAAGGATTAACCATATGTTACATTCTTACCTGTGCTTAAAATTTTATACAAATGCTCAAAATGTAGGCTGATTGTAAAACACACAACCTAATAAGAGTTTAACTAAGTGCCAACAAAAATACACTATAGCAGCTATTGTGACAAGAGAAAAAAATACAAGTAAAACACAAGTAAAGTGATATAAACAGTATGTGGGGTGTAGAAAAATAAATGAATAAACCAGAAAAACAAATTAAATATGGCCATGCCATAAACACAGAAACTTAAGATATAGACAAATTATTAACCAAATAGTGCAAAATAGCTTTCTGCTTTTTTATTCATTATTATGCAAAGTCAAAAAAGTAAGGGCCTTCCATGTCATTCACAGCATTCCTGATTACATTTGGTACACCTTTACCATTGGGGTGTGAATCCCATCACTGTGGCAGTGCCTCATACCCAGTCTCTTGGATCCAAGCAGTGTTTTTATACATACATTTCTACTCTTTAAGTTCTTCCCTTATTTCTTGAAGAGAAGTTTGCTCTTCTATTCTAAATTATGAGACAAGGGCATTTGAATTACTAATTCAAATGTCACTTGTCTTAATTCAAACCCGAGAGCTCTGTTCCAATTCTCACAACTGTTCATACGCAAAAATGTTTTAACAGGGATCACAGCAGATTTTCTAAAAATTTTAGGTAGGAATTTAAGGAATTTTTTTCAAAATTTTAGGAGCTAATTTTTATTATTTCTGTTATTAGTACCGTTTAATTACTTTTTTTTGCATAAACAAAAGTAGAATTGATACATAAAACAGCCACTTCATGAACTACATCGTTAGCCGTAGCTTGTACACATAGCTGAGATACTCGGAACGCCGCGTGCTGTTGGCCATCTCGGGTGCGGTATCCCCGTGGTTTGCGCGCTAGATTTGCACGCTGCCACATATGCCGCCGTGTTCATGCGGAGTACGATCACGTTAAACATGTGGGTCCGTAAGTCCTTCCGAGAGGTTGGTGGTAGGGGAAGGAGGGTACGGTCCCTGTGGATGCCTCCCCCACTGGGTTCCGGTCTAAATTGGGTGGCACTTCCCGGCCGTCCATACAGTTACCTTACACCTTTCTGGTAGGTCGGACGGTCTGGGTCATCAACATCAACATAGCTGAGATAGACAGCTACTTCATCAACTGTACCATTAGCCGTGACTTGCCGCCGTAGCTGAGGTGTGCGATTGACACTTATTTCATCAACTGCACCGTTAGCCATGACTTGCGAGTGTAACAAAGGTGTGCAATTTGTTGGAAAAACGAATGTAAATATTGCGATTGACGTTTCCCGTGTCCTGCAAGTCTTGATCATCTGTCCTTATAACAGCATTTGACTACGTCGTAGATCGATCTGCTACTAAGTCTGTCTGTTCGAACTTCATCGAACTAACTCCGTCTTATTTCTGAAGCAATGTTAGAAATTAAAAATTTGAATGAAGCATCATTCGACGCCTATAGGTTCTGACTCTAGGTGCCAAATAGACACGGCTAGTTGCCATTTTTACATCTCTAACAATAACAACTATTTTTTAAATGCCCATTTAAAGATATAAAAAAATAATAATTCAGATTTTTATATTAAAAATTGTTCTAAATTTTCTTAAAATTTAAAATAAACTGAAAAAGAAACTCAAGAAAAAATAAATAGAAAAAATTGCTAATTTGTTTTTACTTGGCAAAAAGGGCATAAAAAAACAACAAATTAAAAAAAAAAACTTCTATTTAACAATTTTCAGTTATGGTCGTCTTATCTTGTACAGTCATTGCTCCCAATACCCCTTCATTTCATGCTTGAAAATTAATTTTCCTGAGTTAAAACAGCAATTAATATTAAAATTTTAGTTGATGAAAACAAATTGCGAGAATGGAAAATACATGATAATAAAAGGGGATACCCGATAATCACGTATAAATGCACATTTTAGTGACATTTCCATATAATCTTTCTCATATTACAAATATAAGAATTAAACACATTTAAAATTAAAATATTATAAGGGAATCCTGAGCAAAATTTAGTCACTTTGTGGCCAATTTTGTCAAAGTATGGAATTTCATTTTAACTATATTCATGTTTACTATATTCATCTTAAAAGTTTAAAAAAAAAAGGGGGGGGGGGGAGGAATTTGCATATTTGTCCGGAGATCGGCAGTCAATGCAAATATGAGCTTCACAAAGAAATGTAGAGTTAACAGCTAGGGTTCTGTATTTGCAAATTAAAAATAAGTTTTTGTTTATAATTGCTACTCTTTTTCTTGTCGCTTTGACAAAATATAAATCATACCCTTGAAACTCATCTACACCTTTTGGGTGACCGGCCACACATATTGCTACCGTTAACCCTAAGGTTAGTCGTGTGGTCTGGGTCTTCAACACCCTTTGGGTGAGCTAGACAGCCTGAGTAATAATAAAAAAAAGTATAAATCACATTAATTTCAGGGATTGATATAAAAAATGCATAGATGCCAACCTACCAGAAAAAAAGATAGGAACATATTGCATGAGGAAAAATCACGCACTAATACCGTTTTTCCCCATACTGCTGCAAAATAGCCTTCTATTTCATTAATAATACGTTTGAAGAATAGTTTTTCTATATAATATACAAAATAATTACAAACATGTTAAACGATGCAAACAAGTTGTAACAGTGGAAAAATACTTTCAAAATAAAAGAAATATAGAGGATCGCGCACAAATGCCATTTATCGCGATACTGCTGCAAAATAGCCTTTCATGTCATTAAAAATACGCTTGAAAAATAGTTTTTCTGTATAATATAGTATATACGAAATAATTACAAACGTTTTAGACCATGCAAACAGATTGCAGAAGTGGAAAAGTATTTTCACAATAAAACGAAATATAAAGAAGATGCGGACAAATGCCGTTTATCGCGGTACCCGGTACTCGTGCAATATAGCTCTTCATGTCTTTAATAATACGTCTGAAAAATAGTTTTCTTGTATATAACAAAAAATAATCATAAAAATTTTAGTCGATGCAAATGTGTTTCTCCCACATTAATTAGAAACAGACGCAATCACGTGGAAATGGATTTTTAGATGAAAAAACGGGAAAACCTCCATCTTTAAATTCCTGACTTTGTTTCTCATTTCGTGACCTACTTCCAATTTCATGACTTGTAGATACTCTTATGCAAATCTGCATACAATAAAATATAAATGTTATGGAAAAGAAAAATCTGACTACTGTGGATCCAAATCGGATTCCCGGAACAAGACTGAAAAAACGGAACAAGTACATAAAAATCTGAACACTTGGCAGCTATAAAAACATCATTTTCAATGTCTGATAACAAAATATTGTTATGTTGCTTAAGGCGGCTTAAAGGCGGCTTCAAAGCACCAAAGTGACGGTTAACATGGCCTAATGAAAAACAAAAAAAAATTTTCTTTTTCAAACACATTTCTGTGAAGAAGAATTTCTATGAAAACAAGGCTTCCCAGACCTCAAAATTCCTCCGGGTGACCATGAGAACTAACCCCTTAGCCGTACCTTTAACTTCACCCAAAGCCAAGAGTTGTGACTAATTATTCAAACAAAAACAAAAGAAAACTTTTGATCACTGTTCTCCCCCTTTAATAAAATTTTTAAAACCAAAATTTGAACTGAAACTGAAATCCAAACTATATTCCAAAAAGAAAAAAAAAATTTCTATCATAAAAAAAAATTCCTAACATTTAAGACTAACCCAGATCTTTGGCATATTTAGCTACTTTTAAACACACATTAAATTCAATACACTTAAAACACAACTACTAATACACATACATTTTTCGCTATTCTTAGCCTCTTATTTCCAATAACTCTCTATCTCAAATCTCATAAAAACTGTTGCAACATTTCTCAAATCTCAAAAATTCTTGACAGTGGGCAAGGGGTCGTGAATCCCTTCCCAAAAAAAAACACAATACACAAATACATCATGGGCAAGTGATTTAATTCCTGAGGGAAAAAGGTGCATTCCCCAGTGAACACCTGAAAACTGTGTGGCATCAAAGCACTGAAGTAGCCATTATGGGCAGACTGAGAAAAAATTTTACCCACTTAAAAAAGTTGAGAAGGAATGGTTTAGCAAAGCAAGGCCTCCTTTGAACCTGAATCTCCCAGAATCCCCACAACAAACAACCACTTCTCCGCCGCACACTTGCAAAATAAATAGCCAAAAGATCCCTAAAAGTGAAAAAAAAATCCTACTCAAATTCCAAAATTACTCTGAGTCAAACTCCAAAGTTTTACTTTTTTTAAAAAAATTCTACAAAACAAACAAAAAAAAATCTTTAAAACAACAAGCTATGATTAGCTTACACAGGAGTGAAAAGAAAAAAAAATTTCAACTAACAAAAGCTTAATGAAAAAAAAAAACTCCTAAATCTTTCTAACTTTTCAAAAAGTACAATATTATTTTTAAAACAAACTAAATTACTGAAATTATTTAATTAATTTGTGCCCTTCCCCATAGTAAACATATGAAACATATAATAACATCCAAATAAAACATTTTCAACTACCTTTAAAAAAATATTATTATGGTGGACAGCCCATTATTAAATATTTTATTCAGTGGACAGACAACTCAGGCAGAACCAAAAAGGTGAACGGCACCACATGTTATGTTGCTTTTACTCCCTTTTGAAATTATACTATTAATACTTTATTTTATTATTTATCTTTAAGTTATTTACATTTCATTATTCTAAGTTATTATATTTATTTTTACCCTACGATCATATAGTATTTTTAAATCAATAAAGTTTACTCTTATAATTATTATTTCATTTGTTTCTTTATTTACTTTAACTCAACCATTACTATTGCTTGGTCTGTGCTCAACTATGTAAACCTTTTAAAAACTCTTCAACACCAAATAACTCCTAAAAATTCCACTTACCTTTAAATGAATAAATAGATAAAAATAGCACAGCCAACAACAACTAAAGAATCACAAACACTAATTGTTAAATTAAAAATTAACCTTTATTAACAACCATAAAAAAAACATCATCTTATTCCTTATAATTTAAGTTGAATGTATAGTGGTAGTACATTTTCAGTATTTAAAATTAACATCTATTAAATTTGGAATTCAATTTTAGAAAAACCTAAATCCAGTTGAAATTAACCCAGGAAACAGAATCCACTCTGGTCTGAAGACCAGAGCTTGGTCTGCCTGAGGAGCTGTCCACCACCAAAAATGTAAAGTATTCAATTCTCAAAAATATTAGGACTAACACAATAATTTGAAACAATTATTTTGTATCTATAAAACTACGAGATAACAAGTATTGTATGCAAGTAGTTGTCTCTTAAAAATTCTTGTTACTTATTTAAATTTCCAAATGCCACACTATTATTTTTAAGCACAGATGTTGCACAGATTAAGCACAGGATTATACCGTTGATTTTTGTATCTTGAGCATAATTAAAACACCTTTGCTGATCACTCACTGTTGCCCACAATCACTTTGGCGACTGCTGAAACCGAAAATAAAAGTGGTTGAAGACAAAGGGGGGGGGGGGGGAATATCTCCCTAGTTGATGTGTGATGAAAAACTACTCATTGACTTGAAGACACCAAAATTTGTTGATTTAAATGACAGTTTGGAACGGAGCTGCACTTTGACGAAACTGTAGGCTAAAGAGGCCTGTTATGAACGCTGGTTTACTCCGACCGCACTTGGTCATCCGCATCTTCCATCCTTGGATCCGAGAGGTAATTGAGGTAGTCAGCACTTGCAGAAAGGTGAACCATCTTTTGTGGAACATCACCATCTTTAGCTGACAGGCAAATGGAGAAGAATTGTCACTTTGACGAGGATCCCCGCAAATGAGATTTTATCAACCTCAATTCGTCTGCTGCTTTAGAATCGAATAAATAGCATTCTTCTGGCGACCGCGGAATACGGGTGCCCATGCATTGGGGCCCCGATCCACGGATCTCCTCAGCCGTCGGAAAAATCACCACCTCGCCTCTTGCTGGTCAGGAATCGAATGTCCGGCAACACGCTTGCCTTCCCAGGAGACGCCAAACTTGGCGAGTGAAACCCTGCGTTTCGCGCCGAACGCTTACGCATACACTGCGGAAATAAAACGCTGTTATGCCAAGAATCAGAAAAAGATCACTTCTCCCAATGCGGCAACCCGCCGCACAGCAACCCACCGGATGTTCTGGCACCCCAAATACAGGTGTTTAACTGATAAGCGGCCGAAAGCCAAATTTCGTCTTAAAAAGTGCCTTTTTTATGCAGACACATGAATGAAGTGAAGTTAAGTTAACAGCTGAAAACGAAGATTATGAGAATTAACAAAGGATTATTTAACGTTTAAAGGCACATTGCGCACAATTTTGAATAATAAAAACATTAAAAAGATAACAAATTACGTTAAGAGGGGAAATAAATCGCCGAAATATTAAAAACAACAAATAAATTTAGAATTTTGAAGGGAAAGGGGAAAATAACGAATTTTAAGCTATTATCAAATTTTGAACTATTAATTAAATTTAGAGCTGTCAAATCTCGTCATAACAATATTAGCTAACCAAATTTGCAAAACGCTGGAACGATTCAATCTGGAATGCACTGTGTTCTATAATAGTAAGCAATTAGAATGTAAAGACTGCAGGATCACGGTATCACTCCCTTTTCTTACAAGTGGGATACGTAGATCTAGGAGGGAATAAAGGGGAGGGGAGCAATAGGAACTCGTTAAATACCAGGAATCCCGAACATCAGAATGTCTGAGGATAAAGCAAACAAATTCTTCAGAAGTGCAATTTCAGGTCTTGATGGGTGGGGGTGAGTTGAAGTACAATAAAGATCCCAATGTTTACTGCCCTGAATAGACAGAGGGGTATATTTTACTGTCTGTGTACCACCTGCAGATTTATCACTGTGGGCTTGTATAAAATGCGGCTTTTTTTTTCGACTACTGTCCAGTCTTCTACTAGGGATCCTAATTTAGTCAAAGGGAAAGGGAAGACTGATATTTAACAATAGCATTGTCAGGCGTCAAATTTGACAACCAGATTGAAGAATCTGGTCGTCAAATTGAAATTTCTAGCCGCAAATTACGACCGCTAATTTCGAACACTGTTCTGAAGTGCCTTTGAATGAGACCACTATATATACATGGAGATGAGATTGTTCTGGAACAAGATTGTTTCTGGAAATGCTCCCAAATATGCAAATTACTTGCATATGCGTTGGGCACTCGATTTGCATGGTATGCATGTTGGAAAAACGTCGAGATTCACTTCCGAGAACGAAGTGAGTCGTTCACAAGAAAAATTAGAATACGAACAACACATTCATGGGAAACGTGAATTGAGATGTTTACATCTGTTTTTCCAACAGTGCAATCGACAGTTACTTTATGAACTGCCCCGTTATCTATGACTTGCGTCGCAGAGGTGCACGATCGACAGCTACTGCAAGAAAGGTATTGCAAGTTTAAAAACTTTTTCAAAAAATGATAGGGAAGGATGATAGGATTACTGAAGACAGTAATTAAATAATATGAGGGAAATAAGTTATCCCATATTTCATCAAAGCTACTGCAACACGCTAATCTAAACACAACCCTTTCCCTTCAATCATCCTCTGTTTTGATAGAATCAACAAAAACACATACATAAGTTCCTGCGGCTCAAAAGAACCCTAGTCCAGAAAACTATATTTTTAAATATTGATTTTTGAGCAAAAATGCTTACAGAGTTCAAAGCTTGGTACTTTTCATCCCAGATACATTCTAAACATGGAATAATCTGACAAAATTTTAAGTTTAAAAAAAAAAATTAAAACTGTGTAAAAGTTTTATCTGTTGGAAGAGGAAATGTTTTTGTTTTGACATTCTTCACATTTATGCTCTTTCATTGTTTTTAATTTATTTTTTATGGGAAGCATGGCATTCCAATTGCAGGACCTACTTACTACGCCTTATTTAATTTTATTCATTGCTTTTCTTCATAAACTGCTATGTGGTCCAGGCCCCTACGCAATGCATCCTTTTGAAGAGATATCCCTTAATATCATCAATGCCTAGAGAGGTTGCTAATATCAGACAAAATCTCCTCCTCTACTCTCCTGTTTTGACAAATTCAACATAAACAAAAAAAAAACATGTGGTGAAATGATGTTGACCAAATATTTCGTAAATGAGGGGTGTAAGAGAATCATAACCCAACTAACTATATTTGTATATATTGGATTTGACCAAAAATTCAAATTTTCAAAACTTTTTGCACTAAATTGATTCCAAACATAGAATAGTTGAGCAAAATTTTAACTTTGTAAAGAAAGGGAAATTTCGTGATTTATCTAGTAAATATCAGGAAGCACACTATCAACAATCAAACTCATTTTTTTTCTACTTTATTTGAAATAGGTTAAAGGCTTCTAGGTTTGTTAGCTTGCGCTGGAGATTCCTAAGATATCCTGGGAAGTTTCCCACTCCTACATTCCTCAAACCAAAGAATCTCCCCCAAACTCAGTCTCTAAACGATCAAGTGGGTCGCCATTCATCTTGCAATCGTATTTCACTAAAACTGCCCATATGCAGTATTAGATAAGCGATTTAGCCATTGAGAATCAGCGATTCTGTCAAGATTGACACTTTTGACCTCTCTGTAAAGGATGAGTGCTATTTTGAACAACATTTCTGAAGACTATTTTAACATTGATTGCCGTATGAATGGAATGGACTCGGGAGCTAATAGAGTAAATTTGACATCGCAGCTTTATAATTACAAAATTTTAGGATGAATAAAACATTTTAGGTGTAATTTTAGGAATCTAAGGGAAGCTTCAAATTAATAGGAATTTTAGGTAGAATGCAATCCCTGTTTTAATTATGATTCCCCAAGGTCTCACTACATGGAGCTTAAAGGCAGTATGGTTGCTGACCTGAGTTCTCCCATAATTGATTCCATGAGATCCTTGAAATTATGCAAAGCCATTATCTGTATTTAATATATTAATCTGTTCTGGTAACCACTAAAATTAAATATGTACATAAGGAATGTTACCAAGATTTTTAATTTATGAATAAAAAATTTGCAATACATTATATGTTTGATCTTACCTTTGTTTAGGATAGATAGTTCTAATTTTTTTTTTAGAGAAAAGTTGTTTGTAAGAAAAGTTTTTTGTAAGAAAAGTTGTGTCGAATTTTCACCTTAAAATAGTAATCGCAAAACTAGGAAATATTTTGAAGTTTTAAATATAATCCTATTTGACCTGTACGGTTATTAATCACTTCTGTAGGTATAATATACTAAGAAGTTGTCATGCATAAGCTGACAATTTCTAATATTAAGATCAATATATGAAATAAAACAGTATAAATAAGGTACTTTGAATTGTGGAAATTCAAATTCACTTAGCCACTTACTTTATGGGTTGACCTCTAATTTCAGCCATTATGTTACTCTCACCTCCAAGTAGTTCATAGCAGAGGCTCAAGAAATTATATAGAACAAAAGCTGAAAAAAGAAGCATTTTCATTAAAAGGCTAATCAAGTGATATAATTTACTTAATTTTTTTTTTTGCTAAATAAACAAAATTTACTCTGCTACAAAAAAAAAAAAAAAAAATACATATATATATATATATATATATATATATATATATCTAATGTGGAGAACACTATTTATTTACAGGCTGAAATGAAGTTACATTTCAAATAAATTTAGAATGTTGTTTACTCATTTATATTTCCATTCAAACCCATATCATAATGTAAAAAAAACTTAATAGACAAAATGGCCACAGACACAATAAATATATGAAAAACTTCAATAATAGACCAAAATGTAAAACTCTGGATAAATTTAGAAAACATATTTCCAATCATTTACAGGAATTAAAATATCTACATTCAAAACCCATACTGCAAAGTAAAAAAGACTGATAAGACAAATTGGTCACAGATATAATGACTATGTGCAACACATATATAATAGTAAAACTTTGATAAATTTAGAAAACATCCATATTTCCACTCATTCATATATCCACATTGAAGACATATATACTACAATGTAATTTACATATATACATCAGAGAAATTAAAATTCGGCATACTTATAATTTTACTGTCAAAAACAATACTATACTCACATGCAAAATCCACATCAAATCACAATTAACATTTAATTAATATCACAAAAAAGAAATGAAATCTGATAAATGTATGGGCAGAAAAGTGCAAATTATAACAAAACTTGTCTTCTTGTAAAAGAAATGCACTATATTCATGAGAATGACAGATGTGTTAATTTGTCACATAATATTGCAAAATTATTTAACAATGATTAATACTTTTTAACACTTTACAACATAGTTGAAAAGTGTTTATGACTTTATTCATTCTGTCTGTCTGTCTATTCATTAGCACGATAACTGCCATAAAAATGACCTTATCAAAATAAAATTTTAGTATGTTGTTCAGACGGTCTGTGGGACCTATGGGAATAAAAATCAATAATATCACCCAATTAGTTTTGGATTGAACCCGGGTTGAAAAAATGAAATACATGGAACCCTATGGGACCTAATTTTTCAAACATTTTTTAAGCGAATTTAAAATTTACAAATTGCTTTGAAAGTTTTAGGAAATATTCAAATTATCCCATAAAATATATAAAAAAAATTTCAGCACAATATATTCAGTAGTTATTAAAATAAAAATTACACCCTTTATATGAAGATATCATGTGACAATTATATGAAGAGACTATGTGACCATTATATGAAGTGATCATGTGACCCACTTCAAAATAAAATATGGCATCCATCTTATGTCAAAATCGTGATTTTTAAAGTTCTCTTTAATTCATACTTAGTGTTGTATCCGTCCTAAAACCACTTTATTCTTGCTTAAATTCTGTGCATCTATATTCTGAAACAAAGCAATTACAATATATTTGAGTTTAAATGATCATCCAACTTTAATTATTTCTACAACGAAGCCTACTTTTCACTTATGGAGGATGTAAATACCAAAAGATGTAGAATGAGTTGTATAAGAATTGCTGCATTTCTTTAATGCAAAATTATTTAGCCCATGGAGTCTGCAATATAGCTGATATGAATTCACTGATTTTACAGAGAAGCAAACAATTTTTTGATGAAGTTTTGAGCATAGAGTTAAATTACTTGTACCTCCATGATTTTAAGTTTTAAATAAAATTAATTATTATAGTATTGTGATGAATGAAAAAATGTTTATGAATGAAATGCTGCTTTTATTTAAAGAGCCAGCCGATTTATATTTCGATGACGTCATTTGAAAAAGTTCATTTGTTTTTGATGAAGTTTTCAAATATAATAAATTATTGCAGTATTATGATAATTTAAAAAATATTACCGAGTAATGCATCGCATTTTAGAGATGTTTAAACCAGGCAATTTATATTTCAATGCCGTCATTTGAATGAGGTTCATTTTTTTCGATGAAGTTTTAAGTTTTCAAATACAATAACTTAATGTAGTATTGTGATAATTTTTAAAATATTACAGAGGAATGTATCGCACTTTAAAGATGTTTAAATTAAATTGCATTGAAGTTGGAAAATGTTTCATAATCAATGCTTTATGCATGATTGATCTTTCTTGTTAATTTTATGTAACTTTTTTAATATATTTGAAAAACATGCAATATATCAAGTACAGTTTATGCCAGTATTTTATAACAGTTTACAATGATTATTTTTCTAATGATTAATTATGTTTCAAATTGATTAACATGATTAACTATCTAAATTTGTTTTTTAAGTCTTTAAAATTTTGTAGATGCTGGCTTCGTTTCCAAATGCTTGAATCGGATATAAAATCAAAAAGAATCCAGTATTTACAGCTTGTGATAGTTAAACCAATTTTTCTTTAAATCACTCATCAATCTGTTTTAGAAATATTGTGTCAATTTACATTTTTATCCCATCACAATACTGTCCCTATACTTTATATTTGCATTTAGTGAAAGGACCAATACTAAGAATAAAAAGTGTTTCCGTACCTTCATACCAGTTTCTAACACTGTCAAAATATATGTAATACATGTCATGAAAGAATAACAGGGATAGCCATGAGTCAAAAGCATATATAGGCACAATGAATAAGATTCGGACTATCCATCGCTGTTCAGCAGGACTGGTGTAGTAGCAAAGATGTAGATAAATCTAATGGAGAAACAAAAATACACAACGATTGAATATTTAAGTTTAATAAAGTATAAATTAGTATAATTTACTGCTCATATTCAAATAGCTGTTATTTTAAAATACAAAGACAAAATAAATATTTATCACATAATAACGAATAACATGCAGTTTGATGAAATAGAAAATTTTTCCCTTTGTTTCACAAATTTGTAATTATTATGCTGCTATCTTATTATATTTTATTTAAATTCACAAAAATTATTTTCTATTTATAATGAATTTCAATATAATGATTTGGCAATGAATAATGTACTTTGGAATGTCTCTAGCAAACATCACTTTAAAATACCTTATTCCTGTATCTTGTAGAAACACTCCATCTTTAAGCAAGATAAGCTCAGGAGGTTTGTTTAATATACAGATAATTAAGTACACTTAGAAAACATTATAATAATATTACCATATAAAAAGAAAATGGAAAACAAAAAATGGTAATAAAAACACACATTGTACTGCATGTTTCTTTTCATATATTAGGGTTTCAAACCCATTAAGAACCATTCATAAGATAGCTTCATGGTGTACACAAGTTACCTTTGCTTGCACAGAGTACGAATTATTCAGAGTAGAACTGTCATACAGTAAAATTAGCATGAAACAGCACAGAAATTAAAAAATTAGATAAAACAGGAAAAAAAAGAAGAAAAAAAACTAATTTGCTGTAAATTTAAAAATCTCATATGAGCAGCACTTGACTTTTACTACGAACAAATATTCATTTTCTCTTTCTTTTTTTCACAATTCTCTAAATTGTGTTGTTGAAACCCAGACCGTCCGACCTACCAGAAAGGTGTAAGGTAACTGTTTGAACGGTCGGGAAGTGCCTCCCAATTTAGACCGGAACAGTGGGGGAGGCATCCATAGGGACCGTACCCTCCTTCCCCTACCACCAACCTCTCGGAAGGACTTACGGACCCACATGTTTAACGTGATCGTACTCCGCATGAACACAGCAGCAGTTTTTGGCAGTGGCTGGAATCGAACCCGGGCCTACCGAGTGCAACTCTAGCGCGCGTGTTGAAGACCCAGACCGTCCGGCTCGTCAACAAGGACTTGAGCAATCTAGCGCGCGTGTGAAAGCCCCAGGCCGTCCGGCTCGTCCAGAGGACTTGGAGCAACAGGATGGACGACCGGGAAGTTCTAGCGTGCGTGTGTAATTGTACAAAATAACATGGAAAATTATTAAGTTACACTGAATTCACAGGTTTAACTCAATTTTCATTTGGTGACAGGATGTATTTTCAAAGGTGATATGGTAAAAATATAAAAAAACTAAAATATCTTGAGATCGAATAGCCCTAGAATTATGGGGTTGTTCTTATTCTTTTAGTCGTCAAAATTTGTGTATAAAACAGGCATTTGATATCATATAGTATTTTATTTTAGATTTTGATAATTTTTACAGGCCATTTCGCCAGGCAGGCTTTCTCTTTCTAAATCATACCAAAATCTAAGGTAACCTACAACTGACTTATCTACCGAATTTTGCAAAATTTGGTCAATTAGTTTCTCAGCTTGAGTGGATATATACAATTCCTGTGGATCATTTCACAAGAAAGGCAGGTTTTCCCTTTTGAAACGTACCAAAATTTAATGAGCACCAGAGTAACCCACAAGTGACTTACTTACCAAATTTTGTGAAATTTGGTCAATTAATTTCTAAGTTAGAATGGATACATACAGTACAAAAACAGATAGACAGACACACACACAAACATGACACTAAAAATAGTTTTTCAGGTTCAAGTGCTTGAAATGTGTAGATCCATCAAAAAAGCGAGTTACGATTTTCAACATGATTCCAATACTTTACTATACATTACTATGTATTGTAGGGAAAGTAAAAATTATCATAGTTAAATTGCTGATTATATGCATGTGTAGTTTTAAGATCCCATTAAGGGTGTCGAAAACCCAGACTACTTGACTGGCCTTACGGCTTATATTTAAATAGCTAATCAAATAATTTGAATATTAATATTAAAGAAATTGATTTAAGCTGTTGGAAAACATGACGATGCCAAAAGTTTTTTAAGGGGGGGGGATCTTTGTGCAGCTCTGTGACATTCAACAAAGGAAATATAAAAATATTTTTCATAAAACCTACACAGAATGCAATTTCCTTTGCCACAGTAATTATAGTAAATAGGTAATAAAAGAAACTGGTAAAAACTTCACATTTTTATTTTAAAATAACAATTTTAAACACTGTCCATTGCATAAACATTTCAATAAATATTTTAGTCAATTCTGTTAATATCTATACTGGTAGATGTAATCTTTCATTTGCAATTCAAACATTTCAGTTATAGCATTTTTAATCTATTACTTTCTAATAAAGAACTTTCTATTAACCTCAATTAATTTTTCAATAATAAAATTTTTAAAAAATAAGGCAAAAAATAATATGTAAGAATATTTTTAAAATAGAATAGTAAATATTTTAAACTTTAATCTTAAAATAATAATTTAAAACACTGTTGTGTTGAGTGCTTAAGCATTTGTACAAATGTTTTAAATTATATTATCTGCAATTGTTTCAATTCTAGCTTTGTAATATGCAGCTCAAATTTTATTACCTTCCTTATATACATAATGTATAAGAAAAATATTGTGACAAGGTCGAAAATTCGTATTCGAGTTTTTGACAGAGAGCACGTTTCAAGCATCCTTGATCATGAATCGAACATTTTTTAGGTGATGTATGTGTGTGTGTGTATCAGTGAGTCTAAAGAGACTATATTTCACGAACAAAAGGAGTGATTCGAATGAAATTTGGTACAAAAATCACAATCTGTGAATACTGGAAGCCTATGGTTTTAAAACACAATCGAATGTTCAGAACCCCGCTAAATTTTCAAGTGAAATTTTGAAAAAATCATCAAAAAATCAAAACCTTTAATAAAGTTATGCAAATAGACATTTCTTATGTAATTTTTCCTTAGAAAACGATTGACAAAAACTTTAGAACGCTAGAATGAACCGTTCTCGAGATATTGCACATTTTTCAAATAAATTTATCAAAAAAATCCCATAAATTAAAAAAAAATATTAACTGTTAAAAAACATGTTCACTTTTCATATGTAATATCATGAGATAAATTTGGTGACATCATTCTTGTGGATCTAACTCGTTCTATTCATGAGGAAAGATACTTTGAGTAATACTTTTGTATTTGAACACCAATAGTCATTTATCTGCTGCAAGAATAACTTATTTCTACGTCCATAATGCTTGGCGAGATTTTGGCGACAAATTTAACAGAATGTCGCCGACTTGGCGATATTTTTAAATGTTGCCAAATTAACTAAAATCTCGCCAAATGGATAAATATAATGCTAAATCAATGAAAATGACGACTAACTGAAGAAAATCCAATATCTTAGAAAGGATATAAGTATCTACTATAACAATAACATTTTTTTTAACTGTAAAAGTAGTAAATTCATTGCATTATATAAGGAAAGTCATGAGCTGCCCACATCAAATTTTTTTAATTCAGTATTGGCAATTTTAACATCGTCTAGAGCAGGGGTCATCGACTGGTGGCTACATGCAAACAACCATTTTGTGTTTTGTAGACCATGAGGACTTCTACCTATTTTTAACACTTTATAACATAGTTGAAAAGAGTTTATGACTTTGTTCATTCTGTCTGTCTGTCCATTCGCACGATAACTGCCGTAAAAATGACTTTATCATAATGAAATTTTAGTATGTTGTTGAGACAATCTGTGGGACTATTCTTATTTCCCAGTTATTTTTACTTTCTAATACAAAAAAAATATAATATAAAGCATTGTTTTCACAAAATTTTTCAATTTCGAGATTATGATGTCAATTTATATTTTAGGACCTTACTGAACACGTTTTAACTATTTTTAATATGATGCCCACTTGTGGTCGATTTTTTGTGTACACAATAGATGCCACAAATATTAATGGATTTTCACAAAACTTTATCTTTGTTAACAAAAAATCTAGAACTTTTTAAAATGTGAGCAAAAACTTCGATGTTTATTCGAATTTTTTAATTTTCTTAACACTGCAGCATATGATAAAATTTGACATAATCATACATAAAAGGGGTTATTTACAGCTCAATGATCACGAAACTTTTGGTTTCATTGCAGTGAAAAATAATCACGATACAATTTTTGTGTTCATAGCGTCATCAGTGCCAATAAGAGGGAGGGGGGTCTAAAACTTAAAATTTCCATTTTTAGTTAGTAGCCACTGGCCGGCAGAGTTGGGCAAAATACATTGAAAATATATTTTCGATACAAAATACATAGGTTTTGGGTCATAAAATACAAAATACTTTTTAAATTTAAAAAATTTTATACAAAATACATGTATTTTCAAAATACATTTAAAATGCAAAATACATTTTAAAAAAATGAACATTACTGTGTATTAAACTGGATTGAATTTTTAATGCAAAGTAACATTTATCTATACATTTTATTGGAAATAAATAAACTTTATATTTGTTAAATATTAACATTGGCACTTAAAAATGATTAGAATATATTGTCGTTGACGATTGTTTCGCCCATCCCGGGTTAAATATATATCTTATAACATCATAAATTTTTCGTTATGTTAAGAAAGATCTTAAATTACACATTGGGTTAAAAAAAAACTCACCAGAAAAAAATATTCGATTTTAACATCTTTTGCTGCAATTAAATTGTTTTAGCGACACAAAATCATTAATATAGTAATCTAATCAAAAAAGAAATATTTTACAAAAAACCCTGTTAATTAGTTAAATAATTTGTAAATCTTTGCATCTGAAGGCAAAACATGCCACTTAATGGGTTAAAGCAGTGATTCCCACCCATTTCTGATAGGAGGAATCCTTGAAATATTTAGTAAAATATCAAGGGACCCCTACTTGGCTGACACATATTAGGTTCCACATATTAGGTATTTTGAAAATGTATTTCAAATACATGTATTTTCGATACTGCCCAACTCTGTTGGTTGGTAGGTTCATGAAGTTTAATGGCCAGTTGTTGACAGCTGCAAAATGTGAGATGTTTTTTCAACTTGCTTAATGTTATGCAACATTTTGTTCAGACATGTTACATAATAATTTAGAAATTTACAGTTATTTTACACTTACTTAAAGATTTATTATACAGTAGACATAAGTCAAACAACCAATTCAATTCCACCCTTTGTCTTAATCTAGAGAGTATTTTAATCAGGTGCACAGTATCACTATAAGTCTGTTAGCAAGAAAACTCTCCTTAGTTAATCTACTTTTATAAGATACTTTTTGGATGTTGAGGCAGAGGAAGAGGATTTTAAAAAATTGGGAAAAATTTAAGAGATTGGTAAAACACAATTTTTTTATAAATAATAACACAAGACAAATTCAGAAAAATATTTTAATTTTTTTAATGAGTAATATTGTTAACATGCTTTTATTAGTGCTATCTTCACATTTTTAACATTTAATAAATTTTCAAAACAATCACCAATTAAGTGCTTATTTTTCTCTAAAACTATTTTTTTTCGTAAAGTCAATGTCACTATCCCCATCTTTTCCATTTCTTAACAGTTTTTCAATTTAGATTATTCATTTATCCGATTTTAAATTTATATTCACTAATTATTTTTAACCTTGATTTAAATCTTACTAATGATTATTATAAGTCTTTTAAGGTGTTTATAATATTTGTTTTCCAAGACATCATAAAAAATCTGATGTGCGCAGCACATGACTTTCCTTGCAGATTTATGTTCACGTGCTCTTTATTTTAATTACATTTAATTCACTTTTAATTCAATTTTCGTTCTCATTTGATAACTGGACTTTTTTCAAAGGTGGCTTAAAGAAAATACGAAAAAAGTAAAATATCTCGAGAACGGCTAATTCTAGTGTAATGGGGTTGGTCTTATTCTTTTCTTTAAACATTACGTATTAAATAAGCATTTCATGGATATATTTGAGCATACGCAGTTTTTTATTTTAGATTTTGGAAATTTTTGAGGGCCATTTTGCAAAAAAAGGCAGGTTATTTTTTTCCGAATCATACCAAAATCTAATCAGCACCAGGGTGTCCCATAACTGACTTACCTACCAAATTTTGTGGAATTCGGTCCATTAGTTTTTCAGCTAGAATGGATACAAGCTTTTGCGGGCCATTTCGCAAAAAATGCAGGTTCTTTTATCCCGAATCGTACCTAAAACAAATCAGCACCAGATTTGCCCACAAGTGACTTACCTACCAAATTTTCTGAAATTCGGTCAATTACTTTTTTAGTTAGAGTGGATACAAAATCTGCACAGACAGATAGACAGACAGACACACAGACAGACAGACAGACAGACATCCTGCTAAAAATGGTTTTCTCGTATTCTAGAGGTCTCGAAACGTGTAGATCCGTCGAAAACTCGAGTTGCGATTTTCGGCATGATTCCAATACTTTCCCTATACATTACCATGTATTGCAGGGAAAGTAAAAATCTGATGTGGGCAGCACATGACTTTCCCTGCAGACTTATATCCATGTTCTCTTTATTTTAATTAAATTTATTTCACTTTTAATTCAATTTTCGTTCTCATTCGGTAACCGGACTTATTTTAAAATAAAAATAAAAATAAAATAAATAAAAAATGAATAAATAATAATAAAATAAAAATAAATAAATAAAATAAATAAAAATTAAAAATAAATTAAAAATACAAAAAATAAAAATAAAATAACATTTTCAAAGGTGGCGTAGAGAAAATACGAAAAACTAAAATATCTCGAGAACAGCTAGTCCTAGTGTAATGGGGTTGGTCTTATTCTTTTCGTCGTTAAAAATTACGTATTAAACGAGCATTTAATGGATATATCTGAATATACCTAGTTCTTTAGTTTAGATATTGACGATTTTTGCGGGCCATTTTACAAAAAAAGGCAGGTTATTTGTTTTCGAATCATACCAAAATCTAATCAGCACCAGGGTAACCCAGAAGTGACTCATATATCGAATTTTGTGAAATTCGGTCCATTAGTTTTTCAGTTAGAGTGGATACAAGCTTTTGCGGGCCATTTCGCACAAAAAGGCGGCTTCTTTTATCCCAAATCGTACGCAAAACTAATCAGCACGAGACTCGCTCACAGGTGACTTACCTACCAAATTTTGTGAAATTCGGTCCATTAGTTTTTTAGTTAGAGTGGATACAATATCTGCACAGACAGACACACAAACGTCATGCTAAAAATGGTTTTTTCATATTCTAGAGGTCTCGAAACGTGTAGTGTAGATCTGTCGAAAACTCGAGTTGCTATTTTCGACATGATTCCAATACTTTCCCTATACATTACCATGTATTGCAGGGAAAGTAAAAATCTGATGTGGGCAGCACATGACTTTCCCTTCAGACTTATATTCACGTTCTCTTTATTTAATTAAATTCATTTCACATTTAATTCAATTTTTGTTCTCATTCGGTAACTGGACTTATTTTCAAAGGTGGCGTAGAGAAAGTACGAAAATCTAAAATATCTCGAGAACGGCTAGTCCTAGTGTAATGGGGTTGGTCTTATTCTTTTCGTCATTAAAAATTACATATTAAATGAGCATTTAATGGATATATTTGAGTATACCTAGTTCTTTAGTATAGATTTTGATGATTTTTGCGGGCCATTTTTCAAAAAAAGGCAGGTTATTTTTTTCCGAATCATACCAAAATCTAATCAGCACCACAAGTGATGCATCTACTGAATTTTTTGAAATTCGGTCCATTAGTTTTTCAGTTAGAGTGGATACAAGCTTTTGCGGGCCATTTCGCAAAAACAGGCGGGTTCTTTTATCCCGAATCGTACCCAAAACTAATCAGCCCCAGATTCGCCCACAAGTGACTTACCAAATTTTATGAAATTAGGTCAATTAGTGTTTTAGTTAGAGTGGATACAAAATCTGCACAGTCAGACACACAGACGTCACGCTAAAAATAGTTTTCTCGTATTCTAGAGGTCTCAAAATGTGTAGATCCGTCGAAAACTCGAGTTGCGATTTTCGGCATGATTCCAATACTTTCCCTATACATTACAATGTATTGCAGGGAAAGTAAAAATCTGATGTGGGCAGCACATAACTTTCCCTGTAGACTTATATTCACGTTCTCTTTATTTTAATTACATTTGAGTCAATTTTTATTCAATTTTCGTTCTCATTTGATAACTAGACTTCTTTTCAAATGTGGCGTAGAGAAAATACGAATAGACTAAAATATCTTGAGAACGGCTAGACCTAGTGTAATGGGATTGGTCTTATTCTTTTTTTCGTTAAAAATTACGCATAAAACAAGAATTTAAGGGATATATTTCAGCATACATAATTTTTTATTTTAGATTTTGTCGATTTTTGTGGGCCATTTTGCAAAAAAAGGCAGGTTATTTTTTTTCGAATCGTACCAAAATCTAATCAGCACCAGGGTAACCCACAAACGACTTATCTACCAAATTTTATGAAATTCGGTCCATTAGATTTTCAGCTAGAGTGGATACAAGCTTTTGCGGGACATTTCGCAAAAAAAGGCGGGTTCTTTTATCCCGAATCGTACCCAAAACTAATCAGCACCAGATTTGCCCACAAGTGACTTACCTACCAAATTTTATGAAATTCGGTCAATTAGTTTTTCAGTTAAAGTGGATACAAAATCAGCACAGACAGACACACACACACACAGACAGACACACAGACGTCACGCTAAAAATAGTTTTCTCGTATTCTAGAGGTCTCGAAACGTGTAGATCCGTCGAAAACTCGAGTTGCGATTTTCGGCACGATTCAAATACTTTCCCTATACATTACAATGTATTGCAGGGAAAGTAAAAATCTGATGTGGGCAGCACATGACTTTCCCTGCAGACTTATATTCACGTTCTCTTTATTTTAATTAAATTTAATTCACTTTTAATTCAATTTTCGTTCTCGTTTGGTAACTGAACTTATTTTCAAAGGTGGCGTAGAAAAAATAAAAAATAAATAAAATATCTCGAGAACGGCTAGTCCTAGTGTAATGAAGTTGGTCTTATTCTTTTCTTCGTTAAACATTGCGTATAAAACAAGAATTTAATGGATATATTTCAGCCTACATAGTTTTTTATTTTAGATTTTATCGATTTTTGCGGGCTATTTTGCAAAAAAAGGCAGGTTATTTTTTTTCCGAATCACACCAAAATCTAATCAGCACCAGAGTGACCCACAACCTATTTATCTACCAAATTTTGTGAAATTTGGTACATTAGATTTTCAGCTAGAGTGGATACAAGCTTTTGAAGGCCGTTTCGCAAAAAAAGGCGGGTTCTTTTATCCCGAATCGTACCCAAAATTAATCAGCACCAGACTCGACCACAAGTGACCTACCTACCAAATTTTATGAAATTCGGTCCATTAGTTTTTTAGTTAGAGTGGATACAATATCTGCACAGACAGACGTCACGCTAAAAATAGTTTTTTCGTATTCTAGAGGTCTGGTCTCGAAACGTGTAGATCCGTCGAAAACTCGAGTTGCGATTTTCGGCATGATTCCAATACTTTCTCTATATATTACCATGTAATGCAGGGTAAGTAAAAAATTCATTTACCATGAAGTATTCAAATACTTTTGGGGGCAATTTTAAATTCATTTAAGCTTTTTCATCTTGATCCTTTTATATTTTACTTTTCCAAGCTGGTGAAGCATTTACTAGTATTCATTCCTCATTTATTTTTAAGAATCCCAGTCACTAATTTTTCTTTAATTTAGAGGATTTTACCAATGATTTTCGGTGATTTTTAATAATTTTATAATTAAGGTCCCTTCACAGGATGACTGGAATAGGACTCCCACCTACAATAAACAAAATTGTATTGTATGGTACACAGATGGCTCGAAGATTGGCACCAGTACTGGTGCTGGTGTTTGCTGTCTGGATGATGGCACTAAAATGTCTTACCCTCTAGGCAGTCATACTACTGTCTTTCAGGCTGAGGTCTATGCTATTCAAATGTGTTGTAGAATTTGCTATGACAGAAATTATAGGAGCAACCAGATTCTTATCTGTTCTGATAGTCAAGCTGCTCTTATGGCCTTAGGAAAGTCTACTATGATGTCTTCCCTTGTCTGGGAGTGCTATAATGCACTGTGTAATATTGCTAGCAATAATAAAGTCATACTCTACTGGGTGCCTGGACATTCGGGCATTCCAGGAAACGAGATGGCTGATGAATTGGCTAGGAAAGGCTCAAGTATTCCTTTTGTTGGTCCTGAGCCGGCTTTGGGTGTTCCCAATGAACTAACTAGAAGAACTGTCTATGATATCTTCAGAAAGCTTCAGTGCAAAAACTGGCATAATACTAAGGGCCAAAGGCAGGCGAAAATTCTCAACTGCAATTGCCCTAGCATACGTCAGAAGGAATTATTCAGGCTCAGTAGAACTGGCATCAGAAGGGCTGTCGGGCTCCTTACTGGACACTGCACCCTTAAAAGACACCTTAATATTATGGGTGTCATGAAAGATTCGCTTTGCAGAGGCTGTAAATACAGTGAAGAAACTGCTGTACACATTCTCTGTGAATGTGAGGTGTTCTCCGCCCATAGGTTCGAACACTTGGGTCGACATGTGATCGAGCCATGGGAGTTGTATGACATTCCTGTCAAGTGCCTGCTGATTTTTGTTTCGGCTACTGGTCTCTTTTAAGGACTTTCACTTGTTGGGGTAGTACAACAGACCTCTGGTCGATGTGCTGGGCTCTTCTGGAGCCACCCACCTTCATGTCATTCATTCATTCAATAATTTTATATGGTTTTTATTTTTTGATCATTTACTCATCACGATCGTGATATTTCTGTCTTTTTTCCCGCTATATTATCAGATGTTATGAACTCTTGTATTTTAAAATTCCCCAATATGTTTATTTCATAACAAATAAATTCTTTATTGTTTTAAGAAATGTGACTTTTTTTTAATATTTGGACATTTCTGAATATAAAAAATGTTGTTTTGTATCACTAAAACATATTTTTAGAATTTTCCAATCAACAGGGGGAGGGGTTTGAACTGTTCTTGATCACGGATAAGTTGAAAATAGAACTGATTAAACTTTGAATTGATAATAATTTTAACAGTTAGCACTTCTGAAAACACAACTAAGCTGTAAACATTTTAGGAATCCATACATTTTTAATTTTTTACATCGATGACAGATTAATAACTTAAAACAGGGTATAATCTATAAAGGAAGTCTGAAATTTCTTTGAGCGAGAAACTGTCGGTCATCGAGATTTAAAAAATGTGAAATTCTCGCGATCTAGCTTTAAAATTAATAGGAAGTATGTGGCTAGCGTAGTATCCTTCAAACGCTCTATTTTAGCTAATACTGCAACCGTTTATACTTCCATTTTCCATATGGTCATTTATGGGCTGTATATATGTAGGTTAAAGTAGAACAATAATACATAACATTGCAATAATGGAAACTTAGCTCGGAACAGAATTCACCCATCCCCAATGTCGATGCCCTCTATTTGTGCCAGGTGCCCAAAGTTTGCTTACGCCAGTCCCGAGCTGCAGGGTGATCCTGATACTCCATAATGTAGATTAATTCTTTTAATTTATCATTATGAAAATTTGCTATAATGAATATTTAATCAAAAAATAAATTCACAAGCCGAAAATAACAGGGGCAAGTTTCATGCACCATTTATATTTCAGCAAGTGATTTTAATTCTGTCTGTGCATCTGCTTTCGGGAACCTTTTTAAATTTGAGGCAGATGTAAAAATGATAAACAACCTGTTAGCACAGTGTGTAAAAATTCAGAAACTCTAGGTCAATGTATAGAATGCAGCAAAGACACTACACCCTGGCATATCTCAAAACAAATCAGTGATTAAGGAGAGAGATGGGATAGGAATGTGGATTGCGCTCATTCTAGGATGCAAATGCAATACATTATGATACCCTAGTAGAGGAGAACTATGGAAGAGCCGTAGCAGTATCGCAGCAATTGTTGACAGATTTTTCTCACTCCACAGGAGAGATTGTTTACGGAAAAAAGTCATTCTAGGCTATCACAAAGTGGGCCCGTAATCAGGATTTCATTAATCACCAGTTTTTCAAGTTTAATCGCCATGTGGCAACTGATGAGTGGGAATTTTAAGCTTTAGAAGGTCCCCCTTTCTAGATACTAGTAAGAGAGTGATCCCTGGATAGATTAAGTGAACCAGTGTAGGCTGACAAAGTGGCATGTTCGCAGATAGGTGATTTGTAGTCCGTATCAAGGCTGGAAGTGGTTCTTTTCTATAAAAAAATTCCTCAAATACTTAAGTGTATTATAATAACTTATTTTTTAAATAGCATACCCCAAGGTATGATACAGTATGTTTAGTTAATTGCATAAATTACAACATTTTATTGGGATTGAATTGGAGATACAGGCTTGTGACACGTGCCACCGACAAAATTTGCGTGCCCCTATGCAGTAAATGCACCCCTATACTACTCCATATTTCAGAAGTTATTGATCTGGGGACTCAAGTCTCCCGGGCCCATATGCAAATCATTCTTTTGCCCCTACCTGTCAGCAACCCTACTTGTGATGGGTTTGCTTTCAGTTTATTCATCAGCTGATGTATACATAACCTTTCTTTTCTGTTTTCCCAGCAACTTTTCATTCAACTATCGTGCAACCACAGCAATAAACGATAATTTTGAAAGTTGCCATGAATATTTTGAGCTACAAATTATATTTACCAAAAGTGTAGAGAAGATTATTAAATAATGTCTACTGCAATTTGCCAGCATAGTTATAACTAGCAATGCATAAACACATCTCATTAGAAGTATGATTGATAGAAAAGTTTTGATGCATAGTATGATTTTTTTTATTCATGTATTTCTATACTCTTATATCTATGATTACAATCCGAAATTTGTTGTTTTATACAATTTTTTCCTATTCCCTATAGAAATAATTTTTCAGTCTGTTCAGATTAAAGTGAATTATTTATTATTTCATTATCATTCTTTTACTATGATTTTTAGAAAAGCATACAAAATATTTATTAACATGTGTATTATAAATGTTTTCGTTTTTTAATATTTATGAAGGTCTCTAGTTAATTATGGCTAAAATAAGTATTATAAGTAATTTTACAGCAATTATGAATTTGTTATAAGTCATAATAGCAATCTAATATCAGTATCAGATTATATTGGTTCTTCGGTAATCGATAGTATCAGTTATTTGGTATTGGATTTTGTTTTGTTTCATGACATCCCTAATCCTAAACAGTAGATTATTGCATATTTATACAAGACAAAGTAAGGAATACTGGTTGGGAATCACTGCCATAGGTGGTAACTACCTTTTATAACAAGTTTAACCTAGATTAACTATTGACAGATGTAAATATAATTAATTCTGATCAGTAAATTATCACATATTTGTACGAGAAAAAGTACACAGCAAAAATGATTAAGATGGAAGGAAAATGAGAGAATAGCATATAAACTAAGATTAAAATAAATTAATCTATTATAGCAATTTTCATTAAAAGAAATTACCTGATGGCATGTAATAAGTAGAGCAGTCCAAACAAAAACCCCAGAGATAGTTTGTGCAGCAACTGTTTGTAAAAATATCGGAGGAATCACCGTCTCATTGGTGTAGGATTTATTAAAAGCTGGGGGAGATGAATCAGTAATGTCACTTGGTAAAGGAACGGACATAAAATGTCTTCTTGGTTGCAGTAAATCTGCACTTGAATTCATTCTATATTTTGGAAATCTGTAAAAATAAATAAAAGCTCCCATATAATATACAGACAACATATTAAGTAGAATTCCCTTATGTTTAAATACATTTTTTAATTAACAGTTTTACATATGCATGTTAAAAAGCTACAGTAGAACCCCTGTGTATCCCCCTCCCCCTCACATACACACATGCATATTGTATGTAGAAAGCCCAGACCACACGACCAACCCGAAGGCTTATGGCAGCTGTTTGTGTGGCCGAATGCATATTGTATGTGTCAATCCTATATAATAAAAGATGTTTATCTACATGTGTCACCTGTAGCGAAAAGTTAGCAAAATTTGGTACAGAGCTCAGATCTTGGACAACATGGCGAGATTTTTTTTAATTCAAATGTTCAAAAGTCATAAACATTTAAAATTGAAATTTCGCCATTTTTAACCCATTTATGGTGTAGACAATTTTGCTAAAATGCAATCTCTTTCACACATAGGTGCAAACAATATCTGTCTAGACTTTGACAAATAGAAGTCTGGACAGTAACTAGGATTTAAAGTGTAAATTCTAATTTTTGAAAAAATTTCATTCTAATTATTTTAATTTGGCATTATATTATCATGAATACGTATTGTACAATGATAAAAAATGACTTAAATCTGATGCAAACTCATTGAGACAGCATTCATTTTATTAAATGTTATTTCTCATATAAAAGGACCTTTTTCTTTTTGTATTCTGAATTAATGATAGAGCTCTTTTGTTTTCTCAATATGAGGTGTTAAAAGCAACATAAACATATTAATTTGATAATTTTGATTCTTACCTTCTAATTATACTAGATCTTAATTTTAAACACTACTTTTTAACTTAAGTTAATGAAGGACATGTACCCAATGTTTCTTTCAGAACTTTTTGGCCAGAGGCGGGAAGGGGGGGGGGGGGCAAATGATACTTTAGGGAGGCAAGTTTTCTACTTGCCCTATATAAATATATAATTATATATATATATACAATTTTTAACTATTATATTTACATATATAATAGTTAAAAAGTAATTACTATACATGCATATAAATACTGCAATTTGAACTACATACAGCCATAAAACAAATTAGAATGCTGATAACAGCTTCTTTTGTTCGATTTGCACCAGTTCTGTTCCAAATTTATAGTATAAAAAAAAGTAAAACATTTTACATTATAGCCTAAATTTATTAACATTTAGCTGGGTAACAAAATATCTCAGGGGGCAGATGTATGCCTGAAACAAACACTGAGTGTACCTGGAATGAATGCGCTCCGCACACCTATTGAGGGCATATTATGCCCATGCAACAAGTTATTTTTTTTTAATCAAAGAGAGCAACTCGTAAAAAATTTATTTGATTTTTAAGAATTTGTTGTACATTACAGTGTAATTTTAATCAGAGGTTTGCATCTTAAATCCCATGCAACATCAACTAAACATTTTCTAATTTTTAAATAAGAACATTATATATTAAACACATAGTAGGGTAATACCAGATTTCAGTTGGTAATTTTTCCGTTTTCTGGTTCTCGTTAATGTAGCAATATATGACAAGGAGTCATCTTAGCATATTTGCAGACCTCCAGTTTATTTATATTTTTTTTTTTGCTTTTGCTTTATATGCACCAAAAACCTGGTTTATGTATATCAGACCCAGAGGAAGACTGGCCATAGGATGGTCCGGGGCAATCACCGGGCTGGGTCCAGCCAGACATATCATAGGGCTGCTACGATGTTGTCCCCCCAAAAGCGCTTTTGACCAACCCCCCATCCACCACCACCAGCGCAGGGTCTGTGAGGCCAAGGGCAAAATCGTCGATGGGGTGGTGCTGGGGAGAGACATGGCGGGAGCCGGGAGTACCCCTTCAAGTCAAGTTAGCAAACTCCCAACTGATGATGTTGTGTGAAGTCAATGCATACAACAGCCGGTGGCGGCGAGAATGAATCCTATTTTTGCGACCGCCCCTTTTAAAGTACCGGAAGAATGTAGTGGAAGCTTTAAGAAATTACTAGAGCGTTCTCCTAATCATTCTTTCAGGAACTTATCATTTTCAGGTAAGTGTTACATAATTCTTAACAGTAGTGTATCTTATTTTATTAATATCTTATTTTAATGTTTTGTTCATTTACTTTTTAAATTATGTTCTAGAAAAAAGTTATTATGAATTGTGAACATTCCTTTTGATTTTTTGAATACTAATTTACTTTCTGTTTCAATCTTTAAGAGATAAAGATTATTTTTTGTCTGTCAAATATGTCAAAGATTTAAATTTTCAGCCACATGCCACAAATAAAGATATAAAGTAAAATTTTTTTAAAGGAATTTAGTAATTTTTTTTTTAGATTTCTGGATTGTCATAATGGACTTGTAAAAGGTAGTGCACAAAAAGCACGAGAGAAAAAACAAAAAATTCTTGCGAAGAAGCAAAGCAATGTCTACCTTTAAAATATATTTTTACTTCCCCAGCAGATAAAAATGTGTTTGATAATAAATCACACTAAAACAAAGAAAGCATAGATATTGACATCTTGCCCCAAAATGATAATAATAATGACCTCACTTTACCCATGTGTTCAGATAAAAATTTTGATGTATCTGATACTGCTCCCACAACACACAAAGATGCAAGTAATGACCTCAATGAACTTTGTACTGTTGAAACTACAACGAATGCCATATGCAAGCCAATTCTTTTAGAAAGTGATTTTACATATTTTGCTAAACCTTCACATTCGAACGTACAAATTTTTTTTAAATATCACCTAAATCAACCTTATGATGTGTCGTACGATCTTCCTTTTTCAGCCAGAAAAGTATATTTAAAAAAAGATGGAACTAAGTGCAAATGGGTGACTTTTTGCAAAAATACCAAATCCCCCTTTTGTTTTATTTGCATTAGATTTGGGAAATGTTTATTTTATGTTTAATGTCTATTAATTTTATTATATGGTACTGATCAAACAATAGTGTACAGTACAGCTTTTTTTGCATCATAAATTATGTTTTCAGAGTTACCAATATCAATTTCCATCTGATTCACGTATGAATACAGTTTTTAAAATTATTTAATCTTCTTGTGTTTGTCCTAAATGTATATAGAAATGTTGAAAATATTTTTTTTTATGGAATCTTGATTAAAACAAAGATTTCTTGTTTAGATTTTTATTAGGAGAGACTTTTATGTGATTACATTTTTGATTTTAAATAATTTTATTTGTTTATAACTTTTGTTTAAAGTATCTAAATAAAATTGTCAGCATTTGAAAGGTATATAGCACTCCTGCTCTCTCTCTCTCTTTATAATTGTGTTATATAAAATTAATAAGATTGCTGATTTAATGTACTTGTATTGATTGAAAATATTTGTAAAGCACTAGCAGAGGTCGTGCGGCCAATCACCCTTATTGCATTTTGCGAAAGAACACTCAATTTGGCAATTGAAAGAAAGATTTGACGAGATAGCATATGTCAATACTCTAAAAATGAATAAAATAATATAGAAATAGAAAATCTACATAGAAATGGTCGTTCTCAGTCAAAAGGTGCAATGTGGAAACAGCGGTTTGTACAACGGTTGATCAATAGCATTTCGAATATAGAACCACACCCTCTGTGAGGGTTTACCTAGCTATGCCTGCACATTAAAAAAACATCAAAGAATCCAACTCCACAGGCTGTCGGAGGTCGCACATAGCAACAGGTGTTCGGTGGCTCATAGAGCACAAGCTTATGTTAGCTGTGCGGATGTAACATGAAATTAAAAAAATTTACACTTTCACTCTACAAAAAACACAATTGAAATGAACCATTTCAAATCAAAACCAAATACGCACTCTCACATGCATATACTCTCTGCTCTTACAACACTGCTAACAGCCGTCCGTCCAAATAGTTGCTCTTAGTCCTCTGGACGAGTCGGACGGTCTGGGTCTTCAACACTGCTAACAGGGAAGAGACAGCCCAGTGGTTGGCGCGCGGGAATTGCACTCTGATGGTCCGGGTTCGATCTCCACCACTGCCAAAACTGCCACAGTGTTCATGCGGAGTACGATCATGTTAAACATGTGAGTTTGTAAGTCCTTCTAAGAGGTTGGTGGTAGGGGAAGGAGGGTATGGTCCCTATGGATGCCTCCGCCACTGGGTTCCGGTCTAAATTGGGTGGCACTTCCCAGCCGTCCAAACATATACCTTATACCTTTTTGGTAGGTCGGACGGTCTGGGTCGAAGAAGAAGAAGAACACTGCTAACAGAAACTGTGACATTAATTGCACTGAAAATTTACCAAATGCAAATTCCATATACTACAGCTGTACCCGAGACACTAAGCATTTCACAGATCATTTGTTCCTTCATAAAAGTTTTCCTTTTTTACACCATATACATTCTCCAGACACTGCCAAAACTGCCGCCGTGTTCATGCAGAGTACGATCACGTTAAACATGTGGGTCTGAAAGTCCTTCCGAGAGGTTGGTGGTAGGGGAAGGAGGGTACGGTCCCTGTGGACGCCTCCCCCACTGGGTTCTGGTCTAAATTGGGTGGCACTTCCCGACCGTCCAAACAGTTACCTTACACCTTTCTGGTAGGTCGGACGGTCTGGGTTTCAACAACAACAACACCATATACATTCTATATGTTCAATACGACTCATAAAATATGTCGACACTGCTTTTCGCAAAATTTTACTAAATAAGAAAATACTGACACTAGTTAAACAGAATTTACATTTAATTTGCACTTTGCTCGCCAAATGCAAGCTCTGAACTGTGTGATGTGGTGATTTCTAGCAACCCTTCTTTCCATTATCTTTGGAACTTCTAGCTAGTTCTTTTTATATTGAACTATTGGGATGAGCTTCTCAAAGTTTTGAATCTCATTAAATCAGGTTGTAATAGTTTTTGTATTTTGATTTTTTGATTTAAACATGGTTTATCATTAAATTAGTTTGTATTGTTTTTATTTTGATTTTTTGATTAAAGAATGGCTTCTGTTTTGGTTTCTGTTAGCAGTGTTGTAGCTAAGTTTCAGGGTATTTTATCAGGTTATTTGAAGTTTCATTTCTCAAGTGGAAGGCCAACTTTGGGATGTGAGAGAGTTGCTAATCGGTTGTTTTGTGTGCATTTATACCAAGAGAAGCAGCTTTTCATAGATTTTCTTCGGGAATCTGAGCTGATAAAGTCTATTGTTTTGTGCCAGAAATGTAATGTATCTGTGAAGTTCACTTTAAAAACTTTTATTTCTGATAGATAGATTTCATTGGATTTGTAGGAATGAATGTTTGTGATTTAGGATGGAAATTTCCATTTTTGTGACATGTGCTATCTTTTGTTTTTGTATGACATTTGTATTTTAATTCTATTTTTGTATTATTTTCATTGAATTTACATTTCTATATTGCTCTATGAGTCACAGAACACGTTACTATGCCTGACCTCCGACAGCCAGCGGGGACGTACTCTGTGCGGTTTTTTCAGCGGGTGAACGCAGCAAGGTAAGATGGAAAAGTGGTTGCAGGTTGATGTTCAAATTGCTATGGATCAACTGTTGTACAAATGGGTGTCATCACATTATGTGTTTACATTATCAATTTTTATAGTGTTGACAGGTATTCTTTCATTTTTGTACGATATTAACATTTTATGCATTTTTTATTTTTACTTGTATATTTTTCAATTATTTACACATTAAGCCTAACATGGCATTCATAATCACTTTTCAAACACCATCTTGCTTGGCGATATTTTAGCTCACCAAAAAGAATTGTAGATTATGCCAACATTCCGTATAATAAAGCTGTTCCATTTTAAGTAGAGATCTGTTTTACACAATTTTCTTTAGTAAATGATTTGATTTTGATTCATAGAATTTCACAATCAATGATTCCTTATTAAGCATATTTGATTTTACATATTCATATATAGTGAATCCTAAACAAATGCCTTAAAAATAAAATTTAAGAATGTTTCCTGCTTTAAAAATGTACTTTCCCTGTCCAGTTACAAACTAGCTTGTGAATTCATTTACGCTTCTTTCATACATTGTGTTCTAAATCAAAATATTGGCAACGTAAATATAAACTTTAATGTTAAATTTCTATTACATTCCTAACATGGCATTCATAATCACTTTTCAAACACCATCTTGTTTGGCGATATTTTAGATCGCTAAAAAGAATAGTAGAATATACCAACATTTTGTATACTAAAGCTGTTCCATTTTAAACAGAGATCTGTTTTACACAATTTTCTTTAGGACTAATCCGGAGACCAACCCATCGCACTTTCAGTCCAATCGCCAAGCGTTTCAATTGTGAGCGCTTTATGTTGTCAGCTAGTAATCTGTGTTTTTGGCGGTAATTTTATAACATCCAATAAGAATACAGTTTCTGTGGCTGCTACAGTTTTCTGATGCAAATGCGCATTTCTTTCAATATTTTTGACCGCAGTTGCACGTGCTTTAAGAATTTGATATTTTCTTTCTTAATCTGTAATAATTCTTTTTAATTTGAGTTTTATTTTTGTGGATTTGTTTTTATTGTCGATTATATTTTCCTCATGTCGTTAAGTAAGCGTGAGCAAATGCAAGGTGAATGTAGTGTTGTAAAACGAGGTAGAATGGATGTTGGTTTGAACGAATTATGTATAAGATTTTACTATAATTTGGAAAATAAAGATTTGAAAGAAGTGATTAATTGGTATGTTATGAAAGGAATTATGAGTGATAAGTATGCTTATCCTAAATGTGGAGATGAAATGAAGTTGAGTGCCTGATCAAATGACTGATTGAAGATTGAATGACTGATTTGTTTGAATGAAGAGTTTTTAGCATTTCAGCTGGAAGAGGAGTTCTGCAGGTTAATGTTTTTTGTTTAATTTATCCTGTGTTTTGAAATTTATTTTATACTTTTTTGTGTCTAGAAAATTGCTTCCTCCTTCAAAAGTTCTTAATCTTTTCAGTTAGAGTACAAACTTTTTTACAAGTATCAATTTTTCTGAAATTTTATTAGAGTACAAATTTCGTTCTAACACGGACCACTGGTACATTCATTCCATAGATTTCCCTGACCCTACACGGACCACAAATAGCACATAGTAACATTCGTTCATAGCACATAGTAACATTCGTTCATAATAGTAACATTCGTTCCACAAATAGTATAGAAATTGTAGTAAAAAATTTTAAAATTCACAAAAATCATATTTTGTAACATTTTTATAAGTACTATTCTATTCACTGTTGCTCAAATTAAATTACACTATCATTTACATTAAAAACTCTTGTTCAGAACACAGTAGCAAACCTCATTTTGGTGGGAGGAGCCAATTTCTAAACACTGAAGAATACGTCACTTAGGATAGGTGGAGCCAATTTCAAAACACAGGAGAGTGTTGGCACGATTTATACTTAGAAAAAATGTGTGGGGTGGGCTGGTCTCCGAATTTACCTTTCTTTAGTAAATGATTTGATTTTGATTCATAGAATTTCACAATCAATGATTCCTTGTTAAGCATATTTGATTCAACATATTCATATATAGTGAATCCTAAACAAATGCTTTAAAAATAAAATTTAAGAATGCTTTCTGCTTTAAAAATGTACTTTTCCTGTCCAGTTACAAACTAGCTTTTGAATTCATTTACGCTTCTTTCATACAGCTTGTTTTAAATCAAAATATTGGCAACGTAAATATAAACTTCAATGCTAAATTTCTATAATTTTTTAGAAAATAACTGTGCAAAATTATAGTTACATTGACATCGTTCAGAGGTTTATATTTTAACCACTAACTCACTAAGTTAGCTGTTTACATAGATATATTCTTAACGTTAACTATAGATTAAAAATAAATGTACTCTTAGCAGTTAAACAAAAAAGTATCTCGTCAAAAAAGTATTTTCGAATAATTTGATACTTTAAAGAACTTTCTCAAATTCTTGATTTATTATTAAAGAAAATCAATAATTAAGTGTTGCTGTTACAATTAAATTGCAGTGCCTAAAAAATGACTATATTTGTCGAATAAATAGATGACATTCACAAAATTATGAACAAAGTTTTAATCCGTGCACTAGAATTAACCTTTAACATCTTTTAACAAGTTTTAATCCGTGCACTAGAATTAACCTTTAACATCTTTTAACAGAAATTTTAAAAGTATGACTGTCAATAAAAGCAAAAAGGTACGTTACAAAATAAGTTGAGCAAAAAGCAGATAAAAAATCTAAATTCAATAAATGTCCTTGAAATTAAACATTATCCATTTCAAGGCATCAGCGATAAATGTATTAGACGATTAGACTTTCTTTATAAAAGAACAATATACAATAATTCAGAAACAACCCTTACTTAAAATATCAATAAATAAAAACAACTTTTAACAATTGAGTAATGTCGTCACATCGCACTGCAATACAATACGTGCTTCCAATTCTATCATAATCAAAACTGCTTTTAATAAACTTAAGACTGCTTAATTAGACGAATTAGAACTATATTCTACACCCTAATAAATTAAATATAAACAAATATTATTTAAAATAATTAGGACACAGTTCTAGACGTTCAGATTTTCGGAATGAATCATTGAAAGAAACAGAAAATGGAAGTACCACACGAATCACAGAAAGTCATATGAATCCCCATATTTATTCAAAAAAATATCCACGAATATCATACGAAAATCTGTGAATAATTTATAGCTTGTGATAAATTTACATAGTATAATCAATAAAGCATAAGAAAACATGAAAAGTAACAAAGCTCTCAAATTATTCTCTAATAAAATTGGCAACGATTTAAACGATCGAAAAAATATGGTAAAAATATTGGCAACAATAATAAAAATTAATATAAATATTTACTTATTTTTTTTTTAGTTTCTTGGGCTATGACTAGTGATTGTTTGATATTTTCAACATGTAAAAGCTTCCTAATAAGAGTGTTCATAAATTAAATTTTAAATTGTTTACTGTCGTATTTTGCATTAAACGCGCATACATTCTTTTTAAATCCCTCTAACCCTTAAAAACGTGCATGATAATCTGGTACACATCGTTTAAATTCTACCCAGTTTTTTAATTTGGTTAGAAATAATTTCATTTCTTTTAAATAATAATGCTGATATATAAGCTTGCTGACGCGCTGTTTCACACCCTGCAACATTTTATCATTAAGCACTTCCGGCCCTTTATAATGATTCTTATCCGTATGAGAGTTATTTTTCAGAAATTTTATATCTCATTTTATTAGAAAATATATAAAATCACAAATTCATTAAAAAATAACATGGCGAACCCTTGTGTGCTATCAGAGACAGTTCTTCATATTTGTGCAAAAGCTTTACATATCACTTGTAAAATATGAACTGAAGTTTGAATCTAACCATATGTTTATTCCGACTAAATTCTGCAAAATGTAGTTGCAGGTGATAAAATAATGGAAACAACTGAATCACCATTTTAATTCTGAAGCTTGTTTCAAATAAATTTGTATGCTACACAGCATACAAATTTCATTTCTCAGGAGATATACCCCCCCCCCCCCCCCTTTTTTTTTTTTTTTTTTTTTAATATTTATGGTTTTATTTTTGCATGTATGTTCAGATATTTCCTTATATCAGCCAATGTTTTATGTAGACTATAATAACCTTGATGTTTTCAGGCTTTACATATCAATTGTAAAAGCTTTACAATTGATTAATTAAACAATCAAAGAATTTAATTGTGAATATGGTTATACTGCATAGAAAATGATTTAAGAAGCTATACTGTACTAAAATGTTTATAATTGGTGTTATTAGTTAATTAAATGCAAAAGACTGTGCATCACTGCAACATTTCTTTTAATTTATGATTATTATAAATGATATTGCATAAAATAATGAATTTAAAAGGAATAAGTTTTAACCCTGAAATTTTGCTTTAAGTAATAATTTGCTTTAATACAGTGTTTAACATTTATTTAATTACTATATAATGTTTAGCATATTTATTTCAATTAGACATATTTCTTAATCTAAAAATTGAAATTATTGTTTTTAACCCTTGTATTTTATGAAATTTGCATTTATTATAGTAATTTAATAGGAATAAAAAACAAGCAGTATAATTGAACTTCTGTACTCCAACTAGCCAAATATTTTCTTTTAACTTTTCAGGTTACCATTTTTTGAAAACTGTTAAACAGGTCATGGAAAATATACGATTATAAAGTTTAGTTTTCATTTTAAGATTATTATTTTCATTTTATTGTTATATGAACAATGGTAAATTTTTAAGGGAACTTTTTAAAAATATTTTTTTAAGGAAATCTTATATTCTGCATTCTAGGCCACGTGGCATGCTATGGCCAGCGTTAGAAAAATCTGAAAATTGCTATATGCCCTTTGGAGTCCTGGAAATTATTAAATATATCAGTATAATGCTGACTGAAAATTTTCTTACAAGCATGACTGGCCAAGCATCTAGTAAAAAATAATACATGCCTGATTATTAGAATTTTTACCATGCTGCTCCAAGTCTTCGGACGAGTCGGTTGGTCTGGACTTTCGACACTCTAGGTATATCCATTTGCTGCTCATGTCCTTGTTGACGAGTCGGTCGGTCTGGATCTTCAACACTCTAGGTATATCCGGCCACCCACAAAAGTGCTCTAAGTCTTCGGACGAGTCGGATGGTCTGGGCTTTCGACACTCTAGGTATATCGTTGTGGATACCTCCCCCACTGGGTTCCGGTCTAAATTGGGTGGCACTTCCCGACCGTCCAATCTGTTACCTTACACCTTTCTGGTAGGTCAGATGGTCTGGGTTTCAACAACAACAACACTCCAGGTATATCGGGCATTAGATTTTTTTAACCCTCATCATGGCTGATAATTGTCCAAAAAAGTCCTGGTTATGAGTTAAAGTCTTACATATCATGAATGCAAGAAAATTTCTATAATGAAGTTTTAATTATTTGTCACGTTACAACTTACATCTAATGTATAATTTTCTGTTAAACTTTTCAAGAATATTGCATTCTAGTGTAAATATTTTGTTCATAATCATATATATTCAATTATAATTATTTGTAATTTTAAAGAATGTTTAATGACACTGCCAGTAAGAGCATAAATGACATTAAAGTTATATTTTTATTGCTATATTTTCTTTTTTAATTTTATTAATTTAAATAGTTTAGTTATTATTTATTTTATTTTTATTTTAGTTTTATTTTTTACTCAAATATTTAACATTGTTTTGCTTTGTTGTATTATTTGCTGTATTTGAAACTTATAATTTTCAGTTCTGATTGAAAATGAAAAATTTATGTTTGTTTTACTAAATATTTTTTGCTATATTTTATTAGGATTGCTTATAAATGGAAAAGTTATAAAACTGCATGTTAATTCTTCAGTTCATAAGTACAAAAAAAATGGTGAGTTTAAATGTGAACATTGTCCTTATACGACTAATATCAAAGCAAATCTTCGACGACACCTCCTGAGTCACCTTGGTGTTAAACCTCACCATTGTACAACTTGTGGAAAAAGATTCACAAGATCAGACGATCTAAGAAGGCATCTTTTTACTCATTTTCATGCATGAATCATTTTTATTTTATTTGATGGGTTTATTTTCAGTTTATTAAGCTTTGTATGTCATTATTTTTATTTTATAATTGATATTTGGTTTTCTTTTTAATAATATTGATGAGACATAGTTTTAGGCTTTTCAGTGCAATTTATACTATCAAAAATGTTTAATACTGTTGACAAAAAAAAGTTATTTTTATATTAATTGGGTTGGTGTGACTGTTCAAAGGTCTGATAAAACATATTTATTATATATTTATATTGATAGGCATTGATTAAATATACGCATATTTATGGTACTGTTGTGTTTATTCAACCTATCATTCATACTTGATGCCAATAATGGGGTTAATGGACCAAATGTTATTTGTTTTTAAATATAATATATATGCATGTTACAAATCTTCAGATAAATAATATTTAACCTTTTAGCACCATTGTCACCATCAAGTTTGAGTGGTAGTGTAACACTATCAAATATCTTTACTCTTTTATATGTATTTCATTTTAAATATGCTTCAGTCAACTAATGAAATAACTAGTAAATGATATTGAAATAAATATTTTTATTGTAACATACAACAATGTGCCTTAATAGATTGTAAATATATATTCTGTTTACTTGATAGGCTATTATAATACTTTCATACATGTAGAAAAACCAAAGAAACTTAAAAAAAAATGCATCATATTGAATAAAAGAAATTACTATTATGTAACTATATATTATATGACTAGATCCAGTTTCTGATAATTAGCATTATTTATAAAGAAAGCAATTATTAATATTTATTCAAATATGCTTGAAATTCAAGAAAATTATTTAATACTGAGTAAAAGAAACTGAAAATATTTTGAAGTTGTATCTGTATTTATAAAAGCCCCTATGATAGCCACATCTATAAAATGCATCTGTTATCCTCTCCTAAACTAAAACAGAATGTCACATTTTCAATTGTCAAAAGCCCTAGCCAAATGCAATTTCAGTCCCTCCCCCATCATTAATGCAAAGAAAACAAATTATTATGTGTGAAAATTCCTCAAATGAAGAGTTTTAGTCGAAAGCATGATAGTAAAAATTATATCTCCATACCAATTGCTATATAACATCTAATGAAGGCAGATAAATATATATATATATATTAATTAAATGGTGAAATGATGCATTTTGATCCCATTAAAATATCGTGATCAGACTGTAAAAATTTAGCCTCAATGTCAAAATTTTTAAATTGAACTACCACTTGAAATGGAAAACATGCATGAAAACACTTTTTTTTTCACAGATAACCTTTGAAAAAATGATCACCAAAAATCTAGAAATTTTGTTATGGATTCTGTTTAGATATTATTTTAAAGATTGTTTTTCATACTATTATTTGTGTCAAGATTAAAACTCCAATAATTTTCTGACAGCTATGAACTAATTATTGTGAAAATTGCTCAAATTTTTGCTTTAACTTTACATAAGTAAATTAATCTATTAATACTTCTTTAATTTTACCTTCTTTGACAAATTTTATCACAGGATTTATATACCTTCCTTTTAAGACAACCTTTACTTTCTGCAACCAGAATTAACATTTTAAAACCCTGGACAGAGATTATGATTTTTTTTTTCTCTAATTAAAATTCTGTGAATTTTTTATTTTCACAACTTTCATCCATATCCCATATTTGAGTAAAATCTCCTTTTTAATCAATTTGTCTTTCAAATCAAGGTTAAGAAAGCTCAAGGTTAATGAAATTTTGGTGTGGGGACAGTTTTATACAAATAATTTTAAATTCTAATAATTTTTCTTTTATTTTACTGTGATAACTTTCATTTCAAGACTCATATCTCTTATTTAAAACTAATCTCTACTTGATGCGCTCAGAATTTGCATTGTTACTCCCCAGACATCCTGATACACACATAATAGGACACATTTTAATAGTGTAGATATATATCAATAAATTTTCCATTCTATCTATTATCCTTTTCTTTATTGTGTACTGTGTTAAATGTCATTATTGAATTGCAAAACTTGTTTTCATTTTTAGTCTTTGAATTTTATTGTGTGATTACATTGTGCAATATTTACAATATCATTATGTAGCATAAAATAGTATGATGGAGCACAGGTTCTGTAGTCTACATGGAGAGTAAGAAATTCATGGAAGGCATGCGCAAAAAGTAACCTTATACTTGTAAATGGTGACTAGCTTTCAGCTAACTAAAACCAAATCACAGCTGAATTTCTAGAACAGTATTTACTTCTGGAAGCCTCCCACCGTTAAAGAAAAAATAATTAAATTATTAAAATTTAGGTGAAAAATAAAAAGTTTTGGGTTAAGGGCAGCTTGACAGAATTTGGCCTCCTCGCAATTAAAATAATTTTCTCTTAATTCATAAATTTTTAACAAACAATATTTCTAAGATGTTTAAAATCTTTACAAGTAGCGATTTGTGAGTCCTAAGCTATTTCACTATAACTTTGTTATGTACATGAAGCTTTGCGGCAGACTACTCAGCTTGTCGTGTAATATTACTGTGACTCAAGGAAGGTAAACATACATATATATGAGTATCATGTTTTACTCAGTGCAAAAGCATGACAATGGTGTATGCATTTTTTTTTTTATTATTTGCTTTTGTATTTTAAGATTTCTAGAAAACTGCTACACTTTTAATATGTAATTAACCTTTAAAAAATTATAAATGACCTCTAAATATTTACTTCAATGAGCCATTTGGTCCATATATTTTTAACATTTCTTACCCTGGCTATGGGTTTTGGCCAACTGTGATTACTATTGCTATTTTATGAATATAAAATTAAATTTTTACTTACTCAAGTGAAAGGAATAAATGTAACGAGTGCAATTCGAATATTTTTTTCACTAATTTATGAAAACATTTTATTGCATATTATATATATTAGGCAATCAATTTGTTTTAGATTTAATGTTCATTAACTCACAGACACACCCCTCAAAAACATTGAAATTATGCTCAAAGTGTATACATTCATCAAAAACTTGAATCTGATTCACAATACTTTTCTTGTACATTATACAATGTACATGTCACAATACTTTTCTTATACATTATACAAAGTACATGTCACAATACTTTTCTTGTACATTATACAATGTACATGTCACAATACTTTTCTTATACATTATACAAAGTACATGTCACAATACTTTTCGTGTACATTATACAATGTACAGAAATTAATACATATTTTTATGCTTAAGTTATCTGCTTATAATTTTATATACTTTTTTATCAAATTGACTGAATAAAAAAATCAACAAATGGTATATTGATGCAATGTTTTACTTTGTGTTTGGTTCAAGTTTTGTGTTTGCGTTTATTCATGTTAACTGATAATAGCATTTGTTTTGTATCTGCAATAAAATGTTTTACATTTTACAAAGTGCTGCTTTTTTTATACCTCTACTAAATATTATAAATGTAAATTTAAAAAAAAGAAAATGTAAAAGGTCAGATAAAATAATATAAAATTGTCTAATTTTATATTTAGTTTAGCCATCTTGATAAAATACCTATTTCAATGAACTCTATCTGTAGAAAAAAGCTGTTCAACTCCAATGTTTCACTATCATTCAGCTTAAATATCAATATAGGAGTTGCTTATCATTGTAGAAACAATTAAATTTTAGAATGTAAAACAAAAAATCTGAAGTGGAACATTTTACCAATATCAATTAAAAACATGAATTTATGAGAGTCGTCTTCATATAGTAGCAAATAGTACATATACTTCATTTATGATAGAACAGTTAAGCATTTTTATTCTCATGCATACTTAATTAGTTCAATCATACAAATTTTCAGAAAACCCTTAATGAACTCTCTAATCCCCTCTGGAATTTGATGCTGAATCCATATCAATCACCATCTAGTCAATCTTGAGAAATGAATGTTTCAAGAAAGTTTTTTGGAATTGGAAATTCTTAGTGAAACCCCTATTCTCCTCCAGAATTTGATGTTGAATTCATGTTAGTCTATTTAAGCTATATGTATCAGTCCATTTAAGCTATATCTCATTTACAGAACCAAAAGTTGAAATCCTTGGTGATTCCCTTAATCTCCTCCAGATTTTGATGCTTAATCTATATTAATCATTATCTAAGCACTGTCTATAGCCACTCCTAAGAAATCGGTGTTTCAAGGTAAATGTTTGATCCAGAAATGCACCAGAAGTGAAAATTCTACGTTAGCCTCCCCACCTCCTCTAGAATTTTATTCTAAATCCATATCAGTTATCATGTAAGCTCTATCTATAGCCAATCTTGAGATATAGATGTTTTAAGTGAAATGAAAGTTTTTGAACTGGAAATCACTGGAAGTAAACTCTTATTCTTCCCCAGAATGTTGTGCTGAATCTAAATCAATCCTCATTTGAGCTTTATCTATCTATAGCAAATCATTTAACATAGACATTTCTAGGAAAGAGTATCGTGAAAAGAATCGTATAGCAAATTATGTTTATCATAGTATTAAAATAGGTGTTCAAATTTCTTGCCACCAGCAGCTGTGCATGTTTCAGCCAAGATGTGCAAGACCAAGACTATCTCATTTAATAGGACCTTTCCTACAAGATGGATCGGCCGGGAAGGACCCGTCAGTTGGCCACCACAGTCCCCCCTTGATTTCTTCCTGTGGAGTTATCTTAAAAGCTTTGTTTATGAGGCCCTTGTTACATGCTGACCTTGTTAAGAGTTGTTGAGGCAACAGATGTCTGCGAGCTTCCTGGCATTTTTGAACAAATTCGCCAATCCATTCATCGACATTGCCAGACATGCATATCTGTTGTTTGAGCACCTACTTTAATACTATGGTAAACAATTGTAATTGATACTTGTAATTGTTATGTCTAATAAACCTGTGTGGTATTATCTGCATTTCTTTCTTTTTGTTTCTTCGTGCACATCTAGCACCCCATGATGGCATTTGCAGTCATATGTTCCTATGCAAAACAGGCTTGTTTTTATATGACTGACCTACCCTTAAAGTTTGTCTAAGACCTTTTGAACCACCCTGTATATGACAGTGCATTATAGCTGAGGAATTACACAAAATAAGTTTAAGCAAGTGTTTGTTTTAAAGCCTGCTGTCCTTTTTCTTTCCTCCTGAATTATTTTTATTTTTCATTTGACAAATATTATCTTTGCATCGTGAGTTATGCGATGCAACTATCTATTTACAGACACCTGCTTATGTTTATTGTGTGGTTTTACTTGTCTCTGTATACTGAAAAAGTAGGCTATTTCTTTTTTTCTGAAACTGAATGATACTGTTAGTATTTTATTTTATACTGTGTTTTAATGATTTTACTTTTAAAATCATACTAGGTTGCTACATGAATACCAAATTAGAATTTTATCTTTTCCAAATTTAAAAAATTGAACTAGATACACCCTCCTTTATATAGCAGTTGTCTGGAGACAAACAATCTTCACAATATATATTATGGTGCATTATACCTGAGGAACTACACAAAACGAGTTTAAGCATAGTATTTAAAATTCACTGACATTTCCAGGTTTGAGATGTTATCATAAATTTCCACAATTCCCTGATTTTTTTTAAAATTTAACAATTCCATCTTTAGTAAAACTAAAATAACTTTATTAAATGCAGCATACAACACAAAAATAATAGTGTCGACCGGTTTTGAAAGTAAGACACAGCCTTCTTTGTCGGGTCACATAATGCTATGAAAATATGAAAAATAACTACAACAGTAAATGGTTTTGAAAGCTAATAGAGCTAACACCATCAACAAATACGGTGGAAAAAAAAAAATCATGAAAAAAAATTTAAATTACCGAAATAAGAAAGAAGTAAATAAAATCGAAAAATTGAATCTCAGATTTCCAAACAGAAGAGAAGAGGCAATTATCATAAATAAGGGGTTTTAGCTGAGAAACTTTCTAGAAAGTTCAATTCAAAAATGGAATTATGTTGTGTAATTTGCTGCTTTTAAAGAAGTTATGTTAGTTTTATTGAATGACATGAAGGTGGGTGGCTCCGGAAGAGCCCAGCACATCGACCAGAGGTCTATTGTACTACCCCAACAAGTGAAGGTCCTTAAGAAAAGAGACCAGTAGCCGAAGCAAAAATCAGCAGGCACTTGACAGGAATGTCATACAACTCCCAGGGCTCGATCACATGTCGACTCAAGTGTTCGAACCTATGGGCGGAGAACACCTCACATTCACAGAGAATGTGTACGGCAGTTTCTTCACTGTATTTGCAGCCTCTGCAAAGCGAATCTTTCGTGACACCCATAATATTAAGGTGTCTTTTAAGGGTGCAGTGTCCAGTAAGGAGCCCGACAGCCCTTCTGATGCCAGTTCTACTGAGCCTGAATAATTCCTTCTGACGTATGCTAGGGCAATTGCAGTTGAGAATTTTAGTTTTATTACTTTAGCAACAATTTAAGATGTACGTAATTTCATCTTTTATCGGGTAAGGTATAAACCCTGTTATATCTGTAGGTTAAATATGCATTTAATTTTGGATGTGAAGTGGTCGTAAAGCTGACCAAGCATTTATAAACCAAACATGGTTTTAAAAAATATAACTGCATTTTCAGATTTATGTTGTAAACTAAGGGTTAAGCATAGTATACTGTACATGAATTATGCTTTTATAAGTTTCTTTAGTGTTTGTGCTAAGTTTATGACTTTTTATTTCTTTAAAATTTTCCATAGTTAATTCCAGATAATTTTTTACAATTCAGAAACTAGTTCTTCAGACCTTAAAACATTTTAACCAGTTTGCATGCTGTATCGTCTCCATTATGACACCGATATTTATGACACCGATTATTTATGACACCGATAAATGTCATAAACCAGATTTATTTTGTCAGTCAAAAACAGTGTCAATGATTTCCAGTCAAATAAACAGAATTATCCCATCCATATAATTTAAAACAAATTACCAAAGTATTTAAAGAAGCAATGTAAAAGTTTTGATTTATCTGAAAAATTTTTGTTACTATCTTAAGCGCAATTGTCTGGAAGAATAGGTATCTGTGTTGCTGTTGAGTTACTGTTAGACTGGATCCTAGAGACTCATGATTTTTAGAAAGTAGTTACTTTGTATTCTGGGGATTTTTTTTTTAAATATCACAATAATTGAGTGATAATGTATTTATTTGTATTTAAGGGAAAAAATTGTGTTAATTTAAAAAAAAATGACAAAACTTAGCTTTTTTTTTTAAATATACACTACAAATATATATATATATATATATAATATATATACACTGCTGGACAATTGCTAAGGGCAGATGACACTATCACCCATAGCAACCACAAAATGAAAGGAAGCAAAATGTGGGAAATTAGAATAAGTGTGCGATACAGTAATAAGAGGTGTGCATATACAAATTTTTCATTTCCATGCCTGTTTGTTACGTGATAGCACTGATAAGTTGTTCCAAGCTGGATAGTTGTTGTTCCAAACTGGATCATTGTTATACTGGATAGTTATTGTTCCAAACTGGATAGTTGTAGTGCTGGATAGTTGTTGTTCAAAGTGAAAGTTTTATGGAAAAGATTTAATTGATGAACTTGAAATTTTTGGTATGTCTTCCAGATATCACTTAGATGATTTTACGTGTGGCAATATTATTGGAAAGATCAAAGGGCAAAAAATAACAGATGTTACCAGAGAGTTCGACATCGCGTGTAGAGTTGTTTCATGGCTGTGGCAAGCATTTAAAACAACTGGAATGTGTAGCAAGCATCACAGGGGAGGTCGTGTTAAGAAGTATGACATCTACAGGAGACAGGTACCTTGTCCTATCGGCAAAAAGGGTCTGGCACACCACAGCTTAGCAGCTGGCAAATGTTTCTTGCTACCATAGGACAGCGGATCTCCAGAAAAGCTGTAGCCAGACATTTGGGAGAAGGAGGACTATATGCCCGCAGACCTGTTGTGTGTGTTCCACTGTCCAGACTGCATCATACTGCCTGTTTGCAATGGTGTCGTAAGCATTGCAAAGTGACCAAACAGGACTGGGCTTGCGTACTATTCTCAGATGAAAGTAGGTTCAGTCTATCATCGGATTGTAGATGCCAACTGATCTGGTGTGAGAGTGGTACTACTTATCATTCAGAAAATATCCAGGAAAGGGACCGATATCTGTCATGTAGTATCATGGTATGGGCTGGCATCATGATCAATGGCCACATGCCTCTACATGTGGTTGCAACTAGGACTATGACCGACCAATGATACATTGATGAAGTTCTAGTGCCTCATGTTCGCCTTTTCTGTTGTGCTGTCGATGATAAATTTGTTTTCATGGACGACAGTGCACCATGTCATCGAACACTCGCTGTTCAGGATTATCTAGTCAGCGAGGGTATTCAATGCCTCGTATGGCCAGCATGTTCTTCAGATCTAAACCCCATTGAAAATGTTTGAGATGCTTTATGGAGGCGACTTGCTGGTCGAAAATATCCTCCAAACAAGAACACCGTCATCCATGCACTGACAGAGGAGGGGGATAACTTGCCTCAACAGCTGCTGGATAATACTGTGCAAAGCATAACACGATGTATGGAATGTTACATCGTACTCCACGGTGGACATATCCCATACTGACACCTTTCTCAAAGGTACTTGCTGTCGTTCATATACATTATTCCATTTCTCTGTACAGAGCACTAAATGAACACTTTTTTCCTTTCAGATGTTTCAAAACCTTCTGTATTTTCAAGAACAATAAATGATCTTTATTCTAATGTCTGAACAGTGTGGCAACAATATTTTATCCTACTGTGCCTCCACCCCTGCTTAATGTTGTGCTACATTTCAATTTGTGATCCATCCTTAGCAATTGTCCAGCAGTGTATATATATATATATATTACTTAAAGTGTATATTTTAAAAATGCTAAATTTTATGTCATTTTTTTTAAAATTAATTGAAATAAATGTACTACCATGTACATTAATTAATCCATACCATGTGCATTACTTTTGTAATATTAATGTACATGGCATGGAAAATATGCAAATGCATTAATATTACAATTAATAATGTACATTAATATTACAATTTATATATGCTAAAAATATGTAACTTTAGCCAGTTTGTAGCAATGATTTGAGCCCCATTTTAATGGTGTTAGTGGCATACTCGTTCATTCATTTCTCCTGTGACTCCCTTTTGTATAAAGATTTTTCATCCATGATTCCTGTTCATCTTGTTTAAACTTATATTAATTATGGTTGTTCTGTTTCCAACTCTAACTCCCTGGATGGGTTTCAGTGGAGGTCCCTTCAACTATTTGTTCTCTAATTCCATGGTTTATTTTCTTCTCCATCTCCCAGATGTATCTCAACTGTTCGCCTTTACAGCACATGTATACAGGATTCCTGCCTCATAATAATATTTGATCTCTTAATAATTTAATTTTTTCCTCTATTAATGTTTGTAGTACACAGGCCATCCAAATAGTTGCTCTAAGTCCTCGGACGAGTCGGACGGTCTGGGTCTTCAACACTATGGTATTTATAGTAACTTATTATTATTAGGTTTAGATACTCAGACCTGATAAAGAGTCTAGTCTAATTAACCTCCAAATTAAGCTAGTGCTATTCATTTCTTTTTTCAGAATGGTAGCCATGATTTAACTGTTTTGGTAATTTTATTGTTTTAATGTTTCATAATTACTTGGAATTGGTTATTATTCTATCTTTCTAATATATCCCAAAAATATTGACCTCAGATTTTATTCCTTAAATATTGATCTTAAACATATAATATAAATTACAAAGTTGCATAAAAAAAGGTACAGAATTTTATGAATTGATAAAAATTTTCAGGGGATTAAATTTGAAGAAATACAAAATTTAAATTTTTATACAGCCCCGTACAAAAACATTTCCAATAGGTAAAATGTGCCCTATATACTAATAAGGTGATGTACAAAATTTCAGCATTTTATCATAAAAAGTCCCAGAGATATATTTAAACAAAGTTGGTGAGGGATTAATCACAAATGAAAATGTAAATGTTTACAGCAAGAGTGCAAGTGAAGCAATGCAGAAATGCATCATAGGCAAATAATATTTCCCTCTTATCTTTAGATTTATTTACAATTTTTCAAAAATATGCTTCCTGAAAAATACCTTAAAATTTTACATGATTAATTACAAAATAAAACTTGGAAATGGCACAATCAAAATGAACATTAAAATAGTTTGGAAATGTATGCATATGCAAATATCTGCCTCTGATCAGTGCATCACACAATCACAACAGACGCATCATCACATGAGAAAGTTGTTTCTGCTCTGCCACTGATCAATCGCCTCACTTACGCAAACGTAGCGCAAGCAGCCCGGCAGTCTGAACGACACTTAAGTATTTCATATTTTGCTACATTTTGAGAGTGTAGTTAGCCTGTACTGACAGTATGTCACAATACAATGAAGAACTTTTTGAAATGCTTATGCTGTACTGTTTATGCAATCGCAATGCTAAGGAAACTGCACGGGAATATCAAAGTACTTTTCCCAATTCTCGACATCTTTATGGTAGATTTATTTCCCGATTGGTGCAACGAGTGTGTGAACAAGGAAGCTTACATTATGTAAGTAGACTAGGTAGGCCCAGACTTCACTCTACTGATGTAGTAATTGATTTTTTGGTTTACTATGGCTTACTATTTGGCTTGCTATATATTATATTTGGCTTACTATTTTTTGGCGTACCATGTGCAACAGTATGGAGAATACTGAGACGGAATAAATGGCATCCATTTAACATTCATTTTTGTAATTAGACTCTAAATCAGGAAGATGCAAATCCCTCTTTCCTGAAAAACAATTTGGACTGACGAATGCTGTTTTACACAAGATGGATGCATAAATCCTCAAAATGAGCACTTTTGGTCTGACACAAATCCATTCGTGGTATGCGATATTCATCATCAGAAGCAATTTTCTGTGAATGTATGGTTGTTGGTGTTGAGACCCAGACCATCCAACCTACCAGAAAGGTGTAAGGCAACCGTTTGGACAGCTGGGAAATGCCACCCAATTTAGACCGGAACCCAGTGGGGGAGACATCCACAGGGACCATACCCTCCTTCCCCTACCACCAACCTCTTGGAAGGACTTATGGACCCACATGTTTAACGTGATCATACTCCACATGAACACGGTGGCAGTTGTGGCAGCGTGGAAATCCAGCGAGCAAACCACTGGGCTACCGTGCCCGGAATGTATGGTGTAGTATTTTCAGGAACCATTTGCTTGGACCCATACTGTATGATGGTACATTGAACAGGTGACAAATATGTTAATGAGATTCTGAATGCAGGTATTCCTGATTTTATGGATGAACTGCCCCTAACAGTACTTCCACATATATGGTTTCAACAGGACGAATCTCCAGCTCAACATACTACATTTGTGAAACACTGGTTAAATAACGAGTTTCCAGACAAGTGGATTGGCTTGCATGGGCCAGTCGAATTTCTCCCTAGATGGCCTGATTTAACACCTATGGATTTTTATTTGTGGTATCGTTTATGCACAACTGTTTATCTGTCACCTCCCTTAAATAAAGCAGAGTTGCAACAACACATTCAAGATGTTTGTTGTGACATCACCGAATAAGAACTTGATTGAATGCACAGAAGTGTTATCAGGTGAATGCAGCTGTGTATTGGCATGGATGGAAAACATTTTGAACACGATTTGTAATCTTTGTGTAACGTTATTATTCTTACACAGTGTAGATACTTTTGTACCAATAAATAGCACAATTATTATTTATTTATGTAGTCATTGTTTTCTTTCGTAATTTGTGTATGACCCCTGAAACGCGATCTGCTGACATGATTTTTCTCCTCTGAGAACCCAAGCCGATGTATTGAAAAGTGGTTTAAGTCCCAAGCCGATGTATTGAAAAGTGGTTTAAGTCACCATTTTTGTCTTCATATCTCTGGGACTTTTTATAATAAAATTCTGAAATTTTGTACATCACCTTATTAGTGTATGGGGGCATATTTTACTCATTAGAAATGTTTTTGTACAGGGGCTGTATAAAAATTTAAATTTTGTATTTCTTAAAATTTAATTTCCTTGAGAATTTTGATATCATAAAATTCTGTACCTTTTTTCACACAACTTTGTAATTTATTATATATGTCTTAGATCGATATTTAAGGAATAAAAGCCGAGGTCAATGTTTTTGGGATACCCTGTATATATATATATATATATATATATATGGTCATTTTCTGTTTTTCAATTTTGAAACCCCACCATTGATATTGTGGATTATATATTGCTTGATGATTGGATATTTGCTTTTTATTCTCCACTTGATTGATGAATCTCTATTTTTTTTACATCTTTACATGCAAGTATCTTATATTTTAAGTTATTGTTATATGAGTTACAATTTATCTCTAATCTTTTATTGGTATTTTATATCATATTTTTATTATATATATAATATTTTTTAATTCTAAGATATTTTTGGTATTTTTTTTTTTTTAAATGTGACACAAAAACAAAATATATTGCATTGTTGGGTATTGCATGTAGTTTGATTCATTTACCTGTTACTTCATTTTGTTGGTAAATGAAACCTAATGAAATTCTTTATGATTTTAATTTTTGGTGAGTGGTGCTGAAAGAGATGAGAGAAACTAGTAGTAAAATGTACATCCAAGAAATGCACATGATTTAAAATGGATATTTTTTCCATCTGAAGATGTGACAGCCTTAAGGTTCTTTTCATATGTGTATAGAATAATAATTAGTATTATTCCCCCACACACAGCATTATCTTCATCAACAGCATGATGTTTTTAAAATTTATAGAGAAATCATTACAATTAAAATATTTAGCAACAAATATGATTTAATTAATACGGTTTTTAATAGTATATATTTTATTATTTGCCATCAATAAGTAACTTTTGTGTACTATTTTATTAATTTTGAAAAGTGTTGAATAATATGGAAGTTGTGATGAGGGAACATTTATTAAAACTAGGAATAAACATTCTTCATTTCAAATATAATTATACTTCAGGCAGATACAAAGGTTTCTTGTACAATAAGCGAGACTTGTACAACAAAATAAACAAAAAAGGAATAAAATGGTTGTATTGTCAGAAAACTGAAATGAAAGAAGATTCTTAAACATAATTTTGAATAACGAGAATTTAGAAATACATTTTAAAATAGAATATTGCAAAAGAAATGGTTGTAATTTGATCCACAACAGATGCAGCATGTATGATCATGCAGTATTTTCTTAATGTCAGCAAAGCCTGCATAAGTAGTATGCTACGCCCATCTAAGTACATCACAGCCATGCATGGGAAACAGGAACAGGTGCACATCAACTTCTGTCAATCCTCCCATCCGCTCCTAATATCCACAGGCACATGCGAGCCATACCCTCCCCTCATTTAATATTTCTATTTTTTGTACAACTTCCTATCAAAACATACATACTATACCAACTTCTAACATAATGCAATTAATTTATGTTCTAAACCCTTTAAGAAATTAATTTATCAAGTTTAATACTGCAAACTTTTTTAATTTCTGGTCATACCATGGAAGGATGGGTCATACAGTTCAGTGGGAAGAGATGGTTAGTGGGTCATACAATTCAGCTCCAACCAATCTGTCTATAAATAAAGTTTGCATTGTTTTAAATGTAAATTTAAAGGTAAAGAACAAAGCAAGAGAGAGAGAGGCTCTCTAACTGCAGGGTTTAAGTATTCATATTCTGAATTTTTACATTGGGATGACCTTTCAATATTAACTTTCCTATTTAGCTGAATCATGGAGGTTGTCTCATCTCTAACCCCATGAGCTTAATACAGTTTTCCTTTCATTTCTTCAGGCATTAAAAGTCTCAATAAAAATAGCAAACTAAGCCAAACTTTGAGAGGCTATTTCTCCGGATCCAACTGTTAATTTGAATTTCAGATTTGGATTCAAAATGGTTGAATTAGTATACATGAGTGTTTTTTGTCCTCGAGGTTGCATTTGGTACTCTGATATACTGACACTACCATTTTTAGAGAGGTGATTATAGGAACACTTGATGTTTTTTATTTATTTAAATATAGTTATTAACTTATTTAATTTAAATAATTATTTTTAAGTGTTAAAAAACTACATTTTTTATGTGCCCCAAGACTTTGTGTCTTAGGCAATTGCCTAGGTTCATTTAATGGTTGTGCAGGTCTTGATTATACTGTATCCATGAAATTATGCATATGGTCAATACTAAGTCTTTGTTAGAATAAAAGCAAATAATTAGAACTAAAATTTTACTGCTGAAAACTTTATAAAATGGTGGTTTCATTCTATTAAAGCTCACCAGCTACATGTAACTGTTAAATATTAGGAAGACAATTAACTTCTTTTAAGCCGATACTTATTTCGTGCAGCTGACAGAGTCGCCACTTTTTTTATACCATTATACCAATGGTACAACTGACTTTATTAGTTACCATATAGCATCTTTAACTGTTAATGTTATAGTTTTCATGCAACTAACACATTTCAAAATCTTAAAACTTTGTTGTAATGTTGATTGTTCTAGAAGATTGAAAGGTAATTTTTACATGAAATATGCAATTTGGCAACTTATAAATTCTGCAAATATTTTGAAAAAAAAAAATGCATTAATGTAAACATTACTAAGTTGACATCAATGTCATTTACTTCTATATAAATGCAATTTTTTTCCTTTCGATTTTTTAAAATTTTCCAAATTTGTATAATTTCTAATATGTTTCTGTATATTAATTATAATTATACTCATTTAATATCTTAATTCAAATTAAATACATTTGAATTTAATACTGTTTTTATTTATAAAACATTTAAATTCTCATTTGTAGACATTCTTTGAGGAATTCTCAACATAAGTCCAAGAATGCTGAAATATATAAATTAACACCTTTCAAAATTATGCCTACTGCAATTTTGCAGAATAAAAGTATATACAAATAATTTAATCATACAATTTGTTTTGGCTGATGAATTACAAGGAACAGGCACAACTGAAGTTCTCTAAAAATATAAGATTGAATTATTCAGTAATGTTATAATAAGAATAGTCTAACAAAATATTTGAAATACTTATAAATTTACATATTGTTACATACAAAAATAAATACTCAAAACAACCAATTTCAGCATATTGTAAAATTATGTTTTGTGTTTATTTTACACTATTAAAATGCAGTCAATAGTGTTAATACGTATATCCCTTAATTTACAAAGCTAATACTTTGCCTAGAAACTCACAATTTCTCTAGTTAGACACCTGTAAATGTGTACAAAGTATTTGAAAATGAAAAAAAAATAATGTAGATTTTTAATTCAAAAATCTAAAAAAATAAGTAAATAAAGCACAAAATTGAACACTTTTTCAATACTTAAAATTATGCTAATTCTCATCCTAAAATCTCACCTTTTTTTTACACAACATAGTCAAAAATTTAAAAAAAATTGACTTTTAAAAATTGCAAAAAAAAATTTTTTTAATCATCTGGTGTTTAATAGAAATGAAATGTATAAAATCAGATAATGTTCTTTCAAATAAGTTTTTTTTTATATTAGTGTAATCATAAAAGTGGATAACAAGTCTATATAAGATGTTAGAGAAATTGTTTCCTAAATAGATGAAATGCAGTCAGAGTTTTAGTAAGGGAATATACTATATAGAGTTTTTCAAGAAATTGTTTGAACACTGCTCGTTATTCAACTCCCTTGAATCATGCAACCAAACCAAAAGTATCATTTGATCCGGAATAATATCAACTATAAATAAATGTGTATTTCATTTACATAAAACGTAATCTTAATTATTAAAATTTTACAAACTCAAATTTTTAAAGGGTAATGCCTACTTTTGATTTTAAATTCTGATTATCTAGATTCAAGTATCCTGAAGTAATATAAAGTTTATATATTTTACTCAAATCAATCAAAAATTATGAATGATTGAAATTTGGAGCTCTTAATGTTAAATTGGTGCTCCAGTCTTTACACTATACATTCTGAAATAATTTATCAAATGCCAGCCAGTTGACTATTAAGTCATAAAGCTTTGTGCTCTCCAATATTATTCCATAATACAATTACAATGAGATAATGCAGGGCATTCGTCAATGTGCGCAGCGGTCATGTCTTGTCCAGTTGAACACAAAACACACACAGGTGAATTGACAATATTAAAATGAAAGAGATGGGCACGAAGACATTCTGAAATAATCAGCTCATCAAGCTAATTCTTATTTTATACACCTCAATAACCTAAGCAAAATCTGTACCAATTTTGATTTTAAAAATAATATTTTATAATTATTAATTTTGTAATTCATATTTGAAATAAAAATATGAACAACATCATAAACAAATTTTGAACTCCTTCATTGTGATGCTTAATAGAAGCCATACTAAATTTCCAAAGGATACTGTTGAGAGGGGAAAAAATTAGTAGAATGCAAGCTCCAGTAGAATGCAAAAGTAGTAGAATGCAAGTCAAGTCATTATATAGCAGATAATCAAACATTGTTCTTATTTTATTGATGGAAAATATCCCTAGTTTAAAGTGTATTCAAATTAAAAATTGAAAGTAGATTCACATCTTTAGTTCCAGTATTTTTTATGATCTTAAGAATCTTACTTCACATTAAATATTCAATAAAAACTATGTAAAAAATCTGATGTGGGCAACACATGACTTTCCTTATATAATGCAATGAATTTACTACTTTTACAGTTAAAAATATATTACTCTTATGATACATACTTATATTCTTTACAAGATATTGAATTTTCTTCAATTAGTCGTCATTTTCATTGATTTAGCTTCATTTTTATCCAATTTGGAAAAATTTTCGTTAATTTGGCAACATTTTAAAATGTCGCCAAGTTGGCGACATTCCGCTAAATTCGTCGCCAAAATCTCGCCAAACGTTATAGACGGAGAAATAAGTTATTCTTACAGCAGATAAATGACTATTGGTGTTCAAATACAAAAGTATTACTCAAAGTATCTTTTCTCGTGAATGGAACGAGCTAGATCCATGAGAATGATGTCACCAAATTTATCGCATAATATTCCATATGAAAAGTGAACATGTTTCTCAACAGTTAATATTTTTTTTTTAATTTATGGGATTTTTTAATAAATTTATTTGAAAAATGTACAATATCTCGAGAACGGTTCATGCTAGTGGTCATAGGCGCCGACTACGGGGGGGGCAGAGGGGCACGAGCCCCCGCTGAACTTTTCCAGAGGGGGCAAAGCCCCCTCTGGGAAATTTCAATATTTTTTTCTAACTTCATATTTTACTAAATACCAAAAAATGAAATTTTTTTAAACATAAAAATAATTGAAAGAAAATCCTATCAACGTAAATGTCACATTTCCGTTCAGTCTTGCTAACATCTTCCTTACTATAGCTCCCTAAACTATCTCGCACACAAACCAAGCTCATTTTTACTCCCAGGAAACATGCTTACGATAATGACAAAAACACCTGGTTACCAGAACTTTTTCGACTGACCACCTAATTCAAAGCTAAATGGAATATTTACAGCCATGTTATTGGCATTTCCAAAAAATAGCTGTTTCCCTCCAGTAATAACTATAAATGATTACCACGAAGTAGAGATTACTTATTTTGTCTACCTAAAGAGATCTTATCTGTAATTACTCCTGGAACCTATATACCAGTGCTGCCTTTACATATGGCACCCATTCCGTTTGAAGCTGCAAACCCCGTGGGTGGTATCCATTCCGTGTGAAGTTGCAAACCCCGCGGGTAGTTTTGTTCCTGCTGAGCACGGGACGTTTGGCACAGCACCGTAGTCAGGCAAGGGCCAGAGGGTGCTACACCCACTAGGTATACTCAGCCCACCCCTATGGTAAAAATATTAAAGTTTTAGTTGTGATAAGAACTGTCAACTAACATGTCATCCAAATTTTGCATAAAAATATTATTTATGAGATTTTTTTTTTATAAATTGATTTATTTTAAAAAATTTTTAATTTAGCTGAATGTGTGGTTATAGTGATGATCACTTTATATACATATTTAATTTAAACATATTTAAATATAGACAATAGTGTTTGGATACTTTTGTATTATTGCTGGATTCATTGTTTTAATTTATTGTGTCAAAATCAACTGATAGGTAGTTAAGAGTTGATATTAAGCGTTAACTTGTATTAACTTTCAGGGTTTTTTTTTATTAATTAACAGCTTTGCTACTACTTAATTCTCATATTAAAATCCATTGTAATTATTATATATTATAATATTGATGCATAGTAACTATATGGATTTTCCTAATCAACCCTTAGCTTACTAATATAAATAGGCCTAAAAAGATTAAAAATATTTATCGTACAATAAATAAAACTGCTGATATCTTTCTTTCGACCCAGCCCGTCGATCTACCCGAAGGTGTAAGATGTCTGTTTAGACCGCCGAGACAATGCCATCTAATTTAGATTGGAAACCAGTTGGGGCGACATCCATAGGGACCGACCCTCTTTCCTTTGTTACCAATAGTTCGGAAGGACTTTCAAACCCACAAATTTAACGTGCTCGTACACGGGGACAGTTTAGGCAAAGCCGGAAATCGAACTCGGGTCCTCCGAGTACAATCCCCGTGTCTTAACCTCTCGGTTATCTGACTCCAAAACTGCTGCTTGTAAGACAATAACTTACAAAATTTCCTTGAGGAAAGCATATGTATGTCAGTTAGGTGACTACAGTTGCTTCGCTTGCATTATAATCCCCCTTTTTCAGGCCAAAATAATAGTATGCACTCTTAACAACCACTACTGCCGTTCGTTGGGCAGTTCATTCTTGGAGGTTGTTAAGGGCGTATACTGTTCTTTTGGCCTAAAGTAGGGGCCTAAAATGACCTCAAACCAATTGTAGGCACCTAACTGACATATGCTTGCTTTCTTCAAGGCGGCCTTGCAAGTTGTTATGTATTTATCGACTTTGTGAATCTTGTATATAACTTTATCGGATTGTGCCCCCCCTGAGATTTTAAAAACTCGGCGCCTATGCTAGTGGTCTAAAGTTTATGTCAATCGTTTTCTAAGGAAAAATTACATAAGAAATGTCTATTTGTGTAACTTTATTAAAGGTATTGATTTTTTGAGGATTTTTTCAAAATTTCACTCGAAAATTTTGGAGGGGGTCTGAACATTCGATTGTATTTTAAAACAATAGGCTTCCAGTATTCACGGATTGTGATTTTTGTACCAAATGTCATTCGAATCACTCCATTCATTCGTGACATATTGTCGCCACAGACTCACTGACACACACACAGACATCACCTCAACAATGTTCAATTCGTGATCAGAGATGCTTAAAACGTGCTCTCCCGTCGAAAACTCGAATTCGAATTTTCGACCCTGTCACAATACTTTCCTTATACATTATGTATATAAGGAAAGCAAAAGGTACATTTCAATAGAGATTATAGTTGATCACAAGTTGTTATTTCATCAATGATGCAGTTGCAGATGCTATTTAAATAGTTGTGCAAAAAATATTAACTTCCATTTGCTTCTTTTCTAAGACACATTCTTTATGATTTACTATTGAATATTAATATTTTTAATAATTGAAAAGTTATCACATTGAACGTTCGTTATCTGTATGTCTGCTCTTCACATATATTATTTATATAATTTTTATTATTTAAAATCCCCAATGAGTTTTACCAGCTTCACTTGAAAAAATATTGGGGGCTCATTAGCCTAAATGGCTTTTGACCTCCCTAGAATATTGACAATATTAATCTCCAGTCAATATTTGCATTGATTAAATTTTTTATATATAGATTCCGAAAATTCAAAAGTCCAGGGTTTAAAGATCCTCCGAGTATTGCCATTTCGAAATTTTATAAATAAAAATGAAAGGGGCCCCTTATGCAAATGAGATCTATATTTATTTATTCTTGATATTATTCCGATTCTAATGATATGTTTGATTTTTCGGTACAACCCTAGTAACATAAACGAGCAGTATTCAGATATTTTTTGAAGAATTATACAAACCATGTACTTTGTCACTTATATAACAGTGTATATCTTAAATGTATCATTGTATATGTAAAAAAAAAAAATAGTGGTTCTGAGCACACATATTCTATGTAAAACTTCTTTGCATTTATCATTGAAATTTTATTTCGATTGAATGAAAACCATTTGAAAGTATAATTTTGTTATATATTTTCACAAATTTTCATAGTTTCGATTAAAATACATGGTGCAATTCACTTATGTTGGATGAAAGTGACATATTTAAAAAAGTATCTATTAACACTTTTGACAAAAGTAGAAGAATAATGTATAAAAATAGGTTCATTAGAACATAAGATGCAGCACTGGAGACAATAACATGTCACTTATTCCAGTCATTACCACTCAGAATAAACATTTGGCATACAGAAGTACAAATGTGAGAATGAACCAGTAATAGATGTGGATGATGAATAACTTATATTATGCATTTTAGTTCCTTTGAGAAGTTTAGTCATGTCATAATTTAATCATTGTTATAATTAATAATTTAGACATTACTATAATTTTATGAAGATGCTGGCAAAGAAATTTCATTTTAAAAATATCTAAAATTAAAGTGAATATTGTATAGCTCCTGCTTTCTATGGTCTTTGTACAATATTGATGTTACAAAGGCAGCACTGATAGTATGGCAGTAGCCAGATTTGCTAATAAGGAAACCTAGGCAATTGCCTAGATGTGCCAAATAAAAAAATGTTTAAAATTATCTTAATGGCAAGAATTATTATTTATTTATTTTACTTTTTTAATCTTCATCAGCATGTATGGCATGATCTACCAATTGCATGTTCTATGTAACATATTTTCTACTGACAGGCTCACATCAGTCAGTTACTAGTATGTTTACAGGGTGTTTCGAAAGGACTGATCAGGCTTATACTTTTTAAACTATTAGTGCTAGACACATACTTCCCATTGGAAAATTGTTTTGAATTGTAAAAGTTTATTTAAAATATTTTCAAAACTGGGGGAGATATTTGCATAGAAATATGAAATCTAACTTTTTTATAACCCTTTTAGAGCAAAATGCCCAATTACTCAAAAATACTCAAAATTTTTATGTAATAATTAACTTGTTTGGCATCTGTCCCTATAAAATCAAAACATGGACAATAAAACAAAATTCCTAAAATAGAACAAGAAAACAACACTCTGCATCAAGTAATTTTTTAAAACAATTTGTGTGTGTGTATGTGAGGACCATCCACAAAATAAAACTTTAGTGTACATTGTGCGTGTGTGTACTTTTTTTTTTTCTATAAACCATTATTAAAATCATGTATAGTCTCCAAAAATTTGTGAGTTTTTCACTTAGAATTATACATTTTTTTTCCAATTGACTCCAGATTTTAAAGAACTTTGAGTAATCACACTTTCTTTACTAATGGTTCTATATAAAAAGTGATTTTCTGTATTTTTAATATATTACATAATTTTAAAAGTATTTTAATATAATACTTCTTTTGATTCAAAACAATTTTCCAATATAATTATGTGTCTAGCAGTAATAATTCAACAGTTATAAGCATAAACAATATTTTTGAATACTACTAACAATAAATAAAAATATATATGATTTGAATGACGTTAATTTTTCTGAAAGACTGTAAACATTTATTATTCACAATAAAACAACTCAAATTAAATGCATTCTCAATACTATCAATAGCAAAAGATATTTCAATAAAATTTGACTACAATTATATAATTAATTTTTGGAGGAAAATGCAAAACTCAAACTTTTGATTATGGATTACAATGTTGAATAATTCAACATATGAACTACATATCCTTAATTTCTAAACTTATTATATTTACATCATTGAAATATTATTAAATGCATTTAAAAAACAATATCTTATTTTATTCGATGTTAAAATATTTTTTGTTGCATGAAACAGAAAAATTAATAAATTGTATTATTTATATTAATTAAAATATATTATATAAATCTTCTTTCCTAAAAACTATTTTCTTTTCATACTTTTGTAATTCTGTGCATGGTAAGGGGAGAGGGTTACAAAAATAATGCCCAATGTAATGCTTACAGGAACAAGTCTCAGTACCACATTTTACAAATGATTGTTTTCTAAGTATGAATTAAAGGCAGATTAAAGAATATCTATAAATATAAGTTATCTACACATTTGTCATCAAAATGCATTTAAAATATTCAAATAGAATTGTTACTAAAATAAAAATACAATGTACAAACTTTAAAAGTGCAATTTTAAATATGTGATAATTTATAAAAAAAAATGATATGTAAAATTAAATAAATAAAATATACTCACCTAAATCTGAACACTATACAAATGTATAAGTTACAGTAATGTACTGCATAATAAATTCCCCAACAATAAAATAGAATGCAGAGAAATTTGCTTAATTTTATATTCTAGCATCCATTTTGATGTCGACTCCTTCTATGTCGATTAAGAGAATTTCGATGCCGAAACACTTTGGAACACAATTCACATTGGTGTGGTCGTTCTCCTGTATGTATGAGCATATGAACACTAAGATTGCCTTTCATAGAAAACATTTTACCACATATTGTACAAGTATATTTTTTTGCTACCATGTATGCGAAATTCACATTTCTTAAAAATACACTGGAGTTGGTAAGTTTAGCCATGCCTCTTCCAAAATCTGGAAAATGAAAAAAAATATATAGAACATCTTTATATATAATAAACAAAAAAATACAAATAGTTCAGGCATAAAAAACTCGTTAAGATTAATTCTTAAGTGTACAGCACATGGACAAGATCAGCAATAATGTTAAGTCTAGAGTCTATAATAATATGTAAAAAATACATGATTGTGCAATAAACTTAATAATTGGCAGCTCACAAGAACAAAGGTTCTGCTAAGAAGAATTGAGATTTATCATAATAACTTTTACTGGCAGAACATTAATTCATGCATATTTAAGAATATATATTAAAAAAACATGAAGTTATCTAGGGTTCAAAAGCAATAAAAATAAGAAATGTACATTATTAAAAAAAAATTTAATAATATATATCATAAACATACTATAGTTATAAAATATTGATAATTAAATTTTTGTAAAACAATGAAAAATTTAGGTTTAAAGGAACACTAATTACATGCTGGTGCTAAAGCTGTCTGTATAAATTCAGAACCTAGACCCTAATATATTTTGTGTTACCTACAATGCTGATTTGCCCATCATTTGTCTAATTTTAATGCAACTATATTTAAAATACTGGTGTTTGTTGACACTAAGTCTTTTAATAAAGCAGGAGGCCAGTTAGAAATTGGACCCTTCTGAAAATTATTCAATTCAAAAGTGGGCCCTTTATAATATTTTTAATCTAAAAGCAAATCTTCATTAAAAATTCAAATTGTGAGAAAAGGACCCTTCAAAAAACTGGAACAATTTGAACAATTCATAAAATCTCAAATTTGAATTCATAAAATCCCAGATTTTTAAAGTCAATCTTCACAACATTTTGTTAAAGGGTATTCTAAAATAAAATGCTTTATAAAAATTGAATCTTCACACAAATTTGATTAATGAACTAAAATAAATAATTCACAACATAGATGAGCACAAAAATGTCTGATCAGTTGGAAAAAAAATATATGAAAAGTAAAAGTACCAAACTTGCTATAAGTTTTCTGCTGAGCTTTTTTGAATCTTTTATAATATTAATTTGCTTTATACAAAATATTTTGCTCTTTGCAAAAATGAAAGAAAAAAAAAACTGCAGGCCTTGAATTGAAAATAATTATAAATGGACTATAATAATTATAACCTTACTAAAATAATATACAATTGTAATCAAAATAAATACCTATTAAAATTAAACAAATTGCTTAGTTCAGAATAAATGGTCATTCCATTAGATTTATTAAATCATGATTTGACTTTAAAAGATTGTTTCAAATGGAAGCTTTGTATTTTGCAATTACAGAACATAATATATACAGCTTTAATAACACCTTATGCAAATAAGTAATTTACAATTCAAAATACAAATACTGGATTGTATAAAATATATTAAAAATATTTAATTAAATTGAAAACATAAAATATACATAAAAAAAACTTGATAATAAAAACTACTAATTTGCATTAAATATAGTGCTGTACACAGTGGCGGGCTGTAAAAATATTAACTGGTACCCTAAAAGAATTTATCAAGCGGTATGTATTTAAAATGTCATATTACTTCCAGTTCGTAATATGTAGTGAACTAATAGACAAATAACTGCATAATTATTTTGCATTTAAATTTCTTCGGTGTTTGAGTTACATTTGTGATATTCTTTTATTAAAGGTTTTACATAATTGATTTGAAATACTTTTCATAATTTTTCAAACACTCAAACAATGAAAAATTTGAACAAGTGGTGCATTTTTATATACACCAGCTCACCTCCATCCTATATATTTTTAATCTAATATTTATATATTAAAATAGGTAATAATATTGCTTTAGGTTTGAAAAATAAGTAACTAAATTCAAAAATTACAAAAGATAAATATGTATGACACTCTAACCAGGGCCTGGCTTATGGAAAATAGGACCCAGCCGTTGGGGGTGCCCAACCAAACTTTCTAAAATTTATGTGCACTGCCAACAGTAAATAAATATTGAAGTAAACAGAAAATGTTATGAAGCAGAAGATAATCACAAGAAAATTTATTTATTTACAAATGCAGGACATTTGACAATAAAGCCATTAGCCAACTTCCCAATATCTTTGAACAATACAACTAAAATCATCAAGTGCAGTACACATGTCTAAATGTTCTCTATTCATAGATCATCCACAATTATACAAGGTACAATCACAAGAATATAAATTTAACTTAAAATCATATTAAAGAATTTTAACAAAAATGAATAATTTTGTTAAAAAGATTTTCTGATATATTGCTGATATTTTAGATGTTTTCAGATGAGCTAAATTTCATTTTTTGGCAGAAAAAATACTAACTTTCTAGTGAATTTTACAATAATTCACTCAAACTGCTGCTTGCTCAAACGTTGGAATATATATACAGGGTGCCCACTTATATCCATTACACCCCCCTTAACTTCTAAACGGTGACAGCTCAGGCCATAAAGTTTGTGTCTAGGTATAGTAAAAAGGCTATGTGCTACTCGATGAGACAACTTACAACGCCATCTATCGGCAAATTTTAGAATTAGCGGTCCTATCTCGTAACAGGTGAAAGATACGTGAAAAAAATCAATTAGAAAGTTGTAGAGCACTCTCGATTTAGTACGAAAAGATACCTTGCGCACATTAATACTCAAAACAGAATGCAAAAAATGAACATTTGTTTGGTCACGATTTCGAAAATTGTCATGTCATAAAGAGCGGAAGAAAGAAACTGAGACACTTCCCTGTCTTCAGGATCATTTATTTACAATAGTATATTGCTCAAAATGCTCTCCGTTAGCCACTATACACATTTGCACTCTGGACTGGATTTCTCACTGCACATTGTGCAACATGGCAGGTGTTACGGACGCACAAGCATCAGTAATGCGTCGTTGAAAATCCTGCAATGTTGGCAGAGAGGTCGAATATACCTGCCCTTTTATGTGTCCCCATAAGAAGTCCAATGGGGTCAAGTCAGGTGAGCGCGGGGCCACTCAACGGAGCCACCATACCCAATGACTTCATTCTGGAATGTCTCTATTAGGTACTGCTGAACGTTTGAAATCTTATGCGGAGGTGCGCCGTCATGTTGGAACGATACATTTAGGAGTTGGTGCAACGGTAGATTCTCAACAAAGTCGGTTATTACATCCTGCAGCAGCTGCAAGTACCGTTGTCCTGTTAACGTGCCCTAGTAAAATACTGGTCCAATGAGCCTGTCATTAAAAATTCTGCACCAAACATTAATCGACCAGCGTTGTTGATGTCGAACTTCGACAGCATATCTCGGATTTTCCAGTGACCAGGTATGAACGTTCTGTTTAAAAATCTGTTATTAAACATTCCATTCCTCGAAAAACATGCCTCATCCATCCATATTATATCTGCCAGAAATGTTGGGTGGACCTCTAAGTTATTCATCACAAAGATGCACCACGTGTAACGTCTCTCAGCATCTCTTGGCAGCAATCCCTGCACAGGTGTGGATCGGTATGGATGAGTACCTGATTCATTCAGGATTTTCCAGACGCGGCTTTTTGAGAGGCCACAATTTTCACTGATCATTCTTGTGCTGCTCTGGGGATGGGCGAGAGCGTATGCTAGCACATCTTCAGGTTGCATTTTGCATCCTACATTACGAGGTGTACAAATTCAAGGTCGGCTGGTCATGCAGCCCGTCTCCCTTAAACATTTTACAACTTTTAAGATGGTCTGCCATGTAGGATGCGGGCCTTGAGGGAAACATTCACGATACAGCCTTGCAGCTGATTTTGCCTTACGCCCACATTCACCGTAAATTAACACCATCTCGCAATACTCGTTACTGCCAAATTTTGCCATAACTCTCCGCTTTAACGTACAACCCAACAGAAACATCCTTTTTATAGTAGTAGTCTCTAGTGAACAGGTATGACGTTCCATCCTCATTTGCATAATACATGAGATCCATGTGATTTTTATACCAGACATGGTTGAGTTGAGCTGTGTGTTTGGAGAGACGATTTTGCAAGATCAGCAGAAAGTTTTCATGGTTTGTAGAGACATTCAGTAAAACACGCAACTGGTGGGGACAGAACCATGGTCCTCATGAATGCGAATCACGTGCATTTCCCCTGATTCACAACACAGGCTAGTATTTAGTCCTTAAGGTGGTTTTTTCTCACTTCGCTTCATAATCAAACAAATGTTCATTTTTTTCATTCTGTTTTGAGTATTACTGTGCGCAAGGTATCTTTTCGTACTAAATCAAGAGTGTTCTACTACTTTCTAATTGACTTTTTTCACGTATCTTTCACCGTTTACGAGATAGGACCGCTAATTCCAAAATTTGCCGATAGATGGCATTGTAAGTTGTCTCATCGAGTAGCGCATAGTCTTTTTACTATACCTAGACACCAACTTTATGGCCTAAGCTGTCACCGTTTAGAAGTTAAGGGGAGTGTAATGGATATAAGTGGGCACCCTGTATATATATATATATATTTAAAAAAATTTATTAGTAAATAGTATAAGTCAAAAAGTAAGGATATCAACTGGTTTCAGAAATAAAATGAACTTCTTTTTTTAAAATAAAAAATCTGATGTGAACAGCACAACTTTCCAAGCAGACTCAAATTTATTGTCTCTTTATTTCATTAATAATGCATTAAATTCAGTTTAATTGCAATAAATAAGACATATAATTAATTGAAATTACACTGAATTTACACTTTTAATTCAGCTTTTGTTTTCATTTGGTAACTGGATTTATTCTCAAAACCAGCATAGCAAAAATGCAAAAAAACTAATATCTCGAGAAAGGCTAGTCCTAGAGTAATGGGGTTGGTCTTATTCTTTTCATTGCTAAAAATTACATATAAAACAAGCATGTAATTGATATATTTAAGCATATGTAGTTTGTTATTTTAGATTTTGACAATTTTTCAGGGACTAATTCGCAAAAAAAAGGCAGGTTATTTTTTTCCGAATCATACCAATATCTAATTAGCACCAGGGTAACCCACAGGTGACTCATTTACCAAATTTTGTGAAATTTGGCCTATTAGTTTTTCAGCTATAGTGGATACAGGCAAATTTTGCAGGCCGTTTTTAAAAAAAAAGCAGGTTCTTCTATCTTGAATCGTATCAAAAACTAATCAGCACCAGGGTCATCCACAAGGAACGTACCTACCAAATTTTACAAAATTCAGTCCATTAAGTTTTCAGTTAGAGTGAATACATACATTGCACAGACAGATGCACACACACAGGCATCATGCTAAAAATAGTTTTTTGTATTCTAGAAATCCCAAAACGTGTAGATCCGTCAAAAACTCGAATTGCGATTTTGGGTATGATTCCAATTCTTTCCATATACATTACCATGTATTGCAAGGAAAGTAAAATGACAAAGAAACAATACCAGTAAAAGCAAGAAGTTGCCTGTTTTACAGAAAGTTTCCTACTTATTCTGTTACATCTGCTCTGTCTTTCTTATCCTGAAAAGGATACAATCGTTTCACTACTGAAACTGGTTGATATCCAATATTGATAATTAATCATGCATAGTTAGGGTGTGCAATTTTCTAAAATCAACTATATGCTAATGAAAATTTCTAGTTGCCAGACAGTTTTAATAATATTTAGCATAGGCTAAAGTGCAGTATAGTGATATTGGCTAACATATATGTTAAAAGCAAGAACTACCAATGCATGGCAGCCATTAATCATTGAAAGTTGAAATGATGATGATGACTTTACATGCGGCCACTCTTAATTTATGTAGGCACTCTACATATTCTAACTGAAAATTAGATCACGTTGACATAAACCAACACTAAGTATTCAGAAAAATACTAATACACAATAGCATTAATCCAATGTTTTTATCCTCTGATTGACATAAAAGAAATTCTTATATTGGAAAAAACCTCTTGGCATTATCTCTTAACTTTAAGAAAACATATTTTTATACCGAGGATTTATTTCTTTATTTATTTTTTGTAGTAGAAAAGAAAAAATTATATTATGTATCATATCCATTTTAAAAGTTAATACACCACACCAGTAGTAAGTAGGCACGCATATATTTTGAGCCCTATGATCACCTGTTTTAAAATAGTTGCCAAGATTCATGATTATTGCTCTTGAATAAAAAAATATACCTGGAATATAGAAATATACACTACTATCCGTAAGTATTTGGCCACCTAATAAATTTAATATATTTGAGGATGTGGAAAATGTAACAAATATTTATGGGGTAATATTTAAGACACATCACTAAACACGTATAAATAAACTCAGAATATTTATAAACAAATAAATAAGATCCAAATAATTAAATTTTTACTTTATCTGTGTCCACTTTCTTAAATACCAAAGTTTAAGCATTGTCTCAGTTCAGTGTGTGTTCAGTACCAAAGTTTAAGCATTGTCTCAGTTCAACTTGTTCAGTGTTTCTGGTGATATTTTCCTCCATTCTTCTTGTAACACTTTTGGGGGTATTTAAAAAAGTTCAAGTTGAACAAACTTTTCGTACCTTCCAGTCCAATTCATCCCACAACAGTTCAATTAGATTGAGATCCGGTGATTGTAATAGCCAAAGCATTACTTTAAACTTTCCTTCCTTAGTTAACTTATCTAAATACTTTTTTATAGATCTTTGCTATATGTTTTAGATCACTGTCCTCTTGGAATATGAATTTTAAACCAAAAATGCACAGCCCATGTGGCAACATCTCACTTTCATACATGTAAAGGTATTGCTCTTTCTTCATGTTTTCTTGTATCATGAAGATATTACCAACTGTATATATTTCCACCAAAAACAGCCCCATATCATTATAGAACTGCTACCATATTTCACAAAAGAAGTTAAACATTGGTTATGATTTCATTCAGCTACAGCCCTGTGAACGAAGACCCATTGTCTTGTACCAAAAACTTCAAATTTGGATTCATTACTCCAAAGAACATTTTTCTAATTACCACTCATCTAATTCTGATATTTTTAATCCCACTGCAATCGTTTCTTCTTGTTAATGGGTCTTAAGAATGGTTTTCTCACTGTTACTTATCCATTAAGGCTTGCATAAGTCTGCATTTGACAGTAGCAATGCTAATGGGTATATTCCTGTTCAAATGAATCTGAAAAGCTAATTCAGGTGCAGTAAGGCATCTGTTACATTTGCTAGTAATCACTAACCTTCTGTTGTCAGTTAGAGTTGTAATTCTGGGTGCTCCAGTATGTTTTCTATTAGAAAACTGCCACCAGCTTTGAAGTTTTCAACATTATAATTGACTGTTTGTCTTGGAATATTTAATTCACTTGTGATTCAGCATGTCTTTTTGTAAATTTTGTAGTAAGCAATAATCAAAGAATGCACTTCCAGTGAAAGCTCATTTGATTTTGGTATGTCTGGAATTTTTCTTATAAAAGACAATTATGTGAAAAAAAGTGATAACGAAATATTTTAAGAATTGAAAGGAAACTAGCTACATACAAAGAGAACACATAATTGGATGGTTTCATGGACAGATAAAGAAAAAATGACATTGGGCTAATTGTGTCAAGAAAATCCAGAAGAATCCATTAATCAGCATCTTCAAAAAATGTCTTATTTAGCACAAAATTGATACAAGATAAAAATGCATTTCAAATGCTAATAATTTTGATTACAACAGTTATAAAAAAGTTAATCTACCATTTTGTTAAAATTAAAACAAGTTACAATGAAATGATGTATTTGCTCAAAAGCAAGTAAAAAGAGGGTGGCCAAATACTTATGGACAGTAGTTTGTGTGCCTGTCAGGAATGCCATTGAGTAACATCTGCAATAATCTTTATTAACAATTACTATGATAGATAGAATAAATTAAAATAATAATGAAAGGTAACTTTAAGTTTTAAAATTATTACTAAGTAAGGAATCTTAAAAAACATAAGCTACTCTCAATAATATTAATGTCAGGTATACAATGCTAAGTAAATTATTATGTTTAATTATAAGCATAAATTGTAAACAGTATTAATGTGATAACAGGATTACAAATCATTCAAAGGAGAGAAAAAACAACATTTATAAAATATTTGAATCATGTTTCCAGCATCAGTTTTATTCACATTTGAGCTCATTAGCAAGAAAGGTCTATTAGTTGCACTGACAGCACTAGAAACTTGATATATGCAATTCTGCAAATACAATTTCAAGCTTTAGAAGGCAATTTATTTTAGCAGGTTTTATGACCAATTACAATATGATTTCACTTAAAGAAAGTAAATATGCAATAGCAACTTCTGTACTTTTATGTCTTCTTCCAAGACCTGAAAGATAATGTAAAATTGATAAAATGCATATTTATAGAAGTTATAAACAAATTATTTTCATTTTAATGAAAAACTAAATGTATAAACTAGTATATTAATCAGGGTTCATCAAAATGGGCTCAAACCGACAAAACACACTCAGGTTTTGTCAGGTGGGACTACTAAAAAAACCTAATTGGTGATCTAAGCAGGTTTTATCAAAATTTCCTTGCGTTTTTTCTACTGGGTCATTACAGATACAAAATTTTGTTTTTACATAACATTTTCTTATTTACAGAATCATATAAGCAGACAAAGTGCATAAGTAACTCACAGTTATAATCAAGGGGAATATGCCTTCCTTAATTTTGTTGCTAGGGATGGATTTTGAAATATCAAGGAAGATTTAAAAAATGCAAAATTTATATATATTTTTAAATAATACAAGCAAAAATTCATACAAGTATTTTTTATAGAGTAATATTGTTAGTGCGTTTATTATAAACATTCTCATTTTTAGTATTTATTAAATTTTTGAACTTATTTCTGGTGTCTTTCTTATTTAAATATTTTATAAGTCATTGTCAGTATCCCCTATATATATATTTTTTTTTTCCATTTTTTAAAAGTTTTCCAAATTTACAATTTTTTATTTATTCATTTTCAGTTGGTTTTCTAAATGTTTTAAACATTTATGGGAGCTAATTGTTTTCTAACCTTCTTTATAATCTTACCAATGTTTGTCATAATAGGACTTACAGTGTTTTACGATATTTGTTTTTCAAAACCTCCTAAAAATTTTCTTTTACTATGAAGCATCTGAATACGTTTTAAGACAATTTTAAATTCATCCCACTATAATTTAATCATCCTAGAATTTTCAGCTTTTACTTTTTATCAAACTGACTATTTTTTTATTTTGCCTGTGCCCCTTTTTGTTTTTAAATATTTTGGTATTAATCATTTTACATTTTTTCAAACTGATGGACCATTTTTTAATTTATTGCTTTTATTATAGTTAAAAAGACAGACTACTAAATTTTCTTTAATTTAAGATTTATACCAATAATTCTAGGAAAATATTTCATTCATTTATATTCCTGTTTAGAGAATTATATCCCAGAAATATTTTAATCTTTATTCAGCAATTTTTTAATCACATCATGTGAGCTACTTGCCAAAACAAACCTGAAGTTTCTCTCGTACATGAATTTAGTTCACTTAGATAATCAGAATATGTATATATTAATCGAAGCTACAGTTTTTATAAATAATAATAATAAAACCCCATTTCTTTCAAAATTGCAAACAATGTATTGACTGTTATTCCTGATTTATAATTATAGCCTCCATTTAAAAACACGAATGTGTATTAATCATTTAATTAAATAAAGACAAAACATTTGATTCTAAAAAGTCAGTTAATAGACATCCTATTGATGTTCAAATAGTTTTAAAATACAAATACGTACAAATAGTTTATGTCAATAGGATGTCTATTAAATGGCTTTTTAGAATCAAATATTTCGTCTTTATTTAATTAAATCATTTAAAATCCACTGTGTGTGTTACCACTGTATGTAGTGTATTAATCAATAAGCTATTACATTTAATATTATCTGTACATATAACCTTGTTTTCTTTTTAATTAGATGAAAGTAATCTAATTGCATTGAAGTTGGCATACTATATCAGATTCTTATGTGCAGCATACTAATTAATAGGATTATTAATAGATTTAATAAATTCACTTTTTAATTTATACTTTGCACATATGAATGTGAGGTTTTATTAATAAATGATCAATTTACATCATACATGGACAACATGCATGAAGAAATCCTAGTTTAAGAGTTTCCTTAAAATACTCACTGATAAAACCCAGAAATGAGGGGGGTGGTCTCAGAAAAATCTGAACAAATTGGGCTTTAAAATTAAAACAGTCTTGTTCAAACTCTGATATTAATGTCTTCTTAATGAAGTATGTATTGATGAATTTGAAATACATGAAATGCACCCATGCCTAGAGCCTGATTAATGCACTGGCCTCCAGAGCCAGAGCCCTGGAGGTCAGTGCATTAATCAGGTATAAATAATAAAATAGATATAAATAATTTTAAATTAAATTAACCCCTTAAATTTTGGTATGAATTAAAAAATTTTAATCAAAAATAATTCCTTAATTAGTATAAACTGGTAATTTTTATTTTAAATTATGGAAATATGATAATAGTTTTAAATATTATACATTTTCTAAAAGTCTTATTTTGAAATAAAACATGTGGAAGTTTTCCACAAGTACAAAAAGGACCTTCAGCACAATCGCCCTGAACTTTCAAATTTGCTATGGGATGATGTTTTGCATGTGTTTGGTACGCCTGCCGTGAGTGTAAGGGGGTTCCCAATTAATACCCAGCCCTGGGCCCTTGCTTAATCAGGCCCTGCATGCCATCTATTCTTAATAAATTTCTAGTAAATATAAGTATTTTATTAATAGAAAAGGTTTTGACAACTCACACTGCCATGTGAGTTGTCAAACCATACTGCAGTATATACAAAATGAGTGAGAATATTGGTATCTCTATAGAAAATGAAAACTGAAATCATTTTAAACTAATCATACAAGTTTATTCTAAAAAAATTTAACTGAAAAAAAATACAAAAATTGTAACATTCAAATAAAGGCAAGAGATCCAGATCTAGGCAAAAAAGAAAAGTAAAAGAATCAATACAATCTTTCAATAAAATGCTAAAATCATATTAATTAGATCGTTACATAGATACGACAATGTTTATCAAATTGTTAGGTAACATGGATTTTCTCAAACATAATACAGTGAAATCTCAATATTTTTTTTTATAGGGCAATATACAATATAATAATTTTTTACCAGGGATATAAAATAAAATTGCCATAAATGCAGTAGGTGCCCAGAATATAGCTTAAAATGGACTAGAATTCACTAAGAGGTTCACAAATGACTTTTGGTCCTGCAATTCAAAGTTAATTTAAGTAAAAGAAAATTAAGAAATGGCATATTATTAATCCCAATACACTTATTTATTTTATACGCCTAATTTTTGTTACACCCTAACACAACAAAAATTCATTGCATATATTTTTTTTAAATATATTTTTCTTTTATAACTACAATTAATAATACATGTATGAAGTAAATACATTTCAATATATCATCATCTAATGCAATCAGTGAGCAATATATAAAAAATAGGCCATACGGGTCATAAAATACAAATGAATGAAACAAGAATGAAAATATCTTGAATTTATTCACAAAATAAAATTGTCAAATGTCAGCTTAGTTGTAAATCATACCCATTTCTATGTAAAGTTCTCTGCCTAAAGCTAAATATTTAGAAATCATATTTTTGTGAATAAATAATGCGTTTCTATTTAACTGTAATAATACAATTTTAAAAGTTTTATTTTTAATAGGAGGTGGTTAAGATGTGTGCGCATTAAAACATATTTTTGAGGGTAAATTTCTGCAAAGTCACAACAAAAAGTACTCTCAATTAAAAGGCAAAACACATTGTTATTTTAATTTAAGATTATGTAAACCATTTAATGTTACTTTACAGCTTAAATGAGGCTAAAAATTATGAGTAATTTAAAAAAATTAAATGCGATTTCATTTATTTGATCGTTTCTTACAAAAAAAATTATCAAATGTATTTTACTGTCATTGAAATTTTATTGTAAGAGCATATTATGACTACAATTTACAAAATTTCCCACTTCAACACAACGAGCTTATTTATATAAACATACTAAAAACAAAACAAACATTAATGACATGAACGCTTAGCGAACGATTCGTATTACTGCACAAAAGCAAGTTCATTCAGGAAATAAATTGAATGATTTTAAAGTGTATCTTTTTTCAATTTATCTCATTATTAAAAAACTTTAATAATATATTAAATGGTTTAATAGCTTTCATTTTTGTTTCTATTTACAACCGAGTCCAAACCGATGTGGTCGAATAAGTTCGATTTGTTTCAGTATCCGAGTCCGACATCTGTTCAATTTTCATGGCGATCGTTTTGATGGTTTTTGTATGAAACTTGTTTTTCTTTACAAAAAAATTAATCTGCGTAATCTTTTTTCAAAATGGGACGGCGTTCAATTAATACCACTAAAAGTGGTAAATATATGAACCCAACTGATCAAGCAAGTAAGTTATGTTCAATGTACAACTTTAAGCAAATCAACATTGAATATACAAAAACTTCGCTCCAACTATTTAAAAGACGTTGTATGCTAAAAGATATTTTGTTAAAACAGTATTAAGCTGGTGTTTTTTCTACCTTTGTTGATATACCTATATTGTTTTTCTTGTTCTGGCGAAGAAAGATTCTTTCACTTGCAAAATTGATAGATTTATTGTTTTTCATTTTATGCTGTTTTTTAATAAAATACCTTTTTGCAGGCAACATTGAATAATTGTAACTTATAAAAAAATCGGTTCGTTCATTAATGAGTTGTCAAAAAATGTTTCAATATTATCAATTTTTTATTGTTCTTGGGTTGGAAGAGGGATAGGATGCATTATTTGCCTAAAATGTTTCACATTGTGATGTTTTAATATACTAGACACGAATAATTGATTTATCATGTTTTTATTAAAATGTATTTATTCACATTCACACATGATTTCCCAGGATTCAGATACTATTTATTTCCTTCCTGTTTATCCAATGCTATTAACTGAAAAGGGTTGTGAAAGTTTGGCAAAGCTGTATGGTCCAAAATCCACCAAATCAACATATCAACAAGCTATGCAAAGGATCTTTGCATGTACACCACCATATGTATTTTTGGTGTTTTGATGATTCGGAATTCTTTTAGTGAGCTCAACTGAAATAGTAGATAAAATTAACATTAACTACTGAAAATAGGGAAAAAAAATGTTTAATATGCACACACAAAAAAAAACCCCCATAAATCCAGATAATAGGTCACCGCACGTATTTTTTCTAAGTACAAATCGCACCACATTGGCGCATTCTCCCGTGTTTTGAAATTGGCCCCACCCATCTTAAGTGATGTATTCTTCCGTGTTTAGAAATAGGCTTCTCCTACCAAAATGACATTTGCTACTGTGTTTGAAACAAGATTTTCTAATGTAAATGATAGTGTAATTTAATTTGAACAGTGAATAATACTCATAAAAACGTTACAAAATAATACTTTTGTGAATTTTAAGAAAATTGAGTAACTTTGTATAATTGCAGAATAAAAAACTTATATAATGAATAGTACTCATAAAAATGTTCTAAAATCAGATTTTTGCGAATTTTAAAATTTCTAATGTACAATTTTATCTGTACATGTCATATAGCAAGATCACTTTATCCATACAACCGAGGATCCGAGCAGGGGTTCGACCTGAAGGTCGAAATCTGTAGAACAAATGTACCAGTGGTCTGTGTAGGGGCAGAAGTTCGACCTAAAGATCGAAATCTGTGGAATTATTTTTTAGTGGTCTGTATGTACCAGTGGTCCATGTAAGAGCAGGGAATTTGACCTAAAGGTCGAAATCTGTGGAATAAATGTACCCGTAGTCCATATGTAGTCAGTGGTCTGTGTAGGGGCAGGGGTTCGACCTAAAGATTGTTTATTTCAAAATTTTAAAAAAAAACTAAGAAAGAAGTTTATGCTCTAACAAAATTTTAAAAGATTGATACTTATAAAAAAGTTTCTACTCTAACTGAAAAGATTAAGAACTTTTAAAGGAGGAAGGAATGTTCTAAACACAGAAAAATATAAACCAAGTTTCAAAATATGAGATAAACAAAAAACACTAACTTTCAGGACTCCTCTTCCAGCTGAAAACAGTTCATTCAAACAAATCAATCATTCAATCTCTCACACATGACATTGCATCTCCACACTTAGGATAAACATACTTATCACTTACAATCCCTTTCATAACACACCAATTAATCACTTCTTTCAAACCTTTATTTTCCAAATTATATTAGAATTTTATACACAAAATCAAATAATAAAAGCACAGTCAAAAATATTGAAATAAATGTGCTTTTACATCAGAAAACTGTAGCAACCACAGAAACGTGTTCTTAAGTTCTTAAACATGTTTTTATTGGATGTTACACAATTACCGCCAAAAGCATACTATACAAGAGGTTATCAGATTACAACATAAAGCGCTCGCAATCAGAACATAGTACATGTCCTATTCTCCGGTTTAACCAAAAAAACATACATTCTAAATATTCACAAAAGGAGCAAACAATTTTAAACAGGAAATTTATATGAACTCCATGGTGAAGATACAGAGCCTCATCTCCAGCAACTGCGAAGGGTGTAGGAGGTTTAGGGGCATAATATTAATGCATGATAACATGAGGGCTAAGTGAAAGGACATGCAATGTTTTAAACTGTACTGAACTGCTGAGGCACAACCAAACTAAGCTCCACCACTGTCTGAACTACTGAAAACAGATTAAATAGTTTTTGATAGACTGAATAATTCTACTGAGTATTATTATTATCATTACATATTATGCCAATTGCTTAGTAACTTGAAAATATCAATAATCCATGAAAATATCAAATATTATTTTAATTTTATTTAGGAATCGGAGTTGGCATATTTTTACTGACTTCGACTCCAACCTAAATTGCTACCAACTCTGAAATCACTGAGAAGGGTGATAATGTAACTTTAGGCAATGCAGCTGAATGCCCCCTAAGCTTTCTCTCTAGCTCTATCTATATCTCACTTTTTTCAAGGGTCTTCGATACTGACATAAATAGTAAATAATTTTTTATATCGATAGTTTTTTAATTGATAAACATTTTATGTTTCTTTAATTTATTGCCCAAAAATTATTCAAAAGTGCTATTAAAAAATTATATATTCCAAAATAATTTTTGTTTTAAACAGTTTTATTTAGGAATCGGAGTCAGTAAAAATATACTGACTCCGACACTACTCTCTAATGGCTACTGACTTTGACACTACTCTAAATGGCTGCTGACTCTGACTCCACAGTCCTGCTATACAATGCAGTCTGATTAAAAGGTTTTAAATATTGAAAAAAATTATTAATTATGTTTTATGAAGGGTGTTAATAAATTATAAAATTTTGCCTAAGCTGCTGTTTGAAATAATCTGAAAAACTAATTTTCTTAAAGATAAAAGAGGCTGTTTTTTGCCTCTGAAACTAGTTGATACTTTTAATTAACCTTTTATGAAGATTATATTTTCAAAATGTCAGCAAAAGTTCAGTATATAAAAGTTTGTTTGAGATTAATAAAATTTTAAACATTATATTTTGTGCAATAACATAATTTTCTGCTTTTTATTAAAGATGTTTGATTAAATTTTATTATTTATAGGAAAGGAAGCAAGAAAAAGAGAATTGAAAAAGGTTATATTTTTAAATTAAAATACTGAGTTATAAGTATATATACTTACTGAGTTTTAAAGATACTGAGTTATAAATGTATGTTAAGCAAGATTCATATAATCCTTTAAAAGTCCCAGAAATTATTTTTAATCTTTATATAAAGCTCTGCAATGTACTTATTTATTTATTTATTTTTTTTTAATCCTGTTTTTTTTTCCCATTTAAGGATAAAGTTAAATAATACAAAGATAAAATTATTACATACTTACATGCTTTAAAATGTTTGTTGCTTTATTTAAGTGATTCCTATTATATTTTACTTGTAATACATTATATATAAGATGTTACACAACTAAATATCTTTTAAACAATTGGTTGTAGACCCGTGTTTTCAATTTAAAAATTCTTTAAGGTAGATTATCAACATATGCAAATTTTGATCATATGACACCTTTTAGTAAAAAAAACATAGAATGTAATTATATATACTGGTTTCCTAGAAATTTTATTTTTAATTTTAAAATATTTTTTATTAATCAAATATAAAATGATCCATTATCATATGATCAAAATCAGTGATTGGAAGTAGCGCACTACCAGTAGCGATACTACTACAGTAGTCACTACTTTTTCTCATAGTTTGTAGTGAAATGTACTGTTTAAAAATAAGTAGTGCAGCGAGTAGCTTAATACAATAAATCACTAGTTTATGTCGAGTTTTGACGCTACTTTTAATGTTACTTCAGTAAACAAACAAGGTGCCATTCTACATATATATGGTCACCCTTTCTTCCTTTTTACAAAATTTAATATTCTGCGCAACAATGTACAATTTGCAAAGTACCAAGCGCTTTAGAACAAATGAAAAATGTCGGTTGTTTTAGTTGACGAGACATTTTCAGAGCTAAGTGCCCATCTCATAATACCAAATAAGGCGAGATGGAACTTAATGCATTCTGGCTTTGAATGCATATGCCGGTTCCTGAGAGAGAACGAGGAGAAACTACATAAAGAAATGTTGCAGGGTTGGGAAGCCCATTGCCTCATGTTGTTGATTTTTCATCCAAAACATCCTGCTTCTCTAATTGCAATTTTGAGATGCAAATTCTACTAAAAATGAACAAACATGTTTTAAATAAATAGTTTTTACTTTTATTTTATTTTATACTTTTGTTTTATTTTATTGTTTTCAGAAGTGAGTAAAAGTGTGAAGATGGTAATTTGATTAGTAAATCTGGGAATCAGTAAATTTTACTTATTCAGAATAAGTATGTTAAATTACTACAGTATACCTATATCCTCAACTTTTTGTGTAAATTGAAGCTGTGGCAAAATTTGTCTTATAAAAGTAGCTATGTAGTGACTACATTTTAAAGTAATTTGTTGTCACCACTTTTTTTAAAAAAGTAGTTGTAGTTAACTACATTTTTCATAAAGCATGTAGTTCACTACAAAAGGAAAGTAGTTTTTCCAACCACTAATCAAAATTACCCTACATATCATTAATTAAAGTGTTCAACGGATAATAGGGTGCATATGGAAATTTTCGAATGAAATTTTTATCTTTCAAAAATTCTTTGTTTAATCCCTGAAATATATTTTCACTGTATCTTTTGATCTATTCTAAGTTGTGTTTCACAGCTAATTTTGCACATTAAAGAACTGGGTCATTTTCAAAAGATATGAATATAAAGAATAATTTGCTAAATAGAACTTTCTTTATAGAAGGCCTATATAAAATATTAAATTTTGAACTTTTTTACTGAAACATGTCTGGTGACCAAAATCATTGTAATCTGAATGTCTATCTTATTTGAAACATTTCTTAAATTAGATCAATTGGTCTGCAACCAATCACTCTAGAGATAATTAGTCATGCATTCTCTTTGAAATATCCCTATATGTTGAGCATTAAGGAGTCCCTTTCTACTTTCCCTGCAATACATGGTAATGTATAGGGAAAGTATTGGAATCATGTCGAAAATCGCAACTCGAGTTTTCGATGGATCTACACGTTTCGAGACCTCTAGAATATGAAAAAACTATTTTTAGAGTGACGTCTGTGTGTGTCTCTGTGCCATTTATGTATCCACTCTAACTCAAAAACTAATGGACCGAATTTCATAAAATTTGGTATGTAAGTCACTTGGATGTGACCTTGGTGCTGATTAGTTTTTGGTACGATTTGTAAAAACAGAACACCCCTTTTTTTGCGAAGTGGCCTGCAGAAATTGCCTGTATCCACTCTAGCTGAAAAACTAATGTACTGAATTTCACAAAAATCGGTTGATAAGTCGCATGTGGATTACCCTGGTGCTGATTAGATTTTGGTACGATTTGGAAAAAAATAACATGCTTTTTTATTGTGAAATGGCCCTCAAAAATCGTCAAATTCTAAACTAAAAAACTATGTATGCTCAAATATATCCATTAGATGCTTGCTTTATACGTAATTTGTAACGATCGAAAAAATAAGACCAACTCCATTAAACTAGGACTAGCCATTCTCGAGATATTTTAGTTTTTTCGTATTTTCGCTACGCCACCTTTCAAAATAAGTCCAGTTACTAAATGAGAACAAAAATTGAATTAAATTTAATTAAAATAAAGAGAACGTGGATATAAGTCTGCAGGGAAAGTCATGTGCTGCCCACATCAGATTTTTTACTTTCCCTGCAATACATGGTAATGTATAGGGAAAGTATTGGAATCATACCGAAAATCGCAACTCGAGTTTTTGATGGATCTACACGTTTCAAGACCTCTGGAATATGAAAAAACTATTTTTTGCATGACAGCTGTGTGTGTCTGTCTATCTGTGTGTGCAATGTATGTATCCACCCTAACTCAAAAACTAATGGACCGAATTTCATAAAATTTAGTAGGTAAGTCACTTGGATGTGACCCTGGTGCTGATTAGTTTTTAGTACAATTTGGGTTAAAAGAACCTGTCTTTTTTTGTGAAATGGTCTTTGTCTTTATCCACTCTAGCTGAAAAACTAAAGAATCGAATTTCACAAAATTCGATAAATAAGTCACTTGTGGGTTACCCTGGTGCTGATTAGATTTTGGTATGATTCGGAAAAAAATAACATGCCTTGTTTTTGTGAAATGGCCCTCAAAAATCGTCAAAATCTAAAATGAAAACTACGTATGCTCAAATATGTCTATTAAATGCTTGTTTCATATGTAATTTTTAACAATGAAAAGAATAAGGCCAACCCCATTACACTAGGACTAGTCGTTTACTGAGATATTTTAGTTTTTTTGTATTTTCTCTACGCCACCTTTTAAAATAAATCCAGTTACCAAATGAGAACGAAAATTGAATTAAAAGTCAATTAAATTTAATTAAAATAAAGGTAACGTGGATATAAATCTGCAGGGAAAGTCGTATGCTGTCCACATCAGATTTTTTGATTTGTGACACATGAAATACACTGTTTCAGTTTTTATATTGTCTGTTCAGATGTTCACCTGTTAGGAAAGATGACTTTAAATGAACCACATATAAAAAAGCTTGCAGTCAAAATATGCAATTATTTAATGTTAAAAAACCTTCAACAGTATTTGTAATTTTAATAACTATCGAAGATGTTTAAATGGGTAAATAAACAAAATAACCAACAGAAAAAATATGTAACCAAAAATTTTAAATGTTAAAACACACATTTTGTTCATTTGTTATTCTTTGCACAAGTTAATGTATTGGTAGTATATGAAATATAGAATGAGCATTTCATGTCTTGCAAATTTAATTTGAATTCTTTATTCTGTTTAAGCAATTATTAGAATTTAAATTTTCAAATAATGTTTGTTTGCTTAATATAATGTTACAATATTCTTCTTTTACCATAAAAATTACTGAATATTACTGTGCAAAATCTGATAATCTTGTTAATTTTTGTGTAATATAGATATTTTAATATTTGATTAAATTTGCTGTTTTTTGATTATTTGAGTGATATGAGTGGCTTTTAATTTCACCTCTCTCATAATTAGTTAGAATTCATTACTCAACTCTGATTGCTGTTAATGGTTTAACATGTGTAAGCAATAAACAAAATCTAATTTTTACTTTTTTTTTTTTTCAAATATAATGTTAAACAAATTCCACTCTTTTCAACCTTAATTACATCTATTCAAAATCTGGCGATCTTTTAAAGTTTCTAGCCTAATTTTATAGACATTTTAATGTTTGATTTAAATAAGTTAAAGATGAAATTTTTCGATTTTTAAAGTCATTTAATATATATCCTATATATATATATATATATATATATATATATAAGATTTAAAATGAAAAAAGAAAATATATAGGTGGAATGATTGTGTTTACAGGGTTGCAGAAAGGTCAAGGGGGATTGCGACCCCTATTTCCTGGTTAGAAGCTAGCTTTGTGAAAACGCTCCCAGAGACTCTGCACGCCCGAAACAACAATCGATCATGCCCGTGGGGAAAAAATGGCCGAATCCCAAACAACATAAAAATGATCAAAATAACAAAATTTGGAAATTGTTGTTGTTTCGGGCGTGCAGAGTCTCTGGGAGCGTTTTCATGAAGCCAAAGCTAGCTTCTAACCAGGAAATAGGGGTCGCAATCCCCCTTGACCTTTCTGCAACCCTGTAAACACAATCATTCCTCCTATATATTTTCTTTTTTCATTTTAAATCTTATATTTCAAGACTCTGATAGTGCGGCAATTTGCGCCTTTCTCTTTCTTGAATTGCATACTTTTTGGGATTGTATTTCTTTATATATATATATATATAGATTAAAAGCCAGAGTGCTTTCGGGCATCACTATATCCTTCCTCAGTGGCATTATATGAAAATCTTACCAACAAGCTTAAATACTATCCACACTGGTAGGCCAAATTTGCATATTTACAAATTGGCATCATTACAACAAACACGATAATGCATCAACATAAAAACATGAGCAAAAAATTTAATTGAAAGCTATTATAATGCAAAATTAGAAGGATAAATTGTCAAGTTCTATATCAAGCATGGCATGTATTAAGCAATTAATTTTAAAATCAGAGGTAACATTGTAAAGGCTTGACGTGCATGGAATCGAGAACGAGTCGTCAGGCATAACTCAAAACATGCACAGGATCAAAATTACAGATAGAAGCACGGTATAAATAAATAAACATGGATTCATGCATTAAAATTGAACGGGGGTTATTACAGCTAATCAAAAGAAAAGATTTTCGAAAAGGGGCTGAAAATTATCTTTAACCACAAGTTGGGCAAGAGCTGTAGATTGTTTACCATTTATAACATTCCGAGCATGTTCAGCTAACCTTATATACCAACCGCATGTTTAGTGCTACCAATATAAAACATAAAATGATTACTAAATCATTACTTAAAATCACATCTTTTCTTTTGATTAGTTATAATAACCCCTGTTTAATTTTAATGTATGAATCCCTGTTTGCTTATTTATGCCGTGCTTCTATCTGTAATTTTGATCCTGTGCATGTTTTGAGTTATGCCTGGCAACTCGTTCTCGATACCATGCACGTTAAGCCTTTACAATGTTACCTCTGATTTTAAAATTAATTGCTTAATACATACCATGCTTGATATAGAACAGGCTTGTCCAACCATAGGGCCGCATGCTGCCCAATAAAAAATCATAAACTTACAAACTTTATGAGATTGCGACTAAAAATACCATTAATAATATCATTTTAACATTCTATGATGTTATTAATTTTAACATTCTACAATTTATGAGCTATGCATTTTTTAATTTAACATGCTCTTTAGCAATAAGAGATTCACAAAATTCTCAAATAATTGTATTTGTTCAAGATTGCCACCTATGCAAATAGTTACTTCTCAACTTAACAAATGGTGCGCTAGTGCTCTTTCTTCCTAATTTTACCATGCAATAGATGCCTTTCTATGTGTGCCATGGGTACGCTGGTACGGCTTTCAATTTGCAACTGCAAACAGTCGACACCAAAGAAAGATGCAGACATTACTTTACTTATGAGTTTGTGGCAATTTGGCGAGTAAAACACAGTGATTATTGATAATATTTCTTCCTACCTACCTGTGTAAATGACGGATACTTTTGGTTATTTAGAAGACATGTAAGTATTTTTATTTGATTATTAAACCTTGCTTTCTAATTTTCAATTTATTTGTTTTTAAATCTAGCATGGTTTCCATAGCATCTTAAAAGAAAACCGAACCAAAAAAAGAAAAGGAAAATTATAAAAGAAGGAAGATTGTTCAACAAAAAGTGGACAGATAACTACATTTTTGTCGAGGCAAATACTAAGGCAATCTGCTTAATTTGTAGGGAATTTGTGCCAGTTTTCAAAGGCTACAATTTAAAAAGGCCTTACACGCAAAAACATGCTGCTAAATTTAGTGTGTATCAAGGAATATGTTGTAAGGACAAAATAGCGGAACTGAAAAAATAGTCTATCGTCTCAACAACAAATTAAAAAACAAAAAAAAGATAACTCAAACAGATTCTATTATAAAAGCTAGTTAAGTAGTTGCAAACCTCATAGAAAAAAAAATCAAAACCGTGTGCCAATGGTGAGTTTATTAAGCAATGTATGGAAAGCGTGGCAAATATATTTTTCCCTGATAAAAAAGATGATTCTTCTAAAATCAGTTTGTCTCACCAGGCAAATTGATGAAATCAGAAAATCTATCAAAAATTTTTTGGAGAGTAGAGCTCCTAATTTTAAATTTTATGCTTTGGTTATAGACCAAAATACTGATGCTATTAATGCAGCTCAATTGGCAATTTTTATTAGAGGTATTGATGACGAATATAATATCACTGAAGAAATGGCTTCTTTAGTGCTATTAAAAACACAACTAAATCAAGAGATTTATATGAAGCTGTGAAAAATACTGTGACAAACTAGGTTCTTATTTCCAATGTTCATCACCTTGAGCCAGTTTGGTGGTTCGTTTCTCTATGCTAATGCAAAACACTTTCATAGAATCACAAGACACATTTATTATATCTAAATATTCACACATATATGCACATATTCCAGATTATTTATTCATACATAATATTCCGGACTCTGCGAGTCCGAACGTCCGTTTTGCTCAGAGTCCATCAAGAAAAGTCCCCCGTTCTTCAGCCGGCATCTCCCCCTCCAAATTTTGGTCCTCGACCCCTGCAGTATCAAATTGCATGGTCAGCTGCACAACTCTCTCGTAGAAATAAGATGGTGGGCCGAGAATAACTCTTACCCATATGACCTATCTATAGCAGATGACCTATAGCAGATGACCCATATGACCTATCTATAGCAGATGACCCAGATGACCTTCCGCAGATGACCTATCTATATTATCTTCGGATGAGCCCTGATCCTCTGCAGTTTTTACCGATACATTATACAATTTGGCTTGATTTATCAATGCCTCATACACCTCTGGAGTAATTAATACGGGACAGTTTAGCTTAGGTGTTAGAGCCGCCATAATTTCTATCTGAAGTAATATTTTGATCTTCACTCCAGAGTGCTACGGGATTGCCAGGTCTGCACGTTACATCTCCCCTACTGCCGAAACTAGACACACACTTCCTCCTGTGTTAAATTTTTCCGGAACACTATCCGTATGAAAAACGGAAATTTGAGATCCACTGTCTCTGATCGCCTCAATTTTCTTTCCCCCAATATTGACTGTCACTACCGGCAATTCTAATTCCTCCTGAATCTCATCCCTTCCTTTGCCTCATTGTTTTATTGCATTGAGTCCCAACTTTAAACATACCTGATTAACCTTCCTCTTTTTATCTTTCCGCTCCGTAAGCTTTGGGCATTCATATTGGTAATGGCCTTTTCCGCCGCACTCAAAAAAACTGATTTTAACCTTCTCATAATTTTTTCCTCCTTTTCTACTAATCGCACCTAAATTGTTTCTTTTATTGCACTCATCATATTTAGGTTTGTATTCAACCTTCTGCGTTAGCTCTCGCCAATTCTGCCCTTTCTCCTCCTGATTAACCCTACGACTTGTATCCTTGAGTTGTGCTTCCACATATATGTTGATTTCATTAGCCAAATCCACCAGTTGCAACCACTTCGACCCTTCCCTAATTAAAACATGAGATCTAATTTGCACTTGCAGCATATCTTTAACATGATCCGAAACAATTAAGTCTTTTTAATTTTGTAGGTCTTTAATTTAATCTCTCTGCTTTCCAAATAATAGTCTAAATTTGTTCTTGCTCTCGACACCCATTGTATATAACTCTCATCCCCTTTCTTTACACAGTTTTGAAAATTCCTTTTGTATTGTAATGGTGTCAAATGGTTCTCAGCTAAAATACATTCTTTTATTGCCTAGTACTGGCACAATTTATCTATTCCCAGGCTATTTGTTAAACTTTGGGTAAAATCAGCCAATTTATGTAGAACTATTTTCCCCTGAAATTGTTCCGGGATTTCATAAATTTCAAACATAGTCTCAACCTGGTGGAAAAAGAAAACCAATTTTCCGTACGACTCGGGGCAGCTGGCAATTGGTCCTTTATCAATTTTAAATATTTGATAAACTCGCTGCCCGGTGTCAAATTCCCTTGGACCCCTGCAATTCTTTTAGTCTGATCTCATGATCCCTCACTCTATTTGCCTCTTCCTTTCTTTCTTTCTTTCTCTTCCCACTCGCTTTCTTCCTTAATAGAACATAACAAATTTCTTACCACCTCTTCCTCATAAGCCTCGCTCCTGCAAATTATATTTCTTAATTCTACCATGTTGCACCCAGAATCTGCTGTCTCGCCTATTTCATAACAGAGCCTCACAAGATCGGTCTTCCTCACCTTTAATAAGAAAGTCATCTTAACAACTGCCAAAATTGCTTCCCAATGACCTTATCCCAGGACTTTCAACCACCCTTTATGCTCCCCAACCATACATGAAATACATTAACAATACCTTAGGAAGAAAGTCATTTAAAATTATCTTAATATTAACCTACCCTACAGATAATATTATTTATATTTCCACATACAAATTTCTCATTAATATTAAATGTAACACAATTTCATGCAACAATTTACTATCATTTCTTATCAAACCAGCATTTAAACACATTTGTATATTGAACTAAAATTTGCCTCCACATATTACCTCTGCCACTGCTCATCCAGGAATAATTTCTCATACTTAATAGTAAAACTTTAAAAAGTCATAACTTACTCCCATCCATAATTTCTCCCCACAAACCAAATGACCCACTTTAAACTCATTACTAATTTTAAATTGTAAAATCCACCCTAATACAGAGAGCATCACCAAAATGTGAAAGTTTCCACTTACCTCTTCTTCTGTTATGGAGGCCATCAATATTTCTTATGGGTTGGGATCGGAAGTCTTTGCCATAGGCTATACAGAAAGTTAGTCACATCCATATGATTCACGCCGATATATCATCATCCAATTTATTTTAATCACTACTCAGGAATTTAAACGCATTCCTGCCGTTTTCCTTTGTTTAACGTTTTGCACATTTCCATTTGCTTAACATTTCCATTTTCTTAGCATGTCGACTGCGCCAGTGTGACGAACTGGGCTCTCATTTCCAATGCTCATCGCCTTGAGCCAGTTCGGTGGTTCGTTTCTCTATGCTAATGCAAAACACTTTCATAGAATCACACACATTTATTATATCTAAATATTTACACATATATACACATATTCCAGATTATGTATTCATACATCATATTCCGGACTCCGCGAGTCCGATCGTCCGTTTTGCTCAGAGTCCAGCAAGAAATGCCCTTCGTTCTTCAGCCGGCATCTCCCTCCCCTCCAATTTTGGCCCTCGACCCCTGCAGTATCAAATTGCATGGCCAGCTGCACAACTCTCGAAGAAATAAGATGGCAGGCCAAGAATAACTCTTCCCCAGTCCTCTTGGCATGGACAGAGAGGGGTTTGTGACAAATACTTTAAATCGATTTTCTTTGTCCATTGTAAACATATGTGGTATAGTTACTGATAGTGCCCCAGTGATGATACGTAAAAGAGATGGACTTGTAAAATTAAGAGAAGACGATGCAATTGCCTCCCAAAATTTACGCATGATCACTGCATAGTGCATAGTACACCAAGAAAATTTATGCGAAAAAGCTTTAAAGATGGATAATGTCATACAGATTGTCATCAAGGCTGTAAATTTCATAAGGATCAAGGGATTGAATCTTCGCCAATTCCAGAAATTCCTTAAATTTATGGATGCTGACTATGCGGACATCATTTACTTTTTGAAAGTAAGGTGATTAAGTCAAGGTGAAATTTCGAAAAATTTTATGATTTGCAAATGAAATCAAGTCATTTATGGAATCAAAAACAAAATTTGTGCCTAAACTTGACGATGAAAACTGAATCACAGATTTGGCAAGACCCGTATTCATGTCATCGCTATTTGAAAGCACCTACAGTTGTAAGCAGCTATTTTCAAGGATGAAGCACACGAAGAATAAAACTAGAACCAAAATATCTGATGAGCACTTTGAGAACTCACCGAGAATTGCAACTATTTCCAACAAACCAAATATTGAAGCATTAGTGTCTCAAAAACAATATCAAACATCTCATTAATTTCATGTTACTGATTTGTCTTTTACTTTTATAATAAAAAATTCATGAATTAATAAAGTTTAAATTACTTAAATATGTTAACTATATATTCTAATTTTTTTTGCTCATCAGCTATCGTCAGTGTATTTTATGTGTGGCCCGAAACAGCGCGTCTTCTTCCAATGTGGTCCAGGGGAGCTAAAAGGTTGGATCCTTGATATAGAAGTTGACAATTTGTCCTTCTAATTTTGCATTATAATAGCCTTCAATTAAATTTCTTGCTCATGTTTTTATGTTGATGCATTATCGTGTTTGATAATGATGTAATGATGCCGATTTGTAAATATGCAAATTTTGCCTGTCAGTGTGAATAGTATTTAAGCTTGTTGGTAAGATTTTCATATAATTTTCATATAATGAGTATAGAGATGCTCGAAAGCGCTCTGGCTTTTAATCTATGTGTACTTTTATAGGATGTCTATTAAATGACTTTTAAAATGTAAAGATGTCGTCTTTAATTTATTTAAATCAATTTACAATTTTGACATGTTACCACCTTAAGTATTTTAATGTTTGATTAAATGTATTGTTTATTTGAGTAATATGTGTTAGTTTTTATAGACATTTATATGGTTTGTTATATAATTATGTATTTTTTACTGGGATCATTGTGGTCCATAAATTTTAGTTGGAATGCTTCTCAACTTATTAAAATTTGCATATTGCATTAGACATTTAACATTATGGACTAGACATTTTGCATTAGAAATTTAACATTTATGCTGTGTCATTTTTAGCATGAAAATTTTGTACCATGAAACATTAGGAAATGTTAATAAGTGCCACAATTACCTCTACTTTAAGCTGGAGCATACACAAAGGGAGTCTTGGAAAGGACCTCTGACTCATTGACCTTGCAAAAGGCTGAGCCTTGGTATCTTACTAAATTTAGTCTATATTGGAATTATAACAAATTTTCGAAGAAAAATTGGGTCATGGAGGACTTATGCCCCATAAGCCTGCCTTGTGTAAACCTCTGCCTTAAAGTATCATATATTAAATGTTTACATATTTTTAATATATTATCATATTTTAGAATAAAAAGCAGAGACAAATGGTTCGTGCTGCTGTTTTAAAAGGCAAAGATCCAATGCAGCTAATCAATGATATGGAGAAAATAGATGAAATGGGTAAAACTATTTTATGGTTTTTCCATGTAAATAATCTTAATTTATGATTACCATTTGATTATGCAGATTGTTTTCATAGGATCCTTTCTTTATAAAAATGTTCAAGTACCATGAAATATTCCAAGACAATTTACTGCCTTTGTTTTATGTATGGTACTTTTTTAATTAATCAGAGTTTTCAGGATAAATGTTTACTGACTGATTTACTGATTTTAAATGATGACTTTTTCTGACTTTAAATGATAGATCAAACTTGTGTCATGAGTTCATTTTTTTTTTTTTTTTTTTTTTTAATTTCTATAAAAGGTTCTTTACTGAAATTTTGCAATTGGCTCCTTCTGAAATTTATAATTTTGTGAAGTACACACTTTCAAAATCTGGAATTTCGTAAAGGATTCAAAAATGGCCCCAAATATCTTCTAAACTGATCTTTATGTAGGAATTTGCAATGAAATAGCTTACAACATTTAGTGACCACTTAGAGGTTGCACTGTATTTAGATTTCATTTCATTAAATAATTTTGTGTTATAGGTACAACATAGAATAATGTTAATGCAATACTGTAATAACATATATTATATTATATATTGTTGTATATTCTTATAATTTAAATTTTACTTTATAATTTAAATGCTTTGTAGCATGATTAAATTATTTTAAAAAAGTAATATTCAACATCTGTGTTAATTTGAACAGTGTCTTATCTTGTAAACATTATAGTTACAAAATAAAAACAAAAAATCTGATAAGTATAAAATAAATGCTAAATGGAAACTTGTGAGATTGTTGACATCTTCTGTTGCATTCTTTACTTTGCTCAAAATTATTTTCATTTTCACAAAATAAGATTATTTTTCAACATAAATAAAGGGCCATGTGAAGCATTCCTGGAAAGACCCATGTAAGTGTGTTACTTTGGGAGATCAACTGGCATTATATTAGATGTATCTCCATTCTTAGTTTTTCTTAAATTTATGGCGAATATGATTCCTCTGTTTTTATTGGCTCCACCATAAAGATATCCTCTTTGGCAGTATGGCTACCAGTGACATTTTGGAAGGGGGTGTGCAGAAATTTTTTGAGGGCAAAAGTAGGGATAGTTGTCCATGCAAGCAATATTGCACTAAATTTATCATCAATTTATCATAAATCTGTCATGAAATGTGTCACTAGCATGGCATATAGCTATAAAAGCATTTTATAGCATTTTAGGTATAAAAGCATATTTTTATTTGCATAATGTTTACAGTTATCTCCTCTTAATTTCTTAAAAGTTGTTTTATTTTTTGTGACTATAGATCTATTAAAATTTTTTAAAAGGGTCTGAGATTGTATTTTGCATCTCCACCTGAATTTCTCATAATTTAAAAAGAAAATTTTGCTTTATTATACTTAAGTATAATGAAACCTCGGTAACTCGACACCCCAAGGGGAACAGAAAACACATCGACTTGAGCTGATGTCGATTTACTGAGGTTTCACATTATTTATGATAATTAAATGCGTATCAGGTACCCCACAAACTGTATCATTGAAAGATCGTTTGCTATATAATTATATTACTGGTTAAATAATTTCCTGTTATTTTTTTTAAGTTAAGCATGTTAGATGTTAAATATTTACATATTAAAAATTTAAATTTCCTCATGAAAAATAATCCAAAATTTTTTATTGTTTTTCCTTTTGAAGTGAGAACAAAAATTGTTCAACACTTAACTAATTTATTCATCGAATGTTCGACTTTTTCTTGTGTACATAAGAAGTGACGTATAACTCCAACAACTTTCAATGCATCGAGACGAGAGGGTGTAGGTACGTCATCATCATCTTCTTAACTTTCAGGTTCCTTTTCCATAAAAGATGAAGCACTTGCACTTTGATTAACTGATTTCAAAATGTCGATATCTTCTAAGTGTCCTGAAGTAGCGAGATCAGAGTCGATAGTGACATATTCATCTAAAATAGGATCGTTTATAACATTTTCGGTGAACACTACTTGGGAAGAATCTTCATGAGTTGAAACAAAAGCCAGCATGACAGAAGCAGTTCTGAATTGTGGCATCTGTGACTGATTTCCATGCATAATCCACCATTTCAATAGCATCTAAAACAGAGATTTTCAAGTGCATTTCATGATCTAAACATTCAATGCATTTTTTGATCCCTCTTTTTTCACAAGGCCAAACTGCCCTTGTGAAAGGAATTCAGAAGACACATGTGTGGACTCACAGTGATGGGCTAACCTATAGTTCACTGACTTTAAAGAGCAAGAAAGAAGAAATTTCATTTGCCCAAACAAAATCTCAGAAATGGCAGGAGAATATTCAAATTCACAACCTACAAAGAGGGATGTTTGTGGGATGTGTGTATGACTGTGGCTGGTGGATTGCAGACGTTATTATAGATATTGGTTGTGAGTTAAATGAAATCGTCATGAACTTTATGCTACCACATGGACTGGCTGGATATAGATTTCCAGCTACAAGACAGCAACATCACCACCAGTGCTTACTTCCAATTCACGATATTTTAAAGATTGTGGGTGCCCCAGTTCTTATTGGTTCAATAGGAAGGCATCACTCAATATCAAAGGAAGATACTGATACAGTTGAACAAATTTTTAGTTCATTGAATTGCTAATCTAAGTTCTAAGCAGAGTGCACAGAAGTGGTATGCTGTGGAACCTGTAATATGTTTCGGAACTTACACATATATTTTGGAAGTTTTAATATGTTTTGAAAGCTGTATCTGTTACTTATCTTTATTAAGAACTAACTGCCTTCGGCAACCAGCCTGTTCACTACCCTTGAAAATTCTGACCATGGCAAACTCGCTGGCACGGCCTACCAGAAAGGTGTAAGGTAACTATTTGGACTGCCAGGAAGTGCCACCCAATTTAGACCGGAACCCAGTGGGGGGGGGGGAGGCATCCACAGGGACCGTACCCTCCTTCCCCTACCACCAAGCTCTCGGAAGGACTTACAGACCCACATATTTAACGTGATTGTACTCTGCGTGAACACAGCTGCAGTTTTGGTATTGGCAGGAATCGAACCCGGGGCTGCCAAGTGCAATTCTCACGCACTAACCACTGGGCTACCTTGCCCTCAACCCGGTGAAGTTAACAAAGTTTGGTTTAGTTTAATGATGTTAAAACTAATAATGAAATTTTAAGGCACTTCAACAATCTCCATAACTTTCTTTTTATTTATTTTTTTATTTCTTCAGTGTTTAAGTTTTTTCACTGTGGTCCCAACCACCACCCGATGTAAACAATGCATCGCCACAATTCAATCCAGCATAATGAGCCAAAAGCCTTATAAAAAGCAAACACTAATTCGGTTTTAAATTGACCCTAGGCCAAAAACCATACAAACTATAATTCAATCATTTAAATTTTATAATAGCCATATGCTAAGCTTTTAATTCCATCATTTAAAATATAACGTAATATCATTTAAAATATTCTCATTCCATCGTTCCATCATTTAAAATATCCATAAAATTCAAATATCCATTTAAAAAATCCATATCGTTCCATCATTTAAAATATAAATATAATAATTTCATATAAATATAATAATTTCACTCTGTATACTGTTACCACCACCCGATGTATATACAATACATCACCACAATTCAATCCACCATAATTCAATCATTTAAATTTTATAATGACCATATGCTAAGCTCTTAATTCCATCATTTAAAATATTATGTAATTTTATAACCCAATGCACAATCTCCATGGAAACTCCGTCAGTCTCCGTGCGCAGTGTGCCTGCGTGGGCATAGAAGAAAAACTTATTTTGCCGGCTTGCCACCGAGAAATTGAAATTCGGAAATTCTTAAAATCGTGATCTTGCAGCTACTTTTTCATATTTCTTGACCAGATTGGGCTTGTAAAAATGCCTGATGTTTGAGCTTTCTAAAAATGTAAATTATTAGTCGAAGTTGTTGGTACTTTTCCGATGCGAGGATTTAATTTAAAAACGAAAGTTCGTTTTTTTAGCAGAAAGTGACTTTTGTTTTAAAATCTTTAAAAAATATTAGAATTTGTCCTTGAGATTTGAAATTGATTATTTTTACTTGCAATTGTCTGCTCTTTCCGATCGTGTGATTTGTTTTTTTCTACGACGTCTGGGTGTTGGAGAAAAAAGGGGAAAGAACAGTCGAAATCGCATAAAACATTTAATAATAAAAAAAATAATTCAAATTTTAAAAATTGGTTTTCACATGTTACCCCCCCCCCCCCCCCCCCCCCCCCCGGGTCTCCGATTGCCAAATTTCGTAGCTCTGAGACGCACGGTCGCTGAGCCTATAGTGTATAAGACACACACACACACACACAGACATTGCCTTTTATTATATAGATTAAAATTTCATGTCAAATAAGACTAGATTTTGATTTCATGAGACCAATATGTTACGAGTATGTAGTAACGGAAACTGGTTTAATGTATGGCAAAATTTTCAATTGTTTATAAAACCTGTTAAACTCAAAAGTGGAAGTTCTCCTTTTCAGGGAATGTAGTACTACTATATGGTACTGATCAACAGTCAAAAAATTAAAATTTTTGGAATTGGCATTTTTGAAAAAAAAAATATTTTTTTTTTTTTTTAATTTTGAAGGCTACAGCAAGAGAACTTGGACACATATTTCCAAATGGAGGATATCATTTTAATCAGAAAAATATTATATTTCAAATAATAAAAAAACCCCAAAAAATATCTTTAACCGTTCCAGAGATAGAGCATTTTAAAATTTTGCCGAAAATCGTCAGTGAGAAATGGCGCTTGAGATGCCATCTTTGACAGCCTGTATCTCGGGTCAGGAATTTTTTTGAACAAAACAAAAAAAATATGGGTTTCTTAATTTTTCCTGAATTTTAACATATGTTAAATTCAAAAACATCTGAGATTATGAAGGTAACCCCCCTGCCTGAATTGATATGGGCTATATCAATAGTGTTATGCTTAATTATAAGATATGCAAATTCTAAAAGTATTCTAAATAATATTGCCATTAAAGAATTAATTTGCCCCATAAAAGATAAAAAAAGAAGTAAAAGAATCTTTGTTTTCTCTGCAAAAAATGAACTTCGGTCAATATAAATCTATGGAATAAAATGATCATACTGCTAGAAGACTGAGGCTTTACAGATCAGACCTGGACTCCATAAATTTCTTATTTGTTATTCTACTATATATCTGAAATATTTGAATTGCTGAAAGTTAAAATGTAATCTGGTACATTGTATACATAAAATGTGATGTTGTAATAATGACAATAGCACGTGCAAAATTAACCATTTTCTGTTTAAAAAAATATTAGAAAATATAACTTGCACTACTCTGTATTTTTCAGAATATAATGTTGATTCTCCTCCACTGCTGAATGAGAAGGTTTTAAAGGATAAGAGGAAAAAGCTTAAGGAGACATGGGATAGAGTGATGAGATTATATGTAATTTTTTTTTATTTTACTTTGAAAAATTTTGCTACATTTACCTAATTAAAAACGAAACCAATTTCATACAGTTGTTATTTTACTGTTTGTTTCTTTCATATTTTAAAATCTGCAATGTGTTAAAGCATTTATGTTATATAATCTATTAAGTTATAATTTAGTGTAAGTTGCAAAAAACAGATGGTCCTTGTGATGGTAAAATAACATATCTTGAGAAACATCATTCTGCAAAAAAGAATGTTGAAGCTTTTCAAATAGACCAATGCTATAGAAATATTTTCATTTGAATTCTCGTGTTGACTTTATTAAATTAAATATGCCTTCAGCAAAAATACCATAGTATTAACCCATTAAAAGAAAGCCAACTAGCCTTGTAAAAGCAAAATTACTTATCTTAATAAACATCTTTCTTTCATCACAAGGCCAAGCGTTAATACACCTCTTAAAAATACTTAAGTGCCCTTAAATTGATTTAATATATTATACTCTGTCTTAAATATCTAAATTAGTTACAATGCATTGTTTAATGCTTAAATGTACTACTTTTATATATTTTATATGAATATTTATGCATGGCTTCTACCCATTTGAAATGCACAATAAAATGATAGATCTTCTAAAAGTCTAGATACGTAACTTCAGTTTGCTAGAAATTCAAGATCATGTATCTTTTTCTCATAGATGGCAGATCTGCCAGTTTGATAACTGATATTGGCTCATGCAAAATATGTAGTATTTACGTAACGTACAGTATCCTTTAATTTAAGATGCTTAAAATTCCTTAATTTTAACATTTTAATGTAAGTACGACTCTGAAAAAGCCTCAATATTCAAGTTTAAAAGTTTATTTTTTATTATATGTATTTTGTTACAACTAGTGTTTTACATTCTGGAAAAAAATAGATTTTTTTTTTCTGGTGTGTGTGTGGTGGTGGTGGTGGTGGGGGGGGGGGGGGTCTTTTTTAAGGGATTTTCCAAAGTTTATTATAATTATTATTTTGGGAAATTTTGGATTAAAAAAACATTTGCATCAAATATAACTAAAAATGTGTTTATATTTTATGAAAATATATATTTTTATTAGGAATATAAATTAAAGCTAATCAAACATTTTCTCTTTTCTATAATTACTAATTCAAACTTTAATTTCAATTATGGAGCCCTCTTTCATAATTATGAAATTAGTGATTATCTGTTGACTTGTATAATTTAAAGTAACTTTGAATAATAATTCATTGCTTTTATTTTCATGGCACTAAAATATCAAATTTGAAACTACACTAATAAACATTTAATGACTAGTAGTGAAATAAGACAAATCTGAGGAAATCAATCATTGTAAATTGTGTTTTTGTTAAAACTTAAAAATGGGAAAAATCTTATTTAAGAAAGTTAAAAACATTCATGAGTATTCACTTTCAGTGGATGGTTGAAATTAGTAACCACAGCAATATTTTAATGCAAGATGTTTTAAGTAAATAAAAAAAACAAAATCATTTTACTTCAGAAAAAAACCTTTGTTGCTATCTAGCATTTGACTTCCTTACTCAGTTAGCATCAGTATAAATTTTTTATATATTTTGAGAGGCACTATCATTTACTTTTCTGCTCACAGTTGATTCCATAAATTTTGTTGAAACAATGTATGCATTTGTCAGTGCATTATATTCTTTTGACTCTACTATCATTCTATGAATTTGAGAGCTACTTTCACACTTGCTAATTCTCATAATCATTTTGGTATTAAACAGAATCTTGTTTTAATCGGATTCTATTTTATGTAGAATTTCTATATTTAACAAAAAATAAAATTAATTATAGAGTAGCTTAAAACAATTTATTATTTCATACTTAATTGATTAAACTTTACAATAACCTATGATTATTACATAATTTAAAATATAATTATTTAATATTTAGTTTAAAGAAGATAGAGAAAGATACAATGAGCTAAAGAAATTGGAACTTGAATATGAAGCTCGCCGCTCCATACTGGTGAAATATTTTGGTAAAACAAATTTGTTTCTAATTTAAGCATCTGATTTTCATATTTTATTATATTGATAACATGTAAATCATATATGTATAAATAAAAATCTGTCAGTGATTGAATGGGTTTTAAAGACAAAACACTTTTTCAGGAGAGAAGCAAAGCAGCCACTCAAGCAAAATCAGCAAATCATTTGTCACACAGGACAGACAGTTTTTCTGTTTTTACTAAAGTGGCTGCTTTATCTTTTATCTTAAAGACCAGGGATAGACAAATACAAGGCATGAAAATTTTTGCCTAGCACCTGAGTTTCCAAAATCAGGATTGCATTCTACCTAAACTTTCTAAAATTCCTAGTAATTAGAAGCTTCCCTTACATTGCTAAAATTCCAGAGTTCTTGTTAGAGAATTAGAATCTTTCACTTTTCTTAAGAATCTCACACAATTGAAATTACTGTGTAATATTTTCTGATAGCATGAAGTAAAATACTTCCATTTCTTTAACCCCTATCTCAATTTCTCTTTGACCTAACTTCCTTTGGCATTTGCCCTTTCTCTTTCCCTTTGCTTTTAACGCACCCTAAATAAATGTGCTGAAAATATTTGAAATTGTAAAAAAAGAAAAGTTCCTTTTAGTTATAAAAGTTAAATTTTCGTTTTTTAATTTAGTTTTTGTTTTTAAATAGTTAAAAGGCAGATTTTTGTATATTATCATCAAGTCTGTGTCCCACCATTTTCTGTGATTGAAATACATGGCTCAGTATTGATGAAAAAATAGATTGATTTTAAAGCCAAAAGTAAAAGTAAAATTTTATATGCTATGCTTTAAATTATTAAAAATTTTATAAGTTTGTATGATTTAAATCAAATATTCAGAATACACTCATAGTGTTGAAATATTATATTAGAAAATTTGAACATATATCTTTAATATCCATGAAATCAGAAAATTGGAAGTAAAACAGTTCAAGTCTGGATCGAGACATCATTCACAGTATAAACACATGCCAAAAGAAATGTTTTCAAGCAGAATCATCTGCTTGATAAATAGATTAAAAATAGCAAAAATTTGGCCAAATTTTGGTCTTAAATGTTTTATAACTTTTAAACTAATTTGAATTATAAAACAATCTTAACATTACCTATCATCCAGATACCTAAAGTACCTCTGTACCTAATTTTTCCACTGTCTAAATTTTCTTTTCCCATTATAGCTCACGCAGATGGACAGACATCTTCTTGTATTATGTGAGATTACTTTATTTAGTTTTTATCCACTTGTATTTTTTGACATAATTTTGAACAAAACTGTATTTAGTGTTTGAGTATTATACTGACCACTAGTGTAGCATACTTTTTAAAAACTCCCAGTGCCAGAACTGTAAATTGTAAGTGCACACACGTATGGCATGCATAGATTTTCGATTTCTTTTTGCTGTAAATTTTTTTTTTTCTATATTTTATAAAGATATTTCTCAGAATTTGATTTTTTCATTTTCAGAATATAGACAGCAAGGGTTTGAGACATGCTTTACTGAATGTTTAAAAGATTCAGAAAATCCTACATTTTTAAATGAGGTTATTATGTTTTAGGCTGGTATACTGTTATTTATGCAAATATAAAGAAATTAAGTAACTTCTTAAAAATTTTGAATATGTGATGATAGACTATAATATATATATAATAATAGTTTGAAATTCCAATGAATATATATATATATATATATATATTTGAAATGTAATAATAAGAATTATGTAAAAATAAAAAATACAATTCAAGTAATATTAGCATCACCATAGAAGCAAATTCACGGCCATAATGCCGATAAGAGAAAAGAACAGCACCATCCCAAATTCGATGATTAATTAGAATTAAATTTATCGTCAGGTCTGAGTATTTAATTCCAATTAACCCAAACAAATGCCTGTTTCAGATTAAGCAATAGTACATTACTATAAATACTTAAACTCAGACTACAGGCAACAAAAATTGAAAAAAAGGATACATTAAGAAAATTGTATTACCATGCGGCATGAACCATTCTTCTACCACGTGTATACACGATCAACCTCAACAGCTTAATCTAGAAGCACCGGAATGAACAAGTCGAAATTCTACCAGGGAGGCAGTACGAACGTTCACGGAGTTACTCCCAAACCCGTCCAGTGAGTCTAAGCTGGAGACTGGACAAGCAATTCAGAATACAACTTCCCAAATATGCAAACATGAATATGAATATGAATCAAAGATGAAAATTCCTACTAAACAAGTAATTCATATGAAAAATGGATAATCGAGAATGCCACTATACACCATTATAAGGGCGCTCAAAACGTAGTTTCAATACTGACAAAAGTTACATTTTTTTGCAAAAATAAAATTCAAAACATTAATGTTAATGCATCTTATTTTTCGATTTTTTGATTTTTCTAATGTTTTTGACTTTGTTTATTATTTTTCATTTTTATTTATATAATTAATAATTATATATAATATATATATATATTTATATATATATATTTTTTATTTTTTTTTTTTTTCCTACTGTATGTTAGTCACTATAATTGGGAATGTTTTCTAGGATGTTATCGAGTGAAATTTGATACACTGAGTTGATAATTTTAATAACAAACTTGGGGGGATATGCATTATTAGTCGCTGTACTCAATTCCATAAAGTGCGCTAATCTATAATATTCATCACAAATTTTATTGATTCTAAGAGCCTGGTTTATTATAATATTTCTAAATACAGATATATGCAAACAAGAGTCAAAATGTTGAATTTTTGATGTATTAAATTTAAAATCCTGTCTTTTATCATACAAGTTTATAACCATATTACAATTTTGTAAATTTAAATTTAAATCTAAAAAGTTTGCAACATTTGTGTCATTATTACTTGCATTTAATTGTAAATTTTTTTGGATAAAAGTTTAATACTATAGGGATTTTATTATATGGGGATACACATAAAATGTCATCTAAATATCTAAACATGTGCATATTATGCAAGCTTGGATTAATGTTTTTTTCATAGAAGAATAAATACAGATTAGCTAACAATGATGAGGCACACCCCCCTTGTGGGATTCCAACCTGTTGTTTAAAAATAGTACCACCATGTTGAATATAATTCTCATAAAGAGTGAAGTTAAGTAATTTTTTAAAAAGAAAATTTGAATATTTTAGGTTGATATTATATTTTTCAAAAATTCCTAAAATAACTTTATACAGATCATTTATATTAATATTATTAAACAAATCTTTGAAATCAAAGGTATAAATACTATGAATATTTGTAAGAGTTTTCAATTTCTTAACTAATTCAAAACTGTTTTTTACAATATGACAATTATTTGAGATTTCATCTGACAGGGATATTTCATGTAATATCTTTAATAATAATTTTCCAGCATTAGTAATGTAAGAATGTAAGAATTATGCCCACTGGTAATGGTTCGAAAAGCAACAGGGGATTTATGAAACTTGGGTACTAAAACAATATATGGAATGTTATTACAACTATTTTTTAGATGGATTTGCTTATATTTGGCTGATATTCTATTGTATAAGATTTTAAGGTTAGTTTTATGTAAATTATAGATTTGATTATTAAGTAAGTGTGACTGAAGGGTATTTTTATAATAATATTTACATATAATTGAGTAGTTTCCACATGCTTTATCGACATATGTAATGACAAAATCATTTTGTATTTCTTTAATATCATTTTTAATTGAATTAAGTTTATATGAATTATTAATTTTCTGATTATATATATAATGATTTAAGTATTGCTCTATTAAGACTCTCCAGGGTTTAAAGGCTTCTACAGGGATTTGATATTTATAACTGATTTTATAGATAAATTTATTTGAGTCAAGAAATAAACCTTTACAAATTAATTTATGTTTAAATTTAGTAGGTAGACGGTACTTAGTACCCAGTAACATCAGTGATCTTAGTGCATCATAATTAATAATATTTAGATTTCCCGTTATAACATGCCCATGGTGTTTATCTACGAAGTCTTTGTATTTTTCTAAATGACAGTGGCAATATGACTCTTTATCCAATTCATAGTTTTGATTAATATCTACTGATTTGGCAATTTGATTATAGTTGAAAATATAACGTCCTAGCGGTTTATCATATTTATATGCAATTTTAGGATTTACATGTTTGACTGGAAAGTAATTGGAAACCGATTTTAAGAAATTATTTATCTTCAGATCATTTAATACAGAATTAGTAAAATTCAAGGTACAATATTCATTTATTTTAGTATTTTGTTTTGATTCGTCATTAAAGTTGAAGTCTGTGACATATAAATAATTATTAAGATTTTTACTTCTGGTAATGAGCAAATCATAGAATAAATGTTTAAAATGAACGTTATCAAATGCAGTACTTAGAAAAAGATTATATACCATATTTAATTGCTGTTTTTTAATTGCGAAAATCCAGTTTTTACATTGTTTCCAATCAAAAGTAATTTTAAAATTTGCATGTTGCTGAAGGATGGCATTTTTTAGTTCAGATAATGATGGCAATTTTTTATTATATTTACTTGCTCTTTTAGTTCTTTTTGATTTACTTTTATGATTGTTGAAGGAATTATAAATATTATGGTCTTCATTAGGAGAATTAAAGGACTTTTTAACAATATTATGATGGTTAAATATTTGATTGAGTCCATATGGAAAGATGGTTTTGTGTGCACAAATAAATTCATTTTCAAGAAACAATCTGTCATAGTAATTTTTTTGAATACACAGAATACTAATTTCAATGTTGTCGAACCCATGTTTAGAAAAATGTTCGTATTCAAATTTTGATTCATTAAAGGAAGTTGCATTATTTGAAAAAAATTTTATGTGATTCCTGTGTACGTTAATTCGGAGATGCAGAGGGTTGCTGGTTTGACCTATATATGACATATTACATTTTTTACATTCAATTTGGTAGATACAATTATATGTTTTACAGAAGACAAGATTATTGTTACAATTGATCTGATTACTATTAGCAAACTGACAAGTTTTACATCTATTAGAATTACAAGATTTAAATTTAAGTGTGTTATTTAGTGATGCATGGCTGTACGATTGAAAGTTATATGAGGTGAACAAAGAATACTATCTGGATGTACCGAATGAAGATGGAATAGTCATAGAGGATAAAGGATATTGTTGGTAGCTGGATAACGATCTAGGAGAACCCCAACAAGTTCTCGAATACCGAGCTTGGATGTCAGAAAGCATCCAGTTGCCAGTCGCTAATTTTTTATAATAAGACATCATGTAATAGGGAATGATATTAACCTTTATTTCCCCAAAATAAAGGCACTTGCATTAAAAAAAGAGACTCATATATATATATATATATATATATATATATATATATATATATATATATATATATATATATATATATATATATATATATATATATAAATTACAGTTCTTCGTTTGTAATAAGAAGTTAATAACACACTCAGTCATTTCATTACCCTATATTCAATTATAAAATACTTATTTTTATTATTTATATAGCAAATGTAATATTCCAACAATTTTCTTCAAGTTTCTTCTCTATGCAAACACTTGGGATAGTAGATACTTTTGTCTTGATAAAATCTACACTGTATGTCTATCATACTTTTTCATTTTATACTTACTATTCCCACCATTTTAGCATACTTTTTCGTCTGTTCTATTATTTTCATAAACTCTGCTAAAAAAGTGGCTGTGGAATCAGTACCTCAAACCTTTAACTCTGACGCCTCTTATTTTCTACAATAGCAATTTTTTTCATAAATGGCAATTATTTTTTTATTTCTATATCAATAGTTTTTAATTAGTAAATATTTGATTTTTTTTTAATTTATTGCCTAAAAGTTATTTTAAAAAACTATTAAAAAATCAAATATTCCAAAACAAATTAATTTTAAATAGTTTTATTTAGGAGTCAGAGTCAGTAAGTTTTTAATGACTCAGATTCCACCCTAAATGATTACTAACTCCAACTCAGGATAGAAACTACACATAGATAGCAGTGATGCATTCCAAAAGTGTTGTGAATCAGAATTGACTAATAAGCATCTGTTTAATCTGTGAACTTAATGGTTTGTATAATACTCAAGTACTCTACATTTACTTTCTCATACTATGGAATATAGACTAGAGAAAACATTGTTTTCATGAAAATTTTCAACTTCGAGATTTTGATGCCAATATGTGTTTTAGAACCTCTCGAACCCATTTTGACAATTTTTAGAATGATGCCTGCCTGTAGTCGATTTCTTGTATACACTATAGTTGACACAATATTAATGAATTTTCATGAAACTTCATATCTGACTTTGTCAACAAAAAATCTAGAACAAGATAGAATTTTTTGAAATTTGAGCAAAAACTTCAAAATAGAACGAAATTTGGCATAAATATGAATAAAAGAGGTTATTTATGGTTCAATGATCATGAAACTTGATAATTTCAATCATTATGATGCAAAGTAGTCACAATACAAGTTTTGTGTTTGTGAAGCCCTTTAAAATGTAGGATAACATGCTATAATTGTGATCATTTCGAACAACAATACAGATTTTTCAAGTTTTTTCTTGCAGGAAAAAAAATTTACAAGCTTAAATATGGATTCTGGCATGAGAAAATGAAGTTGAGCCATACCCTAGTTAATTTTATATTGATTTACTTTAAATTATACTTTTTATTTTACACCTTACTGTGAAATCTTAGTACTGTAAATCATTTATTATTCAAACATCAAGCCATAATGAAAATGTTTGAATTATCAAAGATTTACTCCTTACTTTTTTTTATTTGTTTGTTTAAGCTGCTTTTGTGACACTTCATTATGATTAGCTAATTTGTTACATAAATTTTATCAACTTATATTCAAAGTTAATGTAAAGTAAGTCAAACTCTAATTGTAAGTTATCAAATTTTACTTTTTCTGCAATACATGATATGCATTAAAGATGTATTGTAATGGGGTTGAAAATTTTAATTTAAATTTTTTGCGGATTTGCACACTTTGATCATCTTAGACCTGAATAAACTATTTTTAGCAGGTTTGTGTATGCAATGTATAGATCCATTCTAGCCCCAAAACTATCTATCAGATATTCAAAAAATAAAAATTGGCAAAATGGGTAACTATATTACTCATCGAACTATATATACTGCTGGAGGAAATGCTTATCTCACTTTAACATTATTCAATGATTGCTTTTTTCAAAGTTGGCTAAAATCCATCTGTATGTGTAACATGTATGGCAAGTCTTTTTTTTTTCCCACATTCAAAATAATACTAAAGATCTTTCATTTTGAATAATTTGAGTTCTAATCATGCTAATTACAAAAAATTTCACAAAATTCTGTATTATTACATTATTTTCCTAAATGTAAAATTTCACTGTAATGTCTGTGTTTGTTCTCAGGTTATTTCATGCTTGCATTTCGAACCCTGTATTGAACAACCACTACTCTTCTGATCTTTTATTGAATAGCCATTTTCTAGCAAAACTCTGGTAGTTATTTTATGAAGTTTTAATGTATATTAATTACTATTGTGCTTAATTAAACTTTATTTTCAGAGTCAGTGCGCATTGCTCAACAAGTACAAGTAGATGAAATTCCCCTACCAGACACTCCTGAAATGCCGATGTTTTGTAAGTGTTGTACATATTACTGTATAATTATTTTTATTTTAGTTACTTAGCCATGTCATTTCAACTATGGATGTCTTTTAATTTTTTAAAGTCTGAATGCATGATGCACCTACATAGTTATTTTCATGTGTTTTCAAAGTGCATTAAGTTTTTAAATAAACTGAATAGCTTTCTATATTAAATTATGCAAATATTGAAGGTAGTTTTCTTCACTAGTATTTAACATGCTGGCTACCATGGAGGGTTCGTCAAGTTCGATCCCGGACACCATAGTCTTTCAATAGAAAAATGTAAAATTATGATTTTTGATACTTTTTATGACAAAAGGTGTCTTGTGTTTGAAAAAAAAAAATTTCCCTAGTTCCCAGCACCATCAAGGCTTTTAATGGACTTGCTACAGGAACCCAGTATGTATAGTTAGCATGTATTTGCTATGAGAAAGGTCATAGTTGGCATTATAGATTGACCGACCCACTGCAAGATAACTCGTAGTGGGTGTCTAGCGGAAGACTGCCAGCTGCAATGTATCTCTTAGTTATGTTAATTATTCATTAAAATACTTTTGTAAATGCATGATTTACTATATAAGTGTAAAATAAGTATTCAGTTTTTCTAATTTTTCCATGTAGTAAATATGTTTTCAAATTATCATGCCATTAATTTTTTTTTTTTTTTTTTCCAAAAGATTTAGGGAAATATGTGTTATAACACATTATAAAGATGTTTCAATCATTTTTCAAGTGACACCATTATATATAGGGGAAGCCAGGGATACTTAACTCAAGTTTAGTTTTTTTTTTTTTCATTGCTTATGGATGTGTAGATACTGTCTGTTTATACTTCATAAGTATTACAATATTTATTAATATGATTCTGAAATTTTAATAGTTAATATACTTAAATATTAAATATGTAAAGCTTCCAATATGGGTCAAGTATCCCATTGTCTAGGGATATTTGACCCAAGTCTTTGCTTATGGAGTAAACATCAAAATGAGAGAAATATACACCTTTGTTGTAGTTTATTACAGGAAGTTAACACTACTTTCAATTTTTATTGTAAACAGTTTATATAAGCTTTTATAAAAGTTAATTCTGTAAACTAAAAATTTTAAGTTAATATTGTAAACAAAAATTTGATTTTCACTTTCTGTATGTGATTGCACCCATTTTTATATTTTTGTAGTGTCTAAATGGGAAAAACAAAATGAATTACACAATAAAGCCAATTCCTTATACATTTGGGTCAAGTATCCCTAGTTGAACATTTACTATTTAACCATAGATTGCAGCCATTAGCAACTAAGTAGTTCAATACCATTATATATGCTATTGTAGCTAAATATAGATTAAATACAAGAAACAATCAAAAAGGTGTTACTTTTAAACAAAAAAAAAATTAATAAAATTAAAGTTTACAGTACAAAAAAAATTACTTCTCTACCTGGTATTGCCCAAGAGTTAGAGCAGTTATAATTTGAATTTATTTATCTAAAAAAATAAAAAATATATTTTATTCATATGAATAACAGTGAAAATTTCCATGTATAAATTAAATTTGTAAATCTAAAAAAATAACAAAAAAATATTCATGTAACAGTGAAAATTGCACAGAATAGGCGTGATATGACCCCATCCCTAAATTATAATTCCAATCCCTTGCAACTAAAGATTCAAAGGAGGTATTTTCTCTTTTGGAGGGTGAAAATGTGCTAACATCCTGCTCATCCCATCCCAAAATATCTACTTCCCTCAGCTTTAAAGTGGGTCTGATCTAGAGCAGGAGAAGGTCGAAATCTCCATTGAATGTGCAAGAACTTTGGAAAATCCATTGCGATGACTGAATGCAATTACTTATGAATTTGAAAAAAAAAATTGTTAGAATGCTGAGGTATATGCAGAACTTTTAGCCAAATTATAGAATTGTGCTATCTTAGTTTTACAGATGCGGCAATATATATACACTGAAACCTGTTTTTTGTGTGGTCTTTTTTTGTGCGATTTTTTTTTTTTTGTGCGGTCTATGAAAATTTCAATCAAATTGGAACATAACTGACGAAGTTATCAATAAAAAAAAATTAGTAGGTTTGATCTGCCATTTAGTTTTTCGATGCCAATTCTGAAAGAACTTCAAAATTCCAAAAGGAGCTTCAATCTTGTATATCTGGCTACCAAGACCTATACAAGCATCTAGTGAAACAACAATCGTCTCAAAAACTGATCACCAACTACATGGTAACTGAAAAAAAGTCAACTCTAAATGAATGCGAGGTAGTATCTTCAAGTGACGAAAGCGATTTTGAACCAGTTTACCACAAGAAAGTTCGCGTATTGTCAGACTACGAAGGATAATGGTTATACGTTTTGAAAAGTTTTGTATGTGTAAAATAAGTACATATGTAAATAAAATATTTAAAAATGTTCGCATGTGTATTTTCTAAATCAGATTCCAAAAGGTTTGGCGAGATTCCAAGTAGCTGCCAAGCCTCGTGTCTTGATTTCGTTAAAAAAAGCAATTCCTAGTTATTTCGTAAGGTTTTGAGTTATTTTCTACGTGAAACTTTTTTTATGCGGTCCCTATTCACCGCATAAAAAAAATACTTTGTAATTGTGTTGCGAAAACTATTTTTTATAGCTACTCGTGAAGTTTTGTGCAATTTTTTTTTTTATGCGTTTTCTTTTATGCGGTCCCTATCCACCGCACAAAAATAGGTTTGAGTGTATATCAGATCACATAAAAAGTGCAAATTTTGGCACATTTAAAAATAAATAAAGGAATTGTTTCAAACATTGTTAGAAAGAACGTTCATCAATCTTTCTGATGGTGTCAATATGGTAACTCTGTGATAATATTTTAGGTTGTCAAAGTGGATTTGTGAGAATATTGCCCAAAATTGGGCTAAGACAACTAAAAAAGATTCAAAATTTAAAAAAGAATGCTAAGGGTTGCTTATTCAAGTCCTGAAGTACCTGTATACCAAATTTATGGTTGTACAATGCTTAAATTTTCTATTACAGACTGCATAGATACACAGACATCTTCCATTATTATGTAAGATAATATGTATTATATCTTTCAAAACAGTTATTGTTCTTTGTACATTAGGATATTTTTTTTTAGAAAAAATGATAGTCGGAAAATATTTTGAATGACATCTACTAAAGTATAAATTTTTTCTAAAAAATGCCATCGCTATAGAATCAATTTTATATGGTTAGGATAATCCAGTGATTGTGGCAGAAGTCAGGGACCAAACACTATTTTTCGTTTGTGATCCTTGATATTGCCCAAAATTATCTGTGTGTCTATGTGGAGTTTGGACATGATAAATCTGTAGGTTCTAAAGTTCATCCGAGAAGTAAGTCATGGGTTAATGGAAGAATAGTACGATTACTGTGTTTGCCATCTCAACTGATTTCCAAATTAAATTGTGTGGCTCAATGACATATTGTGATCTGACCCCTGTGGTACACCATAGTAGCCTGTTATGACAACAAAATAGTTCACGCTTCAATCACTAAATAAGCAAATGATTTAATTATCAAGTACCTGGTTTAAGGGGGAAAATAATCAATTTTACTTTATAGGTAGTGTTTTCATCTTTGCTTTTTTATTTTTATATATTGTATGGGATGTAACATTATCTATGTATAGATCTTTGAACTGGTTATTTCCTTTTAATCCCTTTTTCAGTTGAATTTTAATACTGATTACTTACTTTTATGCCCAGATTATTTATTACATTTATGTTTAATTTGTTTTATCTTTAAAGTGACATCACAGATTCCTTTGCCGAGTGAAATGGAAAGTATTACAGAAATTGACCCTTTGATGCTGCCACATTCTATTCTCAAGAAAGTTCCCTTATTTATGTATGTATAACAACTTTCTTATTATAATTTTTAAAATATGAAGCCATTATATTAAGAGGTTCTGTTTGAAAGAAATTTGGATCCCTTTTCAAAATCTATATAAGTAAAATTAAAAATCTATCTGTCTGTCTGTATGTTTGTCTCATCATCATCGGAAAACGGATGAACCGAATTTCATGAAATTTTGTAGGTAGCCTTGGAATAGTCCCACTTAAAATTTAGTCCATGTTTCTTGTTTCTAGGGCCAGTTATTTGATGTAGTTATTCTTTACTGTGGGTAATGTCTGAGATATTAATAAAAATTACAAAATTAAACCTTCTTAGAAATAGCATTAAGCAAACAATTTTTTTTTTAAACTTTATTTGAAAAACATCCATCATGTTTAACAAAGGAATTAAATTGCTTTTATTCTGTAAAATATCAAATGTTTTTATATGGCAAGAAAATTTAATTCAATTGTTTTTAAATTTAAAGAATAAAGAAATTACAGTAGAAGCTTGATACAGCACATTTGATTTATTGCAGTAAAGAGTATATCTCCTGGGAAAAGGAATGCCCCTATGCTTTTACCACAATATTGGTAACTTACATTTCTTTAACCAAATATGGTACCAAAAAAAAATTGCATTTTTGTACTTATGTTCTTTTTCCTGCCACCTTTATAATTGCTTGGTTTTGTACCATCTCTCTTTTCTTCTATAAAATATATAAGTACAGTATTTGAGTACTATACTTATATTCATAAGGTTTATAACCGAAACAGATGCTTACTTGCCTATTTTGATGCCCAGTGCTTTCAGAATATTTCAGTATGTGTGTGAAGACCCAGACCGTCCGACTCATCCAGAGGACTTGAGTATCTAATTGGACGGCCGGGAAGAGATCCAGCGACAACACCAGAAAAAACACAACTAAACAAAACAGCAAACAAACAAAGCAGTAATCAAAAACAAAACACAACACCAAAACAACACAGCAAACCAAAATAAAAGGGAAGGCGGCACCACCGGGGAGGAGCAAGTAAAAACCAAGGGGATCAACAACCAGAGAAAAAGTTAAAAGCAGCAATGCCTCTCAGGCTATTCAAGTGACTTTGTTGGATATTTCTCTCGCTATGAGAACACAGTTTTTAATTTTGTTAATTGAAGTTTTATTCGAGCAAACACTCGAGAACCAGGCCGCGGAATTAGCGGGGGAAGGTTTAGAAAGATGAAAAGGTTTAGAGTGGGGGCAAGCAAAGACATAGTGGTCTGCATCTCCAAAGGAACCGCAGGAACAGCAAGAGGTTGATTTAAATTTAAAAAAGTAAAGGTAATCCAAAAATGGGCCGTGGCCCGTTATAAAATAAATAAGATATTTGTTCATTAAAAGGAAATTAAAGTTTACGTGGGGAAGAAAGTTTAAAATTCTGGCTGGGTCATGGGTGCGAGGGGAAATGTAGTTGTTTAGATAAGATTGCCAGGCATTTAAGATATCTAGTTTACAATGCTTTTTTAACAGAGAGTAGGGAAAAGGTAAAGGAGATGGGGTACCTGAAGAGGTAGCAAGTTTTGCATTTTCATCGGCGGCCTCGTTGCCCGAGATGTCAGAATGGGCTTTAACCCAACAGAGGTTTATTAAATGTTTGTTTAAATTTGCATCTAGTTTAATTTTGGAAAGATAGTCAGATTTGTTTCTAATGGAGTTAAGGGCCTAAATGGAGGATTGACTATCTGAAAAAATATTTATTTTTAAATTATTTGTAGAAGCCCAGTTGATAGCAAAGTGTATTGCTGCTATTTCAGCTTGAAAAACTGTGTTCCCAAGGTTGAGTTTGAAAGTATATATGTTTTGAAGTTTATCCCCCCTGTATATGCAAATGGCGTAACCCACTTTGTCGTCAATGGCAGAGCCATCAGTGTAAATATTTATGTCTGAAAAAAGTGAGGGGTCGAAGGGAACCAGATAGGTGATACGAAGGGAAGGGGGGATAGAAGAGGAAGGGCGATTGAAGTCAAAGTTAGGGGGAGAGGGAAGAGACGGGTTGGTAAAATGATTTGTTCTGAGTTTCCAGAAGGCATATTTTTTAAATTGTGTATTAATGACAAAATGAATGGGGGTAATACCAGTTATAGAGTAAAGAGAAATGTTGGAAGTAGTCCGAAACCCAGAAGAGATTTTGAGAAGAAAAATCCTTTGCAAAGACAAAAGTTTTTTGACCTGAGCCCCAGTCAAAGCTTGTGCCCAAATTCCTGCGCCGAAAATGATTATCTTTTCGATGACCGAAAGATACCAGATTTTTAAAAAGGATTTATCTATACCCCAGTTATTGCCAGACACCCTCCCAAAGGTGCTGGCGAACTTAAAACATTTCTCTCTAAGAATATTTCAGTATGTGACATTGTTTGCCTATTTGTGTGTACAATGCTTTTAAAAGTAAATAAAATAGTTTTCAAATTTAAATTATTGAAGGTAAACAGAAACATTTAAATTGAATATTTTAAAATTGAGTTTATTGAAAGGTATAAAACTTTTTCAAATTTAAGTTGATATAAAGCAAACAAATTTCAAAATTTATTGAGGTATTTCTTAGTATTTTGATGTAATTAAATCTATATTTCCATAGTTTTGTTTACATTGTCATAGCTGCCAGTATTTCCGATTTTGCCAAAGTCTTCCAATTTTTGAGCCAACCTTCTAGATTCCAATTTATGATCTTTTTCTACCAGTTTTTTTTTTTTTTTTAAACCTGCAGAAAATATTTGCATTTGTTCCCTTATTCCTAAAGCAAAACATATCCATGTCATAGATTCCTAACTAACGGTGCTTGTTTGTAGTTCCAAGGTCAAGCACTTATGGAGGCATGACAATAAGGAAAAAACAATTGTTCAGAAGGAGAATCAAACAGGCATTTGAGATGATTGAGAATATTTTGGGGCGTTACCAAAAATTTGTTTTAGGAATTGGCAGTGCAAATAAAGAATACATGTGTTGTGATTGTAGTTTACTCTAGCTCTACTGTTGTCTAACAATTGCTTACTCTGCTAGCTTTCTAAAATTCGCTATAAAATCTCTACATCCTGTTTGTTTGTTTTGCAGTGATACAGTGTCTTCTAAAATATTGTCTGTATATTATTACCAGTCAAACAAAGAAATTTATTCGAAATTTATTCATCAAAAGAGGAGCATTTTGCATGGTTTGCAGAACAGATTTCAGTATTGCTCATAGAGGTTCAAACTATATTTCAGTACATGCTACAATGATTAAGCACAGAGAGAAAATACTGCTACTGTGGAAAACAGCAAAAAAATTGAATCTTGATTTGTAAAAGCTGAGGATGATTCAGTGACTAATGCCGGGTGTTTATTCACAGCTTTTATACCTAAGCATAATTTGTCTGTGAGCTGTACCAATCATGCTGGACAATTATTCTGAAAAATGTTCCTGGATTTAAACATTGTAAAAGGATATGCATGTGCACAAACAAAAACATCAACAATTATTAAGGAAATAGCTTCAGATAAGGAAGTCACTTCAAAACTGCTTGTTTTCAATTGCTATAGGCAGTACTAATGATAGTGATTCAAAATTATACCCTATAGTAGTGAGGTATTATATTACAAGTATGGAAAAATTGATTGTATGTTATTATATATGCCTGTATTGGAAGGTGATTCAACTGGAATTAACATTGGTAACCTTGTGCTGAGTAACTTGGAAGGTCTTAGAATTCCAGTTGAAAACTGTATAGCTTTAAGTTGGAATAATGCTCCCATTATGGTTGGCAAAAAATCTGGTATTATATCTGTTTTGAAGAAAGTGAATTGAAATATTTGCGCCTTAGGTTGTGTTTATCACCTTTATAAATTTAGCTGCCTAGAAAGATTCTTCCTGTCTACCATACAAAATTGATGAAATATTGGTAGACATATATTACTACTTAGGAGGAAATTCCAGAAAGAAAGAAAGGTTAAAAGAATTGCAAAAATTGCATGATACTGACATCAAAAATTTTTTTAAACATGTTTGTACTTGATGGTTGTCGGTTGCTAACTGCCTGTCTTTCATATTAGATCGATGGCAACCACTTATAAGTTTTTTCAAAGAGGAATGTAATAAAAAATGTAATACTGCATTATCAATGTATACAGTTCCTAAAAAACATAAAAATGAAAACTCTGGCAGTATCAAAGTCAAAAACTGTAGTTCTACTGCAAAAAATAAAGGAAAGCTGATGAAATGCTGTGCGTTCTTAAAAACAGTGTCACCTCCTAGTCGTTTCTCACATGGGAGGAAAGGACTTTTTGTCTCTTAATGATAGATATCAAAGCATTTTTCTTTTTTCTTTTAAATTTGTAAATTTGTTTGATAAAAGCAACAAATTTCTCCTATTTGAATCTCCACAAGTCCATGTTTTAATATCTGTTCTCGACATATTGAAAGATATTCTAATTAGGTTTACAAAGCCTAATGTATTTAATACATGCTCATCATATATAGATATTGTTGCCATTATGCATCTAATCAAAAAGATGACTGTGATGTGGTTATTGACAATTTAGCATCTGAAATTGTTGATAACCTTTTGAAGAATGATAAAAGTGTATTTTATAATGTGGTTAGGACCAATTTCTGTACTGTCTGTGACTACATGAGGTTAAAGTTCCCTTTTAATGATGATATTTTAATTGATGCAAAAGTTGCTCAATTTCATAAATTTTGTCAAGCATATTAGAATATAAAGTACTTTTTAAAAAAGTTTTTCATAATATGGCATGAAAATGATATGGGGAAAGTGCAAAGAATTGACCAACTACAGGCAGAATTTTGTGCCTTTCAAATTGAAAGTGGATTAATTGATTCCTTCAAAGAAAAAGGAATTGACAAACAATGGATATTAATTGGTAAAAAAAAATGAAATGGGACAAAACAAATATGAAAGACTTTTAAAAGTCATGCTGCCAATTTTGACTTTTTCCACATTCAAATGCTGAATGTAAACAGGTATTCAACCAAGTTAAAAAAATTCTGAACTCAGTTTCAAGTTTCAATGATTTTAGAAAAATTAACAGTGGCTGATTATAGTACAGATAATAAAGAATGCTTTGAAATATCATTTGATAAAGATTTTTTTAAGAGAGCTAAATCATGTATTTATACTTCTTTAAAATAATGATAAAAAATGTCATTTATTCAAAGCTAAAAAGTACAATGAATAGTCACTATTTTGTATTCAATATTATAATTATATATTTTATGGGAGAGGGTTAAAATCCCTTTATTAATTATAAAATTCATCTTTTTTATAGCATTGCAATTATTGCAAAGTAAAAAATTGGCATTTCTGCATGATCTAGAAATCTTCTTTTTTTTTAATTCCAAGTATTGGCATCTATGCATTGTTTTTTTACCCTGGACATAACAATGGCAATCATGTATTTTTGGATAAGGTGAAAAAGAAGTGTGCTGAAATGGTGGTCATTTTTAAAACAGCCAATAATGGCGAATATTACAGTACTCAAGTATAATAAGTATATTCCTTTTCTCACAGAATGTAATTAGCTCATCAATTTTAACATCTTTATGATATGCCATTTATAAAAATTACTGTAAAGTACAGATAAAAGTCCAACTCCCACAGCAACCTATAGGTTTTTGCTGACTACAAGGGGAGAAGGCACATCTACCAAAATCTCTTCCAGCAAAGCCGCAGCCAGGGGCCACGTTCTCGACGGAATCATTCACCAGGCAGAATCCTGAAGAACACCTGTCAAGCCAGACCCCAGCCACCGACCAGACCTTGGCTCAGGCCCTGAATAGGCACAGTCCAGTGGTCACGGCCACTCGGAAGAGTCGGGGGCCTGATTGCCTCACTGGTTCGACAAACGGTTCATCGACATCCAGGTAACTCGATTATTATGCCCCTCAGGTTGGAGGACTAGAGCTACAGAGCTAAGATCCATAACCACTTCTTAGAGTGGTCCGCCCCAGGGGGGATATTGTAAAGTACAATCAGAATAATCTATTTAACATAAAATATATTTAACAATTGATTTACAGTGTTTAGAAATTTAAAATCTATATAGTACATACTGCAGCAACATTTGATCTCCAGTTTTTATTCTATATTTGTAAAATGATTTTTCATGAGAGTATTTCCTTTATTTTAGTACTGCTCAACCTGAACCTATAGTAAGAAATACTCGTGCACCAGGTGTGCCTCCTGGTCCCATTCCTGAATTATCTAGTGATGAAGAAGATGTCATTGATGAAAGTAAGAGAATTAGCTGAATTCACTGTTACTGCTTATTCTTTAATTTGTTCAGGACCACCATTGTGTATACACAAACAGAAACATTCTGCTTCTCTGGCTTGCTAATGTGTATGTGCTATGAGCTCAGGATAACTTCTAAGGTTCATTGATGCATATAAGTAATACAACATTACAATGTTTAATAATTGTTTTTGAATAATACTGGGAGATGTAATACTGGGAGAAATACTGGGTGAAATACTGTAATTTTTTAAAAGATAATTGATTGGATCATTGATCTTTATGTTTTAGTTTTGATTTTTGTTTTTTATGAGAATGCTGACTGAGTTGGTAATATAAACAAATATATGGTGGTTTGGCGATATAGCAAGTAAAAGCAAAAAATGTTGTTTTCCAAATTACAACCTTTTATTAATTGCATATAACTTAAATGTCTGTAAAATGTATTTATTAAAATGTATGAAAAACAACATGCCAAATTTGGACTTTCTAGCTGCTTCAGTTCTCAAGTTATTCCCCAAAAACGAGTACATTCTTATTACAGTACCAGGATGGGCTAACCCAATGAAGCGGTAATAATAATAATAAAGAGTCCAGTATTCAGCTTCACTATTATTATCACATGTTTAAAAAAATTTCTTTCATGTATAAATAGAAGGAAATCTGAATATTAGGCTTTTTTAAATTACCTTACAACAATAGTTATTGTTGTCATCATTGTTGTAAACAAACTGTCACCCAACTAAAAGGGCTTACAGAGATTTTAAAAATGAGTGCATTCAATTGCATGTTCAAAATGGACTGGCCTGACAAGGTTGAAATTCTAAATAATGAAAATATGCCACGAAAGGTAATAATATATCAAATTTCGACTTTCTAGTTGTTCCATTTCTTAAATTATTTCCCTAAAACTTGTACATTCTTTTCGTGGGCATAAAGTAGGCTGGTCCAATAAGGTTAAAAATTTAAAGAATTAAAATGTGTCATATGCCAAATTTTATATCACTGCGATTAGTGAAAACTGGTTAGTTAGAGCCTCAAAGATTTGAAATTTGACAAATATACATATATACTCCATGTAAAGTTAAATAAAAGGTTATAAAAAACACAGTGATTGAAATAATTCAAGGAACAGTTTTTTTATATAGAGAAAAGAGTAAAATATCTTCTAAAAATCAGATTTCTCAATTGATAAATGAACTTAATAGTAATATCTGTTTTTCAAACCTTTTTTGTCATGGAATCCTTTTGAATTTCAATTTTATGGCAGATCCCCAAATTGTTTCTTTCTGGGAGAATTTACATGAAACTACCATGTCACGGAACCCCAAGAGTTTCATGGAACACACTTTAAAAAACACTGATATAAGTGAAGAAAGTAAAATAGTTGATATTTGCATTAATAAAATAGATTGTTCAAAAGACACTATGTGTGATAATATTGTTGATAATTCTGGTATAGATAAAATTAAGATTGCAAATGTTGAAGTTCTGCCATATCTTTAATTTCTCTCGAACTTTGCACTAAGTATAAACAGTTTGGAGCCTTTTTTTGTAAAGGAAATGGATTATTTTAATATATGTTATTGATGATATCATACAAGTAATATTCAATAAAACAAAAAAAATTAGATTATTTTAATATATTTTAGTGATGATACCATACAAGTAATATTCAATGCAACCAAATTTTCAAGATTCATATTTGAAATTAACAAACAATGGAACCAGGTCCCTCAAATGCACAAATACCCAAGCATTTTGGTGATAATTGTAGATGTATTTTAAAGCAAAATTGGTTTTAAACAATTTTTATTGGTGGGGGGGGGGGGGGGACGTCTTAGTTTTGAACCTGGAATTGGGCTTAGTTTTGAACTTGGAATAGCAAGCAGATGGTTCTCGATATGTGCAGGCTCGCAGAAACATTTCTTTCTTCTCTTACCAGGCATGATGGGAAAGCAGGGCCATATATGTAAGATAACCAAACAATATAACAGAGAATCTTTATAGTCGTATCAAAATTATTTTAATACACTTAAATCGCTGTAGCAAGTAGCCAATTGTCTAAAGAAAAATAACTAAAAACTGAATAACCATGTATATATTCTTATAAAAAGTTATCTCCAAGAAAAATAACTAAAACCTGAATAACCATGTTCTTATAAAAAGTTATCTCCAAATTAGAATGAGATGCATATATTTTGTATACAAACATTATTTTGCAATATTTTACCTTTCTTTTTCAATGCATTAACATTTCATTATTTTTTTCCCTTATAGTTAGAAAAATTACTTTCTCATAATTTTAAAAGATTTAATTAGAAAGATGTGAATAAACAATGATTCTTAAATTGAAAATATAATTAAAATTTTTAAATATTCCATTTTTGCTAGTGTAATTTCAATAAGACACTTTTAGAAAAAAGTAATTGAAATTTTCAGAAATTTTGTGTGTAGCATTATGCTTAAATTGCTATTGCAGATTATTGTTTTTCGTCAATCACATTGAAATAGTTTAATGCAAAATAATTTGCAACTATAAAATGTGATTTAAGACCACTCCTTATTGACTAAATGCTGGATGCCAATTAATTCTTTGCGTTTTCACTAGAAATTACAATGAAAAACTTTTGGGCAATATCGCAGAAATCTGAATTTGTTCATGATCTTTGGTATACTTTGTTTTATTTTGAAAATATTTTTAATTTTTGAAATCTGTTTGCATTCATTAAAATTTTTTATAATACAGTAAAATTATTTTTGAAACATGTTATCATTAAGATTAAAATATTTTTTAACATTAAAATGATGATTCAAGTACTTAAAACTATTTTATATTGCAAACTTATCATGTGAAAAAATCTTTATGGATCTAAAAAATCTAAAATATATATCTAAAAAAAAATTTCAGATTTTCATTAAATTTATTCAGCAGATATCATGATGTGATGCCATTAAAATCAAACCAAGATCAACGCGAGAAAAATACAGTACAGTAAATGTTAAAAAGTCAGAACAAATCAATTGAATTTGTAAAGCAATACTGAAACACACAACAATACTGAAAATAACTAATCAATTTAATACTATGTTAAACTACTGGATCACAACTACATGGAAGGGGGAAAATGAATGTCTTGAACATAGTTGCCGCATCCAATATAAGTACAAATTGCAAGTCTGCTATGTAAATTTTTATTCCTTTGCCTCCAGGACATAGAGGCTGAGAATAGCAATTGTTACCCTTCCAATCTTACTATGTTTTTCTTTGGTGATGTTTTTGAAGATTTAAACTTGTGGTTTAACTTTTTTAGATGCTAATGAAATGGAAAAAGAAGCTTCAAATATTGATCCTAAGTCAGGTAAAACAAATCTATCCTTTTAATTTAATATTTTTTTTAATATCAGCAGCTCATTTGTATTAATAATACATATATATATTTTTTCTACTAAGGCATGATAAACATCCCAAATTTTTTTTTTCATTTAGTAGCTCAAAAAATAAAATACATTCTGCTTATTTCAAAAATATATAAATTTTGTAGCTTTCATCTCATGAAAAGTAAAAATTTTAAGCTTAAAGATGTAAACAACAAACATCACATCTGTTTTAAAGGCTGTTCAAAGAATTTTTTCTTGAAATGTGTGTTTTCCTGCTTTCGTAGACTTTGTGAAAATTCTATAGCATCTACATTCATGAAGTTTTGAAAGAGCATAATATTTATGATTATGCACCTAGTGAACCTAAACTTTTCTACTTAATTTGCTTGGTATTTTTAAAAGGTGTATATAGTTTGGAAATTTTATTATGTATCAATAATAGACGTACTTTTCAAACTCTTTTTAAAAATAAATTCAAGTTGAAAGTTTAGGTTGACCAGATGCATAATTATAAATGTTATGCTCTTGCAAAATTTCATAAATATGAATGCTATAAAATTTACATGAAGTGCATTAAAGTAAGGAAAAACACATTTTAGGAAAAACACTCTTTGAACTGTCCTTAGAATGGACATGGCTCTTGTTTACACCTTTTAGCTTAAATATTTCCTTTTTTATGAGATGAAAGGTACATATGTGATGTATTTTTGTAATCAGCAAAGCTTATTTTATATTTTGAACTACTAAATGAGAAATTGATTTTCTGAATGTTTATCACATCTTAATCTCCTTAAGAATATTATTTATTACTACTTCTGCTTAGTATGTATGTAATTGAATGATCATATTGCACAAATGTAGAAATACACAAATGTTATACACATAACAAAAATTCTATTATGCATACATATGTGTAGGACATCCAATACCAAGATCTCTATAACCATTATTCAGGTCAAATTTTGCTTATTTTAATACTAGTATTGATGCAAAAATATTGGTATTTCAGTATTAACAATATTTCATATTTTTAAAATTATTTTTGTATACTCACTCATACATGCCAACTTTTATGATTTTTATATAAAATGTACAAAATTACAATTCATTGTACAATCTATTAGTTATTTTATATGAATTTTGGTAAATTTCCTTCAAAAATTTAATTTCATTAATATTTTTGAAAAATACTCATTGTTAGTTCTTTAGCACACTCTATGGAAGAAACATGATGATTTAATATGTCATCGTTAGTTGAGAAGGTAATGAGTGATCTTAGCAGTTATGGCTCTGCCTATTCTTTAATGGCATGGAAACAGTGTATCCAAGCATAGTTTCTTGAAAGGCAAATAAATCCTCCAAACAGGATATGTAAGTTTTCATGCTTTGGAGAAACTGTATGACAATATCAAAGTTGGTTTATCAGTTGCAACATGCTGGATGAGAGAAATATGTTAGGCCTTATATTTTGTTGATTAAATAATAAATTGCAGCAAAAATTACCTGTATTTCAAGCATTTTAAAAATGCTTATATACCAAAAGTTTTCCCACTTATGCGAGAATTTAAAAAGGTGTAAAATTTGCATTTTGCACTATTTGTAATTGTGATGTAAACATTTCGCATGTTGGCCGAAACGATATTCTCACACATTTTAGGAACTTGTTTTAATGTTGGTAAAAAATAGGATAATTGGTACTCCTATTGTATCAGTTTTTAATTTCATCTTTTTATTGAATGCCCTACATATATGTGTGGGATCTGCTGCAAGAAAAATATATAGTACTGTGTGGGATTTGTTGTGTAGATATTGTAAATGCTGTATCAGTTTTACATAATTTATTAAGTACTAGAAAAAGAACCCAGCGTTTCCCAGGATTCAATGAATTTATTGATTACATTCTTAAAGACAACAGGGCTGATATTTGATAAATGAATCCGTACTGTAAAGTATGGCCAATGTCAGTTACAAAGTAAATTTTAAATAATCGGATTTTGTGACATCTACTGATGTTTTTCTTGGTTTCTGAGTTTGATATATATTTTTTTACTCTGCCAGCCCTCTTCCTCAAAACCCTCAACACAACCTCAATGAACGCAAAATTATTAGTTCCCTATTAGTAACAAAAAATATTAGTTAGTTACTGTAAGGAATTTAGTTCTAAAGATGATGCAATAAAAATTTATTTTCTATGTAAGTTAAAAAAAAGAAAAAGATGTTGCCTTTCATAACATTAGAAAAAGAATTTAGTGTGCTTTCCATTGACATGATCTGATGAAATATGAAAAATAAATTAATTAAAATTTATATTCAGTCTGAATGAACACTTAATATATCAATAAATTCTTAAAACCGAAAACATTAATCAGAATATTTAAAATGTAATGCCTTTTCAACATAAAAAAAATCAAACCGTGACATTTTCATTTTCAAGTAACACTGTAGGTGGCACCACCAATTCAAAACAAAGAAATTAAAAGCAATCAAAATAGTTACCAAGTCTCATGGGTAAAGATTGTGCTTCTTATGTGTCCTGACAAAGACTGTTTCTTGCTTTTGAAAATCATTGATAATATTATTTTGTATTGTATTTTGCTCTTAATGAAGTTATTTTAGTTTTATTACATTAGCAGAGGTTTGAACTATACATATGATCGACAAATGGTTTTAGTTTTAGCAATGTTCAACAGTTGGCACTACCAATCAAAATTGGTTGCTGTATTATAACAGGGCTGAATTTTGACTATTACATTCATAACTTTTGAACTAATATGAATATTTAAATAATCTTTATGATGAGGTGTTTCCTTTTGGAAATAAAGGTACCTCTGTACAAAATTTCATGGCTGTAGGTTGCTTGGATTTTCTAGGACTAGCGAACAAATAAACAGACATCTTTTATTATCATAGATTTAACTGTTTGTTTGTATTAAAGAGACTTTTGATACCATAATTAATTAGATCTTGCTTGTGAAAGTTCCATACTTACTTTCCTCCAATTCTATGATTTAGCAAGACAACCGTAGTAATTTCTTAGGGATACTACGCCTTTACAGTTCTCTGTATATTTTCTAAAATTACTATTGTAATTTAGTGCTAGTAGTTTATCACTGTATAGAAATATATTTAGTTTTTTAATTTCAACTTCTGTTCTCTTTCAAATTAGCAAAAGCAAGGAAAATCCGTTTTGCTGATGAGAAAGATACAGATGATGAAGACGATAAAGATGAAAGTGAAGATAAGGTGAGTTAAACTTTCTTTATTGTTTTGCTCCATCAAGATTGGTTGAAATCCTTTTTCTTTCAAAATCCAGATTATGTATGTGCTTTTTTAACTTATTCTATATGCACATTTAATATTGTGCGTATTTGAATGCTTTTCAAAATTTTATAGAAGAGAAGATACTTCTCTATAGGTTTTGTCTAAAAACAAAGCAAAACGAAAAAAAAATGCAGCAAATATGCAATTAAAAATATAATTACAATATGAAATGAGTTTTAAAAATGTATTTGTTTTGGCATTAAAAAAAATTAATATCAAAAAGATAGTACCTAGTAGCAGGAATTGCTAAAATTCAAGTTTTTTTTATTCCAAACTTAGAGGGTTGTAAGAAATTTGAGAATAAAAAAACATGCTTTTTATTATGTAAAAATCTGATTTTGATATTGGTATAGGTCTCTATAAATACCAATGAATTTTTTTATACAGGTGTCTTTGAAAAAAACACTGGCAAAAACTGGGTTGGATTCAGCCATTTTATGTCATTTATTCAGAGCAACTGGGGTTTAAATCCCATCAATTATTTTCCATTACTTGTTACTGCTAACTAGAGTTTGATAACATGAGTAATTTCACATCTGATATGCATCAAAATATCTGTATACTCCTTATAATTTTATCAGTGGATAAAAGTGCACATACTATTTGTAGCTGTGGAATGCTCCCCCCCCCCCTCAGTTTTCCCACTTTTTTGTATTTTAATTGCTGTATATATAATTTTGTTCATTTACACCCTACTGCATGTTATTTTTTATTAAATGTTTGCTATAATAACATGGTCATTGATATGTTAATAAGCATCTTAAATTTTAATACGATGCTATGCAGTTGCTTTCCCTTAGCACACTTCTGCAATAATTTTTTATTAATAAATTATACATATGCAATCTTATTGTTTTTCAATAAAACTAATTTTTAGTACCTTTGTAAACAGTATAATATTTTATTGGTAAATATAGTAATAAAAAATAAACTTTATAAATAAATTATATTTGTATTTGTGGATAAAAATTTACATCAGTAAAATACCGTAAAACAAAATTATAAGGCCATCTACCAGTTTCAGGTGCAAAATGAGCATTTTTTGGAATAAGACAAATAGAGCAGTCACTCCATAAAAGCAGATAAATGTCTGTACACAGATGTTCAATTAATATCATTTTTGAAAGGAAGTTTTGTAGTGTTTAGAAAATATAAAAAAAGATTTATACTATTGCCCTTTATTTCTTTTTCAATACTCCCCACTTTGTAAAATTTTAGGGAAAAAGTAAAACTACCCCTTAAAATTTCTTTGGTGATCTCTGCTATGGAGCATTTGACATCACTCCATTATAGCATTCATTCATTTAAGTTTAAATGTATTTTTTTCCCATCATAAGAAAGAGTATAATTTTGTTATATTTGTAAAATTATAACAAAGTATTAACATATAAAATAGAATTAATATGCGTAATTTAAAATTATTTAATTTTGCTCTTCAATTTAAGGAGATTTTTTTTTTCGTTTTCTTGTAACATAGTCTTGCTATTTATGATACCTTATAAATTGGTAAAGCATGTAATTTTACACACAACGGCCGTCCAAATAGTTGCTCAAGTGCCAAAAGCCCAGACCATTCGGCTCGTCCAAGGACTTAGAGCAGCAAAATGAATGGCCGGAGTTGCTCAAGTTCACTGGATGAATCGAACAGTCTGGGTTTTCAACACAACGGCCGTCCAAACAGTTATCTTATACTTTTCTAGTAGGTCGGATGGTCTGGGTCTCAACAACAACAGAATCAATAACAAATTAGTTCATAGTGTAAAATACAGTGCAAATAAAGATAAATAAGCATATCTACATTTCAGAAATAGTTTGAATTTCCTTCTTCAGTACAAGTCTGGACTTGAACCTCAAATAAGCACGGTCAAACTAAAAATAGCGAAACAACAGAGTTCAGTACAGTAATACCTCCTTAATTTTTATTGATATGAAGAAGCTTTCCATATCAATAAAAATTCATCTGGTTAATTATTTATCAATAACTACTTACTTCTCCAAGGTTTGGCATGACCACATCTAATTTTTTGTTTATTTGTATTATTTATATTTTTTGCATTTTATTTTTTCTTGTTTGCTTCTCATATTCTTTTTTATATATTTATTCTCTCATTTAATTTTCTTTTTGTCACACCATGTGGCGCTTCACTACTATGCCAGACTCTGTCATTTAGCCACTTTCAGTTTGGCTGAAATAGTCTTGTGCTTATTTGGGTATTCATGTTCAGACTTGTTGCATTAAAAACGAAAGATATGCAAATGATTTCCAAAATGTACATATGCTCATTTATCTTTATTTGTTTGCATGCCTTTTTATGTAGTTTTTGTTGAGACCCAGACCATCCGACCTACCAGAAAGGTGTAAGGTAACCGTTTGGATGGCCGGGAAGTGCCACCCAATTTAGACCGGAACCCAGTGGGGGAGGCATCCACAGGGACCGTACCCTCCTTCCCCTACCACCAACCTCTCGGAAGGACTTACGAACCCACATGTTTAACATGATCATACTCCGCATGAACACGGCGCCGGAAATGTGTCAACAGCAAGCGGTGTTCCCAGGTGGTCACCCACCCGAGTACTAACCATGCCCGATGCTGCATGACTTCGGTGATCTAACGAGAACCGGTGTTTTCAGCATGGTAGGGCCGTTGGCAACTCCTTTTTATGTAGTGAACTAGTTCATTACTTTATCAATAAGTTTGACTTGATAAAAAATTAAAAATAAAATAAGAAATGGGCAAAATGTTCTGAAGGTGCATTTTAACAAATTTGGTTGGATTTTACCTGACCAACCTGTGTTCCATAAGTATGCTGTGGCTTCATGGGCTTCATATTTTTTTAGGATAAGGATTCGGAAGCTATGGACACATCTGAATCTGTACCTCCAGTAACTGAGGTGGAGAAACATAAGCTTGAAGACATACCAGTCCCACCTCTACCTTCTGCAACTCCATCTTTGCCTCCAGGACCTCCTCCACGATTGCCTCAAGGTAACACTATTACTTTCCTTTCATACATAGTATAATGTATGAGGAAAGTATTGTGACAGGGTTGAGAATTCAAATTCAGGTTTTTGATGGGAGAGCACATTTCAAGTATCCCTAAACATGAACATTTTTTAGATGGTATTTGTGTGTCCATGAGTCTTTGGAAACGATATCTCACAAATGAATGGAGTGATTCGAATGAAATTTGGTACCAAAATTCAATCTATGAATATTGAAAACCTGTTGTTTTTAAATGCAATCATATGTTCGGAAGACCCCCCTCCCCCCCAAATTTTCGAATAAAATTTTTAAAAAATCAAAACCTTCAATAAAGTTACGTAAATAATCATTTCTTATGTAATATTTCATTAGAAAATGATTGGCACAAACTTTAGAATGCTAACATGAACCGTTCTTAATATATTTAACATTTTTCAAATAAATTTAACAAAATCATCACATAAAATTAAAAATAGTATTTGCTATTGTGAAATATGTTCACTTTTTATATGTAATATTATGCAATAAATTTGTTAGCATGATCCTCATGAATCTAGTTTGTCCCGTGCAAGAAATAAGATACTTTGGGTAATAGTTTTGTATCTTGACTTCTAACAATTCACCAATAATCATTTATCTACTATAAGAATATACTATTTCTCTATCTGTAATGCTTCGTAAAATATTTGTGACTAATTTGGTAGAATATTACTAACTTGGTGACTTTTTTTTTTTTTTTTTTTTTTTTTTTTTTTCAGCCAAATTGACGAAAATGTTGTCAGATTAATAAAAATTATGCTAAATCAATAAAAATCTGATGTGGGCAGCACATGACTTTCCCTGCAGACTCAAATTCATATTTTCTTTATTTCTTTAATAATTCATTAGATTGAGTTTAATTGAACTGAATATAACACTAAATTTGCATTTTTAATTCAATTTTTGTTTTTATTTGGCAATTGGACATTTTTCCCGATAGCGGCTTAACAAAAATGCAAGAAATCTCAAATATCTTGAGAATGGTTAGTCCTAAAGTATAATAGAGTGTGTTATGTTCTTTTCCTCGTCAAAAATTGCGTATAAAACAAAAATTTAATTGATACATTTCAGCATATGTAGTCTTTTTTTTTTTTTTTTTTTTTTTTAGATTTTGGCGACTTTTGCGGGCTATTTCGTAAAGAAAGGCAGGTTGTTCTTTTCTGAATCGTACCAAAATCTAATCAGCACCAGAGTATCCCACAAGTAATTTATCTACCATATTTAGTTAAATTTAGTCAACTAGTATTTTAGCTAGAGTCGATACATGAAATTTTTTGGCAGCCATTTCGTAAAAAAAGGCGGGTTCTTCTTTTCTGAATCATACCAAATTCTAATCAGCACCAGAGTATCCAACAAGTAACTGTCTACCAAATTTTGTGAAATTTGGTTAATTAGTATTTTAGCTAGAGCGGATAAAAGAAATTTTTACGGGCCTTTTCGCAAAAAAAGGCGGGTTCTGTTTTCACGAATCGTACCAAAAACTAATCAGCACCAGGGTCAGATTAAAGTGACTTACCTACCAAATTTTATGAAATTCGGTCAATTAGTTTTTGAGTTAGAATGAATACATACATTGCACAGACACACACACAGACGTCACGCTAAAAAATAGATTTTACGTATTCCAGAGACCTCGAAACGCATAGTTCCGTCGAAAACTCGAGTTGTGATTTTCGGTATGATTCCAATACTTTCCCTATACATTATCATGTATTGCAGGAAAAGTTAAAATGACAATTAATTGTTAAAAATTCAATATTGTGGGGAAAATATAAAAATCTTCTGTAAGAATAACCTATGTCTCTGTTCCGGAATGCTTGGCAAAATTGATAACATTGTCGCCAAATTAATAAAAATGATGCTAAATGAATGAAAAAGACAACTAATTGATGAAAATTCAATATCTTGGAAAGAATATAAGAATAAAAATTGGTTGTGAAATTAGTAAAAAGGATTTTAATGGGAGATAATGTTTTGCAAATTTTGAATTCCGTCATGCAGTGGGCATACCTTCTAGTACATAAGAAATGTTCTCTCCATTTGTTTGTAATGCTTTGCTATAAATTTGGTAAACAATCTAGCAAAATATCACCAACCTGGCAATATTTCATCATATACTGAAGAATATTTCGGCAAAATTGCAAAAATAACACCACATTAATGAGAATAATGCCAAATTGATGGATTAATTATTAAAAAAAATGTTAATTTATGGTCTATATTACTTATTGAGGATGCTACCAATATTGATAAATGTTAATTTAGAGTTGCATGAAATATAAGTTAATTGGGTACTTCGAAATAATTTTACATGTTGTCATGCGGAAAAGCACCAAATATACAATTCAATGTTAAAAGCATTGCGTTGTGGATCTTATACATCACTTTTTTCACTGTGAAAGAAGTAAATTCATTGCATTATATAAGGAAAATAAGTCGTACTGCCCACACCAAATTTTTTGTGTGTTGTGATTGGTACAGGCTATAGTGCATTGTATTTCAAAGGCTTTTGAAATTCTCTTCAGATTGCCATTAGGTGAAAATCTGTAATTCCTCCTATATAGAGTCAAAACTTGTTATAACGGACTTGTGTGATAAAAATTTGTCTCTAGCATCTAAATGCATAATCCCAATGGAAGTTTTATATATGTAATACAACTAGACTGTAGTGAACTCAGTTTATAAGGAAACTTTAGCAATGGTGAGCCAAATTCTAACCAAAATTCCTCTGAAAAATGCTTTGAATTGAAATATTAAGCAACTCACAAAAGGTTTTGTATACAAACTTCTCAGCATTGATCCTTCAAAGATAAACCCAAGAGCAAAAAAAAAAAAGAATCATACAATATATGATTCTCTGACAAAAATGTATAGGGCTAGAATATTTGTTTTTCATTGGCTTTAAAATTTACTAGAAAATTTTCGAATAAAAATGCATTTATAATCCAAAAAACTAAATATTTATATATCTGACCTTAAAAATGCACATTTCTATTTTTATTACCTTGCAAAATCAATTTAAAATGGAAAAGGTTCATGAAATAATATAATTTAATCTGTTGACTAATGCTGTGTCAACTGAAATTCTTTATTTTACTACACATGACCTATTAGTTTCTGTGCCAAACTAAAAATTTATGGCCTTAAAAATATGACATGTAAGATAAAAAAAATAATAATAATAATAATAAAAATAAATAAATAAAAAAAACTGTAAAAGTACAATTTAACTTTTTACAGTATCAGTGCCAAATTGATAATATTTCTCTTGTTAACAAAAAAATATAATCGCTATGAAAGAAAACAAAGAGATATAAACGTGCAACTTCATTTGAGAGTTCCTGTGTCAAATTGAAGTTTGAATTTTAGTAACGAAAATGTTTAATTGAATATTTTTAGTTTAACATGGACTTGAAGTTTTTATTTCAGCAGTCTAGAATTGCAATATTTCTGACTTTCTGACATTCTAATTATGATTGATCCTACCCCCCCCCCCCCCCTACTTATTTTCTTAGTCTTGCTTCTGGGTTTTAGGGAAATTCATTATGGTGAATGAGGATTAATTGAATTCATTGAATGGGGTTTCAGAAATCTTAAATATGATGAAAATCAAGGATGTTATTCCTTTGGAAATATTCCAGAAATTTAACTAATTGAGGTTCAAAACTTACCTCATTCATCTTGTTCGACTAATTTTTTTAAGCATCTGGATAGATTTTTAAGAAATAAAATCCTTGCTTATTATCAGACAGCTATTAAAAATATTTGTAAAGAATTTATAAATTTTATAACTCAAGATTTTTATTTTTATACCCAAGGAATAAATAATTTTGTTCCTTGTTGAGAAAAGTATCCAATCAATTGGTATTTATTTTGTTTAATAAAGTTTATTGTGAGCTGAATATATTCACACATACACATGAAATAAAAAATCCACTATTTATTTTGAAGCAACATAATACTACAGTTGAGAAAATGTACTTGTTTATTTTTAAATAAGATATGTTGCTACTGGAGCTTTATTACACTTTAAATTTAAAATAATTAGTTTCTGTTACGAGAAAATATTATATGAGTAATAGCACTTTATATGAATGTCAAATAATAGTAATTAAAACTTATTAAATAATGTTTAACTGATAAGTAACATGTATGAAACATTAATATATTTTAATAAAAAATCACTTTAATAATTATCTGTCGGGAAAGAAAATATCTGGATGAACTTAAGTTCCATACTTACAACCTTAAGTAATCTTATTGCCTTATTAGTATTTGCTTGAAACGCAGTAGTGCAAATTTTACCATGTTCTTATAAATCTAATTTAATGTTATTAACCATTTGCATGTGATGTCACTACTAGCAAATCTATTTCCTGTTGGATGGAAAGATCACTTTCCCCACTTTGCTGTCACATGTTAGAGTATGCTCTTTTGTTAATATAGGCTTTCTTGCTTCTAGGAAGCTAATATGGATCTATATCCAAACTTCCTACATGTAATTTCTCTATAAACCTCTCTCAAACATGTTATATTCATATTTTTATCATATTTGTTCAGCATTTATTTTGTCCAAGAGTGTGACGTAAACAACCATAACATCATATTGAAACGTACTTGCAAATGGTCAATAGATGATTTTTTTAATCATTTAATTTTAAATAATATATTTTTATACATGAAACATATTTCTACTAATACAGTGATTTAAAGTGCACAATCATTTATTTTAAATTTTGAAAATAATTTATATTTTGCTCAACTTTTTTTACTTTATATTTTGTTGAGTTCTTAAAAAGTATGGCAATATTCTAATTGGTGATAATTGTATGAATATATAACTTTTGTTTATGCCTTTGAGTAATTTCACTTTCACTATTGCTAATCATTATTCATTAAATATTTTTAGGTCCTCCTCCTAGTGTTCAAGTTATATTTAGGCCTCCTCCCTTGAGGACAGCTATACCTCCCCCTCCTCGTATGTTACCACCTGGTGTTCCTCCTCCACCTCCTGGAAGACCACCATTACCACCTCCTGGTATGCCTTTGAGATTAGGAGCACCTCCTATTCGTCTTCCACCTGGACCACCGCCTGGTAACTTACAATTTTTCTATTGACTATATCACAAGTACTATATTTTAATCCCATTGTATGCTTTATAAGTTGCTCTATAAGTAAATAATCTGTATTTGCTACCTACATTTAAAAAAACATCCTGTATAATTTAATAAAGACACTAAAGCCTCTCTATAAGAATACAATTGCAGTGTGTTTTTTAAAAAATGATTGTTTCAACATTGTTACTAAGTTTCTCTCAGGTTGTGCATTCTAAGGACCCAGAGGGGGGGTGGGGGGAACTTGAGATGCAAAGCGCATTTGTCTGTCTAATTTGCGAAGAAAGTTATCAAAAATTGTTCTTGTCATCCAAGATTTTTTGTTTGAGTCATATTCAGTAGGAAAACTTTTCACATTCTTGAAGCACTTTGGTTTTTTGGATTTTCCAATAACTAATGGTGTTAACTTTTCACTCCCTTCTGAGTTAGTGCATAGCAAAACAGTCAATCACAGTTTCGATAGTTTCCCACTGTGACAGCTTTCACCCTTTACTGCAAAAGTCTTGGAAAAAGGAAAAAGATTGGAAAACAATCCTGAAAATGTTATTATCAGAATATTCTTGTATCAAAGACGGCTATGTATTTTCCATCCACTCTTGGACAGTCTCAGAATCTACTCCAGCAAATTTGCCACAAATAGATTTGTAGGATAAATTGTGCCCCTTCTTAAAGCGGTCTAGCCAACCATTTGAAACTTTGAATCCTTGAATTCCTAGTTTAGAAGCAATTTCTAATGCTTTCTCTTTCAAAATGGGGTCATTTATAAGAATGTTTGTTGCACGAACTTCGTTGAACCATTAAAAGAGGAAATTCCTCAAATGGTGGCGACTTCAAATATTTCTTTTTTTAGCCAGTTTTCCCATCTTTTCCAAATTTGGTTCCACAACTTCTGCTTGCTTTAAATTCGTTAGCAAAGTTGAATATGGAATTCCAATTGATTTAGCAAACTCAGATTTACTGCGATTGTAATCTTTGACTTTGTTGATGATCTCTGCTTTTTCGACCAAAGAAAATCGCTTTCTTTTTTATGCCATACTTTCACCATTCAGAGCTAACGAAAATTCACAATAGAATGTGTAATCGTAACTACAGAAAACAACCAGCGACTAAACACCCAATCAGGCAAAAGGGTATCAGTCAGCCGGGATTCTACATATCTGTCTTTTGTCTTCATATGACGAAGAGGATAGTGGTGGATAGGGAGTGATAAAGGGGGGAGTCATCCCTCTTTTTACACAAAGAGAAGGCGGATTCTAAGTAACATATTGCATCTGTTGGCAAGAAAGGTTTTCTTTTTTTTTCTTCACAATTTCTGACCTATTGTATGAGTTCCTGCTGAAAAAAACACGTTAAATGTGGGAAATATTTCAAAGTGATAACGTTAAATCGGTGATTTTTAACATTACAAGTATAGAAAATTATTTGAAACCAATGAAAAATTGTGTTATATGCAGGAAAACGTTAAATGCTGGACATGTTAAATCGGGGTTCCACTGTATATATAATTTTATTTTTAGATTCAACTCATACTTTGCAATTGACTGAAAATTTGAAATGTCACTTTCTTATTATAAAAACTGCTACAATAAAGACCATATCCTGATATTTATAAATCACTCAAGTTTGAACTTTTTGTGTTAAAATTATATCAGGTATGCCACCTCCAAGACTTATTCGGCCTCCAACTGCTCCTCCTCCTCCTCGATTACCCGTTGCATCAACACCTACCATTGCTCCACCAGGAACAACTGCTGTATCTACAACACCTGCTACAACTGCTTCCAACATAACAGTGCTGAGTGCACCACCTAGCTTGATGCAGAGGCCTAAAATATCAGCTGCCGAAGAAGAAACTCAAAGATCAGCTACTATTGAAGCTAAGCCACAGATTAGGAATCTGAGTGCTGATGTTATGAGGTTCATGCCAACTACTCTGCGTGTGAAGCGTGAAGATCGGCATAAGAAAGGTGGTTCAAAGACTGGAACATCCTGTAAGTTATGTTTATTGCTATTTTTAAATGTTTGAAAGTATGGTAATCCCTTGTTATATTTTGTATCTTTTATGTCTATTTGAAACTTGTGGTTCAAGTTTTAATTTATTTTACTTTCCATACAGTGCATGCATATAAAGTATTTTAGTTAAGGGTTCAAATTTCGGGTAAATTTGTTTTGGACACTCTGGAACAAGAATAAACTATCTTTGCTGTAATGTGCCCAAAATATATTTGTATGTAACTATGCATGAGCCCATTCTACTTCAAAAAATTTTTGACAGATTTTTGTTACATCTAGACGTTTACTGAATTGACTTAATCTAATGTTCACTTAATATTGGTGCAGATTAAGTTATAGATATGGACTCTTTTTTAAAAGCATACAAAAATCTGAAAAAAAAAGAAAATTAATTAAAAAATAAATATACTTGCTACATTTTAATTAAAGTTCTATATGCAATCTTTATACAGGGTAACCAATAAAGTAAGATGGTAGCTAGCGCTATGAAAATGAAATATTAGTATAGTTAAGTGACCATGCGCTACCAGATAAGAATAATGGCTGCATTGCTAATGGCAAAATTTGGAAGTCAACACTCTTATCTCGAAAACTATGAGAGATACAGAAATAAAGTCTAGAAAGTTGTAGAGCATCACCAAATTAGTATAAAATGCCATTTTATTTAATGCAAAAACACTATTTGCATAACTTACAGGTCCCTTTGTGGATTTTTGAGAAATTTGCGACCTGTTCCTGTTCTACACACATATACTGTTGCTATACAGAGGATGTTTTTCAACTGTAACTGTGCTGCCGAAACATGGTCACTCAGCTTCAAATTTGTAATTGAAACTTTAGCCCATAATGTGAGATGTAGAAGCCTTGGGAGAAAATTATTTGAGGAAAATACATTGAATTTAGGCTGAAAATGCTGAGAAATGTATAAATTTCTAGATATAGAGGTTTACAAGATAAAACAGATTCAACTGTAGAAACAAATGCAGAAACAAATTATTTTAAAAATCAATTCCTCTCAAATAATGATTGGAATAAATGAGGTATTACATAAAATCTGAAAAATATTTAATTTACATATATATATATATTTTTATAAATGTTCCTAATTGAGAACATTGGTAGGTAATTTGTTAAAATGCATGTTAAAAAATGAAACTCTATTGGATGATATGATATTATAATTTTTCTTGTAGATGATCATGCTAAAGACAGTTATCCATCTACTGCTCCAATATCAAATCCAGCTGTCACTGTTCCCACAAAGGATGATGCTTATCAACAATTTCTTAGAGAAATGGAAGAGCTTCTGTAATTTCATTTATCTGAACACAAAATTTATCGTCATTTGTTGTATATAGAATGTAAAAATTATCAGTTTTCATAATAAATGTGTATTCATACATCATGCGTTTCTCCTATTTTCCCATGAAGAAACAATCACAATTTCCAGCATATGCATATATTTGTAGATAAAATTGAGAGGCCAGGTGTGACTGACCACACAGACAATGGCATATTTAGGGGAAACTACTGGGTTCAAGCACTTCCTCCACCCTGAAATTTTTTCAACTCTCTATATATCAACTATATGTATGCTTTAGTTTTATAAATTAGATAATCATAATAAAAGTATATTTTTCTTTCTATCCAGAGTTCTACTTCACATTAATAAATTTAGCATTTTTTTTAGTTTTATAATTATAAATAAATAGACTTATTTACCCCCCTCCCCCCCCCAATACCTAAGACAGAAGGGGACCATCTCTTCTGTCTTAGGTATTGGGGGGGGGGGGGCATTCCCTCTAGTTTCTACGCCTGTGATTTCCAAGAATGTGGTACTAGTATATGTAGGGCAATGATTTTATCATGAATAAGAAATGACGGTGCATTCATACAAATTCCAGAAATTTTATGAAGTGAAGTAAAATTAAAATGGTGATTTACATTTATCTAAGCTTTTCAATGCAATACTTATTTAACATCCTTTACAGAAAATTAGTTAGCATGGCTAATTTATCTACTTTGATAAATTCTTTAACAATTTAGCTCATCAGAACTTTTATGATCCTCTTCAAAGATTTAAATTTCATTGAGTGATATTTTCCTTTTATGATTCCAAAAAATCATTGAAAAAACTGAAAAGCCATTGCCAAAACCAGCATACAATGAAAAAATAACAGTATCGATCAGTTTCTTATGCAAGACACGGCCTTCTTTGTCTGGACACACAAAAAGCGTAACCTTAACTTATGAACATATTGCCAATCAGTTCCCAATCTTGCTCTTGTTGTGCTATTTAGAATATATTTTATTTAATTATTCATTTACAAAGTTAATTTTTAAAGTAGTCTTGCTTATGTTATATTTTGTTCTAATTAATAGATTTTATTATTTTATTTGTATTGTTCCTTTCTTTGTTCAATTTGTTTTTATCCAATAAAGAGTTTTCTCATTTTAAACTTATGCCTGATAGTACAGTTGTATTTCTCATTTTACTTCCACAATTAACATACCCTTACAAACCACATACTTTGACTCGATTGACTAACGTCTTCTTGGAAAACAACACAAACTTAAGATAAGTGCCAACCAAACTTTTATTTAAATAAACAGTAAGAGGAAAAAAAAGCTAATTTTAGAGCTACATATTTAATTAATTAAATCTTTCTCATAATTATCTTAATTTAAAACAATGTAAATCAAGAATTTTACTAAACTTGAACCAAGCAATATACACATTGCGTCGAGAATTTTTAAGACTGGGTCTGTAAAATGAAACAAGAAATTATGATTTGTTTTGGATTTTTATTCAAAATAAGCCACTCTGGCTTCAGTACACTTGTTACAGTGATTTAATAATGATTTGAATACCAGTTCCAGTTCACTTTGCGGAATGGCCTCCAAAGCATGTGTCGAAGCTGTTTGTATGATCGAAATATCATCAAAATAACACCCTTTTAAATTCATTTTAAGTTTTGGTAACAAGGAGAAATCGCAGGGTGCTAAATCCGGCGAATACGGTCGATGATTCAACACAGACATTATTTTTTGCCAAAAATCTACAAACAGTAAGTGAGGTGTGACTGGGTGCAACAAACACCAACTGCTTTCATACCGATATTCTGGATAAATTCTGGCTGTCAAACGCTTCAAAACATTTAAATAATACTAGTAATTGTTTGTCCAGTTGGAACAAATTCTTTGTGGATAATACCTTTACTATCGAAGAATGTAATGAGCATTGTTTTGATTTTGGATGGAACTTTTCTTGTTTTTTTTTTTTTTTTTTTGGCTTGTGATGAGTTTTTTGACTTCCATTTAGCAATTTGTTGCTTTGTTTCAGGATCATACTGAAAACACCATGTTTCATCACCTGTAACAATCAATTTCAAGAAGTTTGTATCATTTTCAGCGGCTGAATGATGTATCTGAAATGTGCACTTCTTGATTTTTGTTCATTGGTTAAAGTGTGTGGAACAAATTTAGCACATACTTTTGTTTTGGCCAAATCTTTATGCAGGATGATTCGAATTGTTTCTTTGTTGATTTTAAAGACTCTTCCATCATTCTTAGTAATGCACAGTGATTATTTGCCACAAAATCACACACTTTTTCAATAATCTCAGGTGTCCTAGATGAACTTGGTCTTCCGGTATGCTTATCTTCTAGCGTATCTCTTCCATTCAAAAAATTATTGTGCCACAGGAAAACATTTGATCTACTTAAACAATAAACTTTTAAAATTAAAAATATAATAAATAATTAAATTATACGCGATCAAGACAGACTCTTTAGATCTAAAAATAATATATTGTTGCACAATCTCTTGCAAAAATATTCAATTAAAAATACAGCACCTCAAAATTAAGAATGCAAAAATTACACTTCAGTAGTTGAGCCATATTTTGTAGTACTGCCCCTAGAGGGCAGCACCAAAATACCTATGAAGATAGCATTTATATTTGCACTGATTTTAAATTATATATTAAAAAACCACGAAAGCATTGAATGGTACAATACTTGATGAAACTGAGAATCATCTCTTCACTATACTTTAAGAACACTGCAGTGGTCTGAAGAGGACGATTCAGCAGGTGTTGAGCACTTGGAGACATCACTTCACCATGGAGCTTGGTGAGATGGCAGTTGGCACATTTTTTTTTTTTTTTTCAAGTAAAATTATTATGCACCACTATAACCAAATTGATGTCTGACCTTGAGACTGTGCATGTCAGCATCCAGCAGGGGCCCAACCCACACACAAAAAAAGAATATAGCTATTGGCCCCATCAAAAGTGTGAAGGCACAATCTGCTCAGGGCCATTCTGAAGATATCACATATTTGGCTGTCAAAAGTCTGAAATGGAATTTCTATAGACTTTTAAAAGATCCCGTCAATGCAGGCCTTCAGACAACATAGCCCCCAAAAAACTATGGAGCACATAATATAAGAATACAGGCATGGAAGTATCTTTCCAACTTGCAAAATACAACATCATAAAGAAAGTATGAGTACCAGGCTGTGGAGTCCCCAGATGCAGTGTCAGGGTTAGGACATAAATTGGGAAAATAAAAAAATTAAAGATAATGCAAAAGTAATTTAGGGGAGAAGTATTGGAGCCTGCTTGGAGGCCGCTGGGCTAACATGAGGTGCTGAAATCAGCCACCCATCATAGAAACGTCTTCTCCTCTCAAAAGCTCAGCCCTGAATGTCACACCAATGAGATTTTCCTTCTTAAGGAGCTGTCAACCTTGGCGAGTGAAAACTTGCATGTTGTGCATGCACTATGTGCCTATGCATACTCTGCAAAGAAAATAATGTGTAATAATAATAAATTTAAATACCACATCTGAATGTAATCTTACATGAACTATGTCTACTTAAGACAACTTCAAACATGTATTGTTCAGCTTATCACTGGCCAGGGAGCCTTTTGGCTCTTAAAAAGATGCACGTTTTTTGACGATTTCTTTAATGAAGTGCTGTACCAAAAGCTAAGGTGTAATGCGGCAAAGAAAAACATAAGGGACGCTAGTATATTAGCAAATGATTAAGTGAGATAATGTTTGTCGATAGATTACGAGTAATTTAGAATATTGGAATAGCAGATTAACATTAATATGAGCTACATCACCAAAATAAATGAAAACAATATAATAATATGGAATTTTGAAGGGAAGATGGAAAATAATGAATTTTGAACTTTAATAATTTAAGAAATTCAGAATCTCTGAAAATAAGCACAACACTCTCACCAAGGGAGGTTCTTGTGTGTTCTGGCGAAGACCATTTTTTGCTTTCAAAACTGTTTGTTACTATTAATTATTTTTGTGTTATATGGTGATTTTAGTGAAGTTATTTTAGTTTTATCACTTTTACTATTTTGTAGTTCAGTTTAACACATTCTTGTAAAATTAGAGATTAACTTCATATATTATTAAGTCAAAAATCTGACTCAAATTTAGATGGATTTATATGTTTCGAGCATCTTTAAATGTAAATCAAATATTTTTTTTAATATCATGTGTCTGTTTATGGGCAGAGTATCTTGAACAAATTGGGTATTTAAATTCAATTTAGTAAGATTATTTCAATCAGAAACCTCTTTAATTTTTAGATTAAACCTGGAGTTTGATTGTGATCCAGTTCAGGATTAAGTTCTCAAGCTTTTGAATATTTTTTCAGTCAAAAAAAAAAATAATAATAATTATAAGTATTTTACACATATCTTTCTTTATGGTATACTAACATACATCAGTCTTAAGATATTGTATGTCTAACACCTTATTTTCACCAAAAGCGACAAGCACTGATGCAAGAAGCACAAAATTAACTGGCCAATAGAAACAGAGAATGTACAAATAAAAGAAAAAATTTCAACTTAGAAAAACTCTCTGTCACATGACGTGTCTTCTTATTGGCTAGTTGATATCCCAGCATCCATTGCCTTAGGGGAAAACTCAAAAGTATTAATCTAAAATGAAAAAATAAGAAATGACATATGCTCACTACTATCAAATGAGTTATAAGTACTTTTAAGCAGTGATGAAAAGAAATCATCGTTTAGGAGTTATGACAAGCTGTTCTCAAGATATATTTGTATTTTTACTTTTCCACTGAAAGCTAAATATATCTTGAAAGAATCGAGCATTTCCATGAAATTTTGAATGCTTATTTTAATTATTAACATGTCTATTAATTTTCAGCAAGATTGAGGTACTAGATCTAGAAAAACTTTAATTTGTGCTATTATTTTCCCACAATACTGAAATTTGTCACTCTAGACACAGTCCTGATGGACAGATTGGATTTTTTAAATTGTGACTTTGTGTTAATATAAATCATTGGACTGTATTTTACTGCAATTTCATTGCCTCTTTTCTCTACATTAAAGTTGCAAACAGAACATTTTATTAATGTAATGAACAAAGTAAAGTGCAAGCAGAAAGATTCATAATATTTATTTATTTTAAATTTGTCCGATTTTCCAATGCAAGGAAAGAGCCGACATATTTGGTCAAACAGTTTTACGATTGATTTCATAACTTAAAATACTTTCAAGGATTTAAAATCACAAAGTATAAATAAAACTTTAAACATATTATATATATACATGTCAAAGGGGTATGACAACAACATTGGTATAGAATGAACTAAAGTCACAACAGTTAGAAACTAAAATATAAAATAAAAATATAAAAAATACTGCAAAACAACTCACTATATGTAACATATAGATATATTAAAACATAACAGTTATACAAAACATTAATCTCGGAATAATGAAAGAAATTTTGGTATAAAGACTAGACTCTCCAATATTTTAGATTAAGGCAGGTGCAAGGCAAGTTAAATGAATTTTTGCAATATAAATAATAAAATATAGAAATAAACTAAATATATTAAAGCTAAAACATAAATGCTCTTGTGGAAAAATAGATAAACATATCTAAATAAAACATACACATCAGTTCAAAATCCCTTTCCACACTTTTATCACACAATATACTCAGTCTTTTCATGCAACCTTCTCTACAAAAATAAATTGTATAAAACACCGTTCTTCATCAATAAAAAGTGTGAATCATACATCACCGAGTGATAATTTGAAAAATAAATAGATCACAATCAAGAAATTGCACAGAAGTTCACAACAGAATACATAATATTTATCCAATGGAGCCACTTCCAATTTCAAATCATATTCTTTGAATTTCGAACAGTTTAACATCTGTGTCGTACCAGATAGGAGGATCAACATTCCTACAAAATTAAAAAAAGATAAATTTGAAAAAGGTAGTTTAACATATATAAATGAATTCTGTTAAAATTTTCCATACAGAAAATATGAGACTAAGTTAATAATTATCAGAAATGCAATTGTATTTGTATTTCTGTTGGCAGCACTATCATTTTGACGAGCATCGCTATGATAGATTTTTGTCTTATCACTGCTGCCCAGGTTTGATTGTTGCTGCCATGAAGTTAACCATGGCTGCTCCACTCTCTGTTTGCAACAAAGAGCAGTTTTTAGTGATCAAAGGTGTATCAGGGGGCTGAAATACATCGAAGACAACAATCTCAATATAGGAACAGTTTTTATAGTAACAGTGTCTACAAATGGATTGAACAGTTGAAAAATGTTCACACACATGAAGAAGGAGCGGAATGTCTATCTATAGCAACAACTGATAACACTGTATATGACATGGTTCTGATAGGCAAGTGCCCTTAAAATTGACTGTTTGATCCACACAGAGAGACATTAAGAGACTGTCATTTCACCTTGAACCAAGAAATGAAGAAACAGTACATGCATGCATGGCTCACTACTCAGCTGAAAGCGTCCTCTCTCTCTCTCTCTCTTTTTTTTTTTTTTTTGAGGATTTAAAGAAGCTTGTACAACAATGGAACAAGTGTGTTAAAAATTTACATTATTGTTAACTTCTTTATTGATGTAAGTTTATAGCTACATTTTAGATGATTACTGACTCACTCTCGTATATGTCATGGTAAAGAGTGATTAATTAGTTTATCCTTTTACAAACACTTTGATTATTAAGTTTAGGATTTTGTAAATTTTGCATCATTTTTAAGTGAAACTTCTTAAATAACATCTATACAAATTTTTCATACATTGAGTGCAGGAAACTGCACAATGCCTCTGTGAGATTTCAATGCATTTAAAACCACTGTGACTGTCATTATATTCCATAAGTTAAAGCCAATTTTTGTAGTGATGGTTTACAGTTTTATGCTTATAGAGGTGCATACAAAACTGCATAATGATTGTGCAAAATATTACCCACCACCAGGAAACAGCACAACACATTTAAAATCCCTCTGATGTGATATCTAAAGACAAAGGAGCAATATTGAACAATGCATGTTACAGTCATTTGATGGTTTTACTATTTAATATGAATTATAAGCAATAGCAAATGAGAAACACCACTGAACTTTAACCAAATATCTTTACTATTAAATTTTGATATGTACATATCAAAAACAGCAATTGGTGAGTTTGGTGAACAGAGGAGAGGAATCCCTCATCAAAAATGTAGAATTATTAATACATAAAATATAAATACAGTACCAGACCTTTTATCTGGAGATCATTAAAAGATTTGATACTGTAACAAGAAAAAAGGGTAACATACCTTAGATATATAACACCCCACATATATGTCCTGAACCACATTGTAGTACCACTGTTAGCTTGATATTTTCGAATTAAAATAGGATGTGGAACTGGAAGTAAGCCCACTAAAGTGCCATGTTGTAAAAACTTCAAAATTTCACTTTCGTCAGTTAATCCCCTATAAAATAGAACATAGATATAATTAATTTATAAATGCTTGAATACAAGTTGAATAGAATAAAGAAATTTTAACTTTTTATTTATGATTAAAATTAATAAAGACAATTATTTTACGATAACCTCCATTTATGCCTTATTGATTTTTTCCTCTTTTAAACCTACACATACCCAAAACATGTGTTACAAGATTATAGTTTTGGAACATCATATTCCCCTCCCATTAATGGAAAAATTACATAAGTTCTCAATAGGGGCTACAATGGAAAACGAAAGTCAGCACTGTAAGGCACCCCCATTCAGTTAAGCCTTCCTTTACAAGATCCTGGTTAAGCCTATGCATAAGATAGAACTTCTGCTCTAGTCAGTATGTTACTAATTAAGGTAACAATTTCTGGATAAAACACAGTGTATGATTAAAAGTTAATTCTTTGCTTATACAGCATTTTGCCTTTTCATACTATAACAAAGAATAATTTTTCCTAAAAATTAATTCGGCAATTGGATGCAATAACATACTTTAGGATTTTCTAAACAAATTTCGAACACTTTTGGAAAGATAACAGTGGGTGTCACCATATGATAACACAATAACAAATGCAAGTATTCCTATGAAATTTTATGTGTAGCTGCATTGTGTGCTGCATTAGCAGATTTTTTTTCTTTTTACAATTTGGATGATTGTAATAATTTAAATAATTATCTAAAATGTTTATATTTTTCTCATTGAAGAAATAATTCCTGAAACAATGGAAGAAGTATCATCTAAAAAGTACAATCAAATCTGTTTGTAACAGAACACTGTAATAAATGGTAAATAATTTTAGCCCCATACAAATATACAGGAAATTTATGTTATTTCTCTATGAAACAGAACTTGCACAACATGGAAACAGATAGCCAATGCAAAGTAATTTGTTAATAAAGCACCTATTGTACAGAACTAAGAATGGAAAAATCCTCTGTTTTAGCCATTTATTTCCAAGAAAATGAAGTATCACTCACAAATGAAAATGGTACTCCTAAAAAGTAACTTTCTATTAAATGATAGGGCAATTTTCTGAAAGCTGTCAGAACTTAACCATGTTGGATTATTTTAGAGTTCTTTTCAATTATAAAAGTGGGGGGTTTTGTTAGTTATTTGTATCATGGTAAGCAGTAATATTTTTCTGGTAAGTTCAATTTTTCTATTTTTTAGGTTTGTTAATAAGCAAACAGTCAAGGACATGGGGTATACTATTTTTATATTTACATATACTCCTGTGATTGCAGTATGTAAAAATGCACGTATATTCATATTTAGAATAATCAAATTAGCTACTATGATATAATATAGTATTAATTACGTGTATCTAAATAAACTTTTCAAAATTTTTAAAGTTATGTATCAATCAATTACATTTGGACTATATGCATTTCCAGCTTAACCTTATATTTAGCTTTTACTGAAACCTACGTGAAACGTAAACCTTTTCAAGACGGAAAATTCTTCCAGTCCCCTGAAATTTCGTTTAAGGCAGGTTCGACTGTAGTAAGAATTTTGTTATTAAATGAGTATATATTAACACAAATCAACCAAAAATAATCAATTCATCAGAATACGTCTCCTATTGCTAATTTGAAGAAATAATTTTAAGGGCTTTTTTTTAATAATTTATCTTTAAAGAATAACTTAGAAAGAAAGTTTATAAAGATACATTTTTTTTTTTATTCTGATACTAATTATGATACAACCTGACCTAAACAATATGTAGTGGTATGTATGTATGAATGTATGAGAAAGTTGAACAAAGCTTTACACCAGCAATTCCTAATCAGGGTTCTGCATAATCCTGAATCTCTGCAAGTCTATACCTGCGGTTCCACAAGAATTTGCAAAAAGTATAACTTGCCATATTTTTTTCTTGTAATTGAGTAAAAATATTCTAAATTATGATGGTTTTAACTATAGTTTGATCTATTAATAAAGCGATGAAGCATTTTGAAAGTTAAATTTAGTTAAATATTGGCTTGATAGTTAAAATTTAAGCAGCAAGATTTTTATTTGGAAAGAGAAATTTTGTTTTGTTGAAGCAGGGAATTTTTCTATTGGCAAAACAAAATACAGTTAGCCATAATGAACATTGCCAGCAATATCACCAATTACTCATAGGTTTGCCAGATAAAAACCTAAAAAGTCAAAAACTATTTTAAATATATTTTTCCTAATAACATCACATGTAAATGTGATTATAAAACAGTAAAATGTAATTCATTTTTGTTAAATTTTTTATTAACACTAATCAATAAATAGAAATAGGCAATGTAACTCATGTAATATTTTATTCAAACGTATGAGTTGGTTATTTATGAACTCTACTGCTTTGCACGACATCTATTTTGTAATTTGGGTCTGTTGAATCTAACATGTTGAATCTAACATGTTCTTCATGTTGGGTCTGTTGAATCTAACATGTCTAACATGTAACAAGTAGGGGTTCTACAAAATTTTGCAAAATATTTCAAGGATTCCTAAAAAATGGCTGGAAATCACTGGTCTTGATATGTGTTTGTTATTTGCTATATGTGGGATACTATAGTAAAATTGCAGTGATCTGAATCGAAAATATGTATATTTAGATAAATTTTTGATAAATCTTCATTTACTTACTTATCAATACAAATTTTCTCTACTTGAGGAACAAGTACTTGTAGCAGCCTCATAATTGTCTGAAGAGGTAATTTTTGCTTCCATGACAGGACCCAATCTGAAGTTGGAACCCAATGACTAGAACAAGATGCCCCTACAACAGAGCTTGTAGCAGAACAACTAGCTGCAGAACTAGCCCTAGTTCTATTATATGTAGTGGTTATAGTGGAAGTTGCTTCAGAACTAGATGAATCCACAGAAAGTGTTGGACTCAAAGGTGGAGTTATCTAAAAAGGAGATAAATGATAAATGTAAGACAGATAAGCAACTTCACAGTATACATTTTTTATGTGACTTATTCCATTTCAGATGCAGTTTTATAGACTTAAGACTCCACTTAATGCTGGCGATATGTTTCCTAGCATAGTAAATGCTAGCAAAATGGTAGTTTCACATTTGTGCTAAAACATTTCCTAGATATCTTACATGCAATACTCTCACTGGAAGTTGCAGGCTATGTTTGGCTCTGCGAGTAAATTTTTGGAATTCTACCGGTTATGTAGAAGAAGAAGAATGGAATGATCTTACTGCTTTCTTCAGAAATATTGTATTAAATGACTGGTTTTTGATAACTAAAAAAAAGAAAATTTAATGTTTTTGAAATTTAAACTTATGAAGGATTTCAAGTTACCCAATTATCTGTCAGCTAAATCAATCCTAAAAAGGATCCGTCAATTACATACCTCTGTAGCTTAGTTGAAAAATTTATTTTGAATATTAAAATTAAAAATTTAAATCTTTTAAATGAAAACTGACTTTAAGTTAACTCTATCTGTCAAATAAATCAAACCTCAAGGAAATCTGCCATTATATGCCCCTACAGCTCAATTGAAAATTTTGCCTTATGGAGGAGGAGGAGAAAGAAAAGAATTATGTCTCAGAATCACTAACTTTATGCAAATTTTATAGCATTATATCTTTTTTTAATTTTCAACTTCGAAAGTTAGTTTAAGTCATATTTTAAAACTCTTGCAGACCTCTATAGAAATAATTTTGTCTCATGTTCGTATGATACTTGGTTTAAAAGTTATGCCATGTTTCAAGGACGTGCCTTAGCATGGACAAGTTGAGCGTAGTACTATAAGCAAAGGCTTGTTTAGTTGTCTTTTGTGTTAGTTTCCTTTCTTTCATTCCATTTTTTTTTTTTTTTTTGTAGCTTGTCGTTGCAGGCTGATTACCCTGTTTGAAAAATAAAATAAGTACTTCCAGCAAGCGATAGGTGAGCACTTACTAATATGTAAAGCTCTATTACAGAGAAGTTAATCCAACATTATCCTAAGCACATAAGAATACTAGTTGATAGTAGTCAGGGCTAAAATAATAAGATTGGTCTGACTGGAAGTAATTCATTTTTAGCTTTCACCAGATAAATTTTAAAACACTTGCTTTAAAGGAATTTTGTGTTTTCTTGTTATCTCATCGACTACCTTTTCGTGACAACTATTAAACAATGGTTCAAGGGTGATGAAGGAATGACAAAATGAATGAATCTCCCTATACCCTCTAAAATTGGATGCTAAATCCATATCAGTTATCATCTAAGCTTCTTTATCTATAACCAAACCTGGGAAACAGATCTTTAAAGAAAATTTTTTAGCAAAAATGTAAATGGGAAATTTGCTTGCCACCAATTATGAATATACAAGACTATGAAAATCACAGGTACTTAACAAAATTAAAAATCTTTGAAAATAAAACTGCTTTGAAAATTTCTGTAAATAAAACTGCTACCTCCATTATAAAGGGAAATAATAGAAAATGCACAAATTAAAAAATAACAAATTATTTATGCAGGTAAATCTGAAGAATAAAACATCTTAGTCCTGGTTGAAAACCAATTTACAAAAATTTGAATTTTAGTCAACATATGAAAAAAGAAAGATGCTGAAATGGTAGCAAAAGTTATTACTGTACCATTTTTTATCTAATCATTTAAACATATTTGAAACATATAAATTTATAAAATCTTTTGCCAAAATAAAACAGATACCCCAAAACATTGAAAATATCAATAATTACCATAATCTTATATCAGATGCCCATAACTATAAAACAAAACCAAAAATATAATATTTATTTAGAAAATGTATTTTTCTTCCAATTTCTTTATTATTTAAATCAGATAAATAAATGAAATTATGTGCTATGCAAATAAATTTATTAAATTCTATAGCTAAGAAATATATATATATTTTTAAATAAAGTTTTAGTGAAAAACTGTCTGAACAATGTTGTTCGATAAAAAATTAAATCTGTGTTTTATTCATATTATCTTGAATAACCCTTGAATCTGGAAACTTGAAATATGAACAGGGTTACAAGCAGTAATGTAAAGAATAACCATACAGAATTTGAAAAAAAATTAATCACGAACTATGGATTTGTATACAGAACAGACTAATTTTATATAATATACAGATGAAAAAAATAATATCTGTCATTTCTTTCATACTACCAAAACTGAAGAACTCACCAGTGATGAGCAAACGAATGCAAATTTGTAGTAATGGTCTAACCAAACTAAAGCAAAGTTAACAAAATATATAAACCTTTCCAGATGTATCATCCTCTTTGTCTTCTTTGGCAGCATCTTCTGTTGTATCCTTAGAATTGATTATAGCTTCTTGTCCCTCTGGGTCAAGACCTTCAGGGATTTTCTTGATCTCATCAACTTCACTTTTATTTTGAATGTCTCCATTTGCTGATAGGACATTTTCCGGAGGCGATTTTTCAGTCGGACTTGTTGGAAGACTGGGAGGGTGAGCACGTTCTCTTTCAGTCATTATATCAATTCCTTTAAATTACAGATATATGAACTTTATTTAAAACAATGGTTGTATTTCAATATTAATGCAGTCTAACTAAATTCTAACTTTACCCTTTCAGACCCGAATTTTTTCTTACGGGCAAAAAAATGATTAGTGAGTAAAAATATCATAATTTGATGTTAATAAACATGTTAAAGTAAAAAAATTAAGAAAAAAGTAATTTAAAAAAAAAAACTGAATTTATCAAAATGACATTTTATTATGTTGCTGAGACGGTCTGTGGGATGTTTGGAAATGAAAATGAATAATATCACCCAATTAGTTTCAAATTCAACCCGGGTTGAAAAAATGAAATACACTGAACTGAACCATCTGGGACTTAATTTTTCAAACATTATTTAAGTGGAGTTAAAATTCACAAATTGCCTCAAAGATTTTAGGACATATTCAAATTTTATCATAAAATGTGTAAACAAAATTCAACAAAATATGCTGGGTAGTTTTTTAAATAAAAATTGAAATAATAATTACACCCATATTATATGAACTAATATATGTGAAAAGATCGCATGCAAAATAAAATATAGCTTCCATTCTTTTTTCACTGTGTATACTGTAGATCTTTAAAGATCATATAAATTTATCTTTAGTGTTACATCTGTCATAAAACCGCTTTATTTTTGCATATTATCTGTGTATCTAAATTCTGTGCCAACACAATCAATGCTTTAGGCATGATTGATCTTTCTTGTTATTTCCTAATGAATTAAGTTGAATTTAATTGCAGAAATTTTTTCTGATATATCCAATTTGCAGTTTTAATGTATGTTCTTTTCATTTGGCAAGTTAATGCACTCTAAAGCTTTCAGCTCTTCAAAATTCCAAAAAACTAAAATATCTCGAAAACAGATCATCCTGGCATCATGGGGTCAGTCTCTTATTCGCTGTGCTGTCAAAAATTACATGAAGAACAAGTACTTAATATATTTCAGCAATTTTAGTCATTTTTTTTCATGATCTTTGTGTGTTATTTTGCAAAATAAGGTCGGTTATATTTTTCCATGTCATACCAGTATCAAAATAACCCTCAAGGGATGTAACTACTATATTTTAAGAAATTTCTTTAAATAGTTTTTTCACTACAGTAAAAAATGTCTTCAGTTTTCAAGTGTAAAAAAACTTAAGTATCTCAAGAATGGTTCATCTTTGAGTAATGAGGTTGGTTTTATTCTTTTTCTCATCAAAAATTGCGTATAAAACATGCCTTTAATTGATACATTTGTAGTATTGTAATTCAGATCTTGACGATTTTTTGCGGGCTATTTTCCAAAAAAAAGGAATGTTCTTTTTTCCCAAATTGTACCAAAATCTAATCAGCACCAAGATAACAAGTGATTTATCTACAAAATTTTGTGAAATTTGGTCTATTAGTTTTTAGCTAGAGTAGATACATGGGACTTTTGTGGGCGATATTGCTAAAAAAGGCAAGTTCCTTTATCTGTAATCGCATCAAAATCTAATGGGTACCAGAGTAATCTATAAGTGACTTACCTATAAAATTCTATGAAATTTAGTAAATTAGTTTTTGAGTTAGAGTGGATACATGCATTGCACAGACAGACACACACATACAAATTTACACACAGACGTTGCGCTAAAATTAGTTTTTCATGTTCTAAAGGTCCCAAAACATGTAGATCAGGCGAAAACTCAAGTTGTAATTTTCAATATAATTCCAATACTTTTCCTATACATTACCATGTATTGCAGGGAAAGTAATAAACACCAAGTTGCCGATCGAATTCATATAGATGCTTCGATTACAATTTCCATGGAAAATGCAAAATGGCGATCTTTAGAAATTTTGCAAGCAACAATATTTTGTCAAATTTGAACTTTTTATTTCAAATATAAGCTCCTTTGTCCATTTCAGAGGATGCACCAAATCAGTTTTTAAAATAATAATTCTTTTTATTTGAAGGTTCGTATAATTATTTGGGTGTTATATTTATATTATGTTCCGGCAAGTAGATGTTCATAGCAAGGTTGGCGAAGACTATATCATGTAGTCCGGAGGGTGTTGATGTGGCCCTCAACAAATGCAGATTTAAAACTTTGTTCAGATTCAATTATTTTGAAGGGAAAAAATAACATTTTACTAAATATATTTCATTCTTTTTAACAACTTCCAACATAGTTTTAAAGTGTTTATGACTTTGTTCATTCATTCTATTTGTCTGTCTGTTTGAATGATAACTGTCATAAAAATGACTTTATAAAAATGAAATTTTAGTATGTTGTTCAGAGAGACTGTGGGACATATGGAAATGAAAATGAATAATATCACTCAATTAATTTCGGATTTAATCTAGGTTGAAAAAATGAAATACACTGAACTCTGTAAGATATAAGTTTCAAACATTTTATAAGCAGAGTTAAAAATTCCCAAATTGCTTCGAAAATTTTAGGAAATATCCAAATTATCACATAAAATGTGTAAAAAAATTTCAGCAAAATATGTTTAGTAGTTTTTAAAATAAAAATTGAAATAATAATTACACCCATATTACATAAAGAAATCATGTGACACATTTCAAAATAAAATATGGCATCCATTTTTTACCCCAGTGTAAAAATTGTGATGTTTAAAGATCATTTCAATTTATATTTAGTGTTGTATCCATTACAAAACCGCTTTATTTTTACATATTGTCTGTGTATCTAAATTTTGTGCCAACGCAATTACAATATTTTTTATTTTAAATGATCACTAAACTTTCTTATTCCTACAATGAAGCCTAATTTTAATGAAAATTATGGCATACAGAATGTAAACAAATCAAGCGATTGCAAGGTGAGTTATATCAGAATTGCTCAATTTTTTAGCTCTGGAGTCTGGAATATAAGTGATATGAATGAAATATTCATTGATTTTACATAGAGAGGCAGGGTTTCAAAATTGTTACAATTTCCAAGAACTAATTTCACATGAGATAAGCAAATATTGTAGTTTCTATAATAATAAAATATAATTGTGACATAATATTAACTGCAAAAGCAACATAAACACTTCACAAATTATACTTTTGATGATGTCATTTGAATAAAGTTCATTTCGTATAACTAGTATATTTTTTGATGAAGTTTAAAGATTAATTTTGTCAATGGCAATTTTTGAAGCAGCTTAAAATGTAAATAGAATTGCATTTCAGTTGAAATTAATTTTGTCAATGGCAATTTTTGAAGCAGCTTAAAATATAAATGGAATTGCATTTCAGTTGAAAAGTGAGTCATAATCAATACTTTATGCATAATTGAACTTTCTTGTTTTTATTTTATTGCCTCAAAATCTGATCATTAGCAGGATCAAAAGTAGAAAAGAAAGAAGCAAAACACCTCCTTTTATCTCTTCTTAAAAAAAAAAGACTGGAAAAATTGTTAGTAAGCTACCTTTTCAATCCAATAAATTACTATAAGTCTATTTTTCTAAGTTTAAATTTTGCTCAATTATTGGCAAATTATTGGCTTTGTTTGGTGTCAATTTTAGGTAAAACATTCTGAAAATTTGAACTCTTTAAAAATTTTTGCTGTAAAACCAATATTTCCTGATCTAAATATTCGGACTAGGATTCCCTTACGTTCCTCATTAACAAGAAGGATATTTTCATCGTTTACTGTTTACGTTGAGTCAGTCAAGTCAAAACAGTAAAGCAGAGATGAAATCGTATAGTGGGCCAGTATAAATGAATAAATATTTTACTAAACAAAATAATTTTTCACATAAATTGTGTAGGGATGCGGTAGCCCTGTAGTTAGCATGCGGGAATTGCACTCGGTAGGCTCGGGTTCAATTTCCGCCACTGCCAAAACTGCCGCCGTGTTCACGTGCAGTACGATCACGTTAAACATGTAGGTCCTTAAGTCCTTCCGAGAGGTTGGTGGTAGGGGAAGGAGGGTACAGTCCCTGTGGATGCCTCCCCCACTGGGTTCCGGTCTAAATTGGGTGACACTTTCTGGCCATCCAAACAGTTACCTTACACCTTTCTGGTAGGTCGGACGGTCTGGATCTCAACAACATAAATGGTGTGATTGCACAATTCAGTTTGTGTGGTCATGCCTTACTAAGAGTCCACAAACATCTTTTCTCATCCATCTCCATCCTTTAATTATTACAAAATAGGCAGACTAAACTTGCTTATTTTAATATTTTTGCTAATTTTAACAAAATATTTTGAATAATTAACCAAATATTATGGGAGTTAATAATGATGGAAGTAAGGTGATTCTTATAGTTAACATTCTCATGTAGTGTTTTGAATCTAAAGACTTTTTCGTTAACATTCCAGGTTTTCAAATGATTATTATATTAAAGTTTATTTTAGGCAAAGCTTTTTGTAAACCCTCTTGTATCATCATCCTTTTTTCGAATTTTGAAATTTTTTCATTGATCTGGAAGCTGTGATGGTTCAAATGAGACCAAAATGGAAATTTTGGCCTGAGTAAAAGTACTCAAAACTTTTAAAAAGTGGTTTTGAATTTTTTAATTATTCCTTTGCATCAGTGCCACAATTTAAATTTTTGAAATATTTTTTTTTCTTTAATTTAGATGTTAAAACAGATCAAGTGAGACCAAAACCAAGATTCCAGCAGGAAAGTGCTCAATAATTAAATAAAGATGTTTTGAGGTTTTTTTTTTATTATTATTCCTTTGCACCATCCCCCCTTATTCAAATTTTTGACATTTTAGATTTTTTCCTTGGTCTTAAAGCTAAGATGGATTGAATGATACCAAACCAAAATTCTAATTAATGTGACTCACTCGGCACTCAATTCAGTGCATATAGATATATGTTTTAATTGATAGCATGTCAAATAACAAATAAAAAAGCAAAAATAAGTTAATAAAAAATTTTGTGAGTACAGTACAGGATCTATTATCCAGACTGCTTGAGACTTCAGGCAGTCTGGATAAGGGGTTTTTAAGTAATTCGGAACACTTTTCTAAAACTTACTGAAATGGTCTAAAATGTTATAGAAAATTATAATTCATTTTAAAAACATGTATTAAATAAAGTTTTTTTACAATCCATATGAAAAAATGTACTTGGTTAACTAAAATGCAAATTACATGTAATTATAGTATTAAATTTAGTGATTAAGAAAATTTTTGAAAAAAAAAAATGTCTGAAAACAGTTGATTATTCAGGCTAGTTATTCGAAGTCTTTTTTTGGAACATTTCAACTAAAGTGGGCCCTCACCATATTTATCTCCTAATATTTTAGCAGAAGTACCTTTATTCATATGTTTCAAAATGGTCACTTTATCTTTTATAGATAATGAAACGTATTTTCTTATAGAACTCATTGCATCAGATGATTGGTCATTTGGACATAATTCAAACCAAAAATATTAACTAAGAAGTTTCTTCAAATGTGTCACAACTTAGAAGTAAAAACTAACAGCTCTCAGACTCATCTAAGGTAAAAACAACCCAAGTACTCATAATTTTCATGCCCCCAAAAAATACTGCAAACAATTTCGCCCCCAAGGAAACTAGTCCTTTCTCAATTAAATTTATCCACTTTAAGTGGAAAAAATGAAAATCATGCATTTTCCCCTATCCCAACACCCCCAGATTGCCTGATAATTGTAAACGTCTGAAAAAAAATATGGTAGTTCTATGTATCTTTCATGGTAATTCTATCAGTTCATCTATGTTTTATTTACCTTATAAAAGATTTTAAACCCCTGTATCCTAGGAAAACAATTAAGAATATGTTGTAAATCAGAAACACTTGTTTAACACCCGTATCACACCTTCGGCATTATCGTAGCAAACCACCATGAAAAAAAATCAAAACAAGCTGTTTTAATATGGTTGCAGTTTATTCATAATCAGCGCATACAGTTAATGAAATGGTTAACTGGAATGCCAAAAGTTAATTTTTATGTTAAGAATTTCAAAAATATGTGAAAATGAAAACCAAAAATTGAAAATTGTAAACTTACTAGTAAACGAAAAAAAATTTGAAAATCTCTGCAAATTTCTTTAGATTCCATAGTTTTTTCCATAAGCCCCAGTCACTTCACAGTGAAAAACGTTATGACGTCACTTTACCACTACGAAGTCATCGAGGCATCAAACGAACGCACCCATTCTAAAAAAAAAATGGTTTTGCTAAAAGGAAAAGCTCTTTATTTCATTTCATAAACGAAATGTTCTGTCAATCATCGAAAGTATGTTTATCTGATATGGAACAAATATATCCACCATGGAGTTAATGAGTTTGCTTTTACCTCCATGATACTTGTCGTTTTTCTCCTCGACGGAACTATTTTTAGCAACATTTCCAGTGTGATTAGTACGGATTCAGTATTTTTGTTTATGTCAGGATCACAAACAGTTGAAGTGAGAAAAATGTATAAATGCATCATTTTGGTTAAACTAAAGAACAGGTAATCTTGGTTAAACTGAAGAACAGGTAATCTTGGTTAAACTGGAGAACAGGTAATCTTGGTTAAACTGGAGAACAGGCCACCCACCGCACTTCCGATTGCAACAAGGGAGAATGCACCAACTTGGTACGATTTGTACTTCGAAAAAATACATGTGGTGGCCTATTATCTGGATTTACCATCATTTTTTTATTGATATTGCTAATTAAGGCAAAAAAGCATTTGGCGGGATTTTAAACAAAAAATTGCTATTTGGCGCAATTTTTGGCAAATAATCACTTGTTGACACAGAATTTGGCATTGTTTTGCCAAATTCCGGTTTTGGGAGCATCCGGATACTGGGACGCCAGATAAGAGGAAGCGTACTGCATTTGTTTGTATTCGGGTAGAATTTTTATATATGTAAATTTGCAACGAAACAGACTTGAATGAATTTTCAATACTACAAATCATTCGAATTGTGTATTGGCCTGCTATGAAACTGGTGCTAAACTTAAATTTACCTGATGCAAAACTGATACAAATATTAGTTTTATCTGATGCTTTGACTGACCAGCCAAAAAAATTATTAAAATAAATCTCAGCCAAAGAAGAAATGAAAAACTTATAGCCAATTAAATGGTTATTTTCAGAGCATTACTGTTAACACTTCAAAGATGCTTAGAACACAGATACTCTGTGGGTACAGCTAGTTATTTGTAAACAGAAAAAGTGGCCTTTCAGATAAAAAAATAATTATGTTTAAAAAATAGTGATTATTAAATATGTTTAAAAAAAATAGTGAAAAGAGGCCCAAAACCTCAGCCCTGTGGGAGAAATACAGTTCAAAATGCCAAGTCCAGAAAAGGTTAATATCTATAGTCCCTGAGGTTAGAAACTTGAAAGATCAATGGGGTTGCCTGCAGTGACAAAGAATAATAGTAGCAAATTTGAAAAAAAATCTGTAAAAAACTATGGATTTGTATATGGAACAAACAAGCAGACTTTCAATATATATATATATATATATATATATATATATATATATATATATAATAAAAATATAATGTGAAAATCCAATGATAGAACAAAGAGAAGTTGTAACTCAAATAACCCTAACTTAAAATATGCCTAGAAATTAAAAAGAAGTATTATATAGAGAATCATCAATCATTAGGAAAATAAAATGCATATTTCTAGTCATCAAGCTAAAGATAATCAACAAAATTTTAATGGCGTGGATTCGAAAATAGAAGTGTTATGCCGAGATTCTACAGTTCTAAATTTAATTAATAGTCCAAAATTGATAATAGCTTAAAATTCGTTATTTTCCCTTTTCCCTTCAAAATTCTAAATTTATTGGTTGTTTTTAATATTTCGGCGATTTATTTCCCCTTTAGCGTAATTTGTTATCTTTTTAATGGTTTTATTATTCAAAATTGTGCGCAATGTGCCTTTAAACGTTAAATAATCTTTTGTTAATTCTCATAATCTTCGTTTTCAGCTGTTAACTTCATTTCAGTTCATTCATGAGTCTGCATAAAAAAGGCACTTTTTAAGACGAAACTTAGCCTTGAACCTCTTATCAGTTAAACACCTGCGTTCGGGGTGCATTGCATCCGGTGGGGTTGGCGGGTTGCCATTGCGCGGCGGCTTGCCGCTTGGCGGAAGTTATTCTTTTTCTGATTCTTGGCATAACAGCGTTTTATTTCCGCAGTGTATGCGTGGGCGCTCGGCGCAAAGCGCAGAGTTTCGCTCGCCAAGTTTGGCGTCTCCTGGGAAGGCAAGCGTGTGTTGCCGGGGAAGTTGGATACGGAGCAGCAGAGCAGAGAGGTGGTAAAAATTTAGAGTGCCGAGCCGGGGCTCATGCTGAGCGCCCGGGCTCGCCCGAAAGGTGTTTTGAAGACCTCGGAAAATTCTCACGTAAGCTTAGTTTCTTCGACTTTCGACGAACTTCGCATTAGAATTTTTGGACAACCAAATGTAAAAATGTGACAGCAGAAAGAAAAATGCGACTGGTTTCGCGCAGTCATCACTGGGTTGTGCTCCTCTAAAGCTTTTGTTGCCGACTCACCTATTTTTCTGAGTCGACATCTATGTTGCTGATGTCATGTGCCGTCATTTGATTTGCAAAAGAAATTCATCACCGTGTGCCGCGGCGGTTCTGCTTGTCTCAAGTTTTGGAGGTGTGTTTCTCTCAACAAAATCTTCTAAAGTGGGTTTTCAGCGAGCCCTTAGTGTTACACTCAGTATCTTCAGAGTGCGCTCTCAGCAAGTTTTTGTGTTTTGGTGTTCCACGTGTGGATTAGCTTAATCACTTTTGTTCAGTGGTGCTGCCATCTACATGTACCCTCTAGAACGTCCCAGCCAAAATGGGAACTTTTCCAAAAATGATGAAAGCAGATAAAAAGGTTGTGTCTTCAATTAGATGTGCATTTGGAAGTTCAAATAATCTTACATACAATATTTGCACACTCTTACCTCAACAAAAGTCCTTAATTGAAATATTTGTGTTTGTTTTTATTAATTTGAAAATTTAAATTTAACCTTTTTAGTGGTGGACAGCTCCTCAGGCAGACCAAACTCTGGTCTTCAGACCAGAGTGGATTCTGTTTCCTGGGTTATTTTAATTGAATTTTAATAACGCAATGTACCTTTGTTTTTCCTTGACCACTACGGGTCAAGGTTTGTTTAAAGAATCTAAATTTTAATTGTTGAAAAATAAAAGTTAATTTTTAAATTTAATATTGAGTGTCATTCTTGACTTGTTGATGGCTGTGCTATTTAACCATTTAAAGGTAAGTGGTATTTCTGGATGTTTATGATGTTGAAGGTTTTTAAAAGGTGTATCATAGTTGAGCACAGACCAAGCTGTAAGTAAATAAAAATAGTAAACAAAGAAAATAAATATTATTAAAAGTAAACTTTATTGATTAGGAAAATACTATACGATCAAAGGTGAAATATAAATAATATTAAAATAAAATCTAGATAATGTAAATAACTTAAACTTAAAGAAGAATAATAGTTAATAATTATAAATAAATAAACTTGTGTGTGAATCTAGAGATCCAATCTGTACCAGATAAAATAATACTTAAGGTATAAATAGTATAAATTGCAAAGGAAAGAAAAAGCATTATAACATGTGGTGCCGTGAACCTCTTTGGTTCTGCCTGAGTTGTCTGTCCACTGAATAAAATACAATAATTAAAATGGGCTGTCCACCATAATAATATATTTTTTTAAGGTAATGTGAATATGTGAGTATATATATTTTAATATGTGAATGTTTATGTTTCATATGCTTACTATGGGGAAGGGCACAAATTAATTAAATAATTTCATTAATTTAGTTTGTTTTAAAAATAATATTGTAGTTTTTTGAAAAGTTAGAAAGATTTAGGAGTTTTTTTTTTTTTTTTTTTTCTTCATTAAGCTTTGTTAGTTGAATTTTTTTTTCTTTTCACTCCTGTGTAAGCTAATCATAGCTTGTTGTTTTAAAGATATTTTTTTTTTTGTTTTGTAGAAATTTTTTTTATTTAAAAGTAAAACTTTGGAGTTTGACTCTGTGATTTTGGAATTTGAGTAGGATTTTTTTTTGACTTTGAGAGATTTTTTTTCTCACCTTTAGGGATCTTTTGGATATTTTTTTTTGCAAGTGTGCGGCGGAGAAGTGGTTGTTTGTTGTGGGGATTCTGGGAGATTCAGGTTCAAAGGAGGCCTTGCTTTGCTAAACCATTCCTTCTCAACTTTTTAAGTGGGTAAAAATTTTTTTTCTCAGTCTGCCCATAATGGCTACTTCAGTGCTTTGATGCCACACAGTTTTCAGGTGTTCACTGGGGAATGCACCTTTTTCCCTCGGGAATTAAATCACTTGCCCATGATGTATGTGTGTATTGTGTTTTTTTTGGGAAGGGATTCACGACCCCTTGCCCACTGTCAGATTTTTTTTGAGATTTGAGAAATGTTGCAACAGTTTTTATGAGATTTGAGATAGAGAGTTATTGGAAAGTGCTAAGAATAGCGAAAAATTATGTGTATTAGTAGTTATGTTTTAAGTGTATTGAATTTAATGTGTGTTTAAAGGTAGATAAATATGCCAAAGATCTGGGTTAAGTCTTAAATGTTGGGAATTTTTTTTTATGTTAGGAAAATTTATTTTCTCTTTTGGAATATGATAGTTTGAATTTGAGTTTCAGTTCAAATTTTGGTTTTAAAAATTTTATTAAAGAGGGAGTACAGTGATCAAAAGTTTTCTTTTGTTTTTGTTTTGAATAATTAGTCACAACTCTTGGCTTTGGGTGAAGTTAAAGGTACGGCTAATGGGTTAGTTTTCATGGTCACCCGGAGGAATTTTGAGGTCTGGGAAGCCTTGTTTTCATAGAGATTCTTCTTCACAGAAATGTGTTTGAAAAAAAAAAAAAAATTTTTTTTTGTTTTTCAGTAGGCCATGTTAACGGTCACTTTGGTGCTTTGAAGCCGCCTTTAAGGTGCTCAGCTGGGGAATGCACCTTTCCTTTTTGGAGAATTACTTGCCCGCTAAAAATTGTTGTCTTTTCTTGTGTCATTGATCCTTCAGCCAAGCGATCGACTTTGGGGTAGTGTAAAATTTTTTTGTTAAATTGCGCAAGTTCAGTCTCAGAATGTTTGTTTTGGGGGGAATGGAGATTGTTCTTTAAGAAATATTCCTTGAGAAATTTTTTTTTTGTTTTATGTTAGCTTCGTAAAAAATTTTTTTTCCTTTTGTTTAAAAGTGTTTTGGCTCTTAAAAGTTTGTTGCTGGGAGATTGTTGTTGTTGTTGAAACCCAGACCGTCCGACCTACCAGAAATGCTGGGAGATTGTGTATTTCTTCGAATGTGGGGGAGGAGATTTTGGAATTGGGTTTTCAGTTGTTTTGTTAATCTTGAAGCGCTTCTCAAAATTTTATGTTTCGACCTTGTGAATTCTTCGGCTGGTCCAAAGTCTTCATCAAAATTTATGTTTTTATTGTAATGACAAGTAATTGGGAACTCTGTTTTGTTTTTCTTCTTTCCGACTGTTTGGGTGATGCACTCTACAAAAGCAGATTTTTTTTGTTTTGAAATTTTTTTTTTATTGAAATTTTTCTTTTAAAAATTGAAAAATCCTTTTTGGTAGGTAATTGAAATTTTTTTTTACTTGTGGTAATTGGGAGTGTCAAGATTGAATTGATGGACTAGGTAGAATTAAATTTTGTTTTTGTTTAAAATTATATTTAAAAAAAAAAAAAGAAATTTTTTTTTGTTGTTTGTCAGAATTTTAATTTTCTGGGAGGTGGAGCTAAAACTTTGGTTTGCTTGAAATTTACATTTTTGGGATTCCCTTTTTGTTGAAGTTTGTACTTCAAATTTTAGGCAGGGGTTTGATTTTCAAAATTTTACCATTTGTGGGAGTTCTTCTAATTGGAGAAATTTTTTGGGAACCTTTGAGTTAGTGAAATTTTTAGTGGAAGTACACTTGTTTATGAAAATCACTGCTGTAGAGAAATTTTTTTTTGGGAGAATTTCTCGTTCGACAGGATTTGCTTTAGGAAATTAAATGGGACCTTCACGGTTATGTGCTACATTGGGCCTACAATAGTTTTTTCGAAGGATCTCGATTGTCCGACTCCTTCGAGTTCAAGTTAATTTTCTTCTTTTACCCGTCTTGGAAGTACATAGCTCTGGCAGTTCTGTTTGCAAAATTCTTATTTCACATTATTTCTATTCTAAATTTGCACTCAACTTTTCCATTGTGAAAATTTTGAAATTGTCGATACTATTCATTAAGTTTAAGTTTTTAGAGGGAGTACAGACGTGTACTCTCGCCTGTTGGAAACACTTGATTTTTTTTTGTGTTTTGTCATTGGGAATTTTGTTTATTGAGGAAGTCTGGCAGGTTTTGGTTCTGTATCACTTGTGCAACCCGAGGGATGTGGAACGGGGGTTTGACAGACTGTTTTTCAGTGTTTTGAGATTTTCTTTCACCTGGGCGCAGTGCAGTTTAAATTCAAAATTTTGGTGACCATTTGCTTTTAAGTGGGTAGTGCATGGCTGAGCTGAGGGTGGTGTAAGCATGAGGAGGCCAGGATCATGTTGTATATAGGGGAGGCGGACCCAAAAGCGAGGAATGCTTGGGGGCGCCATGGGAAGTGTATTTTTTATGTCACATTGCCCAGGCTCTGCTACACACTACTGGGGTTGTTTGGCTTTTGTTTTGATTGGGAGGGATTTGATTTTTTTGTTTGTGAGCAGTGTATTTTTCCCTTGTGAGTTTCAATTTTTTTTTTATTAAATTTGGTGAGAATTCAGATGTTTTTGCTTGACGTCCACTTCGAGTTTTTGAAAATTTTAGAGTTGTAATGAATGTTTTCTTTTTGGAGGTCTTTCTCTTCTCTTAAAGGAGAGATACGAAATTTTTTTTATTAAAGTCTAGGAAAAGTGCAAGTTTTAAATTTTATGGTCATGATCAGTGTGCCTTCCCTGTATGTAATATTCATTGTAAACATTTTTCAGATTTGTAATCCCAGGAGTTGCTACATGAAGCGAGTGTTCTCGTCTTTTTACAATTTCTCTGCCACCAGGATGGTGTTCTCTTTTCGTCATTTTCGGCTCTTTGTTGTGAAAAATTTTATTCTAAAATTTTTTTTCCGGTGGTCGAGAGGAATTATGTTATGCCGAGATTCTACAGTTCTAAATTTAATTAATAGTCCAAAATTGATAATAGCTTAAAATTCGTTATTTTCCCCTTTCCCTTCAAAATTCTAAATTTATTGGTTGTTTTTAATATTTCGGCGATTTATTTCCCCTTTAGCGTAATTTGTTATCTTTTTAATGGTTTTATTATTCAAAATTGTGCGCAATGTGCCTTTAAACGTTAAATAATCTTTTGTTAATTCTCATAATCTTCGTTTTCAGCTGTTAACTTCATTTCAGTTCATTCATGAGTCTGCATAAAAAAGGCACTTTTTAAGACGAAACTTAGCCTTGAACCTCTTATCAGTTAAACACCTGCGTTCGGGGTGCATTGCATCCGGTGGGGTTGGCGGGTTGCCATTGCGCGGCGGCTTGCCGCTTGGCGGAAGTTATTCTTTTTCTGATTCTTGGCATAACAGCGTTTTATTTCCGCAGTGTATGCGTGGGCGCTCGGCGCAAAGCGCAGAGTTTCGCTCGCCAAGTTTGGCGTCTCCTGGGAAGGCAAGCGTGTGTTGCCGGGGAAGTTGGATACGGAGCAGCAGAGCAGAGAGGTGGTAAAAATTTAGAGTGCCGAGCCGGGGCTCATGCTGAGCGCCCGGGCTCGCCCGAAAGGTGTTTTGAAGACCTCGGAAAATTCTCACGTAAGCTTAGTTTCTTCGACTTTCGACGAACTTCGCATTAGAATTTTTGGACAACCAAATGTAAAAATGTGACAGCAGAAAGAAAAATGCGACTGGTTTCGCGCAGTCATCACTGGGTTGTGCTCCTCTAAAGCTTTTGTTGCCGACTCACCTATTTTTCTGAGTCGACATCTATGTTGCTGATGTCATGTGCCGTCATTTGATTTGCAAAAGAAATTCATCACCGTGTGCCGCGGCGGTTCTGCTTGTCTCAAGTTTTGGAGGTGTGTTTCTCTCAACAAAATCTTCTAAAGTGGGTTTTCAGCGAGCCCTTAGTGTTACACTCAGTATCTTCAGAGTGCGCTCTCAGCAAGTTTTTGTGTTTTGGTGTTCCACGTGTGGATTAGCTTAATCACTTTTGTTCAGTGGTGCTGCCATCTACATGTACCCTCTAGAACGTCCCAGCCAAAATGGGAACTTTTCCAAAAATGATGAAAGCAGATAAAAAGGTTGTGTCTTCAATTAGATGTGCATTTGGAAGTTCAAATAATCTTACATACAATATTTGCACACTCTTACCTCAACAAAAGTCCTTAATTGAAATATTTGTGTTTGTTTTTATTAATTTGAAAATTTAAATTTAACCTTTTTAGTGGTGGACAGCTCCTCAGGCAGACCAAACTCTGGTCTTCAGACCAGAGTGGATTCTGTTTCCTGGGTTATTTTAATTGAATTTTAATAACGCAATGTACCTTTGTTTTTCCTTGACCACTACGGGTCAAGGTTTGTTTAAAGAATCTAAATTTTAATTGTTGAAAAATAAAAGTTAATTTTTAAATTTAATATTGAGTGTCATTCTTGACTTGTTGATGGCTGTGCTATTTAACCATTTAAAGGTAAGTGGTATTTCTGGATGTTTATGATGTTGAAGGTTTTTAAAAGGTGTATCATAGTTGAGCACAGACCAAGCTGTAAGTAAATAAAAATAGTAAACAAAGAAAATAAATATTATTAAAAGTAAACTTTATTGATTAGGAAAATACTATACGATCAGGCTAATATAAGATATCATTAAATAAAATGTAATGATTAAATATAAATATAATAACTTAGAATAATGTAATGTAAATGTAAATAACTTAAAGAATAATAATTAAATTAATAATAATAATTAAAGTATAAATAGTAATATTTCAAAAGGGGAAACCTATATAACAGAAGAACAAAAAATATCCAAGCATTAAAGCTATAGACGTGGATAAGCACTAGTCCTAAAAAAATTGTTCATTTAAAAAAAAATTCTTTGTCAAGTCCAAGTATTTAATCAAAATGAACACAAAATATGCTTGTTTCTGAAAAAAGAGATAGATTATATCTACAAACTCTTTTTACTTGGCCTACAAGATTGAAAAAATATATAGAAAACAAGAATACCTGAAATACACTGCAAATGTCCAATCCATTTGCACAATAAATGAAGAGATCAATGTCGCCAATTGCAAAAGATAAAAGTAGAGATCTACTGTTGCCAATCGTGAGAAATAAATAACAGTATTGCGAAAAGGCAATAAAATGTGATATATTCTACAGCAAAAACTACAAAATAAAGGGGCATGTAATATAATTGAAAACATAGAGGCTAAAATCTGAGGGGATGTAAATACATTGTAATGTTTATTCAAGAGAATATTGATGCTTGGTTAATATTAGATACTAAGGAGAGAAATTTAAGAACATTCAGCTAATCCAAACATTTTAACTATACAATTTACTAAATATACTGGATATTTATATAATTTACTGGTAATTTTTAGGTTATTAATGTACATATATATAATATATATATATATATATATATATTTATTTATTTATGTATATATAGTAGTTACTAACTTGGAGTAGCAGCAAGTGAGGCATTCAAAGTCCCTTTTTCTGCTGGTTTTGCAGGAATAGAACCCTCCATACTTGGATTATTCACCCCTGAAGAGCAACTGTTTAAACTCATAGAGCTTGTTGAAGGAGCCAACTTTCTCTTGCTGAGTGACTTTTGGATTGTATTGTGATCAGTTGGAAGGTTTGCAAGTGAGTGGAACACATTTCGTTTTCGAATTATAGTGTAAACTAAATTTGAATTACCTGAAAATGCAATAATTTATGAATAAAAATTAGATATAAAAATTCAATGAATAATATTAGAGACACGAAAAAAATAAAAACTTCATAAATACAGCCTATAAACAAATATAAGCTGGCCTACTGATTTCAAAGGCACAAAATAGCCTTCTTTAGGATCAACAAAAAGCATGACCTCACTTGCTCAAGTCAGATAGATCAGCAACAAAGGTAGAATAGCACATATGGTTAAAGGTAGGGGAAAAGATGTTGCAATCGCCACAGGAAGAAATGAAGGAGGAAACAAAACAATGATGCAGGAAAACAAGCAGGATACTACGAAAGGAAAAACTACAGAGGAAAGATAAAATAACAGAAAATAAGGCAGCAAGAGAATGGATAGCAGAGCAAATTGAAACATAGAAAAAACCATTCAGGAAAAATAAAATTACAGAAAATAAGGCTATATGAGAATGAATAGCAGAACAAATAGAAACATGGAAATATAGCAAAGACAAAATAGCAAAAAATAAAGCTGTAAGAAAATAGATAGTAAAGCAGATAGAAACATGGAAAAAGCCACAGAGGAAGTTGAAATAGCAAAAAATAAGGTTGTAAGAAAATAGATAGCAGAGCGAATAGAAATAATTGAAAAGTGAAAAAAAATCTACAAAAACAGTAGCATGTTTCTTTTGTTACTGTTTTAGTATGATACATCCTTTTCCCCGCCTCACTGATTTTTTCCCTCTTTTTTTTTTCTACAGAAATGGTAATATATTTTCCCCTACCTTCAGCCATATGCACTTATTCTACCTCAGTGGCTGATTGGACTTGAGCAGGTGAGCTTTTTGTCCATCAAAGAAGACTGTTTTGTGCCTTTGAAATAAGCAGACCAGTTTATATTTGTTTGCATGTTGTATTTATGAAGTTTTAGTTTTATCGTTTCATTATTGCAGCAAAATTTTGACTGCTTATTTGAATATCACAAATACTGATTAATAAAAACAAATATTTACCATCAAACTGATACTGTATGATATTATTGAAGATTTCAAGGAGGAAAAACACAAGATGATGATTTGTGACACTAGTATACAAATACCAAGGAGTACTAAATGCCTGCAAGTACAAATAAAATTTTCATACTTTTGTTTTATACCTTCTAACAAAAATTTTACTGTGAATGTACAATTACCTCTAGTTCAGTAATATTATAAGATTATAAAGGTAACTCAATAACACACAGCATTCTATATTTAGGACAGTTAGAATTAATTTAAATTCCTTTTGTATATATGAGTAACAAGAAAAAATTATGAGGTATGTAGCAAGACTTTCTCCCCACAATACTGAGACAAATTGACTTCTTTAACAGCATAATAATCACACAGCAAAACCTATATTTCTGTTTTCATGTCAAACTTTTTAATATATCAACTGACTTCATGTTTTGAATTATTTCTAAACCTAATAATATTTCCTGGGTTTCTTTCACTATGGAAATTATGGAATGTATTAAGAAAAGTGCATCAATTTGCAAAGCAGTGGGCTATGAGAATAGAGTGCAGTCAAGCAGTGTGTATCTTACATAATAAAAGATGTCTATGTGTGTGAGTGTCTTCTATAGTGAAAAATCTAAGGTTCAGACAGCAGCAAAATTTGACACAGAATTAGCTGAATTCCCAATACAACAAACCATGTCAAATTTTTTACAAATTCGAATTAGTTTATAAGTTATAAAACTTTAAAGCTGGAAAATAGCCACTTTTCTGCAATTTCGTCAAATTTATTTTTCCATCACAACTGCAGACGATCTGATCTTAAATGCTTGTGTTCAAGATGCAGATGGTATGTGAGCAATATCACAAGACTATCTGTCTAAACATGAACTGCAATAAATTTTGTGATTTTCTAAATTTGTGAATTGAAAAGACAAATTTCAATTTTTAGAATATAGAATTAGTTTAATATTATAAGTGTGATTTAAACATTTGATTTCAATTGGATGAAAATTCTCTGCGATAGAAATTAATTTTGCAAATCTTACTTTTGGGGTAAAAGAATTTTTTTTTTTCCTTTTTTGCGACTTCAGGTATTTTTATTTATTAGTGTTTGTTTTAAGCAATCCAAAAGTCTAACTTCATGAATACTGATTCTCTAACTTTAAGAATTTGAAAGATATAGATTTAGGGCATATCAAATAAGCTTATTTAGGGCATATCTGTATTATTTAAATAGTATGTTTATTTAGGACTCAGGGCAATGTCGGGTAATTTGTTCTAGTATAGTCACATAAGGGGGTTGCCTGCTGGAATCAGAATAAAAAAATATAGTGAAGCATAAAAACAGTTGAAAATGGCTATCCACTGAGATTGTAAAATGCAGACAAATGGCAAGCATCCAAAATGAAAACTAGTTTCTATGAGAAATAAAGAATAACATTAAGAAGCAAGTACATAGTTACAAAACTGCTGCCTACAGAAAATATATAATACAGCTTCTAAAAAGTATGCAGTCGCAAAGCGACGGGCAACAAGTGTTATGAGCATATTTTATAATTCAGCTAGCTATTAGACTATTAAGCAGTGGTCCACTACACATTTTCCTGCAGTGTGCAGATGAACTGACTAGTAATATATTTTGTAGAAAAAGAAAATAAATTTATTTTTCCTTTACTTGCCCAAGGTTTTCCAATAGATACTGGATCCATGAAATACTAATGAATATATTTTATCATTCAGCTATCTATTGGATTGCTATAGAGATATTGTCAAACTGTTGGTCGTGAATGCCCCAGTGTTTGTGCAGGTTAATTTAGTGCTCTTTAAAATGCCATGATGTTTAGAGCACAAGTACTTAATTGTGATAATACAAATGTTGTGCATGAAAAACTATAAATACTAATATTGAAGGATATTCGTGATAAAACTCAATGAAATATTTATATAAAAGTGGATGCCTCCCCCACTGGGTTCCAGTCTAAATTGGATGGCACTTCCCAGCCGTCCAAACAGTTACCTTTCACCTTTCTGGTAAGTCGGATGGTCTAGGTTTCAACAACAACTGTGCCCATAAGAAATTGTATGTTCACATGCTACAGAAATAAATTAAGAGCAGTTAATAACAAGCTATACGAAATTATAATTTCTACACTTATTTTTCATTTTATCCAATATGCATAATCTTACTACTAACCTGATTAAAGTTAAAAATTTTGTATTATTGTTAATAGAAGCATGTACAACATGTAAATATATTTAATTTTTCAAGCATACAGTTAAACCCATTTATATATATATATATATATATTTATTTATTTAACTGTTTTATAAAAATCACCGGGTCTGGAAACTTCATGCAATGAAATTAATCAATTGCTTGAATAAATCAGGTAAATTATTGTGCACAAAAGGAAATTTAAACCCTTGAATAAATATACAGCAAAAATTAAGAAGGAATAATTGTTATTGGAGAAATTAAGCTATATATATGTTCAAAGTAAAAATTTATTAGTTACTTTCTTGAAGTACAGGGTGATTCTAAACTTTCTGCACAAACTTGAATGGGAGATATGGAACACTAAAACAAGCCTCTTTCGTTAATGAATGTATGTCCACAGCCACACCGCCCTTTGGTGCCAAAGGATGCTATTGGTGCAAAAATGAATGGCATTAAGAGTGAATAACTTTTATTTATAGCATTTTTACAGTTTTGAAGCAGTTATTCTGTTTTGGAACAATTTTACAGTTTTATACAGTTGCTAGTGCAAATGTGCAATGTTTCATAGTTCTGCATATGTTTGTTAAATTACCATTCCCAGAACAATCTTACAGAGGCTCTACTATTTCCATTGGCAGCCCTATATGCTATATGCATGTCAGCCATATCAACATTCATGAAATGCTCCATGTTACACATATTAAGTCAACATTAAGAATCATGAGCACGATGGTGAAAAATAGCCAATTATTGCATCGCCCAACAGCACTCTTTAGCACTAAAAGGCAACATTTTCACCCATACATTCATTAATGAAAAAGATTTATTTAAGTGTTCTCTATCTCCCATTGTTTGTACAGACAATTTCGAATCGCCCTGTACATTAAGTTGAAGACCCAGACCGTCCGACTCGTCCAGAGGACTAAGAGCAGCTATTTGGACGGCCGGGCCTGTACATTAAGTGTAATTTTTTTTAATAATGTGCTGGAAAAATGTGACATAGCATCAGTCTCCCAAATAGTTAAAGGTTGCGAACATTTCCCCACACAGTGTGTAAATGAAATAACAGGTTACATGTTTTATAGAAAAGGAAAATAATTCAATAGTTTCGTAGAATTTTGTCAATCAAAAACTTGCTCAAACTATTCAACTAGATAGGTACTTACTTCTAAAAGATGCAAAAGTTTTGTACTGGCAACCATAGATAACGTCTTGAGGTAAGGAGAAACTGTAGAAAAAAAAAGTGAATTAAATGTGAATAAAACAATATATTTTTACAAGAAATAATTAAATTGTAGATGATTAAATTGCAGATAAAAATTATAAATATTTTAAGTATTATTCTGAAACACGAGATTAATATTTAAAAAATTACCATTTACAATAATAGTAAGAAGGCAATCAAACAAAGGCTGCAGACGTTGATGACCTGTTGTAATTATTTTATGAAATACCTACAGAATAAAGAATTTAAGGTATAGAAACAGAAATATCTAATAAAAATATAGCAGATAATATAATTATAAAATCACTTTAGCTGTGTTCTATTTTATCTCTCTCAAAATACTTAAATGTGATACCCATTTCTAATAAAATTTTAGATACAAAAAAATCATACCCGATAAAACCAATATAACTGATTAAAAAAAAATTGTGCTTAAACATTTGATTGAAGAGCAAATGTTTCAAAGTTTAAAATGAAAGCATAAATGTTTAAAATGCCTTTCTCAATATCTTCAATTTAAATCTAAGCAAGTTTAACTGTATAAAAGATACAGTTGTATAAATAAACTAAAGAAATGAAAATAAAAACAATAAAATGAAATAAACAAAATACTTAGGGGACTTACAATGATTAAAAGATCAGCATGAGTTCCAGTAAACACAGGAATGTCCATTGGTACACTAGCAGTATATGGTTTGTTCAGCCTCACTCCAAAATTCCTTTCTCCACTTAAAAGCAGCAAAATGAAGACACCAATATGTACAAGTCCCACTCTAGCTAAATAATTAAATTAAAAATTCAAATTAAATCAAAGTCAATTAAAAATTATGAAGAATAAAAGGATTTTTAGTAGCATTATATAAATATAGATACATAAAATGTTTATAACTTAATCGTATGCAAACATTACTTTTATTACATGCAAACATGACTTTTAGTATATGCATTGCAAAAATAATTGTTATGTTAATACAGTGGATCTCTGAAATGATGCTTAGTGAACATCTAAAATATAACTGCTATCAACATAATTATGTGTATCAAGAGATCGCCTTTCTGAATACTTTACATAAAAAATCAATCTTTATATTAACCATTTGCACACATGTCACAATGCGGCATTACGGTTGTTTACATCATGTTGAACCGAGTAAATGCCAATGTGGTAATCATGGATCCAGTTAAAAGAATAATGTTATTTGATATAATAAAAAATATGGATGTATGCTTTCGAAAGAGGTATATTGAGAAACTGCATGTACGAGGTTTGGTTATAGATCCATTTTGCTTCCTTGAACGAAGAAGGAACAGTAAGAAAAGCAAAGGGGAAAAAAAAACTATAACAGCAAGAAGCATATTCTAAAGTGCGACAGCAAAGCGATCTTTCCATCCTACAAAAAGTAGATTTTCCAGTTGTAACATCACATACAAACAGTCAATTAAAAGGAAGCTGCACACTAGTAAAATCCATCAAGCTACTCAAAACTTCATATGCAATAATTTAAAAAAGCACTTATGCAATAATTTAACTTAATACTTATGCAAGGATGCTATTGGTGCAAAAATGAAGTCAAAACAGCCGGCTTTCATTTGCACTTCAATGTAATAAACCATGGATTGCTAGCGTTGCTTGCAGAAAATATGGCATCTCATTGACACAGTGAACCATGATGAAGTTTTAGTTCATTTACTCAAATGTTTTCTTCAATTGAAAAGATAAGGAATTTTAAAATGCTACCAAAATTTGCAGTACTCGGGAATTCAGTGAACTGTATTTTAATTATCTGGGCAAACTATATTTTGGTTATCTGTGTTTATACAAATTATAATTTTTTAATCAACTGGATTTCGTTTATCAGTACCCTGGCATATGCAATCTGTTATGCAAATTACATATGCCCATATGCCGTTACATTGTATATAACTTACATGTATTGCATATGCCTGCATAGTGGTCGGGTACCCGACCGATAGTTACTGCATGGTCCATTAACCATGACTTGTGCACATAATGGAGGTATACAGTCCACAGTTAGTGCAAAAAAAGCTATTGCAAGTTAAAATATTTTTCAAAAAGCGATCAGGTTATTTGCTGAAGGCGGTTAGTAAATAATATGAAGGACATAAGTTATCCTATATTTCATCAAAGCCAGTGAAAATTGAGCTACTGTAACAGACTAATATAGACGACAACTTTTTCTTCCCCTTTCTAATCAGCCTCTGTTTTGACTGGATCAATATAAACATCATCCTGAAAATTACGCAAAGAACCTTAGTCCGGAAAGCTATATTTTCAAATATTAGTTTTAGAGCAAAAATGCTCACAGAATTTAAATTTTCAGAACTTTTTACCCTAAATACATACCAAACATGGAAAAATAGAAAAAGAAAAAAATATATATATCAAATGAAGATATATAAAAATGTTTAAAAAAAGATACATATATACACTCAATTTAAAATACCAATAAAATATTATTTGCCTTTTATAATTACACATAAATCAACGACATTTACATATAACAGTTAATTAGATTAAATGCAATAAAAGTAGTTCTTTTAGTTATATGTACAAGTTACAACTACATAATAAGAGCTGAGAAAAACTAACATTTACTTGTAAAATTTTTGTGGCAAAGCTTTTATTTTTGACTTTGCTCTTAAAGCATTATTTAAACAGTCATTTATATTAACTATGGGGAACCGCTCCTTATTTGCCACACACACCAATAGATAACAAAAACTATATTTTATTTTAAGAAATCCATACTTTTAACTATTCAAAACAAAATTCTAGGATCAAGTAATTCTGGTAAATTAACTTATTAAAACTTACACTGATCAGCTCTTGCATCATTCAAATGGTAAAGAATAGGAACTAAAACCTCAAGCACTTCACTGCTTTTCAGAACATAAAACATGAATTTCTGAAATATAAAGTGCAAAAATTGTTTTTTGTTATGCTAAAATATATGAATTGCAGGTGTATAAATTGTATCAATCAAAAATATTAAAAACTTTTCCTAAACTAAAATTCTGTATTTTGCCATTCGTATTTATCCAAATTAGATACAGGTATCCCTCCCATTATGCAACTAAATGGTTCTGAGAAATAATTTTGCACTACAAAAATATGTAAAGTGAATTTATATTAACATGGGTGAGAGAGAGATTGGCTCTAAATAAATAAAAATAATAACAAAATTGTTAAATAAATGCAATTTTTTATTAATTTCTTCAATTAGTAAACTTTATTCAATCGTATGATGAATCAACTGAGACTGGCGAGTCTGGATTATCACTCTCTTGACAGTCCTGGATTGGTGAAGACAATTTTCAGCTGCTTTGAAGGAATTGACAATAATAAGCTGACACAAGCAACATTTTTTCTCCAAGTTTTTTGCATCAAGCTAAAGAATTTTGAATCTCTGTGGTAACTCAATGTGATTTAACTATTCAGCCATTTGTTTTATTGAAATGATGGGATTAACAGACATTTTTTTAAAGCTTATTATAGCAAAAACATGCAAAGTAAGGGCATGTATAACAAGGGATACTTTATATATATTATATATATATATATATATATATATGTATGTGTGTGTGTGTATATATATATATATGTATGTGTGTGTGTATATGTATGTATATATATAATATATACATACATATATATACATACATACAATGTTTACTTTAATTTGTTATTTAAATTCAAATTAAATTCATACAGTTTTATCACACAAAATAATATATAAAATCAATATTTTCTTCAAATTACATCGAATTTGCAGTTTTAAATAATTCTATTTAGAGATATATTACATTTTTTAATGATGTCATCAACCTGTCAGTCTGATGGAAAAAAGATAACTTGTAAGAGCTGTTTCATTAGTTTTGATAGAAAAAATGATATATAATACAAGCATTTATATAGCAAAGCATATTCATTCTTTTATTTCAGTTTTATTATTTTGTGTACAATTCTGAAAAAATAGGCAATTCTATTTTTTTTATTACTACCAAAATCAAATCAGCACTAGAATATTGCATAAGTTAAAAGTCTGCCAAATTTTATGAAAAGCAGATAAATAGTTTTTGAATTAAAGTGGATACATATATTTTAGATACATGTGTAGATATGATACAGTAAAAATAGTTAAACCATATTCTAGGGTACGCCAAACTTACAAGCTTTCAATACCTCAAAAAATTGAGATTCAAAATTTCAACTTACTTCCCTGTACATAAGAAATTGTTGTAATAAGGTAGTAAAATGCACATAAAATGAATTACACAAAATGAATTAGCACAAATTTAATAAAATGCAATTGGTACTGTCTTAGATTATGAGGAAAAATGGTCAGGATGGGTCACAAAACCATTTTTTAGTTGTCAGAAATTTTCCAATCTTTGTTGCATCAACTGTTATCTTATAAATTCTGAAAGAGGAGGTTCTCTTTTGCCTCTAAAATTAGTTAACACATTTAATCAACTGTCTTACTAATGCATCAACTGTCAATCAACTGTTTTACTGCCATTACTAATGAAGCATTTCAAATAAGAAAATAGCCCTAATAAAATTTTATTACTGTTCTCTAAATATAAATGTAATTAGATTCAAAATATTATTCATAATTGTTTCAAAAATTCTGTAAAGGAAAATTTGTCATTAATAAGCAACATAAAATAACAATATAACAGTACAACACATTTACACCAGTAAAGTCACTTTGCTTGCTTTTGTTTTATGCTGCTTATTAGAAAAGAACATTTACTTAATTTCAAAAAACATATAAATGTGTCAAATTAACTAATTAAAAACTCACTTTATTAAAATCACAAATCTTCCAAAAGAATATAAGAAGTTCTTGGTGAAACTGCACTTTTTTGGTTGAGTTAGGAATGTATGTTTGTATCAGAGGGTTATTCAAAAGTCTAGTAAATCCCTTTAAAATAAAACTGAAATCTTCCTCTCGATGAACTCGTGAAAGATAGTTTATGAAGAGATTGCTGGGAAATGCTTTCTACAAAAAGAAAACAATAATAACAAATATAGAAGCCATTGCTAATTGGGTTCATGATTATTTTATTATGAAATACTGATATGTCCAATACATAATTTCCTACAGATAAACAAATTATAGAGTTCTTATACTCCATCTCATTGAAAATCAATAGACTTTTAATTATCACTATATAGAATAAGTCTACATAATTTTTTCAATAAATATGATCTCTCTGTAGAAAAGAAAATTATTTAATATCTCAATGACTCTTTTGTAATACGATAACTCTTAAATACAGAAGGTCGTTTGCACTTTATGGAAATGATTTTGATAATTAATTTTTATGCATAAAGGGCGTATTTCTTACAGTGATTTGCTTCTATCTGAAAGCCTTAATTCTTGACTATAGCTCTAGCTCGAATTTTCCATGAAAGTAAACTTTTCCTAGCACTGTCATGTCAGTTTTTTTCCACCCCCGTAGGTCATTTTCCAAAGTGTTCAGTGTTCTTAGATGCCATTTTCCTAAGGCTCGTTTTAACAAACCGACAGCGCAAAAGTCGATAGGAGAAGCATCTGGTGATTTTACAGGTATTTCATAAACTGGGATACATTTTATTGTTTCTGATTCTTTCTTTGCTAAATATGTGGCAGTTGACTTAGACGTGTGACTAGAGGCTTTGTCCATATGAAGCTCAACTTTATTGATGCTCTTTTCATATAAGGCTAGAATTTCTTCTTCAAAAATTGGTTCTAAAATATTCTGCTGATAGTAGAGTGAATTAATTTTAGCTTTACTTGAGACTTTTTAGAGTTTTTATTTACCATTGTAACAAAATCCTGCAACTATCATGAATCCCTTTGGGAAATTTTCTGTACATTGACGAAACCATTTCGTACGGTCATTTTCGTCAGTTGAGCAATAGAAAATTGTTCTTTTTTTATTACAGTCACTTAAATACACCCATGCATCATCGAGTGTTACCACAAATTTCCATTTATAAGCAGCTAGGTGTTTTTCATATAATTTTCTACAATTTGTTTTTCTTTCCACAATATGCTTTGGGAAAAGCAGATGAACTTTAGATTTAAACATCTTTTTTAACTTCAAAATGAATGATTTTACATACAGCACCAGACGACATTCCCAGTTTAGATACAATGGATCTTTGAGACAGTGAATTTTCTGTTAGGATGAGACTTCACTTTCTTGATATTTACCTGTATTCGAACAGTCTTAAGATGCGATTTTGAGGCAGTATTTTCATTTTTATTTTCAACTTGACACTTTTTCCCTTTCAAATTTAATATATTACAAATACCGTTTTTTGAAATGCAATAACCTTGATTTTTACACTGCTTAACAATTTGTTGATACGAATATTTTTCCTCAGAAAGCGTATTTACGAAAACTTCGGGCCATCTATAAATTTCAGCAGCCATTTTCAAAATAAATTTTTTATTCTGGATTCCAATCAAAACAAAACAGTAGCAGACAATTATATTGAAAATGTCAAATCTTTATCTCAAAATGCTAATGAGAAACAAATACAAAATCGTTTCCATAAAATGCAAACAACCTCTGTAATTGTGCTTTTTTCTGGTTAAAAGTGCTTAAATCATTCACTTATTTGAAAATAGTAAAAATATTTAATTCTTTTTTCACTTTGATAAAAAAAGTAATATCTCAATGGCACATGTTAATATTTTGTAAATGGTGTCATTCACTTTTAAATAAAAAACCCATCTATAGAAAAAATTGAAAGTCTATCTGTTTTGAAAACAAATCTACCACTTTTGACAATTCTTTTTCAAATTTAATATGGTTGTTTTCTACTTCATCATGGGTAACCTCATCTATGTTTTGAGTTTCTAGGACAAGGGGGTTGTTGATATATTAATAAAAAATGTAAAATTAAACCTTCTATAGAAACAGCATTATGCAGATGATTTTTTTCCAAAAATTTAATTAAAGTAAATGATATCATGTTGCTTTGCAAAGAAAATAAGGGCAGACTGTTTTTATTTAATTTACATGATTCAAATATTAAAAAACTATTCAAAAAATAGATTTTATAAATGAACGATATTATATTTTTCATTATGCTACATTAATTATGGCCATAGGCTATAAGTAAGATTACTACGGAAATGATTGATATTTTCATTCTTAAATCATCTACTATGTTTCGAAGATTTTTAAATTCAGATATTTTCTATTGTTTTTAACCAATTGGTGAAACAAGATAATTTTTTTTCATGGCCAGGCACTTGATATCTAATCATTTACCTATATATTAGTATATTGGCCGAAGCATGAATCATTTTGTGCTATACCATGTTATTCTGGTGCATCAAAAGAGATAGATCACATTATGCCCTTAAACCGCCCAATTTAGACCGTAACCTAGTGAGAGTGACATCCACAGAGACCAAATCCTCCATCCCCCACCACCATCCTCGCAGGACTTTCGAACCCACAGATTTAACATGCCTACATAGACATGGGGGATAGTTTTGGGTAACTCTGGGAATCAAATTTAAGTCCTTCAAGGACAAACATCCATGCCTTAACCACTAGGCTTTCTCGCCCAACAGGATAAAAATAGTATATATAGTTTCTCCTACCATTTTAGCATATGTTAACCACATAATTTTTGTAAATTGGTTTATAAATGGTATCAGAATGTTTTGTTCTTTAGATCTGCCTGTGAAGAAAGATTTGTATAGCAAAAACTAATTCTAATGCTTCTTTTAGAGTAATTAAATTAAATATTTTTACAGAATTTTTTGAAGAACAATATTTTTTAGAATACTACTAGAATTTGCAAGATTTTTATCTCAAACAAAGTTAGGTAGTTTGTATATAAAATTAAAAGTCTATCTGACATTTTGTTTGATTAATTCATATATAAATCCACACTTTTTAACATTTTAATATCTGAACATTATTCCCTATTTTACTACGAGTAACCATATTCATATTTCAAATTTCTAGACCTAGAGATTAGATATAAAATGGTTATTTTTGTAACAATTTTATAGAATTATTATTTTAAATTTCAATTTTCAAAAAATATTCTTAAAATGTAAACCCTTGTTAAAAATCATAAGCCTGTGACATTTATCTACTAAAATAACCATACAATATTTCATTTAATTTAATCAATTTGTTTGAAAGATGTTCTGCTTACAGACTCAGACAAACAGGCATCATTGAAAAGATGGTTGATTCATATTCAAGGATGTTCAAAGCATATAGATTTATCAAAATCCAACAGTTGAATTTTGACCCCACATATTTTCCTTTTATATATATCAAGTATTGTAAGAAAAATAAAAAATCCCATATATTGGGATAGCCATTAGTAAATTGAATATTATATAATAAATGGAGATGTTTCTCCATCTATTTTCATCAGTAGTAGAAAATCAAAGATTCGGAGAACCACAAAAGTCAGTACTGGGTTAACTGAACTCTCAATACAACAGATCTCAAGAGTATTTTTTTTTAAATTCAAATTATCATTATTATTATTTTTTTTTTCACATCACAAACTGGACATTGCTATGGGGAATAGTGCATATGTACTATGCATAGCAAATCATTGCGTACAACTACACATGAGTCAAAACTAAAAGATTGAAATTAAAACAAAAAGTGGTGTTGATTTTGGTTCAAAACAGGCAAATTGGAAAATTGAGTGGTGTTATCTGTAGTTGTATTATTTACAAAGCGGGTGCTTATTTAAGAAGCCAGTAAAACTAGGTAACTCATTCTAGTCATTAATAAATAAATAAATTCCTAAAATGTACTCTTTTTTTATTCATGGATAAAATGACAGACATTATTTAAAACTTCAATTTAGATTTCCTTCCAGCATTAATATTTGATAATAAAAATTTTCACTGCATTAGTGTTTCTTCTTTTCTTTCACATAACTCCTTTACGTAAAAATTACTATCAAAGAAAAAATTATCAAACATTTAATACATTGTAAATTTTTTTTATTAAGTATAATAAATTATATAAATATTTGCTACACTTGTAGGCTCAACAATAAAATAAAATTTCCTATACAAATATATACTATATATATAAATTAAAAAAATATTTATAAAAAAAATTACCTCAGAATTTTCGTCTGTTGCTGCTTCTCTAAAATCATGATCAAGGGAAACAATGAGTAATTGCAATGCCACTTCTACTAAAGGTTCTCGAGAATCGGTGAATAACAAGTGGTTGAATGGAACACCGTAACCAACAGGATCATATGCACACACAACATTTAGTAAAGATGTGAACAAAGGTAAAGCATGCCTGAAAAATGTAATGAACAAGAGAAACATTTAGAGTACTGCTAAAAGCACGCTGTGTAATTTTATTAATTTGAATTCTATGGAACATACATGTACACTCCTAATTTTCAATGAAATAGGGCATGCACAGATTAATTTCAGATGCAAATAATTACTAAAACATTTACTCCTTATTCAAATTTATTTTATACAAATATTTCAGTAAAGCTATTACATCACTATGTGGATTCATAGTTTTCTTTAAACATCCAAGTTACTATACTACAAAATTAGAGTTTAAATTATGTCACTGTTCAGCAATGCATAATTCTACAAGATGGGGATGATTTATGGCAAATGTATCTAATATCCTAGTTTAGAATGCAACCGATCTTTAACCAATTTAAAAAATTAAAGGACATGCTTATTTTTTAATAGATTTTGTTAGAAAACCATCTGGCAAATCAACAAAATCTCAATTATCAGTTTTTTACATTATTTAAGGGTAAAATAACTTTTAACCAGAATCATAATCATATGTCTGTCCTAATTAGTTTCAAAGACTGCTGAAAAGGTCATTTTAAAACCCTACAAAATTATTTCTGTAAATCAATTCAATTTGTGAATGGCCCCGGATTTATAAATTGCAGTAATTACAACCATATCGAAAAGCCACAATAAAATAGTGTAAATTAGAAAGTTTGACAATTTATTTCATTTTAATTTTGCGTTTTTAATATTTAATTTTTTTATGTTTCAGTTTTTGAAGTATGGGAAACACTTTTATAATGTAACTTTTTTCACTAAAAGGGCTGTATAAAAATTTAATTTTTTTAATTTTTTACAAAAATATTGCACATTATTTAAATTACTATTGTATAATTTTCTACCTTATTTAAAGCATTTTTGTAATTGGAACTATGTGATTACAACCAATGGTTCAAAAAAACTTCCACTATTTACTTTTTTTAAGCACCCTGTATATCTAAGATTATACACACCACACTGTCATTTTTATTTTAAAACTAGAACAAATTATCCAGTACTGCAGAGTTCTGAATATGAGCTCACTATGTAAATACAGATATCACCACTCAATTTCCAAATCACCTGTTATGAACAAAAACCATTCTCTCACTTCATTTTTTCAAACCTGCAACTGTGCTAATTGCACATATATGTTAAATTGCACATGTATATTAATACCCTAAATAAGCATGCAGGGGTGGAAGCAAATAGAGGATGCTGAACATGTTTAAAATTAACACTATATTCTCAATAATAAATGAAAAAACTTGAAATCATTAAAAGACAAAATTTCTTTACTAAGAAAAGTGAAATCAAAGTAATTAAATGACATATTGGTGTGTCTTCATCGATCTTTACCGATCAATTGTTTGTATCAAATATGATACAAATAATCATAAAATAATGGCATGTTTAACAATCTCTAAAATTCAAGAAGTTAGACTTTTGAATTCTAAAACCCACTACACATCTATAAACTACCCCAACCACAGATATCTGTTTGCAATTAAAGTTCACAGATCGAAAAATTGTCTGCTCAATAAATTTGATGTTAACATGGCAAAATTTTGACTGAATTCCTAACTTTTCCATTCCCTTCATTCCTAACTTTTAAACTAATTTGAATTAAAACAAATTATACCAAGGGACAATATCCCATGAGTTAAACTACCCCACTCATACCAAATTTCTTGGTTGTTGGTAGCTTCTATTGTCTACTAGCGACACACACACATTTTTTATTATTATCTTGGGTGTGAGTCTCCACATTTTTATACATTTATATCCCCTAAAGTTTAATTCCACTTGTTTCAAATGCATTATTAGAATGAAAAAAGAAGTATCTTCTTCAGATTTCTGAGGAAAATGGCATCATGTTAAAAAGCAGTGAACACAAATTATTTTTGCTTTGTAAAACAGTCAAATGTGTTACAATAATAAGGGAGACAATTTTTATTTAGTTCCACCTAATCTGAATAATGAAATTATTAAATAATTTAGTTTCACAAGTGCCAGTATTGTTTTATAAATTGTACACATTGTTGCAAAGAGATGAAATAAAATTATGGGACTTACTGATACTGTTAGCTATTTAAGTCATCTGTTCTGTTTATACATAAGATTTTTAAACTTCGGACGATATTATAAGGAAGCAAAATAATTGGCATTTATTGATATAAGAGAAAATTACTCTAGTAAGTGCAAATAATAATCAACAAAAAAGAAGGATATCTTAAAACAACTATTCTCAAACTGGCCAACAAAAAAAAACAGCCACAAAATATCGATTTAACAATCAAATAATCATCTACCACTCACTTCAGACAATCAATCCAAGCTTTTAAAAAGATTCTCATTTGGAACCTAAATTTTGATTTCATGGCTGTTTTAGGGTCAAATTACTTGGTAAATTGTTAATGATTATTAAATTTGAATCTAAAACAGTCATAAAATCAAAATTAAGGTTTCAAATATAAAAGGGAAAATTTTTTATAAAGCAGTTAAAATCCTTTATAACAAAATAAATGTTTTTTTTTCTGAGCTCTTCCTGATATTTTTCAGGTTTTTAAAAGAAACAAGAAAGTTTCCCTAGATTTTAAACTAAATTTAAATGTTGAAGATCTTTGGTTTTCCTTGAGATGTAAATAAATGAAATGTGATGATTAAAATTTAGACTCAAGTACATAATTAAAGATAATGCATATAATAAAATAGTAGTTCAGTAAGGAAATATGTTCACCCAAACATCTAAATTATATAATACTAAATAAAATATCAAAATTTATAAAAGACAGTTAACAAAAATTAAAAAATTGATCTTACCGATTATCTGCCGAGGTGAAATACTGAATCCACTTATTTGGGTTCATATGAACATCTGAAATGTTACAATAGAATAAAATTAGTACAAAAATATATTAAAATAAAATATAAAAAAAAAACTAATGATAATTGTGCCATCTAAATAGATTACACATATATAAAAGGTAATGGATCATGGATGCACAGGGAAGAACAAGAGGGGGTATTTGCCCCTCTCCCCCTCCTCCTGGGCATTCGAAATCACAAATGTAAGCATCAAGCTAGTCAATGTTGTATATGTCTTATCCTTAGGTTTGCTAGTCAATGTTGTATGCTTTATCCTTGGGTTGTTTGTCTTATCCAGAGTTTGTTTTTGTCAGTGCTCATTTTTAATGAGAATATTTATTACCTGCCACTTCTGATATGCATTCAGATTTTATTAATATGGATGAAAATTTAAACATACTGTGTTTCCTGTTAGTGCATAAAAGTTAGTTATGCTTCGTTCCCAATGTTGGTTTTGATTTCTGTACAGAACAAAAAGAAACCCATATGAACTTGACAAATTCAGTCCTACAATGTAGCCAGCTTCAAATTTCTAGAAAATTAGGCTCAGGCTGTACAAGGTCTGAGCTAAATTTAAATAATTATGTTCTGATTCATTAATAAACTGCAATGTTTGGTGCAATCACAGTGTACATTCAAAAGTTAGAGTCTGCACAAATGAGACAAAGAGCTGACTTGAACAGCGATACTTGCAAATGTCAAAACAAGAAAAAGCAATAAAGCTTATCTATGTTTATTATCTAAAAAATAAATTTTCACATATTTTCCTTACAGATTACTGAGCATCATTCTTTGCAATTACCAACCTATTTTATGATATTTTCTCTCTTACCAATCATCTTGAAAATTCATACCAACCAAGATCTTATATAAATAAGTCAATGTACAAAGTTTGGTGCCAATTGGAGTATGTTTTCAGAAGCTAGAGCCCATACAGACAAGCCAAAGGGTTGAGTTGAATAAAAATATTCACAAGTTTGTAATTAGAACTAATGCAAATTTGTATTAATAGAATAATCAATGGATAAACATATTTCAATTGTTGATAAAATCATCGGTTCCAAACCACATTATTTTTATGGTAGATAAGATCTGTTTATTTGCTGCACATGGATCTAAACATTTTGTTAATCGTAGAGAGGGAGATTAATTTTTTTAACTAAAAATAAGGATTTTTTTTTTTTTTTTTTTTTTTGTACTTTTAAAGTGTGTACAAACCCAGTTTATTTTTTTATGGCATAGGAAGTTCAAACTTTTAAATTGCAGATGCAGGATGCATTAAACAACAAAATTGAAACTTTTACTTTAAGAAATACAGAACATGAGGTTTGCACCAACAATGCCCTAGTAAAATGGGATAGAATGTCTAAGATGATAAGAAAACAATGCTATACAGAAATACAATTGTTAGCCAAGATTTTATTTTTGCATTAAAAATGTCCTGTGTACAGGACATTGGCTAAAATAACAAAAAGTTAAGCACTTGACAACAAAACATAAAAGCACGCAGCCATCTAACGTAACCTTTCTAAGAAAATTATTCAATTACATATGCATTTTAATACTAGTTTTACAACTAATATAAAAGGTGATCAAAAAGTTGTGCAATCAAATTTTAAAATCATATAATGTACAGAGAAATTTAAATAGTGGAATTTATTTCAGTTAGGTGGCACTAATATACCCTCCAAAAAATATGTCAGAAATATCGTTTGTTATTTTAAATATGTCAGACCATCATTAAAAACCTATATTTTATCAATTAAAGAACATGACCTTTTCACGAAGTGAAGGAATATTTATTTTAAAGTAATATTTCTCTAGCCATTTTTTTTTTAGAATGTCATTGAAGAGTTTTAGTAACACAGTCTATTTCAAACAGTTTGAGTTGAAATGGATGGCATGCTGTTCTCGCGTTGCCTGCAACAGATCCAGTTTCTTGAAAATACTTTACTAACCTCCTAATTGCTGTATTGTAAAAGGTTTCAGAGCATTGGCATTCTGCAATGCTTCAATGACACACTCTTAAGAATAGCTAGAGAAATATTGCTCTAAGATAAAAATTCTTTCACTCCGGCAAAATGCCATGTTCTTTGATTGATAATAAAAACTCTGTAATTATCATCTGGCATATCAAAACCAGCATACGATATTTCTGATATAGTAAACTCTTGCTAATCCTGCAATTATTTGCACTGAGGGGTGCCACATTAGAGAGAATGCTGAATTACTGAGAGTGCATAAAAGAATTTAGTTTAGTTCTTTATTATAATCAAATTATTGTGCCATCATCCCATTTTTTTTAAGTAACCTTGCTTTTGTGTTTTGGTCAGTGAAGACCAAATTAACAAAAATCTACTGTATTTTGAAGGTATATTAGTGCCACTTAACAAAAAAAAAATTTACTATTTCAATTTTTGGTACATTATATGATTTTAAAATGTGGTGTATGTGACTTGTCGATCACCTTGTAAAAAACTAGTGCTAGACATATCTTGGTTACCAAATATTTTCAACTAATTAAAATGATTTTCACAAAAAATTTTGAGTTGTTAAAAATCCAATGTTTGTAGAGTTATGAAAATTCAAACCTGTTACTTTCGTTTATGATTAAAACACATATTATCAACATATACAATTTCCAAAAAAGTTTTAAACATTAATCAAAATAATGAAGCATGTATGTTTTCACAAGAGACCAGTAAAAATAACTTCTATTAATATTAATATAATTTTATTAAATTTCTTTGTGTTTAGTTTAGTTTGTTAATTCCTACATACAAATAGAATTTTTCTAACTCTATTAGACATTCTTATTAACTAATGGAGAAATAATGAACACCACAGTAATTTTCAGGTAACACTAAACAAAAAATATCTTACCAGCAGCAGGCATGTACATAGTTTGACTAAAGCAAGCCAAAAGCAATTTTAAAATTTCTGTTCTGTTGTAATCATGCTGAGGTACATGACTTGGTGAATGAGCAAAGCCAACTCCAGCTTCCCATATATATTCACAACTATCAATTGACTGCAAATCTTCTGGAATATCCTATAAAAACAATTATCTTTTAATACTAAATTTAAAAAAAAATTAAAATTTGAAGAAAGTTCTAAAATTAAAATTTACAAATTATGCTTCAAAAACACATAAAATATAATCTATTTATAATTATTGTTGATTTTAAAACTTGAAAATATAAAAATATATAATTTTAACATTGTAAAATAGCTCTTTAAAAAACATTGAAAAAATAAATTATAGAATATGAGATGTTAAGCCTGTCAACTGACAGACTTTTGATTTGTTTAATATTGAGTTAGTTACAAAACTCATATTTTAAATATCAAGTAACCATATTAAAGTTAAGATTGCCACTGTTTTATATTGTGATTAAGCTTTGGCCCATACCTCCACACAGCAACAAAATGTTAGAATGTAGATTTTGCAAAATGCTACACATGGGTTTGGAATTTGTGATTTGGGGAAAGGGAGGGGAGGATCATACCCATTGTGCCAACAATACTTGCATACAATTTTCACTGCTGTTTATATGAATAAAATGTATTTAATTTGCTATTTAATATAACTATGTACATCATCTGTGTGTTGCATTCATCGTTGATTGTGCATGTTGAATTCGAATTGATGAATTGCTGTGTGCGATTGCCCATGCATTGAAAATAAAGAATTCTGTTTACTTTTAGATTAATGAATTCAATTAGTCCCTGTTTTAACTTCTGGGCAACGCTGGGCAGATTTTCTAGTAACGAATAAAACATGGAGTCTCAGAGAACATGATGAAAAAGTCCTTTGTATCTTTGAGAGAAAAATTTTTTGCAGTATTTTTGTGAAATTCAGGAAAAGGATATTTGGAGAAAAAAATACAATTTCGAACTACTCATATTATTCAAAGATTCTGATATAATTAAATACATTAAAATTAACAGAATGTGATGGGCAGAACATTGCTAAGCATGGATAACAAAATCACAAAGAAAACTTTTATGTCTGCACCAATTAGGAAAAGATCTAAAGGACGATTGAAGTTGAGATGAATGGACTATGTGGACATGGATTTTGAGGTGTTATATATAAAAAATTAGATAACCATTGCTCCCATGAGGAACAGCATGGGAGAATCTTCCAAGGAGGGCCAGTGAGCTCTTGAGCCATTGATGATGAATAAAAAATAGTATGATTTTAAAAAAAAATAATAAAAAATATATTACTAACTAAAACTAGTCTCCAATTTATGGCAGCATTCATTTACTTTTTATTATGTCTACTCGCTAATGTATGAAGATGTCAAGAATATTGAAGAAAAATTTAGTAGTTTAGGTCATGATAATAACGAAGTATCATTAAACACATTTTAGTCCTTTAAGCGGGAGCAATGGGAAATTGCATATGCAAGCGGAGACAGGAATGGAGCTCAGAAAATTCCTCCTTTTTCACCCTAATATTTTATAGTTGGAAAATATCAACTTGCATGTGAATGGGGCTATACATGCAAAAGCAGGTATTTTCATTTCTGTTGTTCCGTGGGTAGAATAATAAAACTTACCAGAATATGTTTCAGAAGTTTCATTGCCTGAAAATAGCTTCATTGAAAACAATCATGTATTGTTGAGATACTGAACTTACAAATGCATTTGAAAATTTCCACCTTTATATATTAATATGGTAAAAAATCTTTAATATTTTTTGCATTAATCATTAAGTTTAACAAAACAGGAGAAAAACAGCATATCATTTGTTCGAGCTGTTTTTGAATTATAAGCAGTCATTATAGACTGACAGGCGGATAGATTTCAGCAGGTTTTTAAGTCCCATTATTCCATGCTTCATAGTATGAAAATAAAATTTATATCAGAATATTTCCTGAACTCAGTCCCATTATCATCTCAAAAAGTTTCATTGAAATTTATAATGCACATAATTAAATTTTTCTTTTTGTATATTAGATCATAAAAAGGTTTAAAATACAAGATACAAATATCATATAAATAAACTTACTGGGCCAGACTTTTTGCTTGCCGAAACTGTAAAATCCGGACAAAATAATAGATCCTGAAAAATAAGGGAATTTAATAAAACAAAATGTTTCTCATTCTTATTTTAATATTTATTACTGATCTAATACAAACATATTTATGATACTTGTGTACATTCTCAAACTAAACTCACTCATCACAAGTTTGCTAATTTTTGATTAATTGGATTTTTATATGTTATTGTCAAACTATCACACTGTTATAAATTAACATTCGGCAATTGAAAAATTAAAACACTGTACAAAATTGAACAATTGCTGCAATACGCCTTTTTACAGACATATTGTATACATAATTCTAAAATTTGTTTATGTACTACTTATTTGAATTATCTATATACATATGGTTTGTAGGTTTTTATTACTTTCCATTTTTTATGCTTATATTCTGAAAAGAATTCTAATCAACATTTATTCTGTCTTTGCATATTCATTTCATGATTAATGAAAGTTTATTTGATTTAGATTTACAGATTTAAAGGTTTTTTAACTAGAGCACTACAAGAACCTTACCACTGAAAGTCATTGGTGAATTGTTCATTAAAAAAAATAGAAATTTTTAAATACCAGACATTTCTCTATCAAGAAGTGAAAATAGCATTATTTCTCTGTATACACACTACAAGTCTTCATATGTTTGGGCCTGGCCTAGATCCAATCAGGCCAAATTTTAAGAAAATTACTTCAGACTGAGCCACTTTGATTAAATTCAGGTTGGGTCAGATCAATATAAATAAGAAAGCCAAAAATATATGAAAATTGAAACAGAAAAATTTGAACTAAGAGAAGAATTTGAAATTACATATAAAACAAAATTTTCAATAAATGGATGAAAATCTCCCTATCCCGTATTAAATAAATAAAAGTTTTCTTTGTACACAGAACACACATGTTGAAACCCAGACCGTCCGACCTACCAGAAAGGTGTAAGGTAACTGTTTGGACGGTCGACAGAACACACATGTGTAAATTAGAATCAAATACAGAAAAATAATAATTTCAAATAGGAAATTGAAGAATTATTTATTCAAAGACATTCTGAAGTCAAAATAAAACATTGCTCTTCGCAACTTTCACCTGTTGATTTGAATCATTACTTTCCAGACCAGACTAGTACCGAAAGAATCAAGCTGTTTCAAAATTTAGTAACATAACAAAAGTATGTCCTGGTCTGAATGCCGCAAGATAAATATATAGCACCAATGTACCAAATGTTATGTTTTGTAACATTATATGATCTATGAATTTAATAGGGAGAAGACACATTCCAAATTTCATTTCGAAGTAAATGATCATTCGGTTTTAACCGTTGATCAAGTGCAAGTTGCAATTTGTTATATTTTTTAATTTATGGCTAAAAAGTTTAATCACTTCTGTACAGTGCTTGATGGAGACAGATTATAATGCTTGATGGTATATGATTGCATGACGGGTGGGGAAAATATAAAATCCAACAGATAGAGTTTACTTTAAAATTTAACACTGATATTTAATTTTTAATTTCAGCTACTAGATTCCAAATAAAATTATTGAAATTAAATAAATTCTATACTTATAAACGAATTGTCTTTGAATTTATGTTTGTATTCTAAAAATCTTATACATTTATTTTAAATTATTAAATTTCAAAAATATTCATTACTAACTATGTCATAATCAAAGAACTAAGTGACAGTGAAAATGAGACACCAAGAAGGAGTGGGCAGAAAGTGATCAAAATCAGCAAACAGAGAGAGACAGCAACAAACAATAAGTGATTTTATTGCAACATGATACACCTATACAGTGAGCGATGATACTGTCTGATCAGTAGGTTGTAGAACCACTGCGGGCAGCAATACAGGCAACAACATGTCTAGGTAGAGTCAATGAACGTGCGGATGGTGTCCTGAGGGATGGCTGCCAATTCTCTGTCAACCATTTGCCAGAGTTCGTCTTCTAATATAGTGGTGGCAGCACACGCAAGCGACATCCAATCACATCCTAGACATGTTCGATTGGTGAGACATCAGAAGACACTGGTGGCCAGGGAAGCATCTGGGTACCTTGCAGGGCATGTTGGATGATGTGTGCCGTGTGTGATTGTGCGTTATCCTGCTGGTAAATGGCATTGAGCACCCCCCTGAAGGAAGGGTAGTGTCACCGGCCACAGCATATCATCCACATATCGTTGGGCCATTATAGTGCCCTCAATATGGACCAGAGGTGACCTGTTATCATAAGTGATGGCACCCCAAACCGTGATACTACGTTGTCTCGCTGGGTAGCTGGCGTTACACATATGTGGCTCGATTGGACTTGTCACCACTTCACGTGCTGGACTCGTACATGGCAACTGTCATTGCTAAAACAGAAATGTGACTCATCTGAGAACACGACCCTGTGCCAATCTACCGTCCACATGGCTCTATCCCGACACCATTGCAAACAGAGGTGTCTGTGCTGTTGGGTCAATGGCAGTCTTCTTAACGGGCACCATGAGTGCAGGTCGCCGGCGACCAATCGGCGGATATTGGTCCTGGTTGATATAGGAGCATCAAGGGTGTCCTGCACATGATGCAAAAGGGTGACAGAAGTAGCCTGCAGGGCTGCCAATGCTTGCCAGTGGATGCATCGGTCCACGCATACTGACGTCTGTTTTCGAATTTCGGGACTTAATGCTTGTTGATTCCTATTGAGTTAAATTGGGTATGTCCTTGTACTACTGTTAAGCAATGTGAATTGACTTAACTTGTAATATTAAGCAGAAGTAACACAGTGTTAAGATAAAATAAGAAAAAGTCACTTGGTAAACAAAATCCATGTTTATTAACGAAGTTGGAACCTTGCTATTAATGATTGGTAGCTGCTTTAACAAAATGCAGCATAAACATATTTACAGGTTTTGAGAAGTAAGAACATTTAGGAAATTCACATTGGAAATGACAATACTCACAAGCTTTCATTATATGTTGTTCGTGTTCCTCCTCTATGAGGTCATACTTCAGGAAAATATAGGCTTAACATGTAACTTGACTAGACAGTTTTTCATACACTGTTTAAAAACACTTTATTTCAGAAACGTAAAAAAGATTAAATCACCGGTTTGAAGTTCATTCACATAATACAAATGAATACAACAGTGTATTGTTCTTACAACGGTCATACCTTCTTGACTAAAGCCATCTTTCTTAAATACTGTCATGAAGTAATCAATCTTTTAATCAGCACAAACTAGAATGCACACTAACAAAGTACTTAATCCGTGATGTTTTCATTCTATACCGTAAATACAATTACTCATGCTACCATCGCCAGAACTGTTACTGATGACCTGTCGATCTAACGACCTAACTAACAGTCAAACTAACTGTCGACCTGTCTGCCTGAAGATATTTCCAGTGTGGGCTTCCTATATACACAGGGATCGGCACCTACCAGAATGAATTCCGAGGTCCGTCCCGAAAATATGCAAATGTGTTTGTGTACGCATAGAATATTCAATCTGGATGAAGACCTCTGCTGAAAGAATGCCGTGAGTCATTCCCGAGAACAAGGTAAGTTAATCAAAAAGTAAAACTGAGTTTTTGAACATCGCCTGGGAAAAAGGTGACTCGCAATCTTTTTGTTTACATTCTTCCAGCAACGGCACTCTAGCCGTACCGGCACCCCTCAAACGTGTCACATTCCTACATTCCTTTGTTACAACTATCTTCACCACAGCTAGTGCACCGTGGAAGGGGCTGTCAGCTGAGATTTGATGTATGAACCAACCTACCCTTCTGAGTCCGATCACCATACCCCTCGTGAAATCGTCTGTTTGCTGGAACTGCCTCGGTTAGAGGCGGCATGGCATTCTCTGCTACTACACGTTTGATCTGAGACAAAAAAAAATACAAATTGATTTCCCTGACAGACAGAGCAGCACGACTACTGCCGATTCTGCAGGTTCCTTCCCTTATATCTCACTCACCGTGCGTGGGACAGCTGCATCATTTACATAACTTGGACAGCTTCGTATCATTTACATAACTCTGTGAGCTACATCTACCTTGCAATTTGCATATTTTTCAGTCCACTCCTTGGTGTCTCATTTTCACTGTCATGTAGTGTAATATCTATGTACTTACAAAGTTTAATTGCACAGAAATATTTTTAAACACACTAACAATTGTGGTATATGGCATGTTTATTTCGCTACCACTGCAGTCAAGAACATTTGGTGCTATTGAGCTTTAACAAAAGCAGCAATGCATCGTTTGTTCATTGATAAGCTTAGTGCATGAAGGGTGCACTTTTTTAAACAATCTCAGTGGAGAGTTATTTTCTTATTTTATCACAGATTATTCAAAGTGATAAATGAAAACTCACTTTTTAGAAATGCTCATTCTTGATTTAAAGTTTTTTTAAATTTGGCTTCTTTTTATTTATCATTATATGTATTATAATTTGCTTTTAATTCCTTAAATGGCAAATTATGATCATGATATGAGGAAACAGTGTTAGCTTTAGACAGGCTTCAATATATTATAAAAAACTCGGGTCAGGCTTCGAGTAACTTTGGGCCAGGTGGTCAGGCGAAATATTTGAAAAAATTCTCAGACTCAGGTGAATTATTTGGAAAATTTTTCAGGTTCGGGCCAGGTCGAGTAAAAATTTTAAAATTAGGCTCCTGCAAACTTCTAATACACACTGTCAGAATTTAAAATTTCAGTGATATATAAAATTTAAATTTACAACTTGGTCATCAGTGTTCCATAATACAATATCCCAAAAATATCTATTTGTCACTGTATATAAAAACTAGTCATATTCCCACAACTAGTCAACGCTAGTCAAACTAGTCAAACATCCACTTCACTTGCGCGAAATGGTTAGTGGTCATTAAATGTAACAAATTCACACTTAATAAAAGTTTTTTTCTGAATATCAAAAGCCTTTCCAGATTTAAACACAAAAATGGTGAACATTTTATATAAAAATTCCTATGTATCGTCACCCTAAATTTGAACATTTGATTTCTCCATTGATCAGCTGAAATGGATCGAATGATATCAAAACAAAGATTCTGTCTAGCTTCTTGGTTGGATTATTTGAAGTAGCAAATAATTTTGATATTTGTTTAATAACCTTTTTCATCATCCCCCTTAATTTGAGTTTTCAAAATCTTAGATTTTTGCATTAATCTGGAAGCTGAGGTGAATCGAATAAGATCAAAATCAAGATTCTAGCAATTCTAGGAACAGTGGAAAAGCTTAATAATTAAACAAAATGGTTTACAGTTTTGTTATTATTCCTTTAGATTGATGCCCCTAATTTGAACTTTTTAAAATATTAGATTTTTCTGATGACTTAAAGATGAGACGGATCCAATTGCATAAGATTTCAGCTAGAGAAAGGGCTTGATAATTAAGCAAAGTGGATTGGAGTTTTTTGATTATTCCTTTGGATCATCACCCCTAATTCAAATTTTCAAAACATTAGATATTTCTGTTGATACAGATAATTAAATGGGTTGAATGAGATTAAAACCAAGGTTCTGGCTCGAAAGGATATGCTCAATTTTGCAAAGAGATTTTGAGTGCTTTGATTATCTCTTTCCACAACTATCCTTAATTCATATTTTGAAATTTTAGATTTTTTTTTGCTTCTAAGCTAAACCAGATCAAATGACACCCAAACCAAGATTTTACCTATAATAGTAGTGCTTGATAATTTTGACATGTCATCCAGTCAATCAATCAGTCAGTCAGTCAGTCAGTTTACTGCATATTATACAGCTGTCAAAGCTTTTTTTTTTTTAATAAGAAATAAAATGAATAAAGAACTTTAAAAGAATACATTTTATTAAACCTATTTTTATCAAAAACGTATTGTCATTTTTTTTTTTTTTTTGCTTTGTTCTGCTTTGAATAATAACACAAGTATGCATTTGTTTATATAAACCATAATACACACATTTTAATGACAATGAAACAAATATACTTACACATAGAGCACTAATTAAAGATTGAGAAAGAGGCATATTTTCTCCCTAAAATTAAATAAAGGAAAAGTAACATGTAAATATTATATTACAGAAAAAGTCTGTTTTATAAAAATTTACATTAATAAAGCCAAAATTGACAGCAGACACACACATATATATATATATATATATATATATATATATATATATATATATTCATTTATTTTTTAAGTTTGAAAGCCTAAACAAAAAGGATTTTTACACTTTTGCCTTTCTGTTGTTTTTGTTTTGCCCTGTCCCGCCTTGTTTTGTTTTTGTCCTTCTAGTTTTGTCCTGTTTGGTTTAAATATAAAGGTGCTGATTGTTTAGGTGCTGATTGTTGCATGCTAGCATTTGATTTTTTATGCTCACAATATATTATCTGTTTTCTGTATAAAAAATTATCTTATCTACAAAAAATATATTCTCAAAACCATCTTCTTAAATTATATTTTCAAATTATATATCTTTATATTTTTTCAAATTATGTTTTAAAATTATTTCTACTAATTATATCTTCATATTATATCATCAGATTTATGTCGACAAATTATATCTTCAGATTTATGTCCACAAATTATATCTTCAACATCAATTTTGTTATTACGTCCTCAAACTATGTCCATATCATCAATTCTGTTACTGCATCTACATATTGTTTTTCATTCTTAAAATCTATGTTCATCATCTTCATCCAATGTAACCTCTCTGTAAATTTTTGAATTCTCAATAAATCTGCCACAGACCATCAGTGCGTTAGCCTTGGGAGTTAGTTTCCGCTAACTCTCTTTCCCGGCCGTCCAATTAGATGCTCAAGTCCTCAGGATGAGTCGGACAGTCTGGGTCTTCAACACTCCATTTACACTTCTATGTCTTAGGATGAGTTGGACGGTTTGGGTTTTCGACACTCCATTTACAGTTTACCGTGGGCAAAGCAGCTACAATTAATAGGATGATTAAAGAAACATACATACCGGATATGGGTGGCAAGGGTTAACAAGAGTATGAATAATCACACATTCAAATTCAAAAATTGGAACAATTGTAAAATTAGAAAATTGGCCATTCAACTTGAGCCTTTATCAAGCCCAATGAGTCATTATCAAGTCGAATGTCCAACCTGTGACGATTTCTGGAAATAAACAATATTAATATAAATCAATATATACTTACTCATTGGGTAATTGCTAAATTAGATCAAAGGGAAAATGAAAAGACTAATGAATTCAATACACTGGAATTTTCAATCCATATGAAATAAAAGTTTGAGAGACATTATGAATTAAATATTCTTGGTTTTGCGCATCTACATACTGAAACAACGCAATGACAATATATTTGAGTTTAAATGCTCATCTAAATTTGATTATTTCTACAACGAAGCCTATTTTTCACTTATGTAAAATGTAAACAGCAAAATATGCAGAATGAGTTGTATTAGAATTGCTGTATTTCTTTAACACAAAATTATTTAGCTCATGAAGACTGCATAGCTGATATGAATGAAATATTCATTGATTTTACAAAGAGAAGGACGATTTTTTTCGATGAAGTTTTAAGCATAGAGTTTAATTACTTGTAGCTCTATGGTCTTAATTTTTAAATAAAATAAATTATTATAGTATTGTGATGAATGAAATGAATGGGAAATTGTTTATGAATGAAATGCTGCTTTTATAGAGAGAACCAGGCGTGTTATTTTTTCTATGATGTCATTTGAATGAATTTCAGTTGTTTTCGATGAAGTTTTCAAATATAATAAATTATCGAAAACTTTAGTATTATGATAATTCTAAAATTATTACCGAGGAATATATCGCATTTTAGAGATGTTTAAACCAGGCAATTTATATTTCAATGCCGTCATTTGAATGAAGTTCATTTTTTTTAATGAAGGTTTAGTTTTCAAATATAATAAATTAATATAGTATTGTGATAAGTTTTAAAATATTACCGAGGAATGTATTGCATTTTAGACATGTTTAAATAAAATTGCATTGAAGTTGGAAAGTGTTTCATAATCAATGCTTTAAGCATGATTGATCTTTCTTGTTATGTATTCCAATGAGTCTTTAATTTTACTCTTATTAACTGGGATAGGAAACTGTTGATTAATCGTAAATTGGAATAATATCCAATATTGTAATTTTAATATTGTCAAAGCCATTATTTGCAAAATGAGCATATTTAAAGCTGTTGCCTACAGAGGGAGATTTTTTTTAATTTTTTATGTGGTTACGGTGCATATTAATTCTTAAATGGAGAGGATTAAAGGTCTGACCTATATATTCTATATTACATACAAGGCAAGATAATTTGTAAATGCAATTAAAATTTTTACAAAAAATGAAATTACAGCATTTATTAATTTGGTCACCATTAACTAGTGGGTAAGTTTTACACAACTTATTGTAACGACAATTAAAAATGAGTTTTTTATTCTGCAAAGATGAGGATCTCTGCATAGAAGAAGGTTTTAACACATGCCATTGGATGCTTGATTTCGATCTCCCATGATCCACCCCAATTAGTCTTTTATCAGGTATTAATCCTTGAAGAATCAAGTATTAGTTTGTCAGTCGCTAATTATGATAATCTGCTATTCATGAATATAAACTTTTATAATAATATTATAACACTATATAATATTATTTAACCCACTCATATCTCAATAATTTATCACACAATGAATATGGATTGAAAATTCCAGTGTATCGAATTCAGTTATTGATATATAATCGAATGCTCATTGAATTCAGCAGTCTTTCCATTTTGTCCTACGATCTAATTTGGTGATAGCTCAATGAATAAAGGTATATATTGATTTATATTAATATATATTGTTTATTCCCAGAAATAGCCATAGGCTGGCTATTTGACTTGAGATTGGGCTTGATAAAGGCTCTAGTCGAATGGTCAACTTTCCAATTGTTCCAACTTTTGTATTTGAATGTGTGATTATTCATACTCTCATTAACACTTGCCATCGTATACAGTATGTATGTTTCTTTTATATATATATACACACACATATATATATATATATATATAATTGAAGATTTTTATGATGACTTGTAATATATATATACCCGAGAAATACCAAAGAAAATTGCTTGTAAACTGAAGGTAAAAGTAAAAAAAATTGCAAATCAGAAGCCAAGTGTAGCACGATGAGCTAGGCAAGAAGTTTGGAAATTGAAAAAATGGAATCTAGTGAATATAAAAGGAATAAAATGAATATGAAAAGCATTTCTGAAACCATGTACGTTATCAAGGGCCATACATGTTTCATTAATGCTGATTCTACGTTTCTGTTTACACAACTGTAAAATGTATTACAGAAATAATGTAAATGGCCCGACGTAGAAGAAAAGACAAAGTGGATCAAATACACAAAAAAATCAAACATGAATATAAAATATTCTGTTACACCAGCTTGTGGCTAATTATTGAAATGAGGATGCAAAGTATTATAAAGTAATATCAAAAGAATATAATGAAAATAAAATGAAAATATATCTACCCCTAGTACTGTGGTACTTCTGGAAAAGCATGTGTATTACCAATCATCTCAGAACAGGTTACAGTGAATTTTTAGTTACTGACTAAGCAGTTTTCGCAAAGCAGGTTAAAGTGAATTATACGAATTGTTTAACTGTTAGAAGACATGGAGATTATGAATTATTTAGAAATGCTAGAGTATGATCTGTCAATATGTTGCTGTAATTGTTTCAAGTTTTTGAATTTAAATTTAAAATGTGTTTTAATAAAAGAAAAAATAAAATTGGGCGGGTAGTTATTTTTGATAACGGTGTTGATGAATTTATGAAGATGTTCTTTGTAGTAACAAGGTGTGCTTAACATTTTGATTCTTAATAACTGGTTATTAATAATATTTCTATATACAGATTTGGAAAGATTGGAAGAGAAATGTTGAAGTTTATTTACTTTGAAGTTATAAGTTTCTGTTTTGTCATAGATTTTAAATTTTATTGTATTTGCATTTTTAATTGTTAAACTAACGTCTAGAAAATTGATCCAGTTGGATGTATATACATTTTCAATGAGTTGTAGATTAGGTGGATAGAAATCAAAATTTAATTCATTGGCCTCATTAGTAATTCCAATAATAAGATCATCAATATATCTATACATTATATGACTGTTGAAAGGGCTCTGATTTTCGTAAAAATGTAGATAAAGGTTGGTCAGTATCGTGGATGATTTACCTCCCTGTGGTATTCCTTTATTTAATTTGTATATGCATTTTCCTTGAACTATATACTGTTTGAACAAAATGAATTTTAATAAAGTTTTGAATTTTGGAAATGATATGTTTTTTGCTTGAGTGAATTGTTCATATAAAAGTAGTATGACTTTATATAAATCATTAATGTCTATATTATTAAATAGGTCTTTGAAATCAAAAGTTTTTACATCATGTATGTAAGGGATTAGTTTTATTTTATTAATTAGTTCTATACTATTTTTGATTATATGTGTTTTTTGTGCAGTAAAATAATCATAAATTTGATTGAGTATGATTAGAAGTTGTTTGTCATCTGCATTGGTATATGAATTAAAAGTAGTATGACTTTAATTTATGACTTAATCCTATAGTGACTTTTCTAAATGAAATAGGTGTTTTATGGAATTTAGGTATGAGTACCAAGTAAGGAAAATTGAGATTGTATTTTTGTTTAAGAAGTTTGTAGTAAGCTAATATTTGCTTATTTATAACATTGATATGAGTGTATAAAGGAGTTAAAGAAAGAGAGGTACTGAGTTGCATTTTAAGTTCGTCCAAATAAAATTTTTTGCAAATAAACGCATAATTACTGGATGCCTTGTCAACATATGTGATTACAAATTTGTCTTGTAGTGACTTGATTTCTTTAACGATTTCTTGGTAATTATGCTTATATATTGGAATGGGAAAGTGTTGGATCAAATGTTTTACATGGCTAGTGATTTGTACTTGCCAGCTCTTGAAGGCTTCAAATGGGCAGTTTGAAAAGCATTGATGGAATTAACTAATGATTATAATATATATTTGGAATATAACTACATGCACAATTGCAGTTAGTACAGGATTCTAGATACCTAAATATACTTCAAAAAAACAAAAATATCTTTTTCCATGATTAAAAGTTCTACAAGAAAATAATTGTTTCCATTCTATGAAGAGCCTTTGAAATAACCTAATTTGTAAAAATCATTTCTTTCACTTTCGACATTGACTTATAATGTCATATGAGTAAAGCTAAATGAGCTAAAATTAGCTAATAAATCAGTTAAAATTTCTATAATTGAGGAGTGATATAAAATATTACAAAACAAATTTATAAAATTCCCTGAAAAAAAAAATATTTGAATATAGTTAAAAAATTCTAAACCTGAAATACATGATTTTTGTTATTTTAGAAGGGTTGAATATTACATTTTATTCTGAAATGTTTCGATGTATCTATTGTTGACCATTTTTCAACATTCATTTGTACATATTTTAATTTAATCCTTATGCTACACCATTTCAAATTGAATAAGTAACACTTGTCATGAGGATATTTCATATACTACAGACATATTGAAGTGCAGTAAGGTACAGTTTAAATATTTCAAAAACATGACATATGGTAAAACTTATTATTTTATATCAATGATGAAAAAAAACTCTGGTTATGAGGCTATATTCAGCAATGCTTTTAATTGAAAAACAATGGTTTATTAAAACTATCATAGCTATATTTCAGGATTTTTGAAGAAAACAAAGAAACAATTAAATTTAAATATTTTTAATGTTATTTTGTTCTTGTGCTAATCAATTGTGATAATACCTCACTGGAATGAATTAAATTCCAGTACATATAATTCTATATAAGAAAATCCCATTTCTATGTCTTCCTATTGGAAACGCTTGGCAACCAATTTGGCGATTTTAGTAAAATGTTATCAAATTGACAAACATGATGCCAAATTTATAAAAATGTCACCAAATTTATGAAATTCAATATGTTGGAAAATTAAGTTGAGTTGACATATTGCAATAACTGACTTAAAATTTTCTCATAACCCTGTTGTCAAATATTAAGCAATCGACAAAATGTTATTCAATAGACATTTGATTTTATAATTCATTTATATACACTTAGCACATGTGCTTCAGTTTAGGAGTCTGTTGACTGAACCTAGCTTAAAATGGGTTCAATTGCAGAAAGTAAAATATAACTCAAATGTAAAAAATATATTTTAAAAAAGAACTAAAAACATCTCTGTTAATTTGTTTTATATAAAAAATCTAAATTTTATAGCTTATGTGTTAAAAATTTAATGCTTATTTTTGATTGCAGATAACAGTTTCCATGGTTTGAATTTCTAACTTCAAAAGCCATCAAGAAATTAATAAAAATTAACTTTAGCCAGATTTTTTTTTTGCCAAAACTTTATTTGAAGAAAATAAAATTGTAACTTAGCAACAGAAATCATTTTTTCAATCTTATTAAAAATGTTTGAATAAAGTAATCAAATGACAAGGCAGATGATATTTATTTATTTTATTTGTATCTGAATAATAAAGAAATGTTATATTAATTTAATAAATTCATGACATTTTTTTTATTTGTTTTGCTATCCTGAGATGTACAAATACAGGTTGTTTTTTAATTATCTAAATAATAAAAAAACTGTTATATAAATACATTTACGGCATTTTATCAATTGAAACCATGAGAAAATAAGATTACAGAAATTACTGATATTTTCAACTTTTTAAGTCACCTGCTTTATTTTTTAACAAAGAAAATGAATATCTATAAAAGAAAAACTTTGTTAGACACAGCCCACTAGACTTATTACAAGTACCAACCAGTTTCAAAGGCAAAAAGGAGCCTTCTTTATCAGGATAAATGAGTCTGTGTTTTAGTACAAACAAAGACAATAACAAGTCTGACCAACACATCTTATCTTTATTGGTACTAGTGTTCTGGCTCATTTATTATGATTTAATGCTCTTTGCCTTTGAAATCAGTTTATACCTTTATTAAGTCTTATATGTATGAAGTTTTTATTTTGAAAATTTCAGATTAAGTGAATTTTTATATAGAAATTTATATATGTCTGATTATGTTTAATCGATCGTTGAATTGGGATATTAAGAATGGTAAGGGAATATATTTTGCTTTCTCTTTTTGGCAAATAACCAAGTTAATGAAATTTTATTGTAAACTGGCAAAGAAAGAAGACTGGAAATTTTCATATAAAGTTAATGTCATACAGAAAGAACAATCATATGCATAAAATTTCTATTAAAACTTTCCTTTATAGGGCATAGAAATTTTTTTAATGTCAGTATGATATAGAATTTGCATATGTTTTAAATATATAGGTGTTGGGTTGGTTTAGAATTTATGTAATTTGGGGGTTTGAAATTTACTTTTATTTATTTTTCCCTGGCTCAATATTCTCAATTTGATAATATTTAAATAATATTTATTGTTTTTTTTTAATTTATTCTTTAATTAGAATATTTTTTAATCTTCTAAATTAATATTACTTCTGATTTGTAAATTTATAAAAATTATTTATTTATTTGATTCCCCTTAAAATTACCTTTAATTTGATGTCTCATTTTCCCATTTTGGTTAGAAATTTCGTTTGTTCTATAGTTTCAAGTTGTTTCCATGTTCAGTGTATTTCAAAAATTTCAGTTGCGGCCATTTTGAAGACTTGGTTTTGCGGGCTTTTTACCACGATTGACACGCCGCCTAAGCGCTTTTCACGCCTCTTTGGAATTCGTGAATTATTTTAATTGGTTCGCGTTTTAACGGATCGTCTGCTCTCGAAGTTTTGAGTTTTATTTTGGCAATTCTAATTTCGGTAAACGGATTTTAATTGCTGCCGTTTGTCTAAACTACTCCATTTTTCCGTACGTATAAATACTTGCGCGGAATTTTTCAGTTTCAGTTTTTTGTTGAAATCCCACGTTGTGTGTTAGCGCAAGAAGCACGTCGTTGATTTTTCCATTGGAACTTATGTTCCACGCGAGCTTTTCTATGGAACATTAAGTTCCTCGCGATGTTTTTTTTTTATTTGCCTCTTTTAATGAAAGTTTTATTCGTTTCTATGAGCTAAATTACGATGTGACTCTCGGAAAAATGTGTGGTGAGATTCATTATGTGAGTTACGTGAAAGTAGCGTCTGATGATGACGGCTGTTTTATGAAGATCCTAGAGTTTCAGATGTAGATGTTAGGCCACTGTAAATGAATCTTCTCCTGATCCCAAGAAATCTGGTTTAGGAAAATTCCTGTCATCCCAGTGAAACTCCAAATGAGACACTTTTCCTCTCCAACCTGCTATCTTAAGATGACCCAGCCGGGTGAATATTAATGTTTTATTTAAACTCTTAATTTCTTAAATTCAGTAGATGATTTCTCAACATTTTAAAAATGTATGATTTCAATTTATTCTGTGAACTTAAAATTCTAAGCTATATTTCTGAGAGCAATTTTCTAAACCTTCATAAATTTTAAGAGCCTGGGTAAATTCTAAAATTCTTTTAAATTTAATATTTTTTTGTTAACAATTTTATGATGGAATTTAAAATAGATTTTTCTTTGTGAGTAAAGTTTTTATGCAAATTCCTTAATTCTAACTAAGCTGATAAAATTATAATGTCTATCTAAAATTCTAATGTTAATTCTTCCTGAGTTGCCTGCCTGTGTTGGGTTATACCTTTGGATATTTAATAATTTTAGGAGTTTTGCTTTTTTGTCTAAACGTGTTCAGGGGGTCTTATTTACATAGTCATTCTCTTTTAGTTATCCATTTTCTAATTGTTTAGGTTTTTGATATTCTTTGTTCAAATAGGTTCTTCTCAATAGGTTTTGTGTTAAAAACGGCGAAAGTTCGTTTCGCAATTTAAATTTATTTAAATTGGCTAATTTGTGATTCCATTTATTGCCCTTTTATTCCCTTTAATTTGATTCCAAATTTATTGCTCTCGGTTAAAAATTCGTTAATTCATTGCAATTTTACAGTTTTATTCCATTTTCAGCTTTTTAAATATTTCAGAATCGTCCATATTTAAATTATTGCCGAATTCGTATTTTCCAAATCGTTTCACTTCATTTCTTTTTAATTTTTGTCTGCTTTAAAATTCCATTTCTCTTCTTTAAAATTTCGAGTTTTTAATTGGTTGACCGTAATATTAAAATCGTCTGTCATTAATTATTTTATCGTTCATCGATAATTTTGTTTACAATCTGTGGCAGCGATGTTTCGCAGTATAAGTAAAATCGCGCGTTGTTTTCGCTCTTCCTTCTGAATTAGAACCTGAGATGTGATCTGTTAAAGTTGTTGCTTTCAGCGCTTCGGCGCGAGCCGAGCCGAAGTTCGGTTTCGAAATGGAACGGGGTTTTTTATTCTCATCTAAGCATGTGTTTAGTTTACTCCGAGATGAATTCTTCTGACTGTTAAACCAACATTCTTTTGATGTTTTTTTCGTTTAATTGATTCCTCCTTCCGTGCTCTCTGAAAATGTTTCGTCTGGATGATGTGGGAGCCGGACGTTTGTTATATCTAGACGGACGGAACGATTGGAGGTGTTATTGGTTTCCCATCCTCTAAATAATGTTTCTGCGATGTCAGCGGAGATGATTTAACACGTCAGCTATAAGTTTTGTTTCTCCCAAGTTATGCTGCTCTTATTATGAAGAACTGGAGCGTCATTTTTGGTAAAAAGCACCGGACATATGCTATGCATTCAGTTCTGATGTCAAAGATCCGGTGCAGCTGTGTGGAGAAATCATTTCGTTGTTACTAAACGTCCTATTTGGAATCCTTTTGGAATTCGGATCCAGCCGGAGATTTTTCTCACCTCTGATGGACATAACCCTCCTTTGCCGTGTTTGTCTTTCAAGAAGTGTTCTCTGGGAACTTTGGTGACATTTTTGCTGTTGGGTCCTTTCCTGCAGATCTCAGAAGCTTATCTTGGAGCCTTGGTGATATAATTCTTTTTCTTCAAGTTTCAGACTAGTTTACTTTTGCATTATTTAAAATTGTTTTGAGTTAGCATTAAATAAGACCCCTTTGACTTATATATTTTAAGTTACGAATCCTGTGGATTATTGTTAGGATGTTCTAAATTCCCTTTTGGCTAACTTATGTTCTTTTATCCCAAATTCAAGTTTAGACAAATAATTGTATAATTTTATTATTGTTAACTTTAAAATTTAATATTCTAACGTTTTTTCTACCACTATACGACCGGCCATTCCATTTATTTATTTAAGTTGTTTATCTGTTTTGTTTAGTTAATGAGATGTTTAAAATTTATAAAATATTTTGGAAATTCTTTAAAAGTGAAGTTTAAAATTTTAATAAACGTTAGATTTTGAAAACCTAAAATCTGTGTTCTCTCTTTTATTTTAATGTATTTTTATTTTTAGGAAAGTGTCAATTCTTATATTTTACAGGAGTACATATTTGTACACGTAGGGAAACTGGTCAATAGGTCCTCTTTCAGTTTATTTAAGAATTCAGTGTATTTTAGAAGTATTTCAGACATATTTCAGATGAATTTCAGATGATTTTTAGGTTTTAAGAACTTTGAGAACTTAGAATATTTTGAATGATAGAATGAATGTTTTAGTATATCATAAATGCAGTTTTCCCCCCCAACACCTGTGAGCAGTGTTTTTGTATTTGTTAATTTGAATTAATTTGAAGTTGCAATTTAATAAACTAATTTTCTTTAAACTAATTATTATGTCTTCCTTTATGTCTCTTAAACACACCAGGTTTTATTCTATCACTTTCAAACACAACATAGGTAATGCCAAATACATTTAATAATTTTTATGAAACTCATCATATATAAACAGATTATTAGTAACTAAAGTATAGTAACTGAAGTAATAGAACATAATAAATTAGATTTACCTCACTGTCAGTCTCATCACCAGATTTTCCTGGAAGACTAGACCAAAAAAATCCTCTCCAATCAGGCTCTTCAAAAATATATGGTAAGATTCTAGTCAACAGTCTGACACAGTTCAAAACTGAAAGAAAATAAAACATATTGTAATTGAATTTATAAAATGAGGCTATACCTAAAATTCAAATAATATATTAATGAACATTAAGACTTTTAAATCACTAAATAAGCAATATATTATAAAATTAGTAATTATTATTTCTGAAATCTTTTTTGCATGCAACATTCATATTCTTTAACATCTCATTTCATTAAAAGGTTTGAATTAACTTGAATAAGATTATAGTAAAAGAAAAATTAAATTAGCTAGGACCAGTAGCATTGCCATAATTTCATCTATTTATTACTTTCCTTATATACATAATGTATAAGGAAAGTGTGACGGGGTCGAAAATTTGAATTCGAGTTTTCGATGGGAGAGCATGTTTCAAACATCCCTGATCACAAATCAAACATTTTGAGGTGATGTCTGTATGTGCGCAGGGACTATTTTAGAAATTTTTCAGTAGTGAAAAATTTTATTGTAGATTTAGACGCACGGTACACTTAGTTTACCGGGGAATGGTCGCGCCACCTTTTGCAACAAGTTAAGTCGCATTAGGTCTGAAATACCCATAAAAATATATGGTTTGACCTTGAACATTATTTTCATAGTCTGTTTCTAAATGACCAAACTCTAAATTTTGGCAAGTCTGTTTGTGCTTAAAGAGAGTACCTGTAAATAAAATTTGCACTTGATTAATACAACCATATCCTTCTATTCCTTTGTTTCAGCCAATGATAAACTGCTTCTTTCACAGGGTATTCTTCTAATGAACTGCCTTCTATTGAAATTCTCATCAAAGCATCTAATGTGCTTTCCAATAACCTATTCCTTAACAGATTTTTTATTATTTTCATTTGGGAAAAATGTCTTTCACAGTCAGCAGAATGGGGGTGCGGTAGCCCAGTGGTTAGTGCATGGGAGTTGCACTAGGTAGGCCCAGGTTCGATCCCCGCCACTGCCAAAACACTGCCGCTGTATTCATGCGAAGTACGATTACGTTAAACATGTGGGTTCGTAAGTCCTTCCGAGAGGTTGCTGGTAGGGGAAGGAGGGTACGCTCTCTGTGGATGTCTCCCCCACTGGGTTCCGGTCTAAATTGGGTGGCACTTTCCGGCCGTCCAAATTGTTACCTTACACCTTTTTGGTAAAACAGTTACCTTACACCTTTCTGGTAGGTCGGATGATCTGGGTCTCAACAACAACAACACCTTTCTGGTAGGTCTGACGGTCCGGGTCTCAACAACAACACCTTTCTGGTAGGTTGGACGGTCAGGGTCTCAACAACAACAATAATTTGCAGAATGAAGTGGCATCACTCTAAAATATTGACACAGACTTACTAAATATGGAAATAATGTTCTGTAACTTGCATTTATACATATAAACTCAATGAATTCATGATGTCTTTTGTTGTTACGGTGGTCTCGCATGTACAGCTTCAAGTCGCTCTATTCATGTTGACACTCCTCAATATTCATGCCATATTTTTTGTCCTTAATACAAATTTCTTTCCATAAACAAAATACCAAACAAAACCATAAACAAAAGGTTCACTTTGTGTCTCTGGAAGCTTGATAGGATCAAACACATTAAAACATATTAACACGTTCATATCTATTTCAGGAAACCGTTGTTGATATTATCAATCAATTTGTCCACATACAGACACTTAAGATTCTTGTGATCGCTTGGCTTGTATCTTAACTTTATTCCATTGTGTTCACAAGAATCACAGAAATCTTTCAGGTCTCTGGAGTTTATACCATCAATGTCCTTTAACTGTGAAGTTTATTGATGGTGGTTATAGATGGTTGAAGTTGTTGTTGTTGAGACCCAGACCGTCCGACCTACCAGAAAGGTGTAAGGTAACTGTATGGACGGCCGGGAAGTGCCACCCAATTTAGACCGGAACCCAGTGGGGGAGGCATCCACAGGGACCGTACCCTCCTTCCCCTACCACTGTAAAAGCGTTTTCTAAGTGTTAAAAGACTTTTCTGCTTTCACATTCAAATGTATAAGTTAGTTGATATAAAACATGTAACACAATAACGTAATAGTGGTAAGTACTAAACTCCAGAGTTCAGATCCGTCTCCCTGGTGAGAAGCGAAATTACAACTCAATGGCTGGAAGTAATAAATGACAAGTAAAATAGCACGTGAAAAGAAGACTCTATATATTTCATTATAGTAAAGGAACATTCTTTAATTTTCTTTATGAAGCACAGATAAGACATTATTCGTAATTTAAATTCAATTTTCCAAAAATGGCAATTCTAACTCCTTCAATCATGAGTTAGGTTTTCTAAATTTTGTTTCAGAACAATATATCTAGCTTAAAAATCTTTTAGCATAAACATTATTCTAATTCAATAACCTTTTCAAATACCAGGGGAGATTGATACAGATCTATTACTTTTAAGCTGGCTTTTTACATTTAAAAATTCCATAGACTTACAACCAGCAATTCAATTTTACAATCTCCCAATTAAAGGAAAATAGTATACGAACCCAGATTTCGGTTCGGAGGGGCTCTGTCGGTCGGATACCATACTGAGAGCAATTTTACACAAGTTAATTTTATAAATTTAAAATAGTTTCATTATTAAACTATAACAAAATCTATATGCGACCGACAGCCCTCTCGTCCATGGTAAGCTCTGTATTTCATCCAAGCGCGTCCCTCTACATTTTGCTGCGCTGACGTCACAACACACATATACATATCACACGTACCAAAACCGAGCATTGGAAAATAATCAACAAAATAAAATTACACTCAACGGCTTTTTTTCTTTCTCCGCTGACTGGCAGGCGAGCCTATTCAAGGTCGCACACACACTCCACGGTTTGCTCTAATTCCGACAGAAAATCGTCTGAGAGCTTCTACATTTACATGACAAGAAAAAGAGCATTTTTAAAACAGAAATACGCATCGCAGATTTCGATGCCACAAATATCTTCCCCCTCCGGCAAAAAATTTTTCAACCGCAGGGCAGGAAAATTTTCTCCAAGAGAATCCTGTAGAAGCATCACCTCCAGCAGGGCGATCGCAGAAACAGCAACTGCCGCAGGCAATTTTGCACAAAAATTTTGAGGGTGAGCAATGTACGTCTACACTACCACCACACTCAAGGAGTCCAGAGACTTGCGCAGGGTCCCCGTTGTCCAAGAGTCAAAACATCAAAACATGGCCAAAAGAGAGGACACAATGCTGTCCAAAAACTGCTATAGGATCCTTTCAAAGAAAACACACAGTTAAAACATATGCAAATATACTGAAATACACAAAATATGCTCTTATCAAACTTTCTCAAATTCTTCAAATAAAAAAAAATACACCTGTAAAATACACTAAAGATTCCTGCTGTGTAACTGTACAGAAAAATATGTTTCCAGAAGGAGTAAAATCAGCGGGGAACTATACGGGTTGCCATCAAAATAAAATGGGTGTGTATGAAAGTGAGAAAAAAAAATATCCCGCGTGCTGGGCTTCTGGTGCATCCAGACGAAAACAGGACAGCCACGGTCCAAAGCACTTGTCAATTCAGCAAAGATGAGAAACCCAACTCCAAAGCGATGAGTCCTCCATCACGACATCACTCCTCCGACACACAGGGGTTCCAGAAGATACGCTTCTCGCCTCCGCACTGGAAACAACGGCGAGATCTGTCCAGCCTCGACCAGGTGCAGCAAAAAGCCGGGATTTTAAAATGCTTCATTCACTTCCCCCTCGAAACACAGGGTGTAGCTTGTTTGTGTAAACACCTGCAATTTACTCAAAAAAGAAAAAACATATGCAACATTGAACTCAAGGGACAATGGTGACTGACGAAACTACTGTACTCATTGTACCAGTAGGGAAGTGGACTTGTAAAAATGTAAACATGAAATTGCAGATCAAATAAAAAATATATGTAAAGCAGGAGCAGAAAAACACATGAAATAAATTTTCAAAAACAGAAATATTCAAAATTTTTTTCAAAATCAGGTAAGTTGTCAGAAGTGTCAACTCATGCACTTCACAACAGTTTTTCATGTCAGGTATTCAAAATTCTGCACATCTGAAATTAAAATTTTCATCACCACATGATATTAAATTACTTGAAATTATTGTAAATATTGAAACTTATTGCAGAAGAGGTTCCATCACAACCTCAAATAGATGAACTTGATCAAACACAGTCATCAATCAGAAAAGTTTTTCGAAGAGCTTCAAAACAAATCACAAAAACTCACAGTTCAAAATTACGAAAAGTTTCAAATTTCCAGATTTGAAAAGTTTATCCAAAGATAATCAAAAGTTTTTGTAGAGTGAAAAGTTTCTGTCGATATCACACACATCACAAAATTAAAATTGCATATAAATTCAAAACAGTAAAATTAATAAAAATTTTGTATTTTCACAGATGAAGCATGTTTCACAGATGAAATAACCTTCCATTACAATGGATCAGAGATGTGTGTAAATAAAATATTTAGAATAGACAATAATAAATTTCAATAATCAGATTCAATACTTTCAGAAAACTTATGCACAACAATCAATTAAGCTTAAATATCAAGATTCCAAAAATTTAACAAGCTGCATTAACAATTACTGTATCACTATTTCTTAAACAAATTTTGTAAACACTGGAATTTTTGCATCACAGAAGAAGAAGATTTTGAACTTTGTTGTGCACAGATGAAAAACTGGATTAATTAAATTGTCTAAGAGAATATCGACTGTTCACTCTAGGACGCTGCTGGTTTAAAGCTCTATTATAGACCACTCTGGTATGACGGTTATCACAGTTTGTGTGACTGGAAGGAGAAGGTTGTTTGTTTACACTATTTGGATCACTGGAAATTGGAGCACTGGAAACAGGTTGTTTGTTTGCACGGCTCTGAGAACTGGAAATTGGAGCACTGGAATTTGGTCGCTGGAAAACACTCGAGGTTGATGAGGACACAGTTTGTTTATCACGACCAAGTGCACTATCTTTTGGAAGAGTTTGAAGCTCAACTCTTCTAGGTGGTAGTAATGTAAGTCTGTTGACATGGACTCTCTGCTCGTTCTTCGGATTTAGAACATGTTGTATTATAAAGTTAACTGGAGAGATTTTCTTGATCACCTTAAATGGACCTCTATTATATGAAGAAAGTTTTTTGGACTGGTCGCGTGGTAAATATGGTGTGTAAAGGTACACATGGTCATTTACTTTAATCACAGGTTGTTTTGCACCTTTATGTTGTTGTTGCATTTGACTCTGTTGTGCTTTATCCAAATTAACTTTAACAATTTCATAAATTTTCTTCAATCTATATTCCAAATCTTGACCATAATCATGCACAGAATCATATTTTGTGCTTTTAAATCCTGTTAAAAGGGTATTTGGTACTGTTAAATCTCTGCCATACATGAGGTATGCAGGAGTTTCTCCAGTTGATGCATGAACAGCATTTCTGTGGGCCAGAAGGGCAAAAGGAACTGAACGATCCCAGTCGTCTTTTTCTTTATATGCAAGATTCTTCAAACTTCTGAGCAAAGATTTATTTGCTCTCTCGCAGAGGCCATCAGATTGGGGATGATAGCTACTGGTACTATGTTTGATGATTCCCAACTTCTTATATAGGCTCTGAGCAGCTTTTGAAATGAAATTCGACCCTTTGTCAGTAACCAGGTGGTGGGGAATACCGTGGGACGCTATGAATTTCTCAAAACACTCCAAAATTCTCTCTGAAGTAATAGATGACAATGGGTAAGCTTCTGCCCATCTTGTGAAGTAGTCTGTTATGACTAAAACGTACCTTTTCCCAGAATTAGACACTGGAAAAGGACCTATACAATCCATTGCCACTCTTTGGAAGGGGAAATCAGATGTATCAAATTTCTGTACTGGTGCTTTAAAATTTCTGAACCCATGGTTCATGACACAAACATCACAAGAACTGACATAATTCTGTGTTTGAGTATACATGTCTTGCCAATAATACTTTCTGCTGATACTAGACAAAGTTCTGCGAAAACCACAGTGAGCAAATGCAGGACAGTCATGGTGCAGCCACAAAATTTCAGATACCAATGACTGAGGTACTACCAATCTTTCATTAAATTCGTGTCTTCTTTTGGGGTGCTTGTGTGTGCACCATAATGCATTTTCTCTCTCGAAAAAGGTTAATCTTTGTGGATATGGAGCCACATTTTTTTCTAAGAAATTCTTAATTTTGTTGCATCTGCTATCAGATTTTTGAGCGTTAACTATTCTAGTAAACAAAGTTGGTTCCACTGTCAATTGCTCTAAATTTTCACTGTGAACATTTTCTTCATCATTTAGATTTGTGTTAATTGCATTCACCTGTTGAATTTCTGAACTTTTTGAAGATTTCTGATTTTGTGCATTATTGACTTTCTTTGGTTTTTGGGCATTAGCCGAATTTTTAGCACTTGCAGAATTCTTTGATAATGGATTTTCCTTGTCACCGACACATCTTGATAAGTAATCAGCCACAATATTCGCCTTTCCTGGCTTATGAATGATCTCATAGTCAAACTGGGAAAGAGAAGCTATCCAACGTGAAAGTCTGGAGGTTGGATCCTTGAATTTGAAAATAAATGAAAGGGAGTGCTGATCACAATAAATTGTGAAGTGAGCTCCAATTAAATAGTGTTTGAAAAAATTTGTTGCCCAGACTACAGCTAAAGCTTCACGCTCAACAACACTGTATCTGGTTTCAGCATCATTTAGCTTCCTGCTGGCATATGAAATAGGGTGTAAAAAACCATTTTCATCTTGCTGTGAAATATATGCTCCAAGTGCATATTTAGATGCATCTGTGTGCAATATGAATTTCTTTTTAAAATCAGGTAAAATCAAAATTGGTTCTTTCAAAAGTTCTTTCCTCAAGATGTCAAAAGATTCTTGAGCTGCTTCATTCCACTTAAATTTTTCACCTTGTTTTGTTTTTAAAAGTTGTGTGAGGGGTAAAGCAACATCTGCAAAATTCTTCACAAATTTTCTATAAAATCCTGTGAGACCCAGGAATTGCCTCACATTCTTTATGGACTTTGGCGTCTTAAATTTCTGAATTGTTTCCAAATTGTGTGAATCAGGTTGCACTTTCCCATCTGAGACTAAAAATCCCAGGTATTTAATTGTTTTTCGAAAGAAGTAACATTTTGAAGGCTTTAGTTTTAAGTGATGTTCTTGCAATTTAACAAATACTTCTTCCAATTTTTGTATATGTTCTTCAAAGGATTTTGAAGCCACAACTATATCATCTATATAAACATTCGAAACACCTGCCAAAACCAATGACATCAATCTTTGGAAAGATGCAGGGGCATTTTTGAGCCCAAAAGGAGTGCGACACCACTCAAAATGGCCTTTGTTGGTTGAAAAAGCTGTCTTTTCACAGTCATTCGGGTCCAAACAAAGTTGGTAAAACCCAGAAGTAAGGTCCAGAGTAGAAAAATAAGTTGCTCCAGCCAAATTGTCGATGAGCTCACTGATATTAGGTATTGGATATGGTTCGTCAATCATGACTTCATTTAACTGCCTAAAATCGCAGACCAAACGATATGACCCATCTGCTTTCTTGACAAACAGGACCGGCGTATTATAAGGCGAAGTACTGGGCCTAATAATACCCGCACCCAGAAGTTCAGTAACCTGTTTATTTAATTCTTCTTGAAGGTGATGAGGCACTCTGTAATTTTTCTTTTTAATTGGTATGTTAGTTCTTAAATTTATTGTATGGAAAATTGTATCACAACCCTCAATTTCTGAAACCGACTTTGCAAAAACTCTACGATGCTTTTTAAGAAGTTCCAATAACTTCCTCTTCTTCTCTCCATATAAGTGACTTAAGTCAAAGTCACCACCCCATGCTTCAAATTTTTCATTATTTTCAATGGGTGTGTGGTCAGTTACTGTATTTACTGGCAATGCTTGTACTTCTTTAATACTTTGTAATTTTGCAATTTTCATCTTCTTGTTCAAATTAATTGTATTTTCAGAAGGATTGGCAATTTTCACATATAAATAATCTTTCTGAGGTGTCTTATACACTGCTCTTGCCACAAAAAATTCTTTTTCTCCCTCAAGCGGTTCAATCAAAATAGTATCATTATCTTGAAATTTATGATTTACTCTAATTTTTACAAAAGATTCAGTAAGTGGATTAAGTTTACTTTTTTGAAATACAGTTGCAACAATAAATTTATTTTCTTTAATTTCATTAATAATATTGATTCTTTCTTCCTTTTCATTATAAGTGTTTTTGTACAAAGGTGGTCCCAAAACTGAGTTATTCGGGCTGGTCAGAAAGTAAGGAATTTCCTTCCGATTTGCATTGTTTACATTCGTGAATGTCTGTCTGTCATGTACCTTTTCATTTCTATTTCCAAAATTCTGATCAAAATTTCTAAATAAACTTCGTCTTTCCAAACAACTATCTTCTTGTAAGCTACAGACATTTGCCAGTGAAAATTCCTGACTGGAAAAATTTTCTCTGCTTTTAAATGGAATATTTTGTCCACACATGATCATGTTATTGTTTTCAAAATCGATTACAGCTTTATTTTCTGTTAAAAATGAGTTTCCAATGATAGCTTTGTAATTTGATGGTGCAGGAGAATTCAAAACCCAGAACTCAAGAATAAAGTTTTCATCCTGTATGGTTAATTTAATTGAAATTTTATAATTCACAATTGTATCTCCTCCGTTAAATCCCCGCAGTACAGCAGGTTTTCTATGCACTGTATACTGTTTATCGAATAAATTTAAAATTTCTTCATATGTGATATTTATGCTGGACCCTGTGTCAATTAGCATATTCATGGAATTTCCTGCAAGTTTAGCAGAAATAACAGGCAAGTTTGTTGCATTTTGAGATGCATTTTGCACGATGGTGCTGATTTCATAAGTGTCACCAAAATTTCCAAAGTTCTTTCTTGAATTTTGGTTCAAATTTCCAAAATGTACTTGATTGGCTGATCTGTCTTTTCTAAAATTTCTTCTATTAAAGTTACTTTTGTAGCCGAAATTTGTGTTATTACTATGATTTGTTCTAAAATTTGGACTTTTGTAAATATCGAAAGTATTTCCTCTATTGTTGTTGTTTCCTCTAGCTCTTGGAGTAGCCGGAATAAAATTATTTCTTTCACCAGGTTTCCTGTAACTACAAAATCCTCTCTGTTGATTTACTTCTCTACGGAAGTTATTTCTGCTTTCTTCTCTCCTCGGGGTAACCGGAATTCTTCTTTCAAATTTTCTTCTATTTCTGCTTCCCGGGGATATGTACGTCTTCATATTTGATCGAAAATTTCTTAATTTCGGTGTTCTAGGGGATTTCTGTGTTACGCTATTATCATTTTCTTCCCATATTTCTTCTTCGTCTTCCCAATTTTCTTCCTGTCTGTCCCTTTTTTCTAGTTCATTCTTAAGTTCATCTAATTGATTACTTTGAATTTTAAGTAGTTTTTCTAATTCTGTTATTTTCTCATCTTCTAAATTTTTCTTTTCAACCGAATTTACTTCTAGATGTTCTTCATTTTCGTTTTTACACTGCTCTTCAAGCACCGCTAACTCTTTAGCTGATTCAAATGTTTTCGGATTCTGCGCTAGGACTAATCTTCTAAAATCAGGATTTAATCCCCTTATAAATGCATTTTTCAAAAGCGCTTTTCTTATGGAGTAATTATTGTTCTTTTCTAACTCTTCAGGTACCGCCACGTACGAAGCCGATTCAATTCGCACAGCGAACTGGCGAACCGTTTCTCCAGATTTCTGTCTTATATTTACTAGCTCAGCAATTCGCTTTGCCATATCTTGTGTATTTTCAAAATTATCCCTAAGAGCCAAAACTAATTCATCATAATTCTTCGAATTCTTTAAATTCGGAATGCCGTTTACTAGCCGACTCGCTGGACCAGACAGTTTCATTTTCAAACAAAAAATTTTCTCTTGAGACGTCCATCCCGCATTCTCTGATATCAACTCCAATCTATCTAAAAATGATTGAAGTGAACTATCCTCCGCTCCGGAGAACTCTGGAACCGAGTTCCAAAATTGAGTCTTCCCGATGTTTGATTTAGCAGTCCCAGTGGTGCTCACAGAAAGTGACCGACGCTGAGGAGGTGAGCGTACCGGTGAAGGTGAAGCCTGTCTGACATTGTTAACGTTCCTTTGAACTTGTGAGTTACTTCTCACATTTCTTTTCCTTCTGCTTTGTCTGCCTGACATTTTTACTTTTTGTTCTTAAATTTATTTTTAACAAATGTCTATTTTAATCAAATCGAAAATGTGTCGTGTAAAAAGTGTTCTTGTTGTGAAAATGTTTATATGTCACAATATGCAGCAATTTCATACATTTATTTCATTTGCAAATATATACTGACTTACTTCGGTGGTATCAAAGACCACATTCATATCTGTATATACACATATTATAAATACATTTTCTTTTCACAAAAATATCAAATATATTTTTATTCTAGTACCAATCTTGCCATTTCAAAATCATTTTTTTGAAACCGAAAATAACAAATATTTTTTTTTTTTTTGAAATCGAAAGTATTCCAGCACTCAGGGAGACAAAAGTGCACACGGCACCAAACATGTAAAAGCGTTTTCTAAGTGTTAAAAGACTTTTCTGCTTTCACATTCAAATGTATAAGTTAGTTGATATAAAACTGTAACACAATAACGTAATAGTGGTAAGTACTAAACTCCAGAGTTCAGATCCGTCTCCCTGGTGAGAAGCGAAATTACAACTCAATGGCTGGAAGTAATAAATGACAAGTAAAATAGCACGTGAAAAGAAGACTCTATATATTTCATTATAGTAAAGGAACATTCTTTAATTTTCTTTATGAAGCACAGATAAGACATTATTCGTAATTTAAATTCAATTTTCCAAAAATGGCAATTCTAACTCCTTCAATCATGAGTTAGGTTTTCTAAATTTTGTTTCAGAACAATATATCTAGCTTAAAAATCTTTTAGCATAAACATTATTCTAATTCAATAACCTTTTCAAATACCAGGGGAGATTGATACAGATCTATTACTTTTAAGCTGGCTTTTTACATTTAAAAATTCCATAGACTTACAACCAGCAATTCAATTTTACAATCTCCCAATTAAAGGAAAATAGTATACGAACCCAGATTTCGGTTCGGAGGGGCTCTGTCGGTCGGATACCATACTGAGAGCAATTTTACACAAGTTAATTTTATAAATTTAAAATAGTTTCATTATTAAACTATAACAAAATCTATATGCGACCGACAGCCCTCTCGTCCATGGTAAGCTCTGTATTTCATCCAAGCGCGTCCCTCTACATTTTGCTGCGCTGACGTCACAACACACATATACATATCACACGTACCAAAACCGAGCATTGGAAAATAATCAACAAAATAAAATTACACTCAACGGCTTTTTTTCTTTCTCCGCTGACTGGCAGGCGAGCCTATTCAAGGTCGCACACACACTCCACGGTTTGCTCTAATTCCGACAGAAAATCGTCTGAGAGCTTCTACATTTACATGACAAGAAAAAGAGCATTTTTAAAACAGAAATACGCATCGCAGATTTCGATGCCACACCACCAACCTCTCGGAAGGACTTACGGACCCATATGTTTAACGTGATCGTACTCCGCATGAACACAGCGGCATTTGTGGTAGCGTGCAAATCTAGCGCGCAAACCACGGGGATACCGCACCCGAGATGGCCAACAGCACGCGGTGTTCCGAGGTGGTCACCCACCAAGTACTAACCGCGCCCGATGCTTGGTTGAAGTTGTGACAAGTCTGAATGTTTTTCTTCAAATACTTTGGAAAGTCTATTTACAAACTGTCAAAATGTCACACATAAAAAGAAGAAGTCCTACAAAAACAAAATCTGTTACAAACATGTATAGACCTTTAGCCTTAGCATCATTTCTTTCCTCAGATTCTCTTTCCAAACTGAACACATGCTATGGAATATAGTTTTCAAACGTAAAGCAGCTTCACCTTTCCTGATGTTATTGTTTACCCATTCAGTTTGCCAAACCTCCAGATGTGTGTGTGTCCAAATCTAAATTTTTGCCTGTAAAGGAATCTTGAAAATTTCCCTGCAACAATAAAAAAAAAAAGCCTGTAATTTCATTTTTGAAGTTACACATACGCAAGTGATGGGCGGGACCCACTCATGACCAAATAGTGGTGGACCCACCCATGACCAAATAGTGGTGGTCGGCAATTTGGAGTGGTGGAAATGCCATCCAGCACCGCCCACTGTAGAATAATCACTGGTATGTGTGAAAGTATGTGTGTGTCAGTGAGTCTGTGGAGATGATATCTCATGAACGAATGGAGCGATTCAAATGAAATTTGGTAGAGAAATCACAATTCGTGAATACTGGAAGCCTATTGTTTTTAAACATAATCGAATGTTCAGAACTCCCTAACTTTTCGAGTGAAATTTTGAAAAAATCATCAAAAAATCAAAATCATTAATAAAGTTACACAAATAGACATTTCTTATGTAATTTTTCCTTAGAACATGATTGACATAAACTTTAGAATGCTAGCATGAACTGTTCTCGAGATATTGCACATTTTTCAAATATATTTATCAAAAAATCCCATAAATTAAAAAAAAATATTAACTGTTGAGAAACATGTTCACTTTTCACATGTAATATCATGCAATAAATTTGGTGACATCATTCTCATGGATCTAGCTCGTTCTATTCATGAGAAAAGATACTTTGAGTAAAACTTTTTTATTTGAATGCCAATAGTCATTTAGCTGCTGTAAGAATAATTTATTTCTCCGTCCATAATGATTGGCGAGATTTTGGCGACGAATATGGCAGAATGTCGCCAACTTGGTGACTTTTTAAAATGTCGCCAAATCAACAAAAATCTTGCCAAATGGATAAAAATAACACTAAATCAATGAAAATGACGATAAATTGTCAAAAATTCAATATCTTGGAAAGAATATAAGTATCTACTATAAGAGAAACCTATTTTTTTTTACTGTAAAAGTAGTAAATTCATTGCATTATATAAGGAAGTTCATGTGTTGCCCACATCAGATTCTTTTTATGGGGTTAGAGGGTAATAAAATATTTTGTGAATATTTCCATGAATACTGGAATACTATATTGTTCCATGAATACTGGAAGCCTATTGTTTTTATACGCAATCTTATGTTCAGAACCCTCCTAAATTTTTGAGTGAAATTTTGAAAAAATCATAAAAAAATTAAAACCTTTAATAAAGTTACGTAAATAGTCATTTCTTATGTAATTTTTCATTAGAAAATGATTGACATAAATTTTAGAATGCTAGCATGCACCGTTCTCGAGATATTGCACATTTTTCAAAAAAATTATCAAAAAATCATATGAAATAAAAAAAATATATTACCTATTGTGAAATATGTTCACTTTACATATGTAATATCATACGATAAATTTGGTAATATAATTCTTGTGGATCTTGCTAGTTCCATTCATGAGAAACGATACTTTAGGTAATGCCTTTGTATTTGGTGACCAATTTTTATTTATTTGTTACAAGAATAACTTATTTCTCCACCTATAGTGCCTGGCGAGATTTTGGCGGAATGTTAAATATTAACGAAAATGTCGCCAAATTGAAAAAAATGATGCTAAATCAATGAAAAATGACGACTAGATGATGAAAGTTCAATATCTTGGAAAGGACGTAAGCATAGACTATAAGAATAACACATTTCTCCATCCGTTCGTAACGCTTGGCGAGAAATTTAACAGGCCGTCGCCAACTTGGCAACTGGTTTCAATGTTGCTAAAATGACAAAAATGTTGCCAAATTGATAAAAATCATGCCAAATGGGTTGTAATGCCTCACAATTCTGATTTCCATCATATGATGAGCATACCTTCTAGTATATAAGAAATACTCCTCTCTACATTTGTCTGTAACACTTAGTGATGCATTTGATAAACTTAGCAAATACTTTAGCAAAGTATTGCCAACTGGGTGATATTTTCCCCCAGATTGACAAAAATATCATCAAAATTAAAAAAATGACATTAAATTAATGAAAATTTCACCTAATTGATGAAGTAATTATTAAGTATTTTAATATATGGACTATATCGCTTATTAAGGATGCTATCAATATTGATGATTGTTTATTTAGAGTTGTACGAAGTATAAGTTAATTGAGTATTTTGAAATAGTTTTACATGTTGTCATCTAGAAAATTGCCAAATGTACAATTCAACAATAAAAACACAGTGCCGTGGATTTTATACATTATTTTTTGACTGTAAAACTAGTAAATCCATTGCATTATATAAGGAAAGTCATGTACTGCTCACATCAGATTTTTTTTTTTTTTTATAGTCAGATTAAAAATTCTACTCACCATTTGCGAGTGCTAATTTTATACCTTAGTCCCCCATATTTATATCTGAATATAAGCTGCTTTGTGTATAGGCCGTGTATGCAATTCCACTGTAAAAAATTTGACCAACATCGGAAACCAGCTCATAATCCAAATTAAAAATATCTGCCAAACCATACAAAGCATCCCCAAATGTGACACTGCCAAATGAATTGTGTGGTTATTATTGACGATGACAGATGGCCACAAAGTTTGTTTCGGTCAAAGTGTGCATGAGGATTGGTCAATAGGACATTCTGATGTATGATTACTTCTGATTCACTTACAAAAATAGCACTTGCATGCTTTTAATTTTTAAAAAAATGATGGTTCAAACAATGATTTCAATTGAGATAACATTTCTGCAGCAAGCAGATTAATTTTTTTTTTCTTCAACAGGATTTATACTTTTTTTTCAAAATGAAATTCCCTGAGCTTTCCAGGTTTTCCCTGTTACTAAAATTCCAGGTACGGTGTGCTGATATTTTAATCGGGGGGGGGGGGGGGGGGGGGGGGGGAGGGGGGGGGGGTACATTATCAAACTTTATCTTTATATCAACTTCAAAAAAATTTTAGGCCCTTTAAAATGAAGGGTAACATGCTATAATTGTGATCATTTGGATCAACAATAAATATTTTTCAAATTTTTTCTTGCCAAATTTACAAAAAAAATCACGAGCTACTTAAAAAAAGGTTGTAGTATTAGAAATGTTGAGTTAAGCCACACCCCACTCCAGTTAATTTATTTTTACTATGGCACTCCCCCTTCTCTCCAATATGATAAACAAAAAATAAAATCTCACAAGTTTTACTTATTTTCTAGCATCTATACATTGTTATACTTAAAAAAGCTAATGTCTCAAAAAAAAGAAAAAACTTTATAAGGAATGTCAAATATGTGAAAAATATAGCAGTAGATAAAATAAATAACGTTCCTTATAAAGAAAAATACCACTCACAAAAAAAACAAGAAAGATCAATCATGCATAAAGCATTGATTATGAAAAACTTTTCAACTGCAATGCAATTTTATTTAAATATCTCTAAAATGTGATACATTCAGAAGTAATATTTTTAAAATTATCACAATACTACATTAATTTATTATATTTGAAAACTTAAAACTTTATCAAAAAAAAAATGAACTTTATTCAAATGAAGTCATTGAAATATAAGTCACCTGGTTTAAATAAACATCTCTAAAATGCGATACATTCAGCGGTAATATTTTTTAAATTATCACAATAATACAATAATTTATTACATTTGAAAACTTTTAAAGATAATTAAAAAGAACTTTATTCAAATGACGTCATTGAAATATAAATGCAAGGCTCTCTATGTAAAAGCTGTAAATATTTCATTCATACACTTTTATCTCATCCCTTTTATTCATCACAATACTACAATAATTTATTTTATTTAAAAACTTAAAACCATGGAGGTAAATGTAATTTAACTCTATGCTTAAAACTTCATTGAAAAAGTCTACTATAAAATCGTCTGTTCTCTATGTAAAATCAATGAATGTTTCATTCATATCAGCTATATTTCAGACTCAAAGAGCTAAATAATTTTGTGTTAAAAAAATTCAACAATTCGTATCCAACTCACTCAGCCTACATCTTTATGCATTTACATTCTCCATTAGTGAAAATTAGGCTTCATTGTAAAAATAATCAAAGTTTGATGATCATTTAAACTCAAATATATTGTAATTTTGGGTTGTTTCAGAATGTAGATGCACAGAAATTAAGCAAAAATAAAGCAGTTTTAGGACACATACAACACTAAATATAAATTAAAAAGAACTTTAAAAATAACGATTTTGACACAAGATGGATGGCATTGATCATTTAAACTCAAATATATTCCAATTGCGTTGTTTCAGAATAAAGATGCACAGAAATTAAGCAAAAATAAAACGGTTTTAGGATGGATACAACACTAAAAACAAATTAAAAAGAATTTTAAAAATCACAATTTTGACACAAGATAGATGCCATATTTAATTTTGAAGTGTGTGATCTCTTCATATAATATGGGTGTAATTATTATTTTAAATTTTATTTAAGAAACTACCAAATATATTTTGCTGAAATTTTTTTCGTATTTTTTATGGCATAATTTAAATATTTCCTAAAACTTTCGAAGCAATTTGTGAATTTTAAATTCACTTAAAAAATGTTTGAAAAATTAGGTCCCATAGGGTTCAATGTATTTCATTTTTTCAACCCGGGTACAGTCCAAAACTAATTGAGTGATATTATTCATTTATATTCCCATAGGTCCCACAGACAGTCTGAACAACATACTAAAATTTCATTTTGATAAAGTCATTTTTACAGCAGTTATGCTAACAGACAGACAGAATGAACAAAGTCATAAACACTTTTCAATTATGTTGTAAAGTGTTAAAAAGGGAAATGTGATCATGAATGCAGCTAATGTTAATTTCACTTGAGAGGTCAGTCAGTGTGTTAATGGCCTTGCTGCTCAGTGTTTTGCAATACAATCTTGTTTAGTTATTTGTTATAGTAAATATGACTTTCCAAACAAAAGAGCAAAATATATGCCGATTTCATGCTGAAAGTTGTTACTTTCACTAATATATACAAAATCATCTACTAATATATTTATTTTCAAATCAGCCAAATATATGCTTATAGTACCATCATGCATAAATCCACTGTCACCGTTCAGACAGCTCTAACGCGGTGCTTTTCGATTACATCATCGAAAAATGCAAAAACCAAACAATCACAGCAAATACTTTCCTCTTTCTTTAAAACCATTTCTACTATTTTCTCAGAGATGATAATGTTTTCCTCCCCGCAACCAACTATCCTTACTATAAGTCATACGGATAGAAAATCAAGTTATCTGAAGCATTTCACCAATTTCTATGTGTACCATTGTATCATGTGTTATCAAAAATTGGTTTTGGTTTGAAGTTCTCTATAAGCTACTTTTGTACTTTCTATTTATATTTTGGTTTACCTATTTTAGTTCGAGTAGATTAACAAATGGAAAATTCTGTGATTTTTCCAGAATTTTGAACAAAAACTGATTTTTCCTGACATTTTAGTCCATTTTTAAATTCTCAGTTTCCAGAGTGCACACAAACCCTGATTTAATTACTCTCTACTTTTACAATTGCCAGCTCCAAATCCAGTTCTTCAAATTTTCTTGTATTTGCATCTATCAAGGAACTGTAAAGAATTTGTACTCTCACAAAAAAGTTATTTTCATAGTACTTCCACATTTTCACTGTTTTCTAAATAGCCCTGAAGGAAAACACAGTTTTTTAAATGGAAGATGTTAAAAGTTAGTAGTCTTGCTGTGTTTCAACTTAAACATAGCCAAGAGAAGATAGATCAAGGTACATTTTACTGAAAGAAAGAGCCAGATAGGTTTGAGTTTCAAAATTATTTAAATACATAGTAATGCAATGCATAAAAAATTATTGCAAATTTCTGTAATATGCTGAGAAAATTCTTTACATAACGTTTTATATAGTCCAAGTCAGACCATACAAGAGGTTTAATATCATGATTTTTTATATATTTTAAACATCATACTTCAAGTTATGCTAAATACCAGATTTTCAAACAAAGTTGGACTCTAGTTCAATGCTTATAAGAATCTTAGGGTGCAATCTGGAACATGGCTTCATTACTACTCAGACTATTTAAAATAACTTAAGACAGGATATGCATTATATAAAAATCAAGAAATACAATAAACTTTTAAATTTTATACCAATTCTTCCAAATCAATTTATCCAGTTTTCTCACATAAGTTGAGATAAGATAATATACTCATACTTCGCTATACGGCCGAAATACATTCCTGGAAAGTTGATTATAAAGTGAAATTATGTATAACGAATCATTTATTTTTATATAAAGTCATACAAATTTCATAAGCTTTTATAGCCATAAATCGAAATTTGACCAAACTAGAAAAGGCCATTACAGCAAAAAGTCATACAAAGAGCAGGCATATAACAAGGTAAAAGTGTATATTGCATAAAATATTTAAAAATTTTTCATAGAAAAATATTACCTGTTTGTTGCTGTACATGTGTGTTACATAAACTGTCAGCAGCAGCCACTAGTTTTTCGACAGCTTTATAGCATAATGTGGCAAGATTCGAAGGTGACTCTTCCCTTAAAGCACGAATTTCAGCTGCTGGTATAAGAGTAAAGACGTCCTGAGCACTCTGGACACTTTCAGACCAGAACTGGTCCCAAAACACATCATCTTTTGCTTCAATTGGCTATTAAAGAGTTACAAATATTTCTAAATACTGACTTATAAAATTATGAATATAATATAATTTGAAATTAAGTACTACATATGCTTCAATACAACTAACTAGAAGTATTAAATACCCCTCTTCTCGAAAAATACATCACTACCTGTTCTAAATAAGTACTACACAATGCATGATCGCACACGCAGATAATACGCTTTTGTATGTAATATGAATATTACATACAAAATTTAGATTTCAAACATCCGTCTAAACTAAATTTAAAATCCCACATCATATAAAAAAACAAATAAAACAGTCATTTCACAGATTTACCAATTTATTTCTTTGATGCTACTATAAAAATACAAAATATAGGTCATACCTGCGTTTTTGTAGTAAGTTGAATAACAGCTTTACGAAAATTTAGTTTTGTGTCCGTATTTCCCATCGCTATAAAACGTTTTAATCTACTAATTTAAGTTTAAAGGTTTACAATATGTTTAATTATGTCCATAAACATGACACATCTTCCTGTCAGACTGAAAAGTAGTCGATTCGTTTCGATTAAATTCAATGAAATTGATTGCGGTAACTTCTTGGTAAATAAATGAGCAAAAATATTATTAAACCGAATAGTTTTCTATTTTAATTATTTTCAGAAATATATATATAAATAACACTTTAGCATAATATTTTCTTGTTTTAGGAGTAAACGTGTAAAATTTAAATCTGACAACAGGACAGGTACCTAGTTAGCGCAATAAACTCTTGGGAAATTCAAATACGCCCCGCCCTTGTAGTCTCAACGTCACGAGAAACTCCCGCAATCTCTTTTTTCTAATCATATGGATATATAACTTATGTTTTAAATGCATTATCGCTTAAATTAAAATTAAATTGATTCAATATTGATTACATTAAGGAATAATTCTATTATTTTCCAATACTATTGTATAGAGGAAATTCCCAAATAATTTTTAAGTCAACATTTAGACGAAACACATTTTGAACATTTTTTGATATATTTTCATCAATGTGCATGTATCTATCTATCAGTGAGGTGCGAATGCACGTATTATTTATGAAAATTTATATGTTGATGCATTCTATAGAAAATTAGAAAAAGGCAATTAAAACACAAATAATTCAAAATAGAATACGTATAGCCATGAATTTCTATATGTATATACATTCTGTAAAAAAAATGGAATTAGGTAGAACATTTTGTAATTAACGTGATTAGAACTCGGATGTGAGAAAGAGTGTCAAAAATGTAGTGAGATCAAAATATAGTGTTGTAATTGCAAGAGGGGGTCGGAGTAGGATTCAAGGGCCAGGAATGGCCAAATTCAAGAGTGAGAGATAAATATCTACTAGCTTGATACTAATGCCCATCGTGCTCCTCTATGGGCGTCCATGACATGAGCGCTTTAATCCAGGGGGGCAAACTCAAGGACGAGACGTACAATATCGATTGGCTTGATACATACATTTGTGATTTTCAACATCCGCTATGGACATAGGCGTAGAGTTTTAGAAAATATTGGAGGGGCTTGAGGCTGCCCATTCTTCTTTAATGTGAGGCATATAAAGCTTTTCTAACGTACACTTCCGAAAATCGGACATCTTCATTCATCGGGCGCTCCTCAGTAGCAGACATTCCATTTAATTTACACATTCATTTAAGGAACATTTTTAAATTGTCCCACAAAATATACAAAGTTCTTCAACCGTCGAATAGCTTACTCTCTGGCCAACTACGAATAATGATTTATGTCAAATACATTTAAAAAGCATGCATTCAAAGAAAAAAAAGCTGCTATAACTTCCCGTTGCACTCAAAATTCGAAACATAAAATGATCAGCAATTCAATAATTATTTTTCAATGTTTATTTTTCTAAATTAATATAAAGTTTTATACAATAATATACTAACACTATTGGATAACAGTACATTCCAGTAAAATATTAAAGAAAATCAAAGATCTGAAATTCACTTTTCAAAAGAAATTAACATATAGGTTTATATAAGCAATATGCAAATAAAACTTTTGAAAGTTTTCATATATATTTAATATAGTTTCGTTACTTTAATCTTTCAGTGGACATTTTTAAAATTCATTATTTAAATCCGCAAGCATGCTCATCATTTCGAAAAGTTATTCGAAAATAAAAAGAAAAATAGGGAAGCAATATCTTGATGAAATAAATCCAAGTTTGAGAAAAATGATTTTCAGAGAAGAACATTCACAGAACATATAGCATCTTTGTTATTAAACTCAATACTAAACATATTTTTATAATTCCTGATATAATATAGAAACACTGTTTCAAAAATTCAAATTATTTTTGTAGCTATGTTCAAATTTGTAGCTACCTCATCTGTTTTAATATTCATCAAAACATTTTGTTGATGTTTGAGGCTGCATGCGTGTGCATGTATTTCATTTGTACCTTGATAAAAATGTCCGTACAAAATTTATAGTTTTTTATATAAAAATCCAAGACTACAATTAAGTAGTCTTTCTAATAAGCTATAAAAAAAATTAAATAATAATATATTTAAATAAACCACACGTAATTAAATATCTAAATTAAGTATATGCACTTACAAATATTTAAACTTTTAATCATATTTAGCTTCAAATTAGCAGTAATTTATACTGTTAAAGAATCTCTGTATTTTAAATAATTTATCATGCTGACTAGAACATGAAATGGTTAATATAGCATAAAAGAAATTTGCAATAATAATTAGTTGTTAGGTAAAGTACAACAGGAATGGAGCAACAAAATAGTGTATGAATATTACAATTGTGAGGGCATATTTAATGTGAAACGTTTTATACAACAAATGTGAAATTTTCGAATATTAGTGAAGTTTGTGAAATTGTTTACATCTTTTTAAAATATATAATGTAATACTGAAATTCTATAAGAACTCATAAAACAATGCAATAATATAAATATTAATTACTAATGCAATAAACTATTTAATATTAAATAAAAATAAATTTAAACGTTGAAGAGATCTTTGGATAAAATGTTCATCAAGCTGGATATATCCAATTTATCCACGTTCTCTTGATAAGAGTTCAGAACAACAACATGATTTAACCTATGTTGAGTCAACGTTCTATTTTTTCAAATCGTACTAAAATATAATCAGCACCAGGGGAACTTAGAAGTGACTTGCCTATCAAATTTTGCAAAATTTCGTCAAATAGTGTTTGAGCTAGATTGAATACATACAATGCACAGACGCCATGTTAAAAATAGTTTTTCATGTTATTTTTCATTTTAAATTTGTAGATCCGTCGAAAACTCGAGTTCCGATTTTCGATACGATTTCAATAGTATGCATTCCCTACACATTACAATGTATTGTAGAGAAAGTAAAAATTATGTATTATTTTCTCCACTATTTCGATCAATTTTATAAGATTCTTCATCCGTTATTTAATTTCTGGGATTAATTTCATTAGTTTTTTTTTTGTTTCCTTCTTATAGTGGAAGCTTTAGTGGTCATAGGGCCGTGACGAGGAGTTAAGCGGAGAGGCGACCGCCTTGGCTACTATTACAGGGGTGCCGGAATTTTATTATCTCTTAATATTTTTTCTCAATGTTTTTATTATCTCTATATATTAAAAAAATTAACTGACTTTGACGCCTCCACTGCTTGACAAATTTCTCGTTTCTCTTTTTCGCACCGCAGAAACTATGGCATATACAATCGTAAAATTGGGAACACTTGTAGAAAAATATCTGGAGAATAAGCTGAAATAAACCGTTTTCCGAGTTAAATTTTAGTTTAAGAAATATTTAATATCAAAGACAAAATATTTGAGCTGTGAGTTCGCGTCCTGGATAGACTAAAAATAGCAAGACCACGAATTTTTGTAGGCATGTACCTACATAGCTGAATTTTCATATGAAGGTGCTCCTTTTTTAATTATGATGTAGTTTACGAGTTATTCAACTTTTTATGCATTTCTGAAGCGAAAAATGCTTTTCTGTACAGACGCGTTCATCGAGTCTGTCTCGTACCGAGTCGATCTCTGTCTCGCACCGCAAAAACTATAAGATATAAAAATAGGAAATTTGGTACATTTGTAGAGAAATAAACACGGTGAAATAAACCTTTTTCAAATTTAAACTATAGTTTGGTTTAAAATAGATCACGAAGCGAGCTCTGGGAGCATCAGCGAGTAGGAGGTGAAGCCTCCCGACTCGGAAGCCCCTTGTAGTTAAAACTAAAAATTGTTTTAAAACAAGCACTGTACTTTTCTCAATTAGTTTTAGAACCTGGGCGTTAAAAGAAATACACAACTATAGTAATCAGAAAATATAAGCACAATTTTAATAAGTATCATCTCACAGCTGAAAATAAACTCGAAATTAACTTGAATTAAGCAATAAAATAATTTTTAAAAATGCCTTCAGGAAATTAGAATTTGTTAAACTGCTTCCTTTCCGGATTCAAGACGACACCTAAATTGAGACTCCTCGAATTGATAGCAGATTTAAGGAAACATATTAGCTTAAACACTACCGTATCCCTTTTTTAAAGCAAAAACTCTTTAGTTTTAAGCATTAAAGAAGCTTGTTCATTTCGATGTATTGCAGAGTACACTTTGACAATAAAAGTTTGCAATTCTGTCCCAGATCAACGGTATAGAGAGCTAAACATAATACCTGATGTGCAATGGCAACACGAAAGCTTGTTATATTCCACAAATTTGTGAACCTCTATAGAGACAGACAAATTCAGTCTTACCATGCAGTTGGCGATAAATGTCACAAAGATTGAGGTTAGACTGCACGATTTATCTATGGCCAAAACCAAACCATAATTTTTTCAGAGCCCGCCTAAAGGAGACGTTCTCTAAACTAGGATAACGCTAGTATCGATGCTGGTATCTGCAATGTGAGAGTTATTCTATCTCTTGAAATACCCCCATTAGGTGGGTTGCTGTGAGTATATATTTTTAACTTAAAAATTTACTGCAGTTCGAATCAGTTTATTTAAGTTATAAAATTAATGAAATTTTAACTTAATTAGACTTCCAAAGTTCAATTTTTGCAATAAATATCTTGCAATGATAAGTTAAACACAATGTTTTTAAATCCTTATAATGGTAGAACTTATTTGTTGTCATTATCCCTAAAATGTTGCCTTCCGAGATCTGCTATTTATGTATTCGTGGCATCTTTCAGGGCTTAGGAGGCCTTCTTATTTAATAAATTGCTTTATATAACTACTTTTAAATATGAATTAATATTAAAACCTGTTTTACACTCCATATTTTTAGGCTACTTTTTTGTCAATTTAAGAAATAAAACGCGTTTTTATCTCTCATCAATTTAATATATAATATTCTCCCCCCTCCCCCCAAAAAAATAATAATAATAATATTCACAATATGAAATCAAAGTAGTGCTCAGATTTTGATATCAATAACATCTATAGTTGGGGATAACTTTGGCTGAAATTGGAGCGTTATAAACAAGAAAGATCAATCATGCTTAAAGCATTGATTATGAAACACTTTCCAACTTCAATGCAATTTTATTTAAACATGTCTAAAATGCAATACATTCCTCGGTAATATTTTAAAACTTATCACAATACTACATTAATTTATTATATTTGAAACCTTAAACCTTCATCGAAAAAAATTAACTTCATTCAAATGACGGCATTAAAGTATAAATTGCCTGGTTTAAACATCTCTTAAATGTTATACATTCCTCGGTAATAATTTTAGAATTATCATAATACTACGATAATTTATTATATTTGAAAACTTCATCGAAAACAACTGAAATCCATTCAAATGACGTCATAAAAAAATAACACGCCTGGCTCTCTCTATAAAAGCAACATTTCATTCATAAATAATTCCCCCATTCATGTCATTCATCACAGTACTATAATAATTTATTTTATTTAAAAATTAAGACCATTGAGCTGCAAGTAAGTAAAAATCTATGCGTAAAACTTCATCGAAAAATATCGTCCTTCTCTTTCTAAAATCAATGAATTCATATCAGCTAAGCAGACTCCATGGACTAAATGATTTTGTGTTAAAGAATTACAGCGATTCTAATACAACTCATTCTACATATTTTGCTGTTTACATTTTACATAGGTAAAAAATAGGCTTAATAGTAGAAATAATCAAATTTGGAAGAGCATTTAAACTGAAATATATTGTCATTGCGTTGTTTCAGTATGTAGATGCACAGAATTTAGGCAAAAATAAAGTAATTTTAGGACGGATACAACACTCAATATGAATTAAAAAGAACTTTAAAAATCACGATTTTGACACAAGATGGATGCCATATATCATTTTGAAGTGGGTCATGTGATCGTTTCATATCATGGACACGTGATCGCTTAATATAAGAGGTGTTATTATTATTTTAATTTTTATTTAAAAAACAACTGAATATATTTCGCTGAATTTTTTTTTATATTTTTTATGGAACAATTTGAATATTGCCTAAAATTTTCTAAGCAATTTGTGAATTTTAAATCCGCTTAAAAAATGCTTGAAAAATTAGGTCCCATAGGGTTCAATGTATTCCATTTTTTCAACCCGGGTTCAATCCAAAACTAATTGGGTGATATTATTCATTTATATTCCCATAGGTCCTATAGATCGTCTGAACAACATACTAAAATTTCATTTTGATTAAGTCATTTTTACGGCAGTTATCGTGCTAACGGACAGACAGACAGACAGACAGACAGATAGACAGACAGACAGACAGAATGAACAAAGTCATAAACACTTTTCAACTTTGTTGTAAAGTGTTAAAAATGTGAAAACTATGAGCGTTCACATTTCCGAACTTAATAGATAAAAATATAAACAATTTTATCGAAAATATAGTAACTTTTACGTACATATGGAAAAAATTCCATATTTTAGTATTTTGAACCTTTTCTTTTTAAAGGAGTAAAATTTTTAGTCCGAGCGAGTTTTAGCCTTTGCTTACTTTTAAAATATAAAACTATATACTTCTTCTAAACTATAAAGGGTAAATATAAACAGGAAGCGACACAAATATTCTCAGTAGAAAATTCAAGTTCTAAATTAATAATTTGTGTTTACAATTTAAATTTTCGAGGAATCTTCGTAACAGGTTAAGAAGATTGAAAATTTTTCATTTTCCAAATTTATAATGCTTATATTTCCTAAACTAAGAGTGGTATCCATGAACTATAATAGGTAATCTGTAGTCCTTTGAAAGTCCTACACAGATATATAATTGGAGTTTAGAGTTCTCAGTTTTCGAAATGTTTCGGTAATAATTTCGATATCTTAATATTTTGAACTATTTTGAAAATGTGATTCTAATTTCGATATTTTAGTATTTTGAACAATTTTGAAACGGTGGTTCTGATTTCGATAATTTAATATTTTGAATTGTTTCGAAAATGTCAAAAATGATAAGCTACCCACAAAAAGATGTGATCCACGTAAAAATATTTCGGTTCCATAGACTGGAGCATACTGTCTATATATATATTTTTTTTATAGTTCAGTGTCTCATTCAAATTTGTGATTAGAATGACGGACAGCGGTCAATTTGACCGCTGTAGAAAAAGTACAACATATCTTTAATTCAAAACCAAAATATCATAGTTACAGCATTTAGGATGTTTCTTCGACACATTTTTTGCAAAGAAAATAAGAAAAGTCATAAAATTTCAATCGGCTGGGATTAGTCGTTTTGGAGGAATCGTTTAATTCACACCGCTTTATATTATGAAACTCAGATTAGTGCACATCACATTAATTCGTACCATGTTATATGGAAACAGCATACCGTGTTATAAGAAACTCAGAACAATTCCTACTGTGTTACACGAAAACCGCATTAAGTGGAACTTAGAACATATAAATCAGATTGATTCATTTTACGCTATATAAAATTGTATTTTTAGAGTAGCATGTTATGGTGAATAGGGTTATGAAATATAAGTTTATAGATACAAAAGTAAAACAAAACTATTTTACATATTTCGAATTATTTTTATTAAGACCTTATAAGAAAATTAAAAACAATGTGAAATACAAACTTAATAACTTTTTCCAACAAAAATTCTATGAATATTCATCACCTCTGCTAATTCTTTTAATGTCCTCTTCACTTTGCATATCTTCATTTTCGTTTTCAAATGTAGTTTTAATTTGTAACCCTATCAAAATCTCTCTGAAAGGAGCTAAACAATTTTATAATTATCTTTTAAACGTTGCACTTCGCACTGATGAAGGATCGATCATTTTCAATAAAGTAATTTTCTAATTGTTTACCTAAACCCAGTCCCTTTTTCACATCACTTAAATTAAAATTTGAAATCCATTCTTTACCCATATTTTCGCCAACCAATGCATTTGAGGTGAATGTATTAATTTATTTTACAGAGAATTTCCCTGATAACTGAAATTGAAATATGGTGATGTACGTGGATGAAAAACAGGCTAATTCCACATTAATTTCAAACCGTAAAAGTGTAATAGAAAAAATCATGCTATGGGGAGACTGCTTAAACTGAGTGGTATTATAGAGAAATCGCTTTATAAGACTATCGCGTTTTATGAATATTGCCTTATGACACGGCTGTCACAATTTTTGCTCCACATTATATAGAATCCGCATTATGAGAGTACCACGATATAGAAGGGTTGATTGTAATATATTTTTTATATTGTTTTTATATATCAGAATTAAATGTTGTGCTTGCCTAAAGCAAAATATCGCTACACACCACTGATTTTATCATTTCATTTAAAAATCAATTCGGTAACCTTGTACGTTTATATATGTAACATGTTATAATTTTGTTTTAAGTTTTTATAAAGAGTTAATTTTGTAGAAATATTTAATTTATTTTTGTTTTATAGCTGACAAGGGAAATAGCGTCTATCGAAATAATTTGTAAATAAACAATGTATGTTTACTTTGTTTAGTAAAGCTAAGCGTCAAGCGGAATTTTCAGGAGTGACGAATCTCTCTCTGTCTACCCACATCGGACGATATTCTATTGCAAATGGAACTTAAATATGCACACGATTTATACTCGAGCTACAGAAAATCTTTGATAGACATGTCTAATCTATAAAGAAGTGGCTGTTTTCTTAATAGTTAATAGGCAATTTGACTTCAAATATCCTGATGTTTTAATTTATTCAATTTCACCTTACATTCTTTGATATTTATTTATTATTTGCTTCAATTTTTTTGTATAAATTAGAAGTAGCATAGTTGTTTACAATAAAGAAATTTACAAGTCTGTGTATTAAGGTGAAGGTAAAAAATTCTTATGGAAACCAAATCAATCTTGAATGAAATATACGAATATATATTTGGAATTGTTTTTGAATAAATTTTTATCAAATGAAAAAGTAAAACTTGATAAGTGGTCTATTTATTTTCTTATATAATTTCCTTGATTTTTATATTCTAATGAAAATGGAGTTTTCCTTGTATTTTGTTTTCCTGCATATAAAGTTTTTATTACAAAATCGGGATTTCACTTCAATAAATTTGTTAATGTCATTAATTTATTTTAATTGTAATTCAGTTATTACTAAAACATTATTTAAAATAGTATTCCATACTTCTCAAACTGCAGCCCAGTACAGAAGCACTAATACGTAAGGCATAAGAATTCTTTGCGTAGGGGCTCGGTAGGCTTCATTTTTTTTACCTACACCGTCTGACATACCCGAAAGTGTAAGGTATCTGTTTAAATGACCGGGAAGTGGCATCCAATTTAGACCAGAAACCAGTGGAGGCAGCATCCACAGGAACTGTGTCTTTCGGAAGAACTTACAGGCCCACATATTTAACATTCCCGTACTCCGCATGAACACCTAGACAGTTTGGGCAGAGCTGGGAATCAAACTTGGATGATCCGAGTGCAATCCCTGTGCACTAACAACTGGACTGTTCCACAAACCCTTTTGGCCTAAACCGTTTGTAAAAATAGATCAGTAACTTATAAAATACGGAGGGGTGCACATTTGTTATATATGCCCAAAATATCTGACGGCGTCTATGTTCAGGTCCATTCAGCTGTACTAAGGTATATTTATTGTAATAGACTAAATGCTTTTATATGCAGATTTCTGTTTATCGAAGTTTATTTTTTAATATATAAATTCATTTAAATGTTTTTCACGTACTGTACAGTGACCATTTTGTCTAATGCTTTTGGAAAAAAATATATTTATTGCCTAATATTTAGTTTTAAATTAATTTTTTTATTTCTTACCTCATTTCGACAGCTGATAATCCGGCACCACTTTAAGTCTTAAATGTAACCTTGCTAAAATATATATCATGGAACTTCATATTTGCAAATTTTGGACTCCGTTTCTCAGTCTCCGCAAATTATTTTTACATGACTGATCTGCCATTATGACTGTTATCATGACTGAACCATCCTCCTCAAAATTAAAAAACTAAATAATCAAAGACTTGTAAAGTTACTTGCTTTTTAAAAAGCAGTGTAAAAAGAATTAATTTTCAAATCTATTAAAATGAAATAAAAATAGAAAATTTACCGATACACATCTCTAACTACGTCTGAAAAAGATTTGGTATGAAATTGATATGATATTTTAAAATAACAATCTCAGGATGCATATAATTTTTTGAAATCATTGTGCATGTAAATTCTTAGTGCAGTTTAAAAAAAGAACATTTCACAATTTTTAAATAATTTCTGAACAAATATTTGGGCACAATATCGTTAACATTCTAAGTACTCATTTGTTTAACGTAATATGAAGTAAGGGATATTTATATTTTGTTTTAAAGAAATATGTTAACAACATGGAGTAATTAATACCTGCAATGGCAGCAAGAAAACTTGCTTTGCTATATGCCACTATAATGTGAATTTCTATGGGAAATGATATATTAAGTGCTACCATGTAGCTGCCTTCTGATTTAAATTGAAAATTAAACTCTTGAGAGAACGTTGCCTGTAAAAATATTCCCAAAGTTTGAACCAATCTCTCATTCAATCTGCAAAATAAGGGGCGCGACAGCCCAGTGGTTAGCTCGCGGTAATTGCACTCAGATGGCCTGGGTTCTATTCCCATCACTGCCCAAACTGCTGCCATGTTCATGCGGAGTACGATCATGTTAAACATGTGGGTCTGTAAGTCCATCCAAGACGTTGGTGGTAGAGGAAGGAAGGTACGTTCCCGGTGGATGCCTTTCCACTGGGTTCCGGTCTAATTTGGGTGTCACTTTCCGGCTGTCTAAATAGATATCTTATACCTTTCTGGTAGGTCGGATGGTTTGGGCCGAAGAGGAAGAAAGGTGCAAAATAAGGGAATATTTTTCATTAGCAAACTGCTAATCAAAATTTCATTTCTATAGTAGTTTCGATATTTTGACTAGCAGTTCACAACTATTATTTCACAAGTTTTTTCAAAATGTACCTATGAGATGCCGGATTTGAAATATAAAAGAAAAAGTATGAATGAATATTGCAGGAGCTATGCACGTTTGCGGTAAGATTTTTTTTTTACCGTTATGAATAATTTGTTGTGATTTTAAAAATTAAGTCTTTAAATGCGATTTAAATTTATTTTTATATGGCAAAACACAAATTTTCGATCGCAATTTGCGATGCGATACCGCTTATTTTGCACCCTGCTGTCATTGCAGATAAGATAGTTGCAGCCATGAACATATAAAGCTGACATAAAAGTTTAAATCAAATCTCTGATTCACAAAAGCATTCCTATGAAATAATTTAGACTATCGATGTTTTAAGTGGTATATTTATCAATGTTTTAAGTGGTATATTTATCAATGTTTTAATGGTATATTATACTAAATATTTTGGAGTGTACTACAAACAACATATTAAGGGATAATAGTGGAGGCCATTAAAAGCTCTCACTACGACCCCCCACTTGTTTATTAAATGCAGTGGGTCAAATATTAGGTAGTTGTGTGATATTGTAACTACATACATGAATCATGCAATACCATTTTCCAATTGTCATTTGTAATTGTGGCAAGAAAACATTTTAAACAGAATAAAAATATTTGATATTCATGTTTGCAAGCTTTAAATCTGTAGAAAACTTAAAAGTAAGAGGAACTCGAATGCAACACAAAATAATACTGATGATTAAAATGATTTTAAAAATGCGAGCAAGATAAACTTACAATGAAACAGATGTTTTAAAATCCACCTAATCCAAAGAAAAATACCCAGCTCGCTGAAATATTTCAAAAATTGCATTATGTGTTTAAATTAATACGAATCGTAGTTTGAAAGAGATTCGATAATTATACATACGTGAATAGAAAAAGATATCCATCCGTAATACTATGAAGACAAAAAAAAATTAAATCTCCGTGTTTTAGAACACATAAATGGGAATTTATAAAAACCCTCTTTCTGAAATACGTCAGATAGCTTTAAATTGTTTAAAAAATTATATCTTGCTAAATAATGGCATGGCGTGATTCTCTTCTTCTTGATTGACATATCTCGTTATGTTAACGTGTTACGTCACATTGTCCTCCGTGCTGCCCATTATGGGCGAGGTCGGGGCGGAGCATGTAGTTACTAGTAATTTAGACACTCCGTATGCGTGTGTGACACCCTCCCATATTCCCCCGGTACTCCGGCCGCCCAAGTAGCTGCTCACGTCCTCGGACGAGTCGGGCGGTCTGGCTCTTTAACATCCCCGGTACTTACATCCCTGGGACTATTATAAAAGTTTGTAGAGAAAGCCCATGATAAAAGTTTGTAAAGAGGGCCCATGATAAAAGTTTGTAGAGGGAGCCTATGATAAAAATTTGTAAAGGGGCCCCATGATGAAAGTTTGCAGACTTAGAGGAAGCCGATGATAAAAGTTTGTAGAGGAAGCTCATAATAAAAATTTGTAAACGAGGCACATGATAAAAGTTTCCAAAGGGGCCCCATGATAAATGTTTGTAGAGAGAGCCCATGATAAAAGTTTGTAAATGGGGACCTTGATAAAAGTTTGTAGAGGGTGCTTATGATAAAAATTTGTAAGGAGGTCCTTGATAAAAGTTTGCAGATGAAGACCATGATAAAAGTCTGTAGAGGGAGCCCATGATAAAAATTTTTAAGCGGGGAACATTATAAAAATTTGCAAAGGGGCCCCATGATAAAAGTTTGTAATGGGGCCCTGTAATGCCAGAAATGTAAAGTAATAAATATTTGGAAGGATTAAAAAATAATGGAACCAGGAATGCGGGCGGATTATCCCCACGCTAAGCAGATGGGCGATAATATACAGGTGGCCCCATATCTTACATACCACGCCCATGTTTACATACCACGTTAAGCCGTTTGGCGGCAACCGAGACGGCGACGCCATGTCTACGGATTAGCCCTCAGCTCTACATTTTAGCACGTGGACCGCCGACCGAAAAAGGGATATAAGTGAGAGTTGCTCGAAGTGGGAGTCAGAATTGGTCAAGGCAGGCTGTTGGAGTTAGACTAGTCAAGAAGAAGCGACGGTAGCAGAGTTAAGAGTTGTGTGTGCGTCTCTGATATAGGAATTCGAAGGAGAGCTCATGTTCATCTGGTATTGCAAGTGTAAAGTGTGACAAAGCATCGGTGTTACCCAAGTTATATGAAAGAAGATCAGGTACCGTACAATTAAACTATATGAGGATAACCTCTTTGTCTAAATTTGGGTTTTTAAGGAAAAGCTAATTAATGCATCCCACCACGTGCTCCAACCAAATATCAATTCATCTGGCATTACACCCCCCGAACTACCATTGAGATGTATTCCACTATTGTGATATTTATTTAATTTGTAAAACTAAAGAGTGTAAATTGAGTATGTGATAAATAAATGTTTGTTCCTTTACTATTAACCTTAATTTTTAGTTTGTTAACTTAGTATCCCGTTAAGCACAGAAATAGGTGGGTTTTGCGGCCACCAACGCAATGTACACAGCAGTAAGTTTTAGAACAGATTACATGTATAATTAATATACTAACAAATAATTAATTTAATGTAAAATGCATTTTTGAATATATTAATTTTAATCAACAAAATTAATAATCGGCACATTTGGTGCTCGTGACTTTAGCAGTAACGGGAATAAAATAAGGATTTATGAAATTAATAAAAATAAAAGGAATAATAATAATAAAAAATAAATATTGATAAGGTTGGACAACTGGTGGCGACATAGATGATTGTGAAAATATTGTGCACAATTCTCATTTCTCCTTATGTTATATGTATGATTATGTAAAGTTTTATCAATGAAATGGAAAAAATGGTTCTTCTAAATGAGATCGAAGGTATAATTAGAAAAATGGGATATAGGAATGGGACCAGTTAAAAAAGTGGTGAAAAGTTCAATTATAACAAGGAGTTCAAGTTTGAAAGAAGATTCAAAAATATCAAATAAAAATTATAGTAAATTGGATAGAAATAATAAAAATATGGATATTCCAGTAATGCAGATCCTGCCATTATTTAGTGGGAGTAAGGAGGAAGATATAAATTTCTTTATAAAACAATTTGATGAATTAGCGGAGTTAGCAAGTTGGAAGGAAGAGCATAAAGTGGCTATCATTAAAACCAGATTAAAAGATAAGGCTATGCAGTTTTTAATTCAAAACCCTGAATTACAAAAAGAAAAGGAGTTTGATAAAATAAAAATATTACTAATAAATAAATTTTCAAACAGAATAACGATAACGCAAGAACAGGACGCTTTCAATAAAATAAAACAAACGCCTGATATGTCAGTGGACGAGCTTGTGCTAAAAATAAAAAACGCAGCGCGTAAATTTTTGAACCTTAAGGATACAACAGATGGAGAGGTAGAGAAAATAACCAATAAAATAATGTTGGGAAAATTCATTAGCGCATTACGCCCTGATTTGGCAATTGAAGTGAAGAAAAAAGATCCGCAGCGGTTTGAAGATGCCATAAAAGATGCCGAACTGTTTGAAATAATTCTTAATGATAGGACTCCAGAAGAATCACATAACGAACTGAAAGAAATGTTACTTACAACACAGGTTCAAGATTTGACTTTAGAAATTAATAAATTAAAATTGCAAAATATACCAAATCAATCCATGGAACGAGCTGTTTTTTGCATAGGGTGCGGAAAAAATGGGCATTATTTCTCAGATTGCTGGTACAATGAGTGTAATACTGCATTTGCAAGGAATCCCAAACGAATGAATTATCAGCAATATGGGTTGGAGCAAACAAATTATATCAGAGGAAACAGAAACGAAAATCTCAGAAATTTTGAACGAGGAGGATATAATAGAAATAATAGGGAATATCAAGGAAATAATAATGATCAAAGAAATTATTACGATCAATTAGAAACCAACGTAGAAAATAGAGAGAGGCAAAGTATAAGAGGAAATTTTAGGGGGCGCAACGGAAGAAATATAAGATCAAACACATATGAGAGAAACAATAATAATAGTAATTTAAACTAAGAGCTGGAATTTGGGACCAAGGAACGAATCGTACAAATTCCAGAGAAATAAATAAATTCGGTTCACAAACATATAGAAATAACAAAAATGGAGATGACTGGCAAAACTATACAAATTTGGAGAGAGGACAATATTATGAAAATAATGATAAAGCAAAATATGATACCAAAAGTATCCTTTCAAGCGAATGTGAAAACGTATCTAGCCCACAATTACCGATGGTAGAAATAGATTGCAAAGGAATAAAAATAATAAGTGTAATTGATAGTGGGGCTCAAGTTAGTATTATAGATTTGGAAACATTTCAAAAACTAAAACAGAATAGAAATGTAAAAATAAAATACATAACCAGAAGAGTAATACTTCAGACGTTTACTAAAGAAAATATAGAATTTTTAAATTGCATTCAATTTTCATTTAGAATTGGGGAAAAGGCATGCAAAAATTATTTTTTCGTGACAAAACAGAACTTTCAGGGGCAATATAAAATGCTTTTAGGCTACGACTTTTTATCCTCACATAAAGCAATTTTAAATACAAAAGATAACGAAGTACAATTTGGGAATACTGCGATTAAATTGTATAAAAGTGAAAATACAAACCCAATACAGAATTCAAAACAAAAACCACAAAGCCAGGGAATTCGCGATGAAAATAGATATAATAGTAATTATGAAAATTATAATACTGATGACGACGAATATGAGGAAATAAATAGTTGTTATAATGAATCCAATAATGAGAATGAAGATAGAATAAGCGATGATAATGATGACGACGAATATGAGGAAATAAATAATTGTTGTAATGAATTCAATAATGAGAATGAAGGTAGAATAAGCGAGGATAATGAAAGCGATAACGATAGAAAAAACGCTAATATGCAAAATTGTAGCACTCGCGATAATGTAAATGATGAAAAATGGTTACCAAGTTCTAATGAAAGTAATAAGAATAAGAATGTTAAAAAGAAAGAGGAAAAGCAGATTTTCGCTAAATTGAAAAGAAAAATAACATTAAAGCCAGGGGAGTCAGAAATAGTCCAATTGATTTTGTCACAGGAATTAAATGAGGGACAGGATGTTTTATTTTCTCCAATAAAAATGGCAAGAACATTAATCACGGATGAAGCGATCCAAAGTATAGAAAATAAAAATAAGATTAGAATGTTGTTATACAATGAAAAAAATTGCCAAATTACACTTAATAAAAATATGAACGTGGGTATAATAACAGAACAAATCGAAATTGTTGATACAAAAAATAAAAGCAGTAAACCCACGTTGGAAATTAATAATATTCAAAATTTAAATAAAACAGATTATCAACAAATTCGGGAATTAAGAAAGAAAGAAATATCTCCAGACGATTTTCAAGTACAGCACTTAAATAAGGAAGATAGAAATAAAGTTATTGCATTAATGATGACCAATACAGAGGTTTTTTCAAAGTCATATGCTACCCTAGGTAAAACATCAGCAATAGTACCGAAAATCGAACTTATGCACAATTATCCTATTCAGAGTCGACCATACCCAATTCCGAGAGCAGTACGAGAAATTGCGCAAAAAGAAATTAGGGAATTATTGGAAAATGACATTATTGAAAGTTCACAAAGCACGTACGCTAGTCCCATTATTCTTGTAAAGAAACCAAGTAAACCAAATGAAGAACATAAATATAGACTTGCTATTGATTATAGGGCCATAAACGCGTATTTACCACTTTTGCCAATAAACTTACCAAAGGTGAAGGATATATTACAAAATATCGCTGGTAGTAAAATTTATACAGTTATGGATTTGAAGGCGGCGTTTTTTCAGATCGAACTAAGAAAACAAGATAGAAAGGCCTTAACGTTCACAACTTTTATGGGAAATTTTAATCCTAAAAGAATTCCGTTTGGTCTTAAAAACTCAGGAGCATATTTTCAACTTTCAATGAACAAAGTGTTAGGAGATCTATCAGAGTTAAAAATATACTTTTACTTAGATGACTTAGTCATATGCGCACAAAATAACGACGAAATGTTAGAGAAAATCAAAATTGTTTTCCAAAGATTGAAAGAAAATAATTTAACACTCGACCCGGCGAAGTTACAGATATGCAAATCGCAAATTGAATTTTTAGGATATAAAGTAAATGCGAATGGTATAAGCCCATCAATAAAAAACTGTGCAAAAGTGCAAAATTTCAAACAACCCCAAACGGTTAAACAAGTAAAAAGCTTTCTTGGGACAACAAACTATTTTAGAGGTCTGATAAAAAATTATGCACAAATTGCAGAACCGTTGGTAAATTTGACAAAAAAGAATGTTAAGTTCGAGTGGAATAATGAATGTAGAAAAGCTTTTGAAAAATTAAAAAATGCAATTTTTAAAGAACCAGTTGTAAGACAGCCTGATGAAGTAAACCCGTTTGTCTTAACTACGGATGGCTCAGGTAAGGGAATTAGTAGTATTTTGATGCAAAGGGTAAATGGAGTCGATCATGTTATCGAATTTTATTCAAGACCTGTGAACCCGGCAGAGAAGCGTTATCCTGCAATAAAGCTAGAATTGCTAGCTATACACGCATCCTTACAACACTTCAGAGAATATCTGTTCGGAAGGAGTTTCACCTTGCTGAGTGACGCAAAATCCCTTATGTACCACATAAAATTAGATAAAATGCCAAATATCATATCGAGGTGGCTAATTGACATAAGTCAGTATGATTTTAAATTCAAATATCAAAAAGGTGAAAATAACGCAAGTGATTATTGCTCGAGATATGTATTTGACAATGATAACCAAATCAAATATGTAAATACTTTAATTAAAAATGATGAGATAAATGTGGAGAAAATATTAGAGCAACAAATGGTAGATGAAAAATTAAGTAAAATTAGAGAGGAATTACAAAAAGGAAGAAACCGATATCACAATAACAAGGTATACTATATTGATAGCCAAAATAAACTGTTAATGGTAAAGAAGGAATATAAAAGACAAACGTATAGGAAAATAAATGAGAATAAGATTGTAATACCGCACTCGCTAAAGGGAAAGATAATAGAGATAGCACATTTCCCTCATTTCGGAGTAAAAAAGACATACCAATTACTTTCAAGAAAATATTTTTGGATAGGGGCTTTCCAAGACGTGGAAAATTTTTGTAAGTTTTGTAATCAATGCTTATTAGTAAAACACAAAAATATACCACCAGCCAGACTTCAGGCTATGCCAGAAATATTAAAACCAGGAATATATTTACAACTGGATTGCGTAGGAAAACTACCGCGCAGTAATGGAGGAAATAATTTTGTAATTACAATTGTAGACATGTTTTCACGATACTTTGAGGCCTATGCAGTCAGAGACATTACTGCTAAAACAATAGTGAATAAGCTAACAAACTTCGTGACAACTTATGGAGTTCCAATTATTATTCAAAGCGATAATGCTCAAATTTTTAAAAGTAAAGAATACATAGATTTTACAAATGCATTAAATATTGAAAGGCGATACAGTTCGGTTTATTTCCCAAGTTCTTTAGGTCGTTGTGAAAGAATACACAGAGACATGAAACAATGTATAATGTGTTTGTCAAAGACTACGTTTGAATGGGATGAATCTTTAAAATGGTTTAAGTTTTATGTGAATAACACTATTAACAGTAATACAGGATTTGAGCCTTCATTCCTGTTCTATCTTAGAGATTTATCATTGCCATTTGAAAATATTAAACAAATAAACATACCAAGTAAGGAAGAAATAGATATAATGTATAGTGATGTAAATAATTATAAAAATTATGTGGCACAGCATTTAAAAAATATAGATAAAGTCGTGAAAGACGCATCGGAACAACAAAAGCTGATAAATGACAAACAAATAAAGAAATATAAAATAGTGAGAAAAAACGATATATTGATAGGAGCGACAGTGTACCTAAAAAAGTTCCTAAAACCAAGGGTATTAGAGGATCGATATGATGGACCATTTAGAATTACGAAATTAGTCCGAAATAATAATGTTATAATATGTCTTAAAAGTGATGAAAATAAAACTTATAAAGTGCACATAAATAAACTATACATGGCAGCGGAGCGAAAACAATATTTGAAAGATAGTGACGAAAGCGAATCAAACCACACACACACACAGGACAAAGAAAAAAATCAAAATGAGAAAGTGATTAGAAATAATGATCAAAGTCAGATTAAGGAAGGGAAGGTCACTAAAGAAAAGCAATTAAACTGTGAAAATAACAGAAATGATGATGAGGTTTGTTATAATGCCAGTGGGTATAATTTTCGCCCTCGAATTGTTGTAAATAGTAATTTCATAAAACAAAGAATATGAAAAATATGTAAAAAGTTTGTAATTAATGTCATAAATAGAAAGTGATAATTGAGTGTATATGTATATGTTCTTATGTTTTAAATTGTGGATATAAGTATATTTCAAAAAGTATGTTATGTATTTCTGACATTACATATATGGCAAGTTAAAAAAAAAAAAAAAAAAAAAAGTGAAATAACAAAGTAATTTATAAATAATATGGTGGTATGGAATTCAACCATAACCAAGAATCGGAAGTTGATAGTTGCACTACTACAATATGTTACAAAATGAAACGATAACAAGAAAATGTATAATAATAATAAAGTAATGAATGCTGTTATGTAATGATATGTCGTATGTAAATAATTATGTAAAAGGAGAAATGAAAATTATGCATTGCAAATAATATATATCAAAATTTACAATTTAATAATAATGTGAATGTTGGTAATCCTCATGTAATTTATGGTACATTATGTCAATTATGAATAATGGACTAACTTGACAGGGAACTATCAAGAAACTACAAAGAACTATCAAAGCTATGAGTTGTACGAGGCTAAAAAGTGGAACTCAGCCTTTCTCACGATGGATGAACTTATGTGTTTGCGAGGAACCATTGTGAACTTAATTTCTTACCACTGGGGTGAAACTGTGGGAGAGTAACTTTTGGACTTTTTTTTTCGCGGGGGGGTGAGAATGTAATGCCAGAAATGTAAAGTAATAAATATTTGGAAGGATTAAAAAATAATGGAACCAGGAATGCGGGCGGATTATCCCCACGCTAAGCAGATGGGCGATAATATACAGGTGGCCCCATATCTTACATACCACGCCCATGTTTACATACCACGTTAAGCCGTTTGGCGGCAACCGAGACGGCGACGCCATGTCTACGGATTAGCCCTCAGCTCTACATTTTAGCACGTGGACCGCCGACCGAAAAAGGGATATAAATGAGAGTTGCTCGAAGTGGGAGTCAGAATTGGTCAAGGCAGGCTGTTGGAGTTAGACTAGTCAAGAAGAAGCGACGGTAGCAGAGTTAAGAGTTGTGTGTGCGTCTCTGATATACGAATTCGAAGGAGAGCTCATGTTCATCTGGTATTGCAAGTGTAAAGTGTGACAAAGCATCGGTGTTACCCAAGTTATATGAAAGAAGATCAGGTACCGTACAATTAAACTATATGAGGATAACCTCTTTGTCTAAATTTGGGTTTTTAAGGAAAAGCTAATTAATGCATCCCACCACGTGCTCCAACCAAATATCAATTCATCTGGCATTACACCCCCCGAACTACCATTGAGATGTATTCCACTATTGTGATATTTATTTAATTTGTAAAACTAAAGAGTGTAAATTGAGTATGTGATAAATAAATGTTTGTTCCTTTACTATTAACCTTAATTTTTAGTTTGTTAACTTAGTATCCCGTTAAGCACAGAAATAGGTGGGTTTTGCGGCCACCAACGCAATGTACACAGCAGTAAGTTTTAGAACAGATTACATGTATAATTAATATACTAATAAATAATTAATTTAATGTAAAATGCATTTTTGAATATATTAATTTTAATCAACAAAATTAATAATCGGCACAGGCCCCATGATAAATGTTTGTAGAGGAAGACCATGATAAAAGTTTGTAAAGGGGACCCATGATAAATGTTTGTAAAGGGAGCCCATGATAAAAGCTTGTAAAGAGGGATCATGATAAAAGTTTGTAGAGAGAGCCTATGATAAAAGTTTGTAAAGGGATCCATGATAAATATTTGTAAAGGAAGCCTGAGATAAAAGTTTGTAAAAGGGGTCCATGATAAAAGTTTGCAGAGGAGACCCATCATAAAAGTTTTAAAGTGTCCCACAATTTGTATGAGCGCCCCTGCTCCTTGGAGGAGTTCCCATCCCCCTGCATATGCCACAGTTGTTCAGTACTGTGTTGTATAACTAATTTTCAGCATTTACTAATTATCTTAGTTATTAAGTAGACAAAAATCTCGAATGATATGATATAGAAAATTGAAAGGGGTGAAGAACCTTCGAACAACAAAGAGTTAAGATATACGATGAAAATGAGAATTTTTCCAGAGCTAAATTAAAATTTGCTTAGCCATAGGTAACATCATGATCGTTATCAATTAATTTTCATTTTCATATTTCATTTCGAACACTTGATTAAAATTCCAAAAATGATCAAAAATTAATACCTATACATCATTTCAAATAATGGTTCCTAATAAAGGACCATTTTTTCAGTCTTTTCTAGAACTTCCTCCACCTGGCATATTAGAATTTAACTTCGACTCCCGTGGAGTAGAGAGAGATTCAACAAAAGATAAAGCAAAGAACGTCTTTGGGTATAATCAATTATTTTCCGAAGATGTGGTCAACAATCATCTTACGGGAAAAGAGCATATAATGAAACGTTCTCCTGCTCATAAAAAGCAAGCAAACAAATTGTTCACACCCTCAGGCAACCACTATGTGAATCCCTACAATTGAAGCTGTTTTCTTTGGAAATTCTTCCAGAAAAAAATTGTTCACTGCACAATGAGAAACTCTCAATAACTGCAAAAGATACAGTTGTGATCTTTAGAATATTTGGGGTCTCAGTCCACCTTGAAAAATTATTGAGGGGGCTCGAGCCCCATGGGCCCATACAACTCTACGGCTATGGTTATGGACGCCCATGGCAAGGACATCCATAGAACTTTTTTCAAGAAGGGCATACTCAAGGATGTGAAATACAATATTTACTAGCTTAATACCCACATTCGTGACCTTGAATGTCCACATGACTGTAAGTGCCCCTCGGGTTACCTTATGGGCGCCCATGTCAAGAGCATCAATGGAACTTTTTGCAGCGGGTGCAAACTCGGTATGAGACGCACAATATCGACTAGCTTGATACCCACATTCGTGACCTTGAATGTCCACATACTGTAAGTGCCCCCTAGGGTTACCTTATGGGCGCCCATGTCAAGAGCATCAATGGAACTTTTCCAGCGGGTGCAAACTCGGGATGAGACTCACAATATCGACTAGCTTGATACCTGCATTTGTAACTTTGAACGTCCATGGAGAAGGCAAGTGTCCCTTGCGCTACCCAATGGGCGTCCATGGCAAAGGCGCCCATAGAACTTATTCCTGCGGACTCAAATTAGAGGACGAGAGAGATACAATACCGATTAACTTGATACCTACATTTGTAAATTTCCATATCCTCTATGGGCGCCCATAGCAAAACTGTCCATAGAATCTTTTCCAAGGAGGGCACACTCAAGAATGAGATGTACGATATCTACTAGCTTAATAGCTGACTTTGTGACCTTGAATGCCCACAGGAGGGCAAGTGCCTCTTCGAGTTCCCTATGGGCACCCATAGAACTTTTCCAGGAGGTAAACTGTAGGATGAGACTTACAATATCGATTAGCTTGATACCTATATTTATGACCTTGAACGTCCACTTGATGGCAAGTCCCCCTTCGCTATCCCCTATGGGCTCCCACGGCAAGAGCGTTTACAGAACTTATTCCAGCGAAGGCACATTCAAGGGAGCAACGTACAATACCAACTGGTTTGATACATACATTTGTGACTTTCAACATCCCCTATGGACGCCCATGGCAAGGGCCTCAACAGAACTTTTCCATGGAGGGCATACTCAAGGATGTGAGGTACAATATCTACTAGCTTGATACCCACATTTGTGACTTTGAATATCCACAGGACTGTAAGTGCCTCTCGGGTTACCCTATAGGCGTCCATGTCAAGAGCATCAATGGAACTTATTCCACCGGATGTAAACTCAGGAATGAGACGTACAATATCAGCTAGCTTGAAACCTACATTTGTAACTTTGAACGTCCATGGTGAAGGTATGGGCGCCCATGGCAAAGGCGTCAACCCACCTTTTTCAAGGCGGACATACTCAAGGATGTGAAGTACAATATCTACTAGCTTGTTACCCACATTCGTGAACTTGAATATCCACAGGACTGTAAGTGCCTCCTCGGGTTACCCTATAGGCTCCCATACAAGAGCATCAATGGAACTTATTCCTGCGGGTGCAAACTCAGGGATGAGACGCACAATATCGATTGGCTTGATACCTACATTTATAACTTTGAACGTCCACGATGAAGGCAAGTGCCTCCATGCACTACCCAATGGGCGGCCATAGAACTTATTCCTGCGGGCTCAAATTTGAGGGCGAGAGATACAATACCGACTAGTTTGATACTTACATTTGTAAATTTCCATATCCTTTATGGGCGCCCATAGCAAAGCTGTCCATAGAATATTTTCCAAGGAGGACACACTCAAGAATGTGATAAATGTACGATATCTACTAGCTTGATAGCTACTTTTGTAGTCTTGAAAGTCCACAGGAGTGTAAGTGCCCCTTAGCGTTCCCCTATGGGCGCCCATAGAAATTTTCTGGGAAGTAAACTGAAGGATGAGACGTACAATATTGACTAGCTTCATACCGGCATTTTTTTTACCTTGAACGTCCACTTGATGGCAAGTCCCCCCTCGCGATCCCCTATGTGCGCCCATGGCAAGAGCGCTTGCAGAGCTTATTCCAGCAGTGGCACATTCAAGGAAGCGACGTACAATACCAACTGGCTTGATACATACATTTGTGACTTTCGACATCCCCTATAAGCGCCCATGGCAAGGGCGTCAATAGGATTTTTTCAATGAGGGAATACTCAAAGATAAAACGTACAATACCTACTGGCTTGACACCGACATTCGTGACCTTGATTTTTCACGGGAGGACAAGTGGCCCCTTGTGCTCCCCTATAGGCGCCCATGACAAGGGCGCCAATAGAACTTTTTCCAACGGGGACAAACTCAAGGATGTGACGTAAAGTATTGATTAGATTGATACCTATATTTGAGACTTTCGACGTCTCCCATGGGCGCCCATGGCATGTGTTGAAGACCCAGACCGTCCGACTCGTCCAGAGGACTTAGAGTAACTAGTTGGACGGCCGGGAAGGGCCCATGGCATGTGTGGAATGTTTCAGCTTTTTATGTCACGGAGATTTTTCAAAGACTCTATTTTCCACCCAAGCGGAAATCGAAATTTCAGGTCCATTAGGTTCTGTCCCGAGGTCAATAGTATAAGCAGAAAACCCTTGCAATGGGCACCCATAGGGGAGGGCAAGGGGCACTTATACTCTCCTCTGGACATTCAAGGTCTCAAATGTAGGTATCAAGGTAGTCGATACTATGCGTATCATTCTTGAGTTCCTCTAGCAAAGTGCTATGGTCGCCCATGCTTATAGCATCGACAACGGTACAGAACCTAATGGAGGTCGATACTCCTATTTCACTTCCAAGTGCAGATAAAATGTGTGGGGGTGTAAAAAGTCATTGCGACATAGGAAGCTGAAACTTTGCACATTTATACTGTCATGGACTGCCATAAAAGAGGGCAAGGGTGCAGTTACTCTCCCTGGGTATTCAAGGTCACAAATGCAGTTATCAAGCTAGTCGATATTGTACTTCTCATCCTTGAGTTTGTAATCCCTGGAAAAGTTGATGTTGCATGGGCGTTCATAGGGGAGAGCAAGGGAGCACTTACCCTCCTCTGGACTTTCAAGATCACAAATTTAGGTCAATATTGTACGTCTCATCCTAGAGTTTATCGCCAATGGAAATAGTTCTATGGGTGGGTGTGCAATGAACGCCCATAAGGGAACGCAAGGGGAACTTGCCCTCCCGTGGACGTTTAAGTTTATTATAGGTCTTAAACTAAGCGATACTAAACTCCTCATCTTTGAATTTGTCGCCGCTGGAATTAGTTCCATGTCTTTACCATGGGCGGCCATAAGGGGACGCAAGCGAGAACTTACCTTGTCGTTGACGTTTAAGGTTACAAATATAGTCCACAAGCTAGTAGATATTGAAAGCCTCATCCTTAAGTTTGCCCTCCTGGAAAATATTACATGGGCGCCCATGGAGGGCAAGGGTGACACTTGCCCTCCCATAGACGTTCAAGATTAGACATGTATGTCTCAAGCTAAGCGATATTGAACGCCTCAACCATTAGTTTGTCCACCATGGGAAAGTTCTATTGGAGCCGATAGGAGATGGAAAGGGGTGCACTTGCTCTCCGCTGGGACATTCAAGTTCACAAATGTAGATTTCAAGCTAATCGATATTGTAGGCATCATGATATAGTTTGCAACCCTAGAAAATTTCTGTGTGTCTTTGGCATGGGCGCCCATAGGGGAGCGCAATTGGGACACTTACTCTCCCCTGACGTTCAAGGTCACAAATATAGACATTAAGCTAGTCGATTTTTGACGTGTTATTTTTTAGTTTGACCACCCCAGGAAAAAGTTTTATTAGCGCCCTTTAAGACCCCCTCAAGCAATTACTGTACTATATTTTTAACACTCTCTCACCTGTGTTCGAAGCAGGTTAATTGCAAAATATCAAACCTAATTCTAATTTTTCCCAGACTACATCTACATGTAGAACTTCATGGCTATACGTACTGAATCTTTCTCTTTTTAAAATATTTAATTTCGAATAATTAATGTTTTAATTACATTGATTACAAAATATTCTACATGTTCCTAATTTTTTGCAGAATGCATCGACATATAAATTGTCATAGTAATCCGTGCAGTCGCACCTCACAGACACACACGCTCTGATGGAAATATTTCCAAAAATGTTAGAAATGTTTCATGATGTCCTTAAATATATTTTTCATCTAAATATCGAATTAAATGTTTCAAGAACTTTATACAATAGTATGAAAAAGTAATAAAATTATTTTTTAATTTGGCCAACATTGAATTTATTTAATTCTAAGATATAATGTATTTTAAACGTAACTAAATTGCTTACTTGAAAATTATATATCCATATAAGGGAGAAAAATAATTGCAAGACTTTCTTGCACTGTTCGTGCGACTTGGGCATTATGACAAAAAATATAATCAACAAAATAATAAAGTTCAATTGTAATTTTTACAATTGAAGCAGAAGTAACTCGTAATACTAGTTTGATAGTCTGAAAAAGACTTTAAATAGAAAAAAATAGAAAATAAATAATATAATAGAAAAAAAAAGAATAGAAAATAATGATAATAAAATAAAATTTTAATAGAAAACATATATATAGGGAGTTTTCATTGGTATCACGTTGCTCCTAGGCAACGAGTAAGCAGTTTCGTGTCGGCGAACAAGCAAACGTAATGGCTGCATTGGCTACTACGGCAAAGATTTACAATTTATGTTGTTTTTCATCTAATGAGAGAAAATTACAAACGAATTCTTATATTTTGCGTTGCTGGGGATCTTTCCGCTATAGATCGCAAACTTTGTGGTAAAAGCATTGATATTTATGGCCGAAAATTAGTAAAGAACATTGGCATAGCTAGTGTGATTGCATTTAAATGGAAACTTGGCTTTGATCTATAGCGCAAATGTAAACTTTAAGTTATTTTGTTTAAAAAAACATTGATGAACATTTTGATAGCATGTGCTACAATATAAAATTTAAGAACTCAAATCAGTTCAAAGTGATATATTTATTTATCTATCAATCTATTTAATAGTTTTATCTGACCTGAAATAAGAATTACGGCTAATTGTAACAGAAGAAATAAATTCATACATTTTTCGGTAATTGGATACTCTTTAAAAACACATATAGCACTGCTATATTTTATACATTTAATGAAGTGCTAATAGTACTTCGCTTAAAGTATACACCGATATTATTACCGTATTACTTTTTCCGTGAAAATTAAAAAGATTATGTTACAAGATAAATAAATTTAAAATGATAATATAATACTTTACTCACTTTTGATAGAATGTAATCTGCAGGCGCGACTTCACTACTTCGTTTTAGGGTCAGTTCTTCAATTCTGCTACCATTTTTGATGACGATTCTTGGAAATCGGTAAAATGATATACCAGGCCTGTGCGTTTACAGCATCCCAAAATTGCACACAAAATCATACTTATTCATTACTTTGCCTATTACGCTTACAGGACTGTACTACTAAACCTATGCTACTCTCGGTTTGCTATTGGCGAACATGCTCGCCAGTAAACAACGTGTTTAGTTCGTTACGTCACATGAATAATCCCTATAAGATTTCAATATCAAAATCGCGCATAGATGAATTTCCGCCTGAAGAGACCAAAGACAACTTCAGTGCAGAAACTATTCTGCACTCTCCTCCTTCAGAACCCTCAACTAGCACGGTCTGCCCTGAGCTAGAACCCTTTTCAGTCATATATGAAAGGTATAGGAAAAGAAAACTTGAGGAGAAAGAAAAAGAAACCAGTGAATTTAGACTCACAGAGAACCAAAATAAACCTTATTTTGCAAAGAGCTCCAACTCCACTGTCAAAAAAGCTAAGCCCACCTCCTCTCCTTATGCTCTGCCTTCTGTTGAAAATAACCAGCATGCTTCACCAACTCCTGTAGCTCTCCCACCTAAAAATCAAACTAAATCAACTAATGATTCTATAGCAAACAATAATACTAAATCAAATAACAAAACTAGTAAATCCAATCAAAACAACCAATCATATAATCAAACTAACCAACAAAATCTGCCATCCCCCACCCTCCCAATGGAAGTTGTGGACATTCACGAGGAAGCAAAAAGTCCGCCCTCCCTCGGAGGAATCAGTGAAATTATGAATTTAATTACTACAATTCAAAAAATATTCTCAAAATTCAATATTCAGGACATAACAAGTAAAATCACAATAGTTATCACCGATATGGAAAAAGTTGAAGTTCCCTCAACAAACTACTTGTATTTATCCATGCTATTGAATCTATCTTCGGTTCCCAGAAAAATCCTTCCAATTATGAATAGGCACCCATCCAAATTAAATATAGTTTGTTGGAATGCTAACGGCTTATGTAATAAAATCGACGACCTAAGAAATCACTTAACTAACAACCCCGCTGACATCATTCTGATACAGGAACTCAAAACAAAACGCCCAGACCGTTTCAAAATTCAAAACTTTACTCTCTACTATACACTAAGACACAGCGCCACTGGTCAGCCACTAAGCTATGGCGGAACAGCAGTTCACATCAAAAATCACATCCCGCACACACATTTCCCAAGTTCAAACACACATCGTCTTGAAAACACATTGGTGGAAATCCTACTTCCTAGGCAGCAAAACTCATCATTGGCTCCATTTACAACAGAATTAACTCCCCCGACCCCCTTTATAACGATCTAGACCTCATACTTAAGCCCCCATCTCCTACTATCCTAGCCGGTGACTTCAATGCGCACCATCCAAGATGGAATGCACGCAGGACTAGCCGGGTAGGAAGAGAACTTAACAACTTTTGTTTTGATAATAATTTAGACATTAATTTTTCTCCCCTCCCCACCAGACATAGTAATCACACCAACCCTACTACCATTGATTTTGCCCTATTAAAAAATTGTCCCTTCCCAGCCTCTGTAAATGTACTTAATATTTTTACCTTGGACCATCTACCAATCTTATTAACGCTGCATCTAAATACCCCTCTTCCCGCCCCTCTCTCCCTATTAAAGTTAACTGGAAAATTTTTGTTAAACTTCTAAACCAGTGCCCCATCCTCTTCATAACCATCACTTCCACCAATGATGTTGACAGGGCGATCAAAACATTAACCCAAAAATTTAGCTCAGCACTCTCCGACAGCACCTCTACTTACATTCCACAACTCTACCAAAAAGTCCCATATTCTATCACTAGTCAAATTAATCTCAGAAACCGGGCCCGCCAACACTAGCAACACACAAGAAATCCTGTCCACAGAACTAGATACAATCACCTGACGGCACAAATAAAACTTTTAATCTCTAACTATAAACAAGCCAAATGGAAGCAATACTTTGAATCTCTCTCCCCTACTGATCATTCACTTTAGGACTTCTTAAAACGCATTTGTAAAAAGCACAAAAATATTCCTTTACTCACTCACAATAATACCACTGCTTACACGGAACAAGACAAAGCTAATCTACTCGCTGATGTATAAGAAAAACAATTTACACCACACGAAGATATTTTCTGTCCAAATTTCATGGAGGAAGCCGAGGATAGCGTGAAGCAGTTTCTTAATTTTCTAAATACTTCCTCCTTCCCCACATTTCCCCCACTGACATAGTTAAATACATCAACACTCTCAAAAATATGAAAAGCCCTGGCCCTGACAATATTTCAAACAAAGGTCTTAAATCCTGCACTATTAATATAATCTTTTACATTACTCTTTTAACCAATTTTATTTTCGATCTCAATTATTTCCCCTCGACTGGAAGCACGCCGCCATTGTTCCAATCCTTAAACCAAATGAAAATATAAACTCCCCCAAAAGTTATCGCCCCACAAGCCTGCTGTCCTTTCTTGACAAACTGGCTGAACATTTTATCGCCATCCAAATCAGCAATTTCCTTGCTAATAACAACATTCTCATCCCAGAGTAATTTGGTTTTAGACCGTTCCACTCTACAACACACTAATTGCTCCGCGTGGTGGAGTATATCTCTGATGGACTCCAAAACCGGTCGGCAGTTGGAGGTATACTTATTGACGTCGCTAAGGCCTTCGATAGGGTGTGGTTCATCGGACTCATGTACAAACTCATTCAATTCCGTATGCCACACTCTCTTACCCATATTTTATATTCCTACCTCAGTGACAGAACCTTTTACATCCGTCTGAACAAGACACACTCACACAACAAACATATCCTGTCTGGAGTTCCCCAGGACAGTAAACTTGATCCCATTCTTTTTAACATTTACATAAACGACATCCCTAGAACCAACAACACTATACTTTGTTTGTATGCGGACGACACTGCTATTCTTTCCACACACCACAACACCAACTACCTACACCGATACTTGCAACATCACATCGACACCCTCGAACCCTGGTTAGAGAAATACCGCATCAAAAGAAACCCTAACAAATGTCAAACAGTATTTTTCTCACATCAACGCTTTCCGCCCCAACCAATCATAATTGACGATCAGCCAGTTTGCTTTGAGACGATATGTAAATATCTCGGTGTCACTCTTGATAGCAGACTAACATGGAAACCCCACACTGCAAAACTCAAAGATAAAATAAACTTTGTAAAAGCAGAACTGAGCTCCCTCCTGTATTCGAATAATGTCAGCATTGAAAACAAAATCTTACCTTACAAATCAGTTATTCGCCCCATCATTCTCTATGCCTCCCTAATTTGGTGATATGCTGCGAAATCTAATGTTGTTGTTGTTGAGACCCAGACCGTCCGACTACCAGAGCGAAATCTAATGTAAAAAAAGTCCAAATCATTGAGAACAAAATCCTATGTTCTATCAGAAAAGCCCTAAGATACTTGAAAAACTTTGTAATACATCGCGATTTCAAAATTAAAACTATTAAGCAAGAGATGCGAAAACTCTCTAACAATTTCTATGATAACCTCGCTAGGATCCCCAACGAACTGATCTATAATATGATCGACTACGACTTCCGTGAATTTCCCAAAAAACTTAGAGCTATCGTAAATCCCGATTTAGACGCCCCATGCTGATTCCCGACTGAATCTCTTCAGCATCCCAGTGAAGGATATTCGCCTGTTCCCCCACCCACCTTATCTTCAAACCGCTACAATAAGTCCATTGCTTACAGCATTATTTACAGGTACAACATTCTTTACAGGATTAGGTTCAGTGGAAGACTGTGACCCACATATATGCTACCTGACTAGGGACACGGAGCTCTGCTCCAGGCGCCTTGTTATTGACAAATTACTGGCCGGCTGGAGACCAAAAAACACTTGTCATTCCTTTATGGCCTTAGAAAGTCTCTCTAGCAAGGTAACTAGAAAGCCTTGTTCACGTCCATACATCTACGTGACGTCAGACAAAAATTACTGAAATTCAGGATCAAGGTAAGTATCACGTGGTATTTTTCCTCTAGTTTATTGCGCTTACCAGATGCACTGGACATCAGGAGCATGAATCGAATGAGCAACAATTTCAGTCGTATAAATAAATACTCGAATATTCTTATGTGTTCGTTGTATTTATGTTGCTATGCGTAAATAATACTTATACTTAGTTTCATTAAATAATTACGTCTGAATCTTATTAAACTGATAAAACATAAATATCATATTTTTTAACCATGAGCGAAACATTATTTTCTTCTGAAGAGGTATGATCTTTTCTAGTTTACCACATCAAAACCATTCTTAATTTTCTTTCTGCTTTATTTACAGACTGATCACCCCATTTTCTTTTTCCAAAACATATACTAATATTTTTGGTTTCATGATGTGTGATTTTATGAATAAATAATTTTTTTTAAATTCTATTTCGACATATATGCAAGGCAAAAAATGAACTAAACGTATTACTGGACATAATTTTTTGTAAGTAAATATTAATTTGTAACGTCCATCTCGCTACAATAGGAGATAAAGGGATTCGCTGCATGTTTTACGCTTCTGTTTCATTAAGGTCTTTAAATAAAAAATATATATTTATATATATTTGAATTTAGGACCTCAGATTCGATATATTTCAAAAGTATCAGTAAAAATAATTGTATAGTTAACTTTAAAATAGCAAGTTTAATTCTTAAATGTGAAAAATAACCTGTTTTTACTATCTTAGCTGTCCTTGCCTCAAATGAGTTCTTTTTAGAAATTTAAATACCCCTACTTTTGTTATATGTGGCTATTTTGGCAAAATTAAGTGTGAACTGCAAGAAATTGTAAGCTGATAGTTAAGAATTAATGTATCAATGAAGTATGAACTATAGTGTAGCTAAAATTTCAACAAAGTCTAAAGCCAAAGATTTAAGAAAAATTAATTTAATGCAACACATTGTAGAAATAAAACATAACTAAGGGTCATTTGTATGCTACATATTTTCTAGCTTTTCTTGAAGAATGCTGGATACTTCCTTATTATAGCGGCTTCCGAGGATGAATCGCCAAGTGACCGAGATGTATCACCAAGGTAGGTTGTAAAATTTTGCCAAACGTTTGCAGTCTTAAAGAAACAGCATGTGTTTATATTATCGCTACGGACTTTGGCAAAATCGTAACAATGACCTTGGCGTAATCGTAATTGTGGGGCCGATATAATAAGGAAGTACCGAATGCTGTTGTGTTTGCTATAAATTCTATCTGAAGTTTACAAAAACATCATTTTCTAAATGTTTAATAGTATTTGTTGGCATTTTCTTGACTTTTAAAAAAATTCCAAAGCACTTTTATTGTCTTCACGTTTTTTTTTATGGAAGAAGGGTGCTCGGAGACTTAATTTAATGAAAGAAATTTATCACCTCATTGTCAATGTTCAGTAAATCACTTATTTATTACCCAGGCCTTCCAGCTGACCCAAAGAGTGTAGAGCAGTTACAAGGGACAGATGGCAGTAAGTCACTTGTAAGATCCTTTTCGGACATTTCGTCAGCAGAGTTTCTCCCAGACACTTTTGGAAGGGCGCAGCACCCTGCCTGCCCTTTTGTTACCAGAGCAGCGCCCTCCCTGCCTTTTTGTTAGCAGATCAGATCCTCTGCTTAGCCTTTTGTTAAGAGAGCAATGCCTGTCAAACGAAAATCAACCAGTTTTTGTATGACCTGAGATAAGTCCTAGAACCCTTTCTCTACGTTCATTACAGTAAATTTTGATCATGTGTCCCCGCTCCCTCCTCTTTCAAAGAAAAAAAAGAGTGATCTAGTGCCAATAAAAAGAGGATTGACAGCCCCATATTAAACTTTCCTCCACTAAAAGAAACAAACTGGAAAGGGGAATATTAAGCATGTACATTCCTTCTTCCATCTGATAAAAACTTTCAAAACGGTTTTCTTTTTCAACTTAAATTTTGTTAAATTATTCCATGTTGGATATGCATTTAAGCTATAAAGTTCTGTAAATGTAAACCCTGTAAGCATATTTGCTCTAAAACAAATATTTAAAAATATAGATTTCCATTCTAGGGTTCTTTGTTCCATTGATTCCGCCGATTCAGTTAAAACAGAGGATGATAGAAAGGGTGGAGGAGAAAAGTTGTTAGATTAGCGCGGGGATTTTAGCCAGCTTGAATGAAATATGGGATAACTTATTTTCTTTATATTGTTTACTAATTACCTACCAGCCTAGTCGCTTTTTGAAAATTCTTTTAATATGCTTTCTTGCTGTAGACTGAGTATCTTCGCTATGCTCGAAAGTCACGGCTAAGGGTACTCTCATTTGTAGTTCGTGTAATAGCTATCGACTGTCAAAAACCCAGACCGTCCGGCTCATCTGTGGACATAGAGCAGCAATTTGGGCAGCCGGATAGCTATTGACTGCGTATTTGTCCATAGCCGCCCTTAGAGAGGATCGGACACCACTTAAGTGGTGGGACGCGGACTCCCCAACAATTTTTGAGGGAGGAGAAGACATGAAAAATGTACAAAAGAGGAAAATGAAATATGAAGAGGAACCCAGGAATTTGTATGGGCGGCCCTGATCTGACCACTACACGTTATATACAATGTAATGAACATTCTGCTCCATGCAATAATGAAACGCGGACATATTTAATTCGCTTAGCGGATTTACTTCCAATGCAGGTCATGCAATAGCTATCTATTACCTGTGTATCTGACCGCGGCCACCCATAAGGAGGGTCGGACACCACTTAAGTGGTGGGGCCCCCAGTAATTTTTTGAGGGAGGAGAAGACATGCAGAATGCACAAGAAGAAAACGAAATATGAAGGGTAATCCAGAAATTTGTATGAGCGGTCCTGACACGACTACTACGCAGACGGATGCAGTATGTATTATATATGATAACTCCGCTCCATGCAATAACGATTCGATATATTTAATTCGCGCAGCAGATTTACAAAAGTAAGCACCTTCTTTTAACGCGTATATGCAATCTGCATACAATGCATGCAGTAACGATACATACCCTGTACAGATGCATGCAAATCGTGTGACATTATGTTATGAATATGCACACTATGCAGGCTTATGAATTAACAGATTAGCCCGTTGCACGACATCTGCATAGCAGATTTGAAACACAAAATAAATCCCCTTATATTAGCGGACTCGTCTTTGACCCGCTCCACAGACACATGCAATAATAATAATAATCAAGCTCATTTAATAATGACGTGCCCACTTTAGGAATGTATGCAGTAGTTGTCGTTCGCGTACTCAGCCGATTAAAACATCTAATAGCCCCTGAAGGAAAAGGGTACATTCTTGGGTACAAAAAAGTTGTTATAGCCTAATTTGTCTTTAAAAAGAATGTTCTGTGGGTAACGGTCAATTTTTGCTCTTCAAATCAATGTTCCATAAGATCATTGTAATGAGACTTTTACTTTTTTGTAGCCATTATATCAATAGTAAAATATAATTACACCTACGGAAGAACTGCTGGAACCTTCTCAATTGGTTGTTATATCGTGGTGTGTTACCAAATAGAGAGTCACTATAAGGCAAGAAAATTTGATATGCACAATTTTTTATCATCCTGTATGTTAATTAATAGAACAAACTCATCTGGTAGGAATCATTACATTGGACATTGGTGGAGCTTTGTCTGTTTGTGCTCCCTTCCCCTACACACACACACACACACACTGTTTAACATATGCCCCTTTACTTCCCTCATCCATTTAGCCCCAGTGATGGCATCAGGCTTACTACAACCTGGAACCCTTAAGTTTCTAAACACGTAGCTCCTTTGACAGTATTCTGGAACCCTTGAAAAATGATGACAAATATATTAAATTTTAATTAAAATTATAAATGCAAATGTATCAAATTCTAATATATATGCTTTCCAAATGTTTTTCTAATGAGCCTAAATAAATAATGTTTTATTAGTGGTATTTAGAAAATATACTTTCATTTCATTATTAATATATTTAAAAAATAATGTTCATGTATAAAAAACAAAATAAATATAAAAATATTAGTAGATATAAACTGATTGCAAAAATGGAAAAAAAATTAACATTAAAACGAAATATACTGATGATTGTGTACTATATGCAAATTTCTGCGATATTACTAAAATCACTTTTAGAAATTACTAACTAATAACGAAATAAATTAAAAACCCATAAATATACTACAAGGGAGTTTGACCTGAAAAGGCCGGATTTTTCAGTTAAAAATAGCTTTTTTTTTTTTTTTTCTGAGACTTACAAAAATTGTGACTTTCCCAATAAAATGACAAGTTGGCTGTCATGGTTTAATATTTAAATTGTATTTTATTGTTGGTAATTTCTTTTTCTTTGAATTTTGACTAAGAATAACTGACATTAATTTCAGTGATTGATTAAAGAATGCAAAATTCAATATTTGGTAACAAAGTTTTAGTGGAGTGAATTCATATTTTGCAGATATCATGATTTAATGAAATTTTGTACCTTTTCCAGGAAATTTTTATTAATTACGCACAACATTGCAAATCTTGCATGTTACATTGGTATCATAGGCATGTCTATAGAGGTCAATACAATTTTTTTAGGATGAAAAACAGGATTTTTTTTAGTAAATATTGAGTTCCCAGAACAAAGCATTATGAGACAGAGTGAATCTGGAAAAATTGGAACTGTCGGTAGCATTGTGTATGTAAGTTTGAAACTTGTTATTCAGCTGATGCATTTGCAAATCAGGTTCTACTACGGTAGAAGAACTGGCTCTCACACAGACTTTTCCTTTGTTGTCTGCAACATGGTGTTTGTCGGGAATTGGGGAAATGTTTTTAGTGGAATCCGGAAACATTTTTTCACATGTTGGTTCTTCGGCCAACGGCCGTACCATGCTGAAAACACCGGTTCTCGTTAGATCACCGAAGTCAAGCAGCATCGGGTGCAGTTAGTACTTGGGTGGGTGACCACCTGGGAACACCGCGTGCTGTTGGCACATTTCGGGCAGGGTAGCCCAGTGGTTTGCGCGCTGGATTTGCACGCTGCCACAACTGCTGCCGTGTTCATGCGGAGTACGATCACTTTAAACATGTGGGTCCGTAAGTCCTTCCGAGAGGTTGGTGGTAGGGGAAGGAGGGTACGGTCCCTGTGGATGCCTCCCCCACTGGGTTCCGGTCTAAATTGGGTGGCACTTCCCGGCCGTCCAAACTGTTACCTTACACCTTTCTGCTAGATCAGACGGTCTGGGTCTCAACAACAACAACATGTTGGTTCTTGCACAGATTTTTGTGTTGTTTAAGGTACAGCAAGTTTTAGAAATCGTGGAAATTTTTTTGCAAAAATTGAAAACATTTTTGCGTGTCACACAAAATGCATGCTTTAAAATTTTATGCATCCTTTTTCATTTTTTGGGTATTTAACAAGCTATAACATGTCAGTGGCATTACTGAGTCCCCATGTTATCATATCACTTCACTGTTAAGAAATTACTACTTTTTAAATGTAGATGATTTTATTATTTTTTTTATGCATAAAATATTGTTTTAATATAAAATGTTAGATACTTAATTAATATTTTAATTTTTAAAAATGAATCTTGAACAGTCTGCTGCAGACACATGCGTCTCAACAGCAGAATGTCACTTTATCAATATTCTGTGTCTTCTCAAAAAGTGCAGTACAAAAAGACTAATGAAAAGATTGCAAGTAAAACATTCAAAAACAAAACAGGCCAAGCTACTACATTGAATGAAAAGACAAACGAGACAAGGAGATGTCTTATTATGATTGGCTGGTAGACAAAGTTGCCAAGGAAGTTTGTATGATCTATCAATAGGGTGTTATTCCATTTTTAAGTTGCTTATATCACAGACTGATAGGGAGATGTGGACAAAATGTGCAGAATTTCAGAAATAAAGCATTGGTTGAAAAATGTCGATCTTTGTAATTCTTATCCTGTCTTCGGCAATAGTTTGGAAAAAATGTAGTACAATGTATGTCTTCAGTGTTATAGAAATTAAATTGTTCCTTTCATCATTTTTTTGTTTCTTCTAATAACTAGCACTCCAACAAACTATCTTAACATTGTGCTTTCAACCTCTCCCACAGATGTGGAAGTTGTGGGTCTGTAGCTCCGCACTGACATTGGAGTGTTATTTACAGTTTCAAGTAATGATCAAATAATATTAGAAAGTGCATAAAATTTGTCCCATTGTGAGTGCCTTGACCCAAGCAGACATGCTGTGATAATCTTATAAGCTTTTATTGATAATTTATTATGTAAGATGTTACTTGAATCTAAATATTGCGAATGTGATCTTTCAGACTACCTTTCCAGTTGATGATGTTAGCAAGATTATCAAATCTGTAAGTATGATTTTTTATAATACAAATAAATTAATTTCCTCTTATTAGTAATGAAATGGTAATTAGAAATGTGTGTCCATTGTAAGGAAATTGATTAACTCATTTGACTTAGTATAACTTAAAGTTTTTACAGGCACATCATATGAGATAATATGTAAACAATGTATTTTATAATATACTCCTACTACTTAGTGGCATAGCTTGTAGAATAAATTAGACTTAAGTACTTTTAGAATTCAAATAAGTTTTATTATGCATTTTTTACTTTTCTATTTTTTATTTGTGATTTACTTTATGTGAAGTAAATATGTTCTTTAAAGTATGTAAAAAGTGTAAGTCTTCTAAGCATGTACCATCTTAGTTTATGAAAAAGAACAAAAGGTTGAACTGTTTGTATGCTAGTTTTTCCCCAGTCTTCAAAGAAGAAAAAAAAAAAAAAGCAAAAGTACTATAAATGTTCACCCTCATTTTAACATCACCCCATAAAGCTAAACATTTCTGACAGGGTTACTTCAGCAAAAGTTAAAACTCTTTAATTAATACATTTCAAACCATAAAAACATGTCAATATTTTGATAGGAAACAGTAAATTTGGGCTATTATTTATTATTTTTCTTCTTCATTCGTGCTACAGCCTACTGCAGGCCCTGATTGCTCTAGTAATATGTCTTCATCGCCTCATATTCAACGTATTAGTCTACCAATCCCGGACGCCAAACCTCTGCAGGTCCTTTCCAACCATTTTGTATCTGCCTCTTCTCCTGGATCCTTTTTAAAAAATGGCATTTTTTTATTGAGATATGCATCTAGCCATCTCTATAAGTGTCTTCTTTAAATTCTACCAGTTTTAATAACTTTAGTGATAGTGATGTATGGCTCTTTATAGAGTTTGTACAACTCATTGTTGAAATGTATGTGCCTATATTTTCATATACTAGATCAAAGATCTTTTGGAGGATTTTTCTCTCAAATATGTGTTGTTCCTTCCAATTTGTTAAGTTTCCAGAATTCGCTGCCATATAAAATAAGGAGAATCGTTTTATATATATCTAGTTTGATTTTAAGACTTATATGATACAATCTGAGTTGTATATTATATATATATATATATATTTTTTTTTTTTTTGAAGCAAATGTCCATTTAGATATTTGATTTCAAGGTCATCTGCAAAAGCCAGAACTTACAAAAACATTAAAAATTGTTCCCTTCCTTTGAATACCTGAGTTTCTGCCTATCTTTTCCAGTACAATGTTAATGAACACACATATGCACGGGCATCCCGTTGTCTCAGATTTCTTTCTGTGAGAAAGGAAGCAGATAGTTCATTCTGTATTCTACTTTCTTCACTTCATAAACATTCAAGTATAATAGTGAATATGTTCAAATATAATTTTATGCCTCAAATATAATTTAATACTTTTAAATTAAAGTTAAATATATTAATATATTTACAGAGTGCAAAGATAAATAAACATTTTAAAATAAATGAGTACCTTAAACATTTCAATTTATTTTCTTTTGCATTAGTATGAATCCATGAGTATATGGTTTGTTCCATCGTATGAGAAAAGTTTGATTTGATATCTTTCATAAGATACACATTGGATTTTTCAGCTTATAAAATTCATTTAAGACTATGAAACCATGGCTTATAAAGGCTAAGTATACATTAAATATTAATGCTGTCATTATCATAGTCAGATATATTCCCCCTTCATTAACAAAATAATTGCAACTAGAAAATGTACTTGGCATTGCCTGGGATTTAAGATTAGCTGTCCTAGCATAGCTATGTATGCACTTGCTCAACAGTTTATATAAGCAAGCATACTATTGTTAAAATGTTTTTTGGTTTTCAGGAATTCGCAGTGAGTTCTTGGTTCTTGTGTAGTTTTTATCTAAATCCGGGGCAACAACGGTACATTCTAGAAAATGTATTCGACATTGCCAGGGATTTAAGATACAAACCTTTGATTATAATCACACCAAAACTCAAAGTGAATTCTCGAAAACTAAAGCGCATTTTAACAATGCGCATGCTTATAACAACAAAAAAATCCACTATACCGATGGTGTTAAGATTAAAACTTTACAATAATATTTTGAAAAGAATCCTATATATCAGAATCTTCAATTTGGTCAATTTGAGCAATTTCTCAAAATAATGTCATTCAAATATATATATATATATATATATATATATATATGTATTGGTTGTCCAGAAACTACTTTCGTTTTTTTTTTTTTTTCCATTAAAATAAAAACAATTTTTTATACAAAGAAATAAATTTAATCAGTAATGTACTAACCTTTTGTTCAATAACCATTTGCCATCTTCCAGGCAATTTCATGATTCCACTTTCAAAGAACTTCTGAACTTTTTCTGCAAAAAAATTTTCAAAGTGGGATACTGTTATCTAAAATGAAGGTTTTACCTGACAAGGAGTTTTGCTGAGAAGTGAGAACGAAACAATTGATAGTCTAATGGTGCAATTTCAGGGCTATATAGTGGATGTGGTAACACATCCCAACCAATCTCCAATAGTTTCTGACGAGTGACTAAAGATGCATGTGGTTTGGCACTGTCATGATAGAACATAATACCTTTATGATTCACTAATTTTGGACATTTCTGTTGTAAAGCATCTTTAGTTTTGTTAGTTGTTGACAGTACACATTGAAATAGATCGTTTCGTTCCTTGGTAAAAGTTCAAAACAAACAATTCCCTTATAATCCCACTAAACTGGTAACATGACCATTTTTTGATCAATATCAGCTTTTGATGTTGTTTTGAGCTGGCTCACCAGGCATGGGCTATGATCTTTTGCATTCAATGTTACTGTAAACAATCTATTTTCATCACCAGTTATCAGTCGTTTCAAAAATGGTTCATTTTGGTAAATGTCAGTTGCTACAATGTCATGTCCAGTTACCACAATGTCATGAATTTTTCCCATATGTCAATTATATTTTATGAAAGTATATTAATATTACACATATAATCAGTTGTATTTTACAAAGTTGAATTACCCATATGTCAGTTGCCACAATTAATTCTCAAATTTTTTTTCAAATAACATTAAAATCGTATGTGTGCTACTACAGCTACCTTATGGGAAAAACTGAAAGTTGTTTTCAAACAGACCAATATATATATATATGTGTATTACAATTTAAAATTGAAGTTCTTAAGCTTCATCAATTTATTTCCATTATTTATGGTTTTTACTGATGTAAATAAATGAAAATTCAACTCATCATTGGGACACAATGACAGAAATGACAAATTTTCATTTTTTATGAAGTTAAAACAATATTTAATATTATTGAAAAATAAATTTTTGTGTAAAAATATGTTGATTCTAAACAAATACAATACAAAAAATGTCATATCTTTTATTATTATTATTTATTTTAAACTTAAAGGGCACACAAAATTGATAATTATCAGATATTCAGTCTTATAATAAATGTATTTTTATATTTCATTATAAGATTATTTACATTTTTACTGTCAATGAATATGTATACTGAAAATATAATGATTGACAATTGTTTTTCTTTAATCAGGCAGTCGAAGAAGTGATAGAAAGAAATACCTATCAGCATAATAAGGTTAAACAGTGGTGTGATAAAATAGTTGAACAAATTTTAAATAATTTGAAGGATCTAAATAAGCCATTTAAATATATTGGTAAGTCAGATATGAAATTTCTAAATATTTTTAATTGAAGAGTTACGAGACCAAATAATTTGTTAGATTCTAACCAGCTGTGGAGCCCACAGGACACAACAGCCAGTAATAACTGTTTTAGTAATCATGGCTAATAATAGTAGAATCAAAAATACTTGCTTCTGTCCTTTACTTTTGCAACTAGTAATAAAAACACAAGTAAAATATCCTTTTAGGGATGTAGCGATTTGAAACATCATTTTTAAATAAACTAGTTTTTCTTCTTTTTTTTTTTCTGATAATCACATATTTAAATCAACTTTCATTAAATATACTGAAATTTGTGATTTTAATAAAATATGAAATTGTTTATTTAATGAAAAATCATGAATATTTAACATATTTTCTTTGAAAAATGAAATGGTAATTTTTTAAAGAAATAATTTATAGATTATAAAAAATATTTAAATGAATTGATTATATTCTCACAAGCAGCAGTTATTTTCATTGTGATCTTTGTGAACAGTTTTTAAAAATAATACTCCAATGTTAATGTGAAAAATGTTGAAAATGCTAACATAGCCCTAATGCAAATAAAATTATGCATGGCAGTTTTTATTTAAATTGTAATTTTTATTTGAATACTAATCAGGGATCACATTCTATCTAAAATCCCCCCTCTCACACACACTTTTTTTTAAAGCTCCTTTCAATTCTTAAAATTGTACCTACAATTTTTTTTATCATCCTAAAATTTTGTTGGCACAAGATTTATTCTAAAAGCAGCCAATGCTACAAAAAATAACTTTAAAAGTAAAGATTTCTAAAAATAGCATGTTTTCTTAACAAAAGTGGTGTAAGTGCCAGCCACAAAACAATTTATGTTTCTTAATGAATAAAACCAAGGTTCCTAAATATACAGGCTGGTTCAACCACGGCCATCTTTATTTCCAGTTGAAGCGATGGCTGTACATGGTGAAAAGAAGGTTGCTTTCTCATCCATTTTTCGGGATCGTGAAGAAATCTAAATATTCTGTACAATTTTTTGCAGCACAGCTAAATTGTGTATCAAGTATCAGCCATGTAACATGTGTATGCTATTGAATAGCGCAGGCAGACAACTAACTGGACCAGTTGTAAAAATAGCTGTTGCATCAGTTATATTGGGTGTTTCATGCAGTGTCCGTAAGGAATATGAGATCAATGGTAGGTCATAGAAGTACAGTGAAATATGAAAAGTAATCAGCAAACAGAGAAAAATTTAGCTATGATAGTTGCACCCACTGCAACTGATAATTTCATAAAAATGTAAAATTTTATTTTTTATATAGCCTCCAATCAAAAATATGTCAATGGGATACGATACATTCACGTGATGTGAGCGACAACACAAAATCATATGTCATTATGAACCAGAATCCTCTTCTGCATATGCAAGTATCACTTTGGCAGTAAAATATTTTTCTTTCTGCGATAAGCCTTTTTAACATCCAAATCTTTCTGCAATCTCATATTTTTAACAATAAAAATGTTGTACAACAAATTTACAATGAATATAATTAGAAAAGAAGCATTAATACATTCAGAATTTTAAAGCTTTTAGATTTCCTTATTCATCAATCTCATCTGTAAACACCTTAAAAATACTTTGTGTGTCCCATAGGGTGGATGTTTTAAAATTTTATGCACCCTTTTTAATTTTTTGGGGTACTTGATATGCTATAATGCATTGGTGGCATTGAGGCACTGAAATCTTTCTGCAAGAATACTCCGTTTTGGCTACAGGATCGAGTATCCTATTCATCAGTGACAGCATGAAGCCATGTGCTATTATGAACCAAAATCCTCTTCTAAATATGCAAGTATCCCATTAGTAAAATTTGCACCAGGCTTAATTTGGATGAAATAAATTTGCTTGGTGCCTTTTTATGAAAAATTCACTGAAGTATTGAAATTCTTAACTTATTCTATTTTACCTGAACTACAAGTGTGAATAGTTAATTTCCCCTGAAAGTGAATATGGGAACATCTACAAATCTATATAAAACAGGAAAGCCAAAATTTTGTCTGTACAGCAATTTGATTTGATTCTTATATAGATAATGAACATTTTATTAGTTATATTTTATTTATAAAAACTTACAGCATAAAATAATGTGATTGCTTTTTCCAAATTTACTGCCATTTAATTTTAAATAATTTATTAGTTGCTTATTCCTTGCAATCAAACACAGAATACCTAATAACAATAATTAGAATATTTCAGCAAATTTTTTATCAAAAGGTACTGAGTAACGTTCTTTCAGCCTGATTAAGCATGGCACAAATTTTACTAATTGACATTTTTATTAGGGAGGGGGGAGGGGGCATATAAAAATTAAATTTCTTATTTTGATGAAATTACTATTTTGGGGGTGAGGGGAGGCAGTTTATAGATGCCATTATCATAGCTAAATTCTTCTGTTGATTCTTTTTCACATTTCCCTTTACTTCTATGACCTACCATTAATTTTATATTCCTTTCGTGCACTCTTTGTAAAACACCCGGTATATATATAATTTGAAATTATTTTTTATTTTTAATTATAAATCATATATAGTACAACTAATAAATTTGAGACATGTCTAAGTGCAAAGATATGTCCCAAAAGACCAGTAGATGAAGTGTACAAAATATGCTTCAATTCTACATAGAGGGAAGAATTATTTTACATATTAAAGGCATGTATTTATGTATGGCTGAATATCTAATAATTGCCAATTTTGTGCCCTTAAACTTAACAAAAAGATGGATATTTTTTGCAGTATTTGTTTATAATACCATTTGTTCTACATATGTTTCAACAAAAAGTCTTTCTAAATGCAATTTTGGCTTCATAAATATGCAAATTTATCATTCCCTGTCCCCCAGTGATAAGTTAGTTTTCATCTCCTAATTACATAAGTAAACAATATAGATAATAGAAATAAATAGGTGAAGCTTAAGAAATTGTTTTTAACTTGTAAAAAAAACCCTTATTTATAAAAAATTTATTGATATTATTTTGCAAAATTGCTGATACGCATTTGTCCCCGAGAATCGGTGACATTAATGATGTATGAAAAATCGTCCTTTTTATTCGCCATATGGTGACAGTAATTTTAAGTCAATGGAAGGACAGAGTTTAGAGTTATTATTTAGTTCTGTTCCACATCTGTTTGAAGTTTAGGAGCTTTGCTATTAACAGATAAGTGAAAAGCACTATTTTACTAATAATTTGGATGAGTATATTTATACTCATACTCATTTAATTATTATTAATATAAATTAAAAAAAAAATTGAACATAATGTGTCTCCTATTACTGAATAAAAGTGAGTTATGATTTATTTCTCAATGTTAATTTTAATTTCCTTGTGGAACAAAAAGAACCCCCATATGTCATTCCTATTACAGTCATTTCTGACACAAAAACATAATGAATATGAATTAAAATTCTATTAATCATGCTAAACAGCTCTGTCATCCATTAAAAGCAACAGTTTCTAAAACCTAAAAAGTTAAGAATTTTTTTTTTTAGAACCTGAAAATTGACAATTAACAGATATTCAGTCATATACCTTATCTTATTAACAGCTATTGTTAATGATTCATAAAAGTTAGAATAAATTTTATTTGACAATAAGGTTTGTTCGTTTCAGCTACGTGTGTTGTAATGCAAAAGAATGGAGCTGGCCTTCATACAGCAAGTTCCTGTTATTGGGATAATACTACTGATGGTTTGTATTTGAATTTATGTGCAAGTTATGCATTTATAAGAAACATTTTTAAATTTTCACAAACTGTAACAACCAAATTACATTTAAAATCCTGTGTGCTTCCATTTTTTTTAATGTAAATTTGACCAAGTAGACTATTTGGAATATTGTTTTCTTTTTAGGTAGTTGCACAGTAAGATGGGAGAATAAATCCATGTACTGCATAGTTTCTGTGTTTGGATTGGCAATATAAGCTATCACAGTGCTTTATAAGAACTTAACATCACATCACATTATTCACAAATAAGGATGGTTACTGGACTTTATTATCTAAAGCTTATATGTACAACAATGAAACTAAAATTATTTGCTATTGCAAATTTCTTCTAAGTTATATTTGTTATTAAATATATATTTATTAAAACTTATTCATATTTTACATTATGTATTTATTTAGGTATAATGAAAATTATTTCCTCTGTTGTATATATTGACAGAATGTAAATATTTTGCAAGAGTATGTTGAATCATAATTTTTAGTTTCTGTAGTAACCACACAGTAGAAGATTGAAATGAAAACTGCTCTGTAAAATTGTTTAATAAAAGCCGATAAAATAATAGAATTTATGAGTATCATTTTAGACACGAAAATAAGAATATTTTTTAATTAAATTGCTTAATATAAATATTCAAATTGGAAAAAAGTAAAGTATAACTATGATAACAGTAGCTACAAATTCAATAAATTTTATGCAGATTTTTTGTAGGCTGGTGATGCAAAATGAAGATGCCTAATATTCCCACAAAGATATGTAAGCTAGTATTTAAGTTTAAGTTTTTAGAAAATACACAAAATATTTTTGTATGGAAATAAATCGTTATATTGCTTTTCAAAGTATTCGTCTTTAGCATCAATATATTTTTTCATTCAAATAAACCAATTTTCAAAACAGTTATGCCATTCAGAAGTTGGTATAGCAGAAATATGTGATTTATAGGGTTCAATTGCTTCATCTGGGCTGTTAAATCGTCGACCGCACATTTATTTTTGACTGTTGAGAACAAGAAAAAATCATTGGGTACTAAATCAGGTGAATAAAAGACAATATCTTATCAAATAAATTTGCTCATACTTTAAATAATTGATAGTTTGAGATGCAGCATGTGAGCTTGCATTGCCATGATGAAGAACGATGCATTGTTTCACATTTTTTCTGATTTGAGCAACTATTTCTGGCAAACAAATTGTTGTATACCAATCAACATTTACTGTTCTATGATCCTCCAAAGCAACTGTTGCAACATGGGCAGATTTACCAAAAAACAAAGCAATAATTTTCTTTGAAACATTTCATGCACAAATAATTTTTGTAGCATTTAGTTCATTTTGAAACACCCAAACATTAGATTGTTGTTTTGTTCCAAATACATCGATGTTTCGTCTCCTGTTACAATGTCAAAGACATGTTTTGAGGTCCCAGAGTTGAATCCTTCAAGATTTTCTTTGCACCATTTGACACAAACACCCTTTTGAGCTTGAGTTAAATTCTGTGGAATCCAACGCACACATACCTTTTTGACTTTTAAATGATCATGTAAAATTGAATGTACTTGGATCCTTGAAATGTTCAAAGATGCCTCAGTTTCATCATATGTGACATGATCTAAAGTGATCATTCATTGCACAGCATCAATGTTTTCTGGCATCGGAGTAGTTTAGATTCCTTCATGAAATTCATCATTGAAACTCTTATGTCCAAGATGAAATTCTTTAAACTAGTTGTACGTTGTTGCTTTGGATGGTGCTTTATCACCAAAAGTCAAATTCATTAAATCAACACAGTGTTGCTGTGTAAACCCTTGTCGAAAGTCATAATAAATCTAGCTTGAAAATCCTTTCGACTTAAATCCAATCCGTGTTTTGTTACTACCTTATTAATTTTAAAATGATGCTATAAAGATAAGTTTATCGAATTTGTTCTATAGCAGTCAATGCTCCACATGAAAGTTCAAATTTTAAAATACCGTCTGCACCGAAAGCTGTTATTTTTGGTATTGCCATAAAAACATGCAAGTACTGGCCCTTGTACCCCAAAATTTTTAATTTCATGCCAAAGTTCCTAATACAGTAAAATTTTAGATATCTGAAATTAGGTGAATTTTAGAGATATGTAAATCACTTAAACTTTTCAATGTTATTACATTTAAAATATTTTTTTTTCTAGTTCAGTATTTTGATCAGAATTCAAGTGTCTTTTGAATATCATTAATTTTAATTTAAAAAAATTATGTACTCTTAAAAATACTTAATTTAGCTATTTTGCTGTACAGTGCTTAAAAGTACATTTTTTTTCTATAATATTGGATAATATTAAATTTTACATGTTGTGCATATTTTCCATTGAGATGGAAAAGCATAATAGAATAAGATGAAATAGATACATAACAGAGATGTGAAGAGCAAATTATTTAGTTGTCAATTTGACTCTAGTCATTGAGTGAATTTCTATCACATGATACAAAACTGGTCACTAGTATTGGATTCAAACTGCTATTAATTTAAAATATTTGATTTTGTACTTTAGGCTTTTAATTTAAAACTCCTTAATTTTGAGAAATTAAAATGAGTATCATACTGAAAAATTCTCAAATAAAAGCAAGAAAGTGTTCAACTAGTTATCTATCACTACCTGTAATCATGGTCATTATTGCTCATTAGCATGGTGCAGGCAGTGAAATAATTTGTGAGTGCAAAACTGCCTAAAGCAAGGGTTTTTAAATTCTTCTGGCTGAAGAATTGTGACTTTGAATTCAGTAATAATTGGAAGCATTTTTAGCTCTACCCATCCGTAACAATGAATTTTTACATTTCAGATCAAACACAAAAAATATCTCAAACATACCGGGTGTTAGCATCGTATAAATGATAGCATTCACTTTTAAATGAAAAACCAAATATTAAATATATATTTTCAAAACATCTTTATATCTCATGTTTCTATAATGTTTTTGATTTTGAAAAAAAAAAAAAAAAAAAAAAAAAAAAACCCTGAAAAATTTAGATCTGTGCACTGCGAATCAATTAGGCTTTGAACAATCACCGATTAAAATACTAAAATTTGTTCGATTTAACCAATGTATCTGAAAGATATGTAGTCCCCAGACAGACATTGATAAAATGTTTGATTCATATCCAGAGATGCTCAAATTGTGTAGATCCATCAAAATTCTAGGGTTGGATTTTTGACTACGAGGCGCGTCCACAAAATAAGTTTCCCACTCGTCCCACAGCTAGCAAACCTTATATTGCACGAAACGACTGCACATACGTGATAGAGCTATGACGTAGCATGGCGCATGCACTAACGGTACTTCCCGCGTTCTCACAGTAGCACAGTTGCAGCTGTTGAAGATGGAGGCTCTTATTCCAGCTCCCGCCAACTGTGAAGTGCGGTCAGTGATAGCCTAGTGCAGTCAGTGATAAAATTTTTGAATGCACAGAGCATAGCGCCGATCAAAATTCATAGTCAGCTGTGCCGGGTCTATGGGCCTAACGTCATGAGCAAGCAGATGGTGTGTCGCTGGTGCAGAGAATTTTCAGCAGGTCGACAAAGTGTGCATGAGAAGCGCAGTGGGAGGCCATCCATCATTACGGACGAGCTTGTGCGGGAACGCATTATGGAGAATCGTCCCTTCACAATTATGGAACTTGGCAGTCATTTCCCGCAGATTTCTTGCTCCTTGTTGGACGAAATTGTCACGGAGCACCTGTTATTCAGGAAGTTGTGTGCCAGGTGGGTGACGAAGCAACTGACACCAGAACACAAAACAAAGCACATGGGGTCAGCATTGACATTTCTGCAGCGGTATCATGATGACGGCGACAAGTTTCTGGACCGGATCATCACAGGTGATGAAACGTGGATTGCACACATTACCCCAGCATCCACCCTACAGCCCGGACCTCGCTCCCAGTGATTTCCATCTTTTCCTACACCTCAAGAAATTCCTGTCCGGTCAGCGTTTTGAGAATGACAGAGAGGCGGAGATGGTTATTACACAGTGGTTCAAATCCCAGGCGGCAGACTTCTACAACACAGGTATTCAAAAGTTGGTCCCACAGTGTGACAAATGTCTCAATTCCGATGGTGAATATGTTGAAAAATAGCTGAACACTTGCTGTATCTGTTGCAATAAATATTTCCATGAAATTGTGTTTCATTTCTGTAAACGACCCCAGGGAAACTTACTTTGTGGACGAGCCTCGTATATCACAATACTTTCCCTTTACATTAATGTGCATGGTAGGGAAAGTAAAAAATTCAAAGAATGGAAAGATGCAAAAATAATCTTCATATGTTTTTTCCCCCTCATAGTTACAGTTGTTTTTAAATCATAGCACTGCCTCCTCTCTTGGCAGCCTTAATTAAAGAAAGCCAACAAACTAAATTTCATTTAATTATTAAAATGGGGAAAATAGTACACATAAATTTGAATATCAGTCTGATAGAATTATCTTACTTGTTCTTTATAATAACCATAATAAACCCACAACACTATTAAGCAAATAAAACAATTTTATTGTGAGTAATAAAATAAAACATATAAGTTTCAAAACTTAGGACATTTAAAATCTTTATGTACAAAAACAAAGCTTTGAAATAAAACATTAAAGAACTTTCATATAATCAGTGATTATTATAAAATAATTTGCTATTTATATAAAATAATTTGCTCAAACTGCTATAAAAGTTAACTAAATAAAACACTTTGTTAACAGATATTTCCATGTTTTTAATAATACAACTGGCTCTTTTATTTATTTCAATGACGGATGTTCTTTTACTTCAGCCTTTTCTTACAATAACAGAATATATAATAACAATAATCCAAAATTATTTAACACACATTTTTTAAATTAAAATAATTTATATTATTCTTACAAATAATTATTAACAAAAAATTTAATAATGCAAATTATTATTTACAAAAAATTGATATTGTTGCAAATAATTAAATTTTAGAGAAAAGGATTTTTTATTTGATCAGAATTATATAATTCTTGAAAGTATTCTGTTATTTCCATCCCATTTCTACATTGAACTTAATCAAACAATTTTTGAGTAAGGCATTCATTTCAGATTCAGTGTCAAATCTATTACATTTTCGATTAACCGGGTCATTAACGTATACATACAAATCTGCATTTATACACACATGCTAACTTATAAATATAAATCTTTTTAAACATTAAAAAGTTACAAAAATGCACTCAATGCACATTATTTCATTATTCAACAAAGCCATTTTACAAAACGTAACATAATCTGAATAAATTTATTCTTCAATAATTAGCCCATCTCTTTTTGCTTCATCTATGGCAGCAAAAATTTGTGAAAAATCAACATAGGGTTTGATTTTACCTTCTTCATCCAAAGAAAAATCAGTTGCAGACTGGAATAAGACTTGTGGGCCTGCTGTATCAGAACTACTGGTTAACGATGGATCATTCATAAATATAGAATCCATGGCATTTGGAAAACTTCTAGCATAGGAACTTTGAAGTGAGAGTATATCAGATAGAGTATTATTATCTGAAATATTCTCTCTGTTAGCTTCTGGACTGGTTGACATATTAATGGGCTTGTAAGAATTCGCCAAGCTGTTATGAGCATTTGGAAGTGAACAATTAAATTTTCTCACCTAGGAAAATGAATAATAAATGTGAAAAATAATGTTTTTTTTTTTTACATATTTAAAAGTATGAAACATTTTTATAGCTATTATTAAATTAAGTAACTTTATTTTCTTAGCTCTTTGACAAAATTCAAGAGTAAAATCTTGGGGACAGTTTAGAAATAATCCAGGGTGTTTTTAGAAATTTTCCAAAATTCTAATTTAAAAAAAAAAAAAAATTCTCTAAACATTAGATAAAAAGTAAAAATTGGTTCAAATGATCAGTAAAAAAGCCATATTTCTCAGGATTTTTCAGATAATTATAAACTACAGTCTTAGATATTTTAACTCTTCTCAAAATTTCATGTCCAGTCAATCCACAATTTCTAAAACCCAGTATATTGCCCTTTTTCAATCTTAGAAAATTGTATGCATTTTGAAAATTCATAAAATATCAAAGACCACTGCGTTAAAATGTGTAAGGCACTCAAAGCTACTATATAAAGGAAATGGAAAATGCAAATTTTTAGTGATGTTAGAATAGACGGTTGTCCTTGTACATTTTTCCAAACTGTTCTATTAAAAGTTATTAAACAGCATATATCTAAAACAGTTTTAAAATTATTGAAATGAATTCTATCAAGAAATATTTGTTTTCACCTTAGTCACCATCATATAATTAGTATAATTTTTTATCTGCGAGTTTTCTCGAACTGGCAATTTTTCTCTTGTCCTTAAACTGCTTCCACCATTTCAATTAGGGCTACCAAAGGACCCTAGCATAGCTTCTTAAAAAATGTAGTAGACATCTTTTGGCCACTTCAATGTATAAAATACAAAATCATACAAGATGATTTATTGATTACACAGGATGTAGTTACTGTCTAAAAGTGCTAAGAGTTAAACATACAGTTCTAACAGCTTGGGCATTCAGGGTATATACCTAAGGCCCCTTTAGTTCAAGAAGGCCCCATGACAGTCATAATTTACAATTGTACATTTGATGGGCAAAGCTGTATAGAAAATGCTCTATATAAGCTTTTGCCCATGGCCATGGATTTGCTTAAGGCGGTCCTTGTGATGAAGGTTTTATAGCCACTCACAGTATTACTAGTATATATTACTGCAAGATTGTAAGAGAATTTTTTCTTTATAGAGCAAGAATTGTGAAATAAATATGCACACAGTATTTTGGGTTATATGGCACTTATTTTGTTACTGAGTTATTTTTAATGTATTAAATATTTAAAGCTTATTTCTCATTTTAATACACATTTCATGTTCCACGACTATAAAAGGCTATTTAATTGTACACACATTTATACCTTAGATTAGAGCTTTTGTCTGACTATAAATCTGTTCTATTTCTAATATATGCATAGCATGATGAATACAATCATTTTTAATTATTTCAATAAAATAACAAATTAGTAGTATAGTACATACAGCTCAAACTGTAGCTAATGTAATAAAACTAAAATAACTTCATTAAAAACAGCATACAACACAAAAATAAAAGTATTGACCAGTTTCGAAGGCAAGAAACAGCCTTCTTCATCAGGACACACAAGAAGCGTAATCTTCACTCGTGAGAACAAGATTGGTAAGAACAGCAAACATGATTGAAACAGGGAAAGGGTGTTGCCCATGGCAAGAGAAGAAAAAAGAGGTAAAAAACCCAGGATGAAGGAACAAGAGATGGAGCATAAGAAATTAATAGTAAAATATCAAAGAGGAAAATGAATGTCCAACAAAGGTTTCAAAGCACTTATTCAGTAAGTAAATATACAAACATAAATGTCCTATTCAATTAAAAAAATGGCAACTAAGTGATTTTGGAAGCTAGATGAGTTGCCAGAATAGAATTAGGAGTAAAAAGATCTTAGCTTCTGAAAAATTTAAAACATAATTAGAGTTTCAAGAATGTTTCGATTTTATTTGTTTCCTTCTTATTTCAATAATTTTCATCTTTTTTATGAATTTTTGTTTCTTGCTTCCAAAACCATGTTTTGTTCTACTCAGTTTTCATATTTGTTTAGAATTTGTTATTTTTACCACTGCTTTGGTCGACTCATGTAGCTTCCCAAACTGGTTAATTGCCATTTTTTAATTGAACAGAAAATTTATGTTCATAGTTTTACTCACTGAACAATTGCTTTGAATCCTTTATTGGATGTTCATTTTCCTCTTTAGTATTTTATCGTTTATTCATTGTCTCTCACCTCTTGTTCCTTCCTCCTGGGTTTTTTACCTCTATTTTCTTCTCTTGACATTGAAAACACTTTCCCTGCTTCAATCACATTTGCTGTTCTTATATTAGTCACTAATCTTGCTTTCAAGGTTGCACTTCTTATTTGTCCTGAAGAAAAGGGCTGTTTCTTGCTTTTGAAACTGATAATACTATTATTTTTGGGTTGTATGATGCTTTTAATGAAGTTATTTTAGTTTTTTTTTTACATATATTAGACTACAGTGACTTCACTGGTTTTCATCTCCTGAAATATTGTGGATTTTTTATATTCCATACAATTTCTGATTTAACCTACTCACCCTGTACATTATTTCAATATTTAAGTTATCATGAGACTCCACAGAGTTTGTCTCTTTTCAATAAATTTTTTGTGATTGGACAAAACTCATTGAACACTCCACTTTAAGCATAAAAGAATATATAAAAATCCCCCCCCCCCCCCATATTTAATGTCATTTTCTCCATTTTACAAGTCAGAATTGTAACAAAGAAATTTACATTAGTTTTTGATGTTCATTTTCATTAAATAGTTTACAGCAGTGTTTTTACACGTTTTTGGTCATTGAACCTCAAAATGGAAAAAATCCATTATGGTCCAAATAATGCATTCAAACTTTTACATGTTATATTTTTTTAAATTTAAAAAAATGTACACAAAATTATCATGTCACGGAACTCCGGGATTCTACAGAACATACTTATTTTATTTTATTTATACATACTTAACATAATTATTTGTAATTAACCTGCAAAACTTCTTGAAATATAAACTATTTTGCTTCAAAAGAAGATGAAAGTACCGCAAAGAAGGTGCAATCCCAGACTGAGTGACAAACACAAGTGTCTTGAGTGGCAGAAAAGAAAACTGTTGATAAAGGACATGAGGTTACAAATTCAAAATTCTAACTTTTCTCAATTTTATAGGTATATATTTTAAATTGGATATGTAAGTATATTTAATTACTAATGGAAAGATCTCAAAAGCATGTGATTCAAAGTAAAAATGAGGAAGTTATTAATTTATTCTACAGGAAATTTTCTTTATTATTTTATTTTGTTGGATTCTTATGAGAGGTAGATGAACGCATTTTCAGTGAACATATTTTGCTTCAATCCTGCCTATGTGCTGCATGCAATTGTATCAAAAAGGGATATTTTTATTTTGTTATGGATTACAAAAGTAAAAAACAAAAAATTTAATTCTATCTAAAAACTACTAAACAAAAAGTGACCAATAACTGCAGGTACTGCAACTAGTAGAGTACAAGAAAATCACATAACATCCTCACTCCAAATATTTTGTTTGGAATTTGCACAAATTTTTATAAAGTAGATTATTCTCAAAACTTTTCTGAATTGATAAAAGCATTACAATTCCAATACATGTAACAGTAACTAGTAAAATGTACAACATACTCACTAGTAAAGTAATGTCATCTCTCTTCTGGCACCTCTTTTGTGTATCACTGTCTCGCATATAGGCATCGTGATGTATACGAACTACTTTATCAACAACAGCTTGAGCAACTCCGTTCAAAGTGGATTGCACTGAAAACTGCTCCAGTAACATATTGACCAACAGTACATTAGGCTGCAAACAAATTTATATTGAAAACATATATAAATCAACCTGTAACATTTACATGTCTGTTGAGCTGTATTAATATATTTTAGCTGTATTAATATATTTCAACATAAGAAACTGTATGTAACAGTAGTTCTTAATTACTGGGCATAAAGTACTTTCTATCAATCTGAAGCAATCCCTATTCTAAAAAATTATAGAAAGAAATAATAGTAATATATTAAAATGGATAATTTTTAATAATTAACTTGCAAAAACTTTGTGAAAATGTTTATAAAAAACCTCATTAGTACAGATTTTGCGTATTATCAATTATTAGAAAATGTACCCAGCATTGAAGATGCAAACCTCTGATTAAATTACATGGGAACATATAGCAAATTCTTGAAAACCCAACAATGCCACTGCTTCCCATAGCAGGAGAAACAGGATATGTCAGCTACAGTGTCAATTAAATAGCAACCGGCGAATGAAGCTTTTCCCCAGTGAAATCAAAAATCTCAATTTTTATGCTTTTGTTTGAAAATTTGCAGAAAATAAAAAATATATAGTAATTATAATATTTCTGCCAAACTATAGAAATATGCTAATCTTCCATTTTTGGATACAGCGAAATAGGAATAAAAAAACCCAAAACATGCATATTTCGATGTATTTAAAAATAAATAAATAAATATGAAAGAATTCTTCTACGGATTTGGTTTAATAACCGTTAGAAGGAATGTTCTTCCATCTTTCCAACGATGTCATGGTGGATAATTTATGATAACATTTTCGATTGCTGAGGAACAGATTTATGTGAAAATCAATCAAAATCATGCTTCAACATAAAATAACTAAACACCTAATTTGAATTTTTAAAAAACTCAACAAGGTCTGTCATATCGGAAGTTCAGCTAACCTGGTACTGAATTTTATGGCTGTCTAAAGCTTGGATTTTTAACTACAGATGACACACACAGACAGATAGACAAACATCTTTTATTATGCAATATGTATTATCACTTGAGAACAGCAAAATATATATGGACATTGATTTGAATGTTACTATTTATGTTTAAATTTTAAGTTGCTCAAATTTCATAAAAATTACACAGTTATAAATTCTAAATTACAATAACAAGTACTTCATAAAGTAAACAATACTTATTTTGTTGCACTCTAATGATCAACTTATATAAATTATAAAGCAGAGAAATATGTCAATCCCAAGTTACACTCTGTCACAATTATTTCATTAGTTTAAAAACTGAATAATACTTAGCTGCATAGTAAGAGTCATTATTAGTTGCAGATAAAATTTTAAGCATTAATATAGCATAAGATCTGCACTTGAAATGCCACAGGAAAAACAATCTGATGTGGGCAACACATGACTTTCCCTACAGATTCAAATTCATTTTCTCTTTCTTTCTTTCACAATTCATTGAATTGAACTTAATTGCAAAAAATAAAACCAATAATTATTTAAAATTACTCTGAATTTGCAGTTTTAATTCAATTTTCATTTTCATTTGGTGACTTGACATATTTTCAAAGGCAATGTTGCCAAAATATGAAAAAGCTGAAATATCTTGAGAATGGTTAGTCTCAGAGTAATTGGGTTGGTCTTATTCATGTTGTCAGAAATTTCATATAAAATAAGCATTTAATTGATACATTTGTACATATGTAATCTCTTATTTCAGATTTTGACAACTTTTGCAGATCATTTTGCAAGAAAAGGCAGGTTCTTTTTTTCCAAATCGTATCAAATCATATCAGAGAGCACCAGGGTAACCCAAAAGTGACTTATCTATAAAATGTTAGAAAATTTGGTCAATTAATTTTTGAGATAGAGTAGATATATACACTGCACAGACAGACACACAGATGTCACATTAACAATATTTTTTTCAGGTTCTAAAGTGCTTAAAATGTGTAGATCTATGGAAAACTCGAGGTTGTGAATTTCAACACAATTCCAATACTTTTCTTATACATTACCATGCATTACAGGGAAAGTAACAAAGTACTTTAATTAGCGTTCTCTTTAGAAATAATGATTTGGTAGCTGAAAGCTATTTTTGCTAGATGGTTATAATTCCTTATAATGGCTGAGACTTTATCTCAGAAAGAGGGGTCAAAGGTTATAGACAGAACAATATAGAATGAAAAAATATCTACTTACTCAATCACATAAACAAAAGTATCTGAAAACCAGCAAATCAAAATCACATAAAAATATAAAGTAATTGATTAAACAAGTAATTATTTGTCAATTATAGATTTTAAATATGACAAAATCAACATGCTATTATTATATATGTAGAAAAGAAAAAAAAAAGATTTGCATTTTATGTGAAAAGCATCTGCAAAATTAGTGATAATTTAGAAAGTATCTGCATACAGCATAAGCATGTGCACCAACGTTCTAAAGTTCTGGTTATAGATACTGTTTAGTCAATGTTGAACCAGTGGATTTTTGGTTCAACAATGATAGACTTTCTTAGATATGCTGCTGTTGAGACATCTGAGCTAAAAACCTCTATGGAGAACAAAGGGTTTTAATTATATGTAAAATAAATTACGTTTTCAGTCCTGGTAGCTTCTTCTAAAGATGTATATAGGCCTTCAGACATAAGAATGAGAAATTTGCATTTATCATCTATGGGTATACCTCCAGCAATATTAGGCTCTGCAATAATTGGCTCTTCCTTTGCATCACTGTAAATAGTTTTTAATTTTTATTAGAACTACATATTACTAAAAGAAAATATTGTATTTAGTGTACAACAAGTACTTAAAGTTGTATTTAGTACACAAGTGGATTATACATAAAACACAAGATATAAATGAAGGATTCTAAATATAAACATATTATACACATTGTCATAGAACCAATCTGTAAGAAGCATTTTCAAAGCTAAGATTATGCTTCTATTGTAGATAACAATAACTATGAATTTGGCTGTTGGGGTTTCGTGTAGCCTAAATTTTCAAGAAAGTTGATTTGAAGCCATCTACATGGTAGGGCTGAATTTTTTAGTTTTCATAGGGGTTTGTAAAATTTGTGCACATAGCAAGTTTTCTTGCTGCCATTGCAAATAATGCCAATTTCATGCTGACAAATGCATAAGCAAAACTGGTCCATGAGTGATATCACCAACGGGAACATAATTCATATTATACACAGTATCAGTAGCGTAGCGTAAGAATTTTGACTGGGGAGGCTGAGCGCTTGGGGTTTTAAATTAGAAAGGGTTTTGCTGTTATTACAAATGAGATTTATATTTGAATTCACTTTTATTCTTTTTATGAGTAAAATAGTAAAATGTAGCATAAAAATGCAAAAAGTGCATGAAATTTTAAAATGTTACCGATGTAAGATAAATACGTACAAGATATACATTTTAAATGTTTTCATATTTCTAAATTAAATCAACTTTTGCAACCATAATATTAAATATGTAGATATAAATTAGAATATTATAAGCAAGTGACAGAAAAAATATATTAGTTTTGTAAATATAAACAGCTAGAACTAGCAAATTTGAACAAGTCAAAAGTCCACTGAAAATGGGTGAAAAATAAATTTGGAATGTAACAAACTTAGTTGAAAATCTCTGTAATCAATAATGTCCTTAAACAATTTTGTATATTAATTATTGACAAATACTATACTATGAAAACTTAATATCTTATAGTTACAATATGCTAAAAATCTACTAGAAATATTGCCAATCGGTTTTATAAAAAAGATTATCATGTAACAGGTGATTACCAAAGCGAAATCCGATCTATTCCATCTAAAACCTTGAGTATTTACTCAAGTGGATACTTTGCCATATTGATGCCGAGATCTACTTCACGTACTAACTACTATTGATGCCGAAGGCTACTTCACTTATTAACTACTAAGTTTAAATAGTAGTCATTATTACTGTATTTCTTTGTTCTGATCTTGTTTAAAGTTAGGTGAATGTCAAGCTATTCATGAAAAATGGCTCAAATTATTTAGCTTTACAAAAAGTTAATATTTTCTGCAAAAATAGCACTTCGCTTGGCTCAAAATGGCCGACCTATGTATAACCATCATGTCTGCCACGTCACTGAGAAACGTCACTTTTCACATCCAATCATTGTTGTTTGTAAAGGGAAAACACATAGCCACACCTTCTGGAAGCTAGCTTTCATGAACCCTTTACACGTGACGATTAGCCATGGAAGAGACCGGATGTTTCAGTATCATGCTAATTGTTATTTACTTCGTAGGCTTGAATATTTGAGCCTACGATACTTTAAAAAATGCGTTTTAATGGGAAAAAATACTTTAAAACATGCTACTTTAAGCAAATAAAGTGCAACCATTTTCTAAAATATACATATACATTCGCAAAGTTATTTAAAAAATAAAATAAACAAAAATGTTTAAATAATTCCTAAAACTAGATCTCAAACTGGGGAGGCTAAGTTTTTTAGCCTCTATGGACGCTACGCCACTGCACACTATATGATATAATCTCAGAATTTCTTAAATAATATCACAAAATATTTATACAATAAAGATTGGTTCAATTTGTCTAAAACCTCTTGCACTCTGAATAAATTGGCTATTTTTTAAAACATTACATTTGTTATGCATTTATTGATGAACTTATTATACAACATAAAATATTATATAGGATAAACTTATATGTAAATGCTATAGAAAATTATCTGTATATCATAAACGTGTCCACCAGACTATGAATAATCATAACCATGTAATTGTAATCAATTATAATAAATTCCAATAAATTCCAATAACATGAATAATTTTAGAAAAGCATTTTGAAACACGAAAACTAACTTATTCTTAAACTTGCTATTTTAAATTAGCATAGCATAACAAATTTATATTTTTTTACAATATTTTAATCTCATCTCCATAGAATAAAAGTCTTAAATTTAATCTCATCTCCTATGACTATAATCTATACTTTTCAACAATTTTTAAAGCTGAATAATTTTAACAGAAATATAAGATTTCAGTAAAATGACAATGAAACTACCCTAAGGTATCAAACTCTTCTTATTTTTTCTTTACATTATAATTACCAATGTATCAAGTAGAATTACTTTCTAAAGTTAAATTTTTATACAATCTTTCAGACCTCATTGAATAAAAATTTTCTCTATGGCTATAACCTGTACTTTCAAGCAATTTTTAAAACTGTATTATGTTAGCATATATATAATGATATTTCCACACAATGACGAGGCAACTAACCTAAGGTTATCAAATTCTTTGTATCCCCCTTTTAAGGTATAGTTACCAATGCACCGAGTCGGGTTATTTTGTACATTTTTTCTCTCCTGCTTCAGTTTAGCGACATCCAATCCCAAATGAGATAGTCTCAACAATTCATCTTCATTGCTAAGAGTATGGTCGATTGTTAGAGGAATTATGCATATTTTGCCATCATTATCCTCTTTGCATAGCACAGCCCTGCTATTACCTAAATATTTTCAAAATATTAAATGTAATGAAGGTTACTATAATAAACAAAAAATTATAATTACAAAACATATATTAACATATATTTGTTTTTATAAAATTGGTTATAAAATGGTTACAATAAAGTAGAAAATACTTATTTATAGGAAGTCAAAATGCTACAGTGCTTTGCTAACAAATCCCATTGAGTAGGATCCAGAAAATTGGTATCAACAAGAGGAAACAGTCTCATTATTTTGTTTCATAAAGCATTAACTTTGCAAAATTGAGAACAGAGAATCAATTTAGTCACAATTGTACTACCTACATTCAATATTAGTGCCTCTAATAACAATTCATGTCAAGAAAAAATAATTTCTTAAATAGCACTTTCATTTCATTAAAGACAACCTTATTATAAATTTCATTTTCATAATTTTTATGATATGTCCTTATAGATCTAGGTGCTTACATCAACATTTCTCTTACAAACACTACCATTTTTAAAAATATTTTGCTTTGTTTATATTTTAAAATCATAGGACTCAACTAAAGTTCAATTGGTTGCATTATCGGCACTTTGAAAATAGTGAGATAACAATGAAAGTTGAGGTACAGAATGCAGCAGTGAGGCTGAAGCTATAATAAAAAGAGATGTGAAAAAATTTTGCTAAGGAAAGAGGTTTGGCAAAATATTCACCACTGATACACTAGTTTAATTAATATAATTGAGCCTATTTTTTTGTACATTTCCAGAAAGCATGCTGAAAAAAATTCTACCTATTGCTAAGTTTTATTAATACCATAGAGTACCCCCCTGTTTTTTACATTAAAAATTGGGAAAAATACAAAAGAGGTTATAATTGGATCTTTTGAAAAAAATTTTACATAATAAAACAATGTATTTGACTTTCTTTCTGTTTGTGTGTGTCATCTGCAGCAGAAAATCTAAGCTTTGGACAGGCACAGAATTCATTACTGGGACTCCTGGTACCATAGACCTCTGTAGGATATTTTTCATATTCGAATTCATTTTTTAATTATTTTATGTTGAAGCATGATTTTGAAAGATTTTCACAAAAATCGGTTCTTTAGCAATTGAAAATATTATCAGAGTTTCCATTTTGACATTATCAGAAAGACAGAAGAACGTTCTTCCTAATGATCCTTGATCAGAATCCGTAACACAATTCCTTCATAGTTATTTATTTATTTATTTTTAAGTACATCAAAATATGCATGTTTTATATTCTATTTTCTATTTTGTCACTTCTGAAAAAGGAAGATTAGCACAATTTTTTAGTTTGGCAAAAATGTAGGTGTATACCATCACATTTTAACAAATTTTTTTTTAAATGATTCTTTTTTATATTTATTTTCAACCAAAAATAAAGAAACTGAGATTTTCAATTCAGTTCCTTCCCCTAGTTGGCAGATGACATCACAAACTGGGTATTGCTGTGGATATTTGTGTACATGTGTGGCAACAAAAGGTGGGAATGGTTTTGATTTAAAACAGGCGATTTGGAAATTCAGTGGTGTTATTTATGTATAGGACATTTACTTTTAACCTGTGCACTGTCGGTTAATTCATTCTAATAAATAAATAAAACAGTGGGACTTAAGGGTATATGAATTTGTAAACATAAGGTAAGTGGGTGGTTACAGCTTAGAATTTTCAGTTAAAAGACAGGTTTTCAGAATATTAAAAAATTGTTTAGTACAATTCACATTCTGTAAACCTTACTTAATAAAAGATGTTTGTCTGTGTATGTGTGTGTTTTATCTATGTGGTCTGTAGCGAGAAATCTAAGCATCACACAGCCATGAAATTTGGTGCATAGGTACTTATGGATACGAGAGGGTGCACCTCAGCATTTTCTTAAATTTCAAATTAGCTTTTTATTATTTTATGTTTTAGCATTTTCACACAAATTGGTTCCCTAGTGACTGAAAATATTTTTTTTTAAATACACCAAAATTTACATTTTTTATGTTATTTGATATGTCACATCTGAAAAACTAAGATTATCAAAATTCTATAATTTAGCTAAAAATTCTGCATATATCTTAGCATGCTAACAAAAATAAAAAATTTTGATTTCATATGTAATTTAAACTTTTGTAATATTTTAGGTGATCCTATTAACCCTTTAAGCGGTCAATTATTTTACCAGAAATGCTTCCAAAAAAGGCATATTTTTTTATTGCATATAATTAAGTACCATACTTAATAGAATAAGAATATTAAGAATTTTTTTTATTTTTTTTCACTTTTAATGCTTTTACAACATTTTTTATTTTACAATTTTGGACACAACACCCCCTAAATGTTTGCTTTTTTCAAGTACATTCTGCATGCAGTAAAGAATGGTTTACAAGTTCTGCAAAAATTTCTCTCATACTTACTGTGAATTTTGAAGTTTACAATTTTCCAAACAGTTCAGAAGTCTTTTTGTGTATGGTACAATTTGAAGCATGGTGTAATACAAAGTCCTACATCACAATCAGGGCAGAAATAACGTGTTTCTTTTCGGATTCTCTTTCCATTCTCATTTCTTTTCGAGCAGCACACTGCACATTGTCTTGCAGGTCTCAGTTTTTTATCTGTGGGAGCAATTATTTCCAAAAAGTGTCTCTCTGTCAATCTCAGAGGATTAGGCTCCGAACCTGGTCGTCCACGGTGGAAATTTAGTCCCGAATGATATTTTTCAATTACACGGTCAATGAGATCAAGTCTAAATTCTAGTTGCGTTTTTTTTCCTCCGTTTTTACGGTAGACTACATATGAGTTCCATACAGCAATGTCGAAAATATGGAAAAAAATCTTTCTGTAACATTTTTTACCCCTTTTCTTTATAATTTCAAAACTTTTCACATTTTGGTCCATGCGGTCTACTCCTCCCATAGTATTATTATAGTCCATGACAATTTTCGGTTTTTCTTTCATTTCAGAGCGGACTTGAATTTGTTCCATTTCAGTATTGTGAATTGTGGAAAGTAATGAAACTTTTTTCTTATCCATCCACTTCATCACAGTAACTTTTCCTCTCTGAAAAGCTATAATCTCTCCTTTTTTCAATTTTTTTTTCTGCATTTCCTTTGGGACTTCTTTTCTCTTGAGGTTTAGTGTACCGTATGTGTCCGTTCGACATGAAACAAGTTTGTCTGCTAATTCCGGCGAAGAATAATAATTGTCTATTGTAAGACAGTATCCTTTATGAAGCAAAGGCTCCATCATTGTCAGGACAATTTGTGATGAAAAGCAGAGTTTAGAATACTCAGGTTTCAGAATAGTATCTTTACCTGTATATATTATTATTGACCAGACATAACCAGAAATAGATTCACACAACATAAAACATTTTACTCCAAATCTAGCTCTTTTGAGTGGAATAAATTGTTTCCATCCTAATCGTCCTTTGAAGAGCATAAGGCTCTCATCTATTGTTACATCTCGCTCTGGTGTCACCGTTTCACTAAATTTCTCATTGAGATGTTTCAGAACTGGCCAAACTTTTACTAATTTTGGGCATTCGTGATTTTGTGGGTCAAATGCTGCATTATCAGAAAAATGCAAGTAGCGTTGCAAAAGGCAGAATCGGCGATGAGACATTATTTTAGAGAAAAAAGGTGTATTAGTTGAATATCTTTTGCTCCAATAATGATCAATTCCAGGTTTCTTTACAATTCCTTGAAGTATATTGAGAGCGAAAAATACATGCAACTCTTCCACAGTAGTTTCTACCCAAAATTTATTCTTTGAGAATTGTCTTGCAACACTGGATTGGATGCACTGTTTAGCATATTTATTTGTCTCTTCCACAATTTTACTCATGAGTGAAAAATCAATGAATGTTTCATAAAATTGTAGAACATCAGAAGTGTCGTCAAATTGTACGTGCACAGAGGGAATACCAGAAAATTTAAATCGAGGACACGGAACAGGTGGATTTTTCACATCAACCTCGGTAAAAATTCTTGCAGAACTCAGATCTTCATCAGAGCTGAGCTCACTGCACGAGTCATCTGAGGAATAATCCAAATAATTAGAAGAAATATCTGTATCTGTATCAGAATGTAGTTCATCATCTAACAAGAAAGTATTTTCGTCGTCTATTCCATCCATAATTTCCATAAAATTCACAAGCACGGCATACAGTAGAACAAAAATTTCAAAGAAAAGTTCCCGCTTTCCCGCAACATAGAAAAACCCGGATGAAAAGCATTTCATTTACATGGACAAGCCACGCCATCTCTTGAAAAATAATAATACTAAATAGTCTCTTTCAATAATGAAAAATGCGGGCAAACCAGAAAAGGAAAGGAGAAAATATTAATGCCCGTACGCCATACGGGCAAACCAGATGAGGCCAATTTCGGGTAGCACGTACACTGTACGGGCAAACTGCTTAAAGGGTTAAGAGATCACAACTCATCTTCCACAAAACCACTGCATGTTGCATGGATTTGACTTTCTAATGGTGGATTTTACTGCATATGCCTGCCTAAGAGATTAAGCCCTCTTCAATTTGTTTTGTGGAGAGCATGTGATTTAGAGCACGATTGTATTATTTAAGTAATGGGCACTTATTTAATTGTTTATAAGTATTGATCACTGCTTTCAGATACCGATAATGCATTCTAGTTATTAAATAAAAATAAAATAAATATCTTATTTTCACAATTTAAAATAGTTACTAGTGCAGCCAGCAGTAAATAAATGAGATGATTAAGTTTAAAATTTACCATACCAGAAGTGAAGCCTATCATATGATGAGGTGTATAAAGCAATGAATAGGATTTTCACCCATCTACCTTCCTACTAATAGCACTTAGATTCTTAAAATTTTCAGACATACACAGATCAATACTATTTATTACTATACAATCTCAAATGAAGCATAATTACTGTATGAGTTCCTAGATATCCCAACGAAATATACCTGTCCCAAGAATAGTGAAACTCATTATTTTGAATCAAGAATACTCTGTGGGAATTTAACACAGAGCAACAGGGATTATCAAATAAATTAAATTTAACTTTTAGAGATACTGATTTATTGTTAACTTGATAACATTTTACAAAAGTTGCCAAGGTTGTGAAATTGTGCTACATTTATCACCAATCTGTCGACAAGTGTGAAAGATAGAGATAAGGACTTTTATTATACACAAAAAATTATAAATACGCTGTAATCCTTCACTCTAAAATCAATCAAAATCAGCATACATTTTATCATTGTTTACAAAGGAATTGAGGGAGAGTGAGTTCATCAAAAAGCATTGAAAGGCAGTGCTGCCTAATGCCTACACCCCTACCAAGATGCCTAGGAAAGCATTTCCCTCCTCATAAAATTTTTAAATTAAAAAAAGTACATTGAGCACAGAAGACGAGCTATCAGCATTTACCTACTTTGCTTATAGTAAAAATGCCTCTGTAGAAGGGTAAAAATTATGAATGAAATTTTTATGAATACAAAGTCTTGAAATATTCAGAAGATCTCATTCGAATTCTAAAGTATGAAAAGGAACTTGTATTTTACTATGATATTTTACAAATAAAATTCTGAAAATTAATACTTAAACTCACTTGAAGCTTTTCAATTGTCATGTGTTTACTTTTAAATTTACATATTTTTAATTCAGAAATCATGCCATATGTGTCATATATTTGACCAGCAGATATTAACCTTATATTCATCTCTCTATAAAAACTACTAATTTTGGTTAACACTTCAAAATTCAATGAACAAAAACATTACATAAGCTTACCAACATTAGCCACATATAATCGGCTATTTACAATTAAAGCAACTACAGCAGTTGAACCACTCTGTATTTCTTCTCTAACACATTTCAATCGCTGAACAACTTCTGGAAATTTCTCAATAGCTTCCATCGTTTTTAAGCCCTTTAGGGAAGAGGATATTTTAGTTTCAATTTATTGCACATGAGTTTTAAGACAAATTTATCATTTTATAACAAGTTATATATAGAAAAAATTTTAAAAGTGTTTATTCTTAACAGAAATAATTTTAGATGGTGTTAGCAAGTTAATAAGTTTTCAAAGAAATTTTTTTTTAAAAATAAGTTTACACTTTCAATATTGGGCATTTCGTACTGTATTTCTCCCACAGGACTGGGGCTTAGGGCCTATTTTCTTCACTTTTTTAAACATACATATTCCTTAAATATCATAACAATTTTATTTTTATCTAAAAGTTCACTTCTTTCTGTTTACAAATATCGAAATAATTAAATAATATCTGCATTAGAATTTTTATGACAAAAAATAAATAAATACAATAATATAAATAAATAAATAATAATAATGCAAGTATTTACATTGAAAAAATAAAGTTGTATATAAAAAAGTATCCTACTACAGAATAAAATTTTATCAAAATGTATTTACAACACATATATAGATACATAAACTTATTATATACATTATTTAGAAAAGTCTTTTTTTGATATAATAAATTTATACTACACAGGTTGAATCAGCTTGCTAGACACACCATCAGACAGCAATGGACTTGCTAGAAAAACTAGTCAGAAACAGTAAAAAGATGGGTTATGTGCTGCCTTCTATATTTTTGGTACTTGTGTAGTTTTCTGATCCCCAGATATATGTAACCAAATGAAAAGATGACCAATCTATGATGCATGTGATACCTTCAGTATGCAGGGCGCGGTAGCCCATTGGTTAGCGCGCTGGAGTTGCACTCGGTAGGCCCGGGTTCGATTCCAGCCACTGCCAAAACTGCCGCCGTGTTCACGCGGAGTACGATCACGTTAAACATGTGGGTCCGTAAGTCCTTCCGAGAGGTTGGTGGTAGGGGAAGGAGTGTACGGTCCCTGTGGATGCCTCCCCCACTGGGTTCTGGTCCAAATTGGGTGGCACTTCCCGGCCGTCCAAAACAGTTACCTTACACCTTTCTGGTAGGTCGGACGGTCTGGGTCTCAACAACAACAACCTTCAGTATGCAATGTCAGACACAACATGAAGTTTCATGGTTCAAGAGAGTTACTTTCTTCATAATAAAAGCTTGAAATGTAAACAAAAGTTTTTAAATTTAAATTATTGAAAGTAAATAGAAGATTTTCAAATTCAAATATTCAAAAGCAAGCAAAATTGTTTTGAAATTTAAGCTATTGAAAATTAAAGAGAAGTTTCATAATTAAAATTATAGAAAAGTAAACAATTTTTAAAATACAAATTATCAAAAAGTAAACCAAAAATTTTAAAAATTCAAATTGAGAAGAAAACAAAGGTTTGTCAAATGTTAATTATTAAAAGTGAACAAACACTTTTTGAAATTTAAACTATTGTAAATAAACAAGGTTTTTTAACATTTAAATGGTCAAGATAAAAATTTAAATGATTTCAATTATCAAAAAAGAAACTATTTTTGAAATCCAAAACAATAAAGAGTAAGTAAAGGATTTTTTAATTCAAATTACTGAAAAATTAACAGAAATTTTTGAGTTATTAATTAAGAGTAAACAAAAGAATTTTGAAATGCTAAGTTTTTTCCATAGCCACACTGAATTATTGAAATGAGACAATTTTATTATACAATTAGTGTATTTAAATTTGCATTTTATTATTGTATGCATTTTGTTTGATCCCATTCTTCTGGCAACCATGTATTTTCAGATCAAGAGAAAGAAATCACGCCAAAATGGCAGCATTTTTTAAAGTTTTCCAACATAGGTGTATAAACTATACAAATACCATTTTTTTAGAATGCTAAATATACAAGAATTACCTTTGAACTGACTAAACAGAAGTGTGTCATGGGAAAATCAAATTGGAAGATATTAAAGCTTTGCTTAAGCCACACTCAAGCACTGTCAGTTAGATAAAAATGCAGTGCTCAGGTACAGCTCAAGCATAGACTGGAAAGTGTTAAGTAATGTAATTTTATTCATATTGTAAAGAATAATTCAGAATAATACAGAATAAGACGATGATGTAAGGAATAAAATTTAATAACTCATTCAATCTTTATTAATAAAATTTAACTTGTAAAGCAGAGTAGAAATAATTTGATTTGATTTTGATGATCAACACTCTGCTCCAAAATTATATAGAAACTGAAGAACCAGAAGTTTCACAGTAGACATCATAAAATAAAGTAACGCAAATGAATCTATGCAAATAAGAATGTCTGAAACAATGCTCAATACTAACTATGAGAAACACAAAACGAAACATTTCAAACTTACTCATGAATTTTCTTTATTTCACACAAATAATTAGCTTAAAATTATATATAAAAATACATTAGAAAGGAGATAAACAGTCGTCAATTATACAAATTAGCAGATATCAAATGCACACTTGATTTTCTGAATTAGTACTAGCAGTTATGTGACAGGAAAAGAACTGTTGTCAGAAGAGATAAAAATAAAATGGATGTTAAGGTGTGAAGGTATACATGTAAGTAAAATAAGTATGAGATTGCTATGATGTAAAGTTTCAATAAATATTAGTTTAGAAAGAGTATCCATCAAATATTGAAAAGATGGGCCAAAAGCCATTTCTGTTTGTACAGAACAAAGAAGTTAGAAGTTTGTAATAAATTTTCAGTTTACCAAATCGAGCAACAATTAAATATGCATACTTTAAAGAGCTCTATTCATGAAAAACTAAAAACATCAATCAATGTAAAATATGTGAAATTGATTCAAAAACTGCCACTAATGAATTGAACAAAAGTAGGCGAACTCAGCAGGCAAATTGCCATATAACATAGAGAGCCCAATGGTTAGAGGTGCTGTTTAGTTACAAAAAATTTAATTTGGATGAATCTGGCATGATTTACAACATAAAAATCGACAACTGTGGAGTAGACAATTGGGCTAAGTGTCTGTAATGATATGAGCCTGCTTTGGCTTCAATGAAGAATCAAATATTTGTTTCTTACCAGGACAACAAAATGCTGTTATTTATCAGTAATTATTAGATGATAACACCTTTCACTTATCACTGAAGATATATATGATAAAGAGTGGATTTTCTAACAAGATAGAAAATCCACTCTCCTCCATTCAGAAAGCAAAATGCACAGCTGATTGGTTCAACCAAAATTGTATGACTCTTGATATCATCATTTCAAAATTCAGATTGAAACCCTGCAGAGAATATGTTACGCAGTATAGTGTTGTTGTTGAAACCCAGACCGTCCGACCTACCAGAAAGGTGTGAGGTAACTGTTTGGACGATCGGGAAGTGCCACCCAATTTAGACCGGAACCCAGTGGGGGAGGCATCCACAAGGACCGTACCCTCCTTCCCCTACCACCAACCTCTCGGAAGGACTTTCGGACCTACATGTTTAACGTGATCGTACTCCGTGTGAACACGGCGACAGTTTTGGCAGTGGCTGGAATCGAACCCGGGCCTACCGAGTACAACTCCAGTGCGCTAACCAATGGGCTACCGCGCCGTACGCAGTATAGTGTGTAATATATATGCCAATCACAGGCAACTTTTCCAGTGTTGTATAATTAAAATTGCAAATCGAGGACAATTGGTTCAACATTGATCCTACAATTCTACAGAACAATCTTTAATACCTTCTTCAATACCCAATTGTACTTCAGAATTAGTAACAGCAAATGGCACATCAACTAACTACTGACTGAATTTTGTATCTATGCTTAATGTTTTTTATTATTTTCATATAGTTATGGGACAGTCTGCATAATTAAATCATACAAATGTTTGCATAATTTTGAAATTATTTAATGTTTGCCTCAAGGATCTGATGAAAATCCTATCTCATGTTGCTCTCTTAGTTTTGAATAACATGTGTAACTATGATGCATGTGTTCTGTTTATTGCTTGGATATTACAGTTTCTATATAGTTTTAGGACAGAGTGTATATATAAAAAGGGTGTACATTGTACTGTAATCACTGTTAATGTTATTAGCCGCTTAGTGTTATCAAATCATAAAAACCCAACTGAATGCATTTACAGCTAGATATTTTTCTGATGATGTTTAATGTTATCAGCTGCTAAATGATATCAAATTACCACTGTACCAATGTGATTATATTAAGTGGCACTCACTGTACTGCAAAAATGATTTTGAATAGAAAACTTTGGGCATTTAATGAACATTTCCATTATTAGTCCAATTTATATTTTATATTTATACTGTACTGGATACAGTAGTTGCTTATTAGATCTAAAATGTTTATAAAATTTTCCCATTATACAAATCACAAAACTATTATTTTTTTATTTTTAATAAATTTTCAAAAAAATATGTGTGTTGCTTGAACAGAAGAATTATATGCACTTAATTTAATTTGTTTTATATAATGCATGTAATTTTAATATCTTTAGATGTGCAAAATAGAAAAGCCCAAATTATCATTTTATTGCATAAACTATGCTACTAACTATCACTTTCCCAAAAATAATTCCGCAGGAACCAATATTTTCAAAATGTTTAATTTCATGTCTGTTTTAAGTTTGAAAATTGGTAATAATTCTATAGAGCTTTATGTTTTACAAAATATTTTAAATATAAATTTCAATGCAAATAAATGCATTTGTTCTCAAGCACACCTCACAGACACATATACAGACAAGCATCATAAAAAGTGTTCAAAAGGTGGTTAAGAAGTTTCACATGAAACATTTCTGACAAAATCTCAAATGCAAAAATTTTTTGGAAAACAATAATTTCTTTATTCAATAGTATGTGAAAATAACTGAAAGCATATGAAATATTTACTGTTTCATACAGCATAGAACACAGCACTTTTTTCAATTTATAGTAGTATAAATAAATAAAATGATGTTTAAAACACATCTTACTTGAAGTTGTAGTCTGAGATTTTCTTTTTCTGCCAAGAGATCATCAATAGATTCAAAAAAGCCTTTTTCAACAGCTAGAAATGCCTGATGCAAAAGTTCTCGCACTTCTTTATCAGTTTCTTTCCCTTTTAGCTGACCAAGAAGAATTTCTGCAGGCATTCTTTGAGATGCAAAATCAGCTGCTTTTGTTCCGGCATGTCCATCAAAGACACCATAAAAATCAGTATTTTCATAACATCTATAAATAAATCATAAAAAATAATAAACATAAAAATAAAATTTTTATAGGGGTTTTTGTAGACTGCACTATTTTATTTTCATAAAAGTGAGAATATAATAAACAGACAATGCATCTGAAATCTGACAGGAAAATGTGGCATCAACCCTAGATACAACAAAGTTTTCTGCATTATAACTGAAGATTATCATTAAGCACACACAATAAGTACAATAATTAAAAACCACTAATTTTTTTATATAGAAAGAAAAATATACTTGAAACTGCAACTGCATTCTGGCAAAAAGTGACAAACTAAAAAAATACAACTTTCAGAACAAAAAGTAAATGATAAAATAAGTAAAATGAAGCAACAATTCACTTGGATAAAAACTTTTATTTTTTTTACAAAAATAGTTCAAAATATTAAAATATTGAAATTATTTTTGCACATAAAAATGGTACCATATTTCTAACAAGATAAGTACAAATTGTTTATATTTTATCGTTAGGTTCAGAGATATAAGCATCCAAAGTGTCTACATTTTTTGTAATACTCTGATTTCAGCTGGATATCATGACCATACACGTTATTCATGTCAAAAGAAACCTTCCTTCTTCAAGATAAGGAGGAAAAAACAGCCTCTTCAGCTAAAGCAAGCAGTACAGAAATTTTTCTACTTTAATTGGAATGATTGGTTTGATTACTACATTTTGAATAGGTTTCTTTTTGCCTTCTAAACTACTTGATACCATTTATATTTTTGTTTTATACTGTTTTAATAATGAATATTTTTATCTAATGCTTGCTTTTAACAATTTAATATTTATCAATATGCATTTATTAATATTTACTTGATCCTTACTTACATAATAGATGTAAAGTATTAGGAGTCAAAAATCCAAAACCACAATCTATTTTGATGGATTTACACATTTTGGGGGGTATTTCTTAATACATATCAACCACTTTTCTAATGATGTCTGTCAGTCAATCTGGGGGCATGACATCTCTAGAACAAATTGAGTGATTGTCTTGAAATTTAGTACTGTTACTTCAATTAGTAATTGTAAATGTGTTAATTGATTTTGGTAGTTGAAAAGCCCTAATTTATTCAAATGCTGAATAAATATTGTAAAAAATAATGAAATTAAAAATGTTTAATAAATAGATATTTTGTATGTAATTTTTTATTTAAAAATGAATATCATTTATAGGACACTAACATGCACCATTCTCAAGATATATTGCATACTTCTCATTTAAAAGTAAAATGAAATTATAAAAAAGTATACATTCACTATTATAAAGTAAGTTGAAGGCCCAGACCACACGACCAACCCAAGGGTTTCCGGTAACAATGTGTGTTGCCGGGAAGGGAGATAGCGGAAACCGCCCTCCACAGACACCTACGAGCTGCCCATAGTATACCAGAAGTTTATTAAAATCTTTTAAAATTTACATTACATGATAATTACAGGATAATATATTGTTTACAAATAGAGCAGCGACAAGACATCTTGAGTTGTTGACAGTAGTTACGTTGTTACATATAGAGTTGGATCACATCACAATGATTGAGTGCTGTAGCGACAAGACAATTTCTATTGACATGAAGTAACATAAAAACACAAAATGACAGACCGAAAACAATGACAATACCAACATAAAGTATATAGTGAAGAACGGGGAAAGCATAACCCTGAAAAACATAAGTGGTAAAATGAAAGGCATGAATACACGCCAAAAGACCCAAGGGGTCGGGAGCTATCAGGATTGAACAGTTACACAAGTAGATATTATTTACAATACATTTATATATTAAAACAAAATATTTACCGTGAAATATACAAAAGATACAAACCTCTGGAACAAGGAGAGGACATTGACCGCAAAAATTAAAAGCAGTGGGCGCACAGAATGTCACCGAACCTGGTTAGAGATTTCACGAGCAATAAGAACACAGTTTTTCAGTTTGTTTATAAGAGTTGGATTGGTTCTAACTCCAGAGAACCAGGTCGCCCGGAGATGGTCAGGGGGACGGACAAGATGAAATTTTGAAGTAAAAGGGCAGGAAAAGGTAAAATGGTCCACATCTCCAAAAGAGTTACAGGGGCAGTTGGAGGATTTTTTAAATTTAAAAAAATGTAGATAGTCTAAGAATGGCCCATGACCAGTTAAAAAGTAAATCAGATATTTATTATAGATTTGAAGGTTGGGGTTAACTTTAGGTAAATAATTTAAAATTCGAGCTGGGTCATGGGTCCGAGGTGAGATATAATCGTTCAAGTAGAGTTGCCAACGTTCGAGGAGGAAGGATTTACAATAAAAGGTTAAACAGGAGTAAGGAAAGGGGATAACAAGGGGAGAACCAGAAACCGTAGCTTCTTTGGCAGCAAGGTCGGCGACCTCGTTAAGTGTATGCTTTAGTATTTTCAATCAGAAATTAATTGGCACCATTGCTAAGGTCATTTTTGATACATTTTATTTTCTTCAATAGAAAGTGAAATATCTCGCAACATAATTAAGGGATTTTCATAACATTTAGTAACCTTCTTTAAATCAGTAACTACAATAAGCAGGATTGAATAATTTTCTTCAGTAGTATTGATTAATGTCCTAATTTTGTTAATTGTTCACACACAAAACTAAAAAGAATGTCATTCCTAGAAGTTATCAGATTTGTTTTAATAAAAGCACATAACAGGCACTGTTACCAATTACATAATATACCTGAAATGAAAACTTCTGTCTTCAAATACATGCTCTTCTCTTCTAAATCCATCTGCTCTGTATTTTTGATTGGTAGAAAAACCAACACCGGACAATGGGCATACAGGCAAGTCATCTGTCCAACTGCGGCATGGCTTTAAAACAAAATTACTCATTAAAGCAACAACAGATATTTTATAAATAGCTGATTACTTAAGCATTAATGCATGCTCATGTAATAAATATATAGAACATTAGATAGGCTACAAGACATGTTTCAAAGAATAGAAGGCTTGCAAGATAAGAGGATATTGTTGAAGATAGTCTAGATAAAGGATAATATCTGTGCATAGTGAAATGGGCTTGATTGGGATGATTAGATCTGAGAAAGAGTTGAAATTTTGAGAATGAAGGTATAAATATCATATTTTTTAGAAACATAGACATAGCAAGTTGTTTTTGTTACATATTCATGATTAGAACAAATTATCCAGTATTACCCTGGTCCTAAATAAGCACCCGCTATTCAAATAATACATTTACAGCTAACATGATCCAATTTTTAAATCAACTTCAAATTTTCAACAATCAACCTAAATTTCCAAATCATTTTCTCCTTCTGTTCCACAAACATAGAAAGCCAATAAATAAAACAAAATGGAATCCTTTTTCTAGGAGAGAAGGAATGGTTTAAAATGCACCGTGAGTTGCAAAGCTTTGATGGGCATGCGCACAAACGTTCACTAGGAAGAAAAATTATACATTCTTCATTAATGTTATCTACAATTTCAATTTTTATACATTTACTTGAAATTTCACAAAAAATAAAATAATGAAGTTATTAGAAATACTTTATTTGTCAGAATGTGATGATATATATGTATATTTTTGTCAAACTGTAGAATTATGCTAATCATTCTTTTTAGGATGCGACAAAATAAGTATGATAACCTAAAAAATGAAAATTTCAATGTCTTTAAAAATAAATAAATAAATATGAAGGAATAAACCTATGGATTCAGTTCAAAGATCGTTAGAAAGAACATTCTTCAATCTTTATGATGGTGTCAAGATAGAAACTTTGTGATAATAATTTCAGTCACTAAAGAACCAATTTATGTGAAAATTGCTTAAAAGCATGCTAAAACATGAAATAACTAAAATACTAATTAGAATTTAAAAAAAATCTTGCCAAGCTATATTTTCCTGGGTCCTGAAGTACTTCTTTACCAAATTTTGTCACTCTCTAAAGCTTAGATTTCCTGCTATGATGACACACATACATCTCTTATTAATTACCAAGAAAATGTACCTGGCACTGCTCAAGATTTAAAGTGGGGATTCAATGAATTAAAATTTTCAAATTTCATTAAAATTTTTAAAAAATGCCAGGCCTGATTATTGCCAATGGAACTGTTGGAGATTTCCCAGAGGGCCTGTAGGATTTCATTTTTGTCCTTATCAATAACGTGTATGATGGGCTGAAACTGAAGGATTGATTATGCCCATTTTACACTGTACTGCAAAATCCAGAAATAGTTTTAGCAACATACAATAAATGGCACAACTAATCAAAATTGGTTGCTTTTTACTGAATTTAATTGAATTTTTAACTTTCAAACTAATTTGAATTTAAAAAAAATCTTGACAAGGTGTTTTCTTTTGGGAATTAAAGTACCTCTGTACCAAATTTCGTGTCTGTGGATTGCTTAGATTTTTTGCTATAGACACAAACAGATAGACAAACATCTTCTGTTTTTATTATAGAATAGACAAAATAGTACCCACTTATAACAAGTTCGCAATTAGAGAATTTTCGTATTTAACAAGGAAATAAGGGACTTTTCAAATTGGAAGAATGTTAAATGATGCATGATTCTTTCATTTTTAATGAGCAAAGTTTAATGACTATGTGAAACAGTAAAAATGAATAAAATATAAAAAGTTCAGATACAAATCAGAGCAAAAACTAATAGTAATTCTAAAATGTCTATAATCAGAAATAATATTTTTTTAATAGTACACTGTTCTAAACAAGGAAAAAAGTAATCCAAATGAAAGAAAGAAATATGATTAGACAAAAATGCAAATTCTGGTGTGCATGTATATTTTGTATGTGCAAAGAAATCACTAGTGACACAATTTCCGATATCAATAAAAAAAACTTATATTTGAGAAATTGTGTACACATTAAATTTGTCCTCTCAGCCATCGCATCTCAGTAAAGACTGAAAGGGATGAGCCTGGACTGACATCGCCTTTTAAATTACAATGGTCATGCCCTGGCAAGGGTTAAGGCGATGATGCATATAGTAGTTTTCCTGCAGAATGGATCAAATAAGTACTCCGATTTATTAAAAATATTAAGGGGTACTGAGCTGCTTGTTAAAACCAGATCCAACTGCATACAATTATCCAGTAAATGAATCCTATTTAGTGGTTAAAAGTAAATGAAGGTATATGCAAACTTTATCAAATGGCTCAGTTTCTATTTGAAATATTGCATAATAAAAACTGTACATTGTAATCTGATTGTTTAAATAAATATTTTCTGCATAAGGTCACTGAATACACACATGTCACAATGCAATAAAAAGTTAAGAGGAAGAGAAAATTAATATGAAATTCATACAGTAATACCTCTTGAAAGTTAAGCCGCAATGCCTCCAAATTGTTTGAAATATCCCCTAATTCAGCTTTGGTTGGCATACTCCTCCCTTGAAAATATAAATAAAAAATAAGAACTATTATAACTAGCTTTAAATGCACATGAGCATTAAAGTATATAATATATAAAGCATATAATTAATTCCCATAAACCCTATAAAACTCCGGGAACTGATGGCATCATTCCAATTCTTCTCCAGGAGGGAATAGTGATGCTTGCTCCCATTCTCTGCAATATTTACAGAGCCTGTATTGCCCTTGGTCATATACCAAATGCGTGGAGGCATACTAAGGTAATCTTCATTCCGAAAATTGGAAAGGACAATTATTATGAGGCCAAATCTTTTAGGCCTATCAGCCTTACGTCTTTTCTTTTAAAGACTATTGAAAAGCTTATTGATAGGTATTTAAGGGAAGTGATTCTGGCCTCTAAGCCCTTGTCTAGTTCTCAACATGCCTATCAACCGGGCAAATCTACGGACACTGCTCTTTACAGTCTCTCCTTTATTTTAGAGAGAAATCTCAATGCCAAGGAAATTGCTCTTGCTACCTTTCTTGGCATTGAAGGTGCCTTTGATAAAGTACCCATCAACACCATTCTTGTTGCTTTAAACAGAAGAGGTGTTGATACCACGATACCTTATTTGATCAAGAACTTGTTATCTAACAGGTATATCTGTGCATCTTTACTTGGTGAAAGTATGACTGTGCATGCACTTTCGGGCTGTCCACAAGGAGGTGTGCTCTCACCAATTCTCTGGTGTCTTGTTGTGGACTCTCTTTTGGAAAGCATTAATATCTCTGGTGTCTCTTGCATTGGATATACTGACGATGTTGTCATCATTGCCAGGGGCAAATTTGGCAACACTGTCTCTGACATGATGTCTACTGCTCTTAGGAGGGTTGAGACATGGTGTAAAAATGCAGGCCTTACGGTTAATCTGCAGAAGACTGCTTTAGTTGCGTTTACAAGGAAACGCATACTTAATCTTGGGAATATCTGCTTCTTTGGACAGAAGCTTATTTGCTCCAAGGAGGTTAAATTCTTGGGAATTTATTTTGACAAGGAACTTAATTGGAAGAGACACTTGGACTACTGCACAACTAAAGCCAGAAGAATCTTCTGGTCTTGTAGGAATGCTATTGGGAAAACCTGGGGCCTTAATCCCAGAGCTATCCATTGGATTTACTCGATGATAGTCTGTCCTATCATTTCTTATGGATCCATTGTTTGGTGGTCCAGAATTAGAAGTGAAACTACTAAACTTGATTTAGTTAAGCTTCAAAGGATGGTGTGCAGTGCAATCTCCGGATGCATGAAAACCACTCCTACTGCAACTCTTGAACTTTTACTTGGCTTGGATCTGCTCTATATGCGTATTGAAGCAGAAGCACTTATCTGCATGAACAGACTCAAATATCTGAAACACTGGAAAGATTACTCAAGGTATCTATCTTGGGGCGAACTTAACAGTAATGTTGCTAGGCATCCTTACTTCTGTATGCCACCTGATGGCATACATGTCAAATTTACGTTTGATAAGCCTTATGAAATTCTTGTCCCCTCGCGGGATGATTGGAAGAGGACTCCAACCTACAATAAACATAAATGTTTTGTATGGTACACAGATGGCTCGAAGATTGGCACAAGTACTGGTGCTGGTGTCTGTTGCCCTGATGATGGCACTGAGCTATCTTATCCGCTTGGCAATTTTGCTACTGTCTTTCAGGCTGAAGTATTTGCCATTCTTATGTGTTGTAGAATTTGCTATGACAGAAAGTATGAGAATAGCCAGATTTTCATTTGTTCTGATAGCCAGGCTGCTCTTATGGCTCTGGGGAAGATTACTGTGACATCTTCCCTTGTCTGGGAATGCTATAATGCTCTCTGTAAAATTGCTAGTAATAATAGTGTCATTCTGTACTGGGTGCCTGGTCATTCGGGCATTCCTGGCAATGAATTGGCAGTTGAACTTGCTAGGAAAGGCTCTAGCACTCCTTTTCTGGGCCCTGAGCCGGCCTTGGGTATTCCCAATGACCTTGTCAGAAGAATTGTCTATGACATCTTCAGGAAGCTTCAATGTAAGAACTGGCGTGACACTAAGGGACAAAGGCAAGCGAAAATCCTCAACTGCAATTGCCCTAGTACACGTCAAAAGGAACTTTTCAGGCTCAGTAGAACTGGCATCAGGAGAGCTGTTGGGCTCCTTACTGGGCACTGCACCCTCAAGAGACATCTTAATATTATGGATGTCTCCACGGATTCGCTTTGCAGAGGCTGCAATTACAGCGAAGAAACTGCAGCTCACATTCTATGTGAATGTGAGGCCTACTCTGCTCACAGATTCGAACACATTGGTCGTCATGTGATTGAACCCTGGGAGCTGAACGACATACCTGTCAAGTGCCTGCTTATTTTCGCATCGGCTACTGGTCTCTTTTCTTAGGGATCTTCATTTTCTTTTTGGGGTAGTACAATAGACCTCTGGTCGATGTGCTAGGCTCTTCTGGAGCCACCCACCTTCATATCATTCATTCATTCAACATCAGTTATCAAATTCTATTAGTTTATTGACAGATAATGGATCATAGGCATAGGTTCCCAATCTGGGTAATACTGCCTCTCAGGGAAAGATTTCACTTTCAAAGGCAGCTATTTATTTTAAAGAGGTGGTAGATGAGGCATGATAATATGCTATGCGGTTATAAAAGGGTAATATTGTCCATGGGGTTATAAGAGAATGTTTCCATGTTTTGGATATTATAGCCTCTTAAAAATATTAATTTATTATAAAAATGAGGTATTTCCCTAAACATTTCATGATACATACTTGAGGGGTTTAGTAGATATGAGAATCATACCACACATTCATCCCACCCTTTTAATGATGGGTTACAGAAATATCCTTTCTTATTGTTCACATGACCCATGAGGAACATGTTTAAAATTTCACATCCCTAGGTCAAGGGGGATTATGAAGATTCTAAGCTCGTACTTATCATTCATATTACTCCCCTTGAAGCAGCTTATGAAAATATCTCTTAATGTTTAACAGTGACTAATAAGACCATCTTTGTAGAAAAAAAAAATCAGATTTCTTGTTCAAACAGTTAGGATGATAGTGATCATGACTTTGGTGTGGGTTAGAGAAATGTATCTCCTTGGTGCTCTACAAATGGCCTATGAAAAACATCCTTGAAAAATTTCAGGTTTTTATATTGAGGGGACTATTAACACACACTACCCAAAATCTAAATGGTTTTGAGTATATACTGATGAGGCCCAAATGGATTAATACATAAATTCTGGAGCAGGTATTTTTTGTGATCTCTTCACTTTATATGCCCTGGTAGGGAAAAATAGAATCTCTTTTGATGGAGAGATCGAAGTCATTGATTTAGCCCTTTATCAACTAATGTTATCTTGAAGAGTTCTTGAACATAGTCATACTTTCAGACTCGAAAGCTGCCTTGCAGGCAACTGACTCTATCAAAGCCCTTCAATCAGCAGATATACAGAAATGTCAATCCCTTTTAAGAAGTTTATTCATCTGTAATAAAGTGACTTTCCTTCAGTGGATCCCTGGCCACTGTGGTATCAACGGCAATGAGAGAAACGATTTTCTAGCCAAAAAAGGGGTAGAAATTCCCCAAATTTCACTAAGTGCTGAGGAATTCTCAGAAATTGTGGTGGAACACAATTTCAGATATACAAGACTGGCCCAGGAGGAGAGCTGTAGCAGAATTTTGCCTTGCTACTGCCTATGATTGCCTTGCAAAACATCTGCATCGAATTCACATGTTTGACAAAGTCTATGATCTTCAGGAGGTAATGGACAGGACTCACCTTCTCTACTGCCTGGTTATTTCCGCAATATCTGAGTGGGAGCGATACTGAGAAGCAAGGAACTGTATGAGTGGTCTATATAGACTTTCTTCTGTGGTTGTAATTTTTCCTTATTTCTGTTCATGTTATATTCTTTGTTAGCTCAAGTTATTTTTTGTACCCACCACTGGAAATAAAAAAAAAATTTGATGGGTTGTAAAAACACACAGATCATGCTCCTTGCTCATCCCATACCATTAAAGAGAGATTATGAAAATATTCCTGTCTTGTGCCTACCTTTGATGGTAGCATCCCAATACAATTTCTGATTCTTAGTTTAAGAGGTTAGAAAAATATAATAATATAAGAGCAGTAATTATTTCTCAGCATGAATTTCAGTGATTTTTTCCGCAAATTTTAGAGAGGTTTGTATCTTGAAATTTTGCAATTTACCCCTGCAAATTTTGCATTTTTTTCACACGACAAAATTACTGCCCTACCTATAATTCATAAACACCATTCAAAATTTTTATGTTTCTTCTTAATGGGCTTAATAAAATATGTGGATCATGCCTTTCGATCACCATATTCCTTAAATGATGGGTTACTAAATTATACCAGTGGCGGCTATTCAGATATAGTTTTTAAAGAAGTACTTCACCTATTAAAATTGAAGTGAATGAAATTTATTTCTGAAATGCCCATTTTACTATTATACACACTGTAAAATACAAATGTTGTATTTTAATTTTAATTGTAACATGAATTTCTGCATTTCAAGCCCTTATAATGTGAATCTATCAACAAGTGAAATTCTGGAAATAAAATTTGTAACATCTTCACTCACACACCCTAATACCATGACAACTATGACATCACACATTTTATTGGTTAATGGATTTAACAAGGTAACAAATTTTTTTTCCAAACACTTCAAAAAACAGTTTTTCTGAACATGTGATAAAGTACCAATAAGGCACTTTTTTTATAGCTGTTCCTGACATTGCATTGATTGACGGCACATTATTTGACTACTTTCCATATAATCCCTGGGGAAAAAAATAACAACTAGAGAATATAGCATTTTTGTTTTATTGTATCATCTGTTACATGTGCTGTGGGATAAAACTGTGTGATCTATTAATGGTATTTTGTGCAATTTAGAGGCATCATTTTCTTGTTTGCAAGATGATGATAAAAGTATATTTTAACATGTAGGTAGACCCGGATTGAGAAAGTGGTCTTAGAGAAACAATAGATTTATGTCCAAAAGTTAAGCATAGTTGCTGTTTATGTGAAAATTTCAGAAAATCTACATCGGAATGGAAGGAAACATGGTATGTGGGTGTAATAGGGTTATAGAAGAAGAAAACAATGCAAAACAAGGATAATACTGACATTTATTATTTAAAGAAAAGGGTTGAAAGAAAGAGGTCACAATATGAGTGTCAACCTCAGTGAAACAGAATTATTAAAACAATATCCTACTGCAGTTCAATATATTATGTGGGAACCTTGGGTAGCCATGCATGCTGCACAACAATTTCCCATACTTTCGATGAGGGTTTGGATAAGTTGTGTGCTCAAAGAGTTCCAAGCCTCAAGGAGAGCAGTTTTCAATCCCGGAATGGAGTTTGGTGGGTATAGGAGAGCTGCAAGATGTCTCCCAAGCATATCATACACATGTCCTATTGAATTTAGATCAGGAGAGCTGGCAGGCCACTGCATGTGCTGGATATCTTCAGTTTGAAGGAAGTCGCTGACCAAGGCCACATGGTCAGGAGGCACGTTATGATCCATGAATATGAAATCAGGACCAACAGCACCTCGAAACAATCGAATGGTAGGCTCAAGGTCTTCGTCACTATATCTTTGACTGTATCCAACCTACCCCATGTCAAAGATGTAGAGGCCTGTGTGGCCGTCCATCATGATGCCTGCCGCCCAGACCATGACACCCCCCAAATGGAAAACAATGTGTTTCTGTGATGTTTCCCGGGTGAAAAACGCATTCCACATTCTCTCCAGATCATGGTACAATGAGAATCAGTTTGTAGACTACACCTGGATTCGTCACTGAACATGACATTGTCCCACTGTTGTCCACTCCACTGTAAACACATGCATTTCTGTGTAGATGTCAGGGTGATGCAAACTGCTGGTCATCTGGCATAGAGACCAACATGTCTGAGTCTCCTGTAAGCAGTTTGTCTCGAAACAGTGACTCCTGTGGTGGCTGTTGTCAGGGCTGAATCCAGTTGCCTGGCAGAACGGTTCCTCTGATGTTGCACAGTTATCACCAAATATTGGTCTTGCCGACTGGTTGCTACCCTTGGTTGACCTGGTACAGGTCGTTGAGTAACATTTCCAATGGTTTAAAACCTCTGCCACAGTCTGGAGATCACACACTGAGGCACATTCAGAATTCGAGACGCTTCGGTTTAGGATCGACAGGATTCCAGCATTCCAATAATTCATCCCTTCAAAAACATGTCTAGTTGACATCTTTGTGACATTTTTCGTCCTTTTCGATTGTTAACAACGCTTTGTACCACAGTAATTGCGAAATTCTGCTTCAACTGGCCATGCAGCTCGAGGCTAATTTATACTCATTCTGATGTGGGCCAGTGCTTTGAGCATGTCGACATCGACTGAACTGTTTTGCATGTGTACAATGATTTACCTTTGCCCCACGATTCTCCACAACAGATTGTATCCATATTAACTGCAAATTTTTCGCATTTTACAAATTATGCTTAACTTTTGGACATGAGTGTATATTGGGTCTCTATTTCTTAAATAGTTCAATAATTTCATTTAACAGACATGCAAATTGCTCCTTAAAAAACATTAAAAGATCAATATGTTGATTAAAAATAAAATCAATTATTTTTAAAATATAATTTTACGGTGGTTTCTTACCTACAAGCTGCCACTGAAATATACCTACTTTCAATGCATTTGTTTATAACACATTATGGAAAATCCGTGTAACAGTTTAAGTTGCTAACTCATGCAGTTTATGACATATACAGTGATGACTTTGCTTTTCATATATATATATATATATATATATATATATATATATATATATATATATATATATATATAATCCGCTATATTTTACTGTCTTTTAAATTTTTATATCAAAGCTGTATCCAAGAAATTAACATATGTAATTCGTTGATTTTCAAAAGAGCAAATATTATTTAACAATTGATCAAAATAAGTTTCTAATAGTCCTATTCAAAAATCTTGATTAACGTTTATACACTTTTTTTAAACCGTTCACACACTAAGAATACTAAAAAAAACTAAAGACTGAATTACTTAACAGATAATGATGGGTAATCGATAGAAAACCCCCTTTCCCCTTCAACTATAATCATTCTCAAATGAAAAAAAACTCAACACTTAAATAATAAATAATTTGGAAACTTATATAATTACCGTACTGCGAAACAGATTTAACGACTAATTAATCAACATCAACTAACTTAAGATACATGAATACTCATATGTTTACAATTAATAGCAAATTGTATGATGAATATCAACCATTTAACTTCCTTTCTTCATTAATTACAATTTACATTTTACAGACGAATTTTGTAAACAAATCTGAAGGATTTAAAGAAAGTTTCGGATAGTTATCAAAACAGCCAATGGGAGCATATTTAAATTGTTTTCCCTCTTACGTCACAAATAGTAGTATAGAGAGGATTCATGTGACGTCACGTCCATTTAGCCGAGCAAATTCTAAGTTCTCTTTGTACAAACAAACGTTGAACTTGCTAACGCAAGTTCAACGTTTGTTTGTGTGATACGTTTTGGTGTTGTTGTTGTTGAGACCCAGACCGTCCGATCTACCAGAAAGGTGTAAGGTAACCGTTTGGACGGCCGGGAAGTGCCACCCAATTTAGACCGGAACCCAGTGGGGGAGGCATCCACAGGGACCGTACCCTCCTCCCTCTACCACCAACCTCTCGGAGGGACTTACGGACCCGTACTCCGCATGAACACGGCGGCAGTTGTGGCAGAGTGCAAATCATTCTTGACCAGTTCTGCTGTGATTGCAATAGTTCTGCATTTTCGAGTTTTGCCTAGGAGTGTGAAGCCTAATTACGGTTAAGCATGGTGGGCAATTTCGATTTCGAGTACAAGGAATTAACGATTGATTTACGAAAATACAAGGTAGCCATAGCGAGAGAGCAGGAAGTCCAATCCAAGGCGAGAGAGAGGAATCTATTCGAGCGACATAGAATTGAAAAGGAAAAAGAGAAGCTGAGCTGGGCTAAGACCATGGAAGTAGATGAAGAGGAGAGGAAAAAGCGAAATGCACAGGACAGTGCGGCATCTGGAAAGAAGTTGGTGCAATGCGCTAACGAGGATTCTCAAGCACGTGCTACCCCTTTCACATCAATGGAAGATAGATATGTGGCAAACATGGGATACATTCCGGAGCCTTCCAAGGGGGAAGCACTCGAAATATCGAAGCCGAGATTGCCATCGACGAGTCAAAGGAAGAGGATAAGTCTGCATCCACCAGAGAAGAGAACTTTTGGTAAATATCAATTCAAATGCTATTCTGTTAGCAGACACCCCCATCCCAGAGACCCTCGTGGCGAGGAAATCTTACCAAGCCACGCTGTTCATCGTTGCTGGACTTAGCAGCCAGAAGGATAAGGATAGGTTGTACGAGGAGTAAAAAACTAGGGTAGCCAAAGCTTTTGGCTTAAACTTCCAAATTACTAAACGTATTAAAGCTAGCAGGGGGATTAGCCCCACTAAGAATCCCGAGGCCATGCCTCCTCTAAAAATTAGATTTGAGCCCCTGGAAAACCAGGATGATAGTTCTAGGGACTCTAAACCAGCTAGTCTCCTCCTTTTATGTTGACTCCTCAAGCAATTGGGAAGCCCTCATAACGGACTTAAATCAGATGCTAGAGCTCCCTGTACAAGGACTAATGGGAAGGGTGATTCGGATCTCTTCTGGGTCAGTTGAGGACTACAGGAGGGTCCAGAGTCATCTAACCCAATTAAAAGTCCCCTTCAGTGCAATAAATCTTAAGTCAGAGCGCCCCAAAATAGTAGTGATAAAAGGTATGTCCGCGAACACTGACGCTGGAGACCTGAAGGATGCAATTGCATCCCAGGGTTTCCAAATCGTCAGGGTCTCGTAACTAAAAAGCAGGCGTGATAGATCCCCCCTCCCCATCTTCCTAGTCTGCCTCCAGCCGGCTGAGAAATGGGAGAGGATTTACGAGATAGATAACCTTTTAAGCATGAGAATTAGGATCTAGGCATTCAAAAGTAAAGAATATACGATGTGTTTCAACTGTCAGTTGTTTAATCACTCTTCAGAGAACTGCAGTCTCCCGTCCAGGTGTGTTAAGTATGGCGAAGGCCACGAGACCCGCTCGTGCGAAAAATCAAGACAAACCTCGGCTAAATGTGCAAATTGTGGTGGGGCACACCCCGCCAACTTTCAGCACTGCCCAGAAAACCCACATTATCGTTAGCAAATGCGCAGCCATAACTCTGGATCCAAAAAATACCCCGACTTCGTGATGAGGAAAATTTCTCTGAGCCTCCACAAACCAGTAAAGTTCCCGTTCAGATGACTAAGTCCCCTGTCGAGATGGAGCAAGGAATCTCCAAAGAGCAGGTGAACACCACGTCATCTGAATATAACACTAAAACCTCTGATCAGGGCACTAATTTATTCTTAGAATTCTTTAAAGAGCTTGAGGCAGTTTTTAAAATCACTGACATCCAGGACCTTCTTCAGGAAGTCATGAGCATCCTAAAATCCGACAGAAATCCCATGGCAAAAATTTTCGAGTTAATAAAATACCTCTCAAACCTAAAAAGTCAGGAAAACCCCCAGAACAGTTCTTAACTTGTTTGTTGCGGCTTTGTTCAGCTGCGGTAGGCTGCAGTTCTCCAGTACTCCTCGTGTAACTCTTTCTATTGGAAGGACCGCTCACCTCGGCATCTGGAAGACCGTCCACGTTTTGGATACCAAAGACCGCCCACCTTCACTCCAGGAGGAATTCCATTGGACAACCTGCAATCCTTACAACTAATATCACATCGTTAGGATACTAAAGCATAATGTGCTAGGCACTTCTTCAATCAAGAAACAAAGCCGAGAGTGCAAATCCAGCGCGCAAACCACCGGGCTACCGCGCCCGAAATGTGCCAATAGCACGAGGTGTTCCCAGGTGGTCACCTACCTAAGTACTAACCGCGCCCGATGCTGCTTGACTTCGGTGATTTAACGAGAATCGGTGTTTTCAGCACGGTAGGGCCGTTGGCGCATATGTTTTGGTGTCGAAAGCCCAGACCATCCGACTCGTCCAAGGACTAAGAGCAACAAAATGGATGAGTATATGTTTTGGTGTGTAATTTAAAAAAAAAATACGTTTTGGTGTGTAATTTAAAAAAAAAAATACGTTTTGGTGTGTAATTTAAAAAACAAGTCGTTTTATTAAAACTACATCCTGCCGATATCATATATAATCATAATTTCTTTTAAAATAAAGTAATTGAATTTGATAATGGTGATCTGTGCCGTAATTAACTGCAGTAAACGATCCGTACGTGATGGTAATATACCATTTTTTTCATTCCCTCGAATAATTGAAAATAAAGGGAATAAAGTCAAGGACTTGTCTGTTAAAAGAAGCAAAGAATGGCTTTCTAGAATCAGCAGAGAAGATTTGAATACTGAAAATTTGAAGAACAGGAAAGTTTGCAGTGAGTATTTCATTCATGGTGAGTACATTATATGGCACAGTATGCTTTTCAATTTACGTTTAATAAATCTTAAAAAAAACTTTACTTTTTTAGTTTTATAATTTAAGTACACAATCACTGATTTATTAGCAATCAACTCGGTAATTTTTTTTTGTTTCATAAATCTAAAATTAAAAAAAATCAACAGCAAATTAAAATCACTAAATTCAATAGTAGATACCTGTAGATATAGCATATTTGACATAGTAGATAATATTTCTAGGAAAAGAAATTTTACTCACATATGTATATCTATATCACAGCAATTTCCTAGGGAAGTTTCAAAATCTCAAGTTGTCTACTTATTTAATATAAAATTAGGAACCCATCGTGACAGACATGGCATAAAACCGACATGAGATTTCAGTGACCATGAAGATATATTAAAACTCTCTGAATTGGCAAGAGATTGACTTAAGAAAACATATTTTTCCATATAATAAAGTTTCCAACTATTACCATGTTGATTTTCAAAAGCATTAAAATATAACTTTTTTGTGAGTAATTTTTTGAGCAATGCCATCCGATATGTATTTTACTAATACTTTGTTGTGAACCCAACCACTCATAAAATAGTTATGAGCCTCCAGTGATTTATACTCTTTCATTTGTTCTCGGGTAACACTATTAGTTGAGTACACGAGGTAGTTAAAGATATCAAAATATCCAATATCTAGCCAAAGATCGCGATTTTCTTCGAAGAAGTTGCTTTCATAAGGATCTTCACCTTCAATTTCGTTGATTTTAGCTGAATATAAGCTTTTATATCCAGGATCCAGCTGCGAAAAATAAGATTTGTAATGTGGTTTCATGGCGTTCTAACTATTGCTTGTACAAAGCAGTCGTCTGCTCAAATGGTGACGTTATGAAACCTCCCTATTCCAGCGCTCTGGTGCGTCCTCTAACGGATAGACTTAACATGAAAAAGCCAAGCCAAGACGCTTCGTTACGGGCTTCCATGGGACCGAAGGTCCCTTACGCCCACATTAAAAAGTAGATATGTCTGTGTGTAGGATTAGAAGATAGCAATGCGATAGCAGTGTGCACTCTTTGGCTGTGCCAGGTGCTGTGAAAAGATCAGAGACGGCTGATGGAATGCCGTCTTCGTCTTGGGATGGCAGTAGTACAGGCTGAGGCTGCAAAAGAAGGGGAGGGCGGGGCCAGGGGATGAGCGACCAATAGAAAATGAGCCATGAAAAATGTATAGAGCATGGACACGAATTTAAATAAACAGCCTACGTAGTAGAATGCGCAGGATGTAAGGGCAAAAGGGCACTTTCTTTCCCATTGAGATCTATGCAAATTTTCTACGATGTCTGAAGAATTGGTTCGTACCGTTAAAACTATTGCATATAAAAATATGAAATTTGGTACACTTGTAGACAAAGCTTTGGGAAATACGCTGAAATAAACCGTTTTTTGATATATGTTGTAGTTTAAGAAATATTTAATGTCAAAATCAAAGACAAAATATTTGAGCTGCGAGTTCGCGTCCTGGATAGACTAACAATAGCAAGACCACGAATTTTTGCAGGCAGATACCTACATGAGTGAATTTTTGCAGGACGGAGCCCCTTTTTTAATTTCGATGTCGTTTTGGAAATATTTTACTTCTTATGCACTTCTGAAGTGAACTTTTTTTTCGTATCGGTAGGTCTAGCGATTTCTCTGTCTCGTCATATAATTAAATTTTTTAATTGTTTGTTTCAAATTTTGAAATGTTTATAGGGTACGTAAAAGGTAATCAAATAAAGCACAGCACAATATATATTAGAATAAAAGAGCAAATATCTGCTTGTGCTAAAAACATTGGAGACAGGTATAATACTCATGTACAAAATATATTAATATTACATGATGCTTATCAACTTCAAATATGATTCAAGGAACCTTATGATACATTTCATAGTATACATGATAAGAGAAATGATCTCCCATTAACTAAAGCATTGTAGTATTTCTTAAAACTGCTGAGTTAAAATGGTTACATAGAACTTGTATAGTTTGAAAAGCATCGACTGACTAAATTTAAAAGTGGCACTTCCCGGCCGTCCAAACGGTTACCTTACACCTTTCTGGTAGGTCGAGGTCTGGATCTCAACAACAACACATACCATACCCGCCGCCAACGGCCCTACCGTGCTGAAAACACCGGTTCTCGTTAGATCACCGAAGTCAAGCAGCATCGGGCGCGGTTAGTACTTGGGTGGGTGACCACCTGGGAACACCGCGTGCTGTTGGCACATTTCCGGCGCGGTAGCCCGGTGGTTTGTGCGCTGGATTTGCACGCTGCCACAACTGCCGCCGTGTTCATGTGGAGTACGATCACGTTAAACATGTGGGTCCGGAAGTCCTTCCGAGAGGTTGGTGGTAGGGGATGGAGGGTACGGTCCCTGTGGATGCCTCCCCCACTGGGTTTCGGTTTAAATTGGGTGGCACTTCCCGGTCGCCCAAACGGTTACCTTACATCTTTGTGGTAGGTCGGACGGTCTGGGTCTCAACAACAACAACACATACCTTACCCGGCCGCCCAAACTGCTGCGTAAAAACTATGACGTAAAACGCTTGGTTTAGTGTGTACTGCCACTTCGTAATGTTTGGTCCATTATTTTTAATCACCTTGTATATTTTTTAATTTTTTTGCTATATATTTATAATTTTCATAGTACGTATATGTACTGGGAAGATTAAGAATCGGTGGAAGGATGTTCCCACCATGATAGGAGAGGACCTCTACTTATGGCTGGCACTCCGTCGCGGGAGGATCTTTTACCTCCAGCTGTTCCTACGCAATTAGGTTTTCTTTCTCTTTTCCACTGCAGGTACCTTCCATTCTTTTCTTTGGCCTGCACGGGCTCCTCCTCTTTCTTTTCCTTTTCAACTCCCACCATCTGGGAGATTGTCCCAGTCTTTAAGATTTGTGTCCAGGCCACCTACATCGCGGCCTCCCTCGCGGCATTGGACTCCCTTATTGCGATACTAGCGTCTTTATTCATTTCCGCTTGCTGGGGTTTTGTCCCAGCAGCTTCTTATTAATTTGTGTTTTTCCATCTCGGTAGTGGAAAAATCTTATGTTGAAGTTTACGGTTTTATTCGTGTTGCTGGGGAATTGTCCCAGCCCTATGCTTTCTAGGCATCCTCCCACCATAGCGGTGGTGTCTTAGGCTTAGAGCTGCCAGCTCAGCTCTGCACTAATTCCGTTTTTTTTTCAGGCTCAACAAATCCCATTCCCTTTCAGCCTTCCTCATCTGTTTCCCCCATTCCCATGTTTTAATTCGCTTTGCCATGTTCTCTTTCAGGAAGAAGTGTGTAGAGTCCATGGAAACAGGGCTTCCCTTGAAGCCGCAAAGCTTGCAGGACACCTTCGGGTAGATCAAGTTCTTGGCTTTGGCTCTAAACGGCCCCACCCTGCAACTACTTTTGCAGACCAGCTACTTCTTTCAGGATCCAGGCTTCAGGTTCCAAGTTCAATGGACTGCCAGTCAAAAGTGTTGTTCCCCGCGCGCTCTCTAGTTTTATTTAGCTATATCGCATTAGTCGTCTCCTTAGTTTTATCCTTAGTTTAAACCTCAATACTTTAGTTGTATCTTTATAGTCTTAATCCCGCTCTTATAGTTTATCTAGTTGCTCCGCCAGTTCTTTAATTCTGCCTCAAACGACTATTGTCTATCATCCTTGTGACCCCTGTCTCCTCCTTGGCTTAATAGCCTATTCGCTCAGGCTGCCTCCACTCGTAATTCTTTCGTTATAGGTTTTCTTTAGTTAAGTAGGACTCTGTTTTAGTTGCGTAAGGTACTTAAGCTCATGCCTTCTCTCCCCTCTAGCTTCTCTGTGGCTAGTTTTTCCTTCCTGGTCTGGGTTTAGCCAGCGGGTGAGGTTTAGGGGCAGCGCAAGGGCTCTCGTCCTGGGTTCCTCCTCCTCCTTTGTCACATCAATCCTAGCCCATGAAGTCCCGCCTTCCTGGGCTCTTCGCCATCTTGCTGCCTTCCCTATTATTAGCTCTCCACGCTTCGGAAGGTAACATCCGTCTGCTAGCCACCACTAGCTGTTTCCCTCCGTCTGGTTTTTTTCTTGACCGGTCCTTTTTAGCCTTCTTTCTTTCTCTTTCCTTAGGTTAGTTAACCTGGCAGTACAGGTTTAAGCCCGGGTTACGAAAGCGCCTCTTTAAGTTGTATGCTGCTCTGCATAACTACCTAGTTGTAAAAAGTCGAAATCCCCTGCAAAATTCATCCAAATTAAGCAATATGTGCCAATCGTCCTTGGCTCTAGTGGTTCCTCTCGGCAGTCACTGCATTCGACAAATTATCGATTCCTGCTCTTCATGGTTGCCCTTGCACTCCCTATGGAGTTGGGACGTTTTTTTGCTCAGGCTTCCTCAATTAAGGGAAGTTTCGCTGAGGCCCCTGTGTGTTCCTGGAGCCGTGAGGCTCTGAGCTTTTGCTTCCAACAATAGGTTATAATTATCACAACAATATGTTATAAATTGTTATGTGATGGTGGAGCGTCGACAGTTGGATTTTATCAGACACAACCAGGAAACCTTGCGTTCAGAGTATTTTCAAGGAATAGTCGACCATATGGAAGGGGACATTTTGAATGCAGTCAAAATAGTAAGATTGAGTACGGCTATCATTTTACCTGCTACTTATGTTGGATCTCCAGGATGAATGCAACAGCTACATCAAGATGCAATGGTAGTTTGTAGGAATGTTAGAAGACCCGATTCCTTCATGACAATGACGTGTAACTCTCGATGGGAGATCACACAAACTTTGGAGCAGTATTTTGTCAAAGGGACACGTGTTCATGATATTCCTACTATTGTGACATATATATTCGAGACAAAAGTTAACAATCTCATTGATGACTTGGTCAAGAAGCAAGTGTTTGGCCCTATTGTTGCACATATGTACACTATAGAATTTAAAAAAAAGAGGTCTACCACCATACGCACACATACTGGCTGCTCTTCGAACTAATTCCAAATTATTACAACTTGAAGATGTTGATAAATTCATAACTGCAGAACTATCAGAGGACGACCCCTCTCTTCGCTATTATAAACTTTGGGCACATGGTGCACGGTCCTCGTTTTGACGGTCTTTTATGCTGGAAGAAAGAAAAAAAGGAGTGCTCCAAAGTATTATAAGTTTATCATTCTGAGCTGTAATACTGATGCTATCTTTGATATTTTCGTTATCGTTGCCTATTGTTATCTTTAGATTTTAAATGTGTCTTATTGTTGTAAATATGGGAGTAGAGGGCCAGACGTGCGATCATGGTCACAACTTGGATGGGGTGAAAGAGCTCGTGGGATTAATGAGCGTCAGCGAACAAGGGAAGAAACCCCAACGTGTGTTTTACACTTTCTACGTAATCGTAACGAAAGAGCCTGCTAAGCGAACTCCGGCTATTAATGTGTGGCAACAAATCGGGGTTGGAGCTCCCGAGCACCGGGACTTGGTGAGCATATTCAACCAGGGAACTTATAAAGGAGGTCATACATACACTGGCCAGATTTAAAGAGCTCGTGAATCGAGTTCCAAGGTTGGTGAGCGTTACTGAACAAGGGACCCCCAGCACACAAATTTTATGTTTATGTATTGATTGTGTTTCCTCTTAGGAAATAAATCTTTATCGAAAATATCTATAACACGTTCTCTCTTCCCTGAAAAATTTCAAAGCAGTCAGTAATCCTCTCCGTCATCTATAGCAGTGACTCATTCCAACTGCCGTCTTCGCTCTTCCGAAAATTCCGTGAACATTTTCTAAGTTCATTATTTCCTTCGAACACACATATTCGGGTATGAAGCATTCCAGCTGCCTCTTTCCTTCGTCTCGAAATTTAGTTTTATCCCCTCTGAATATCTCCCTCTCCATGGAATGAGTCATACCCCCTTCCCCTCCCTTGCTGTACCGCTGTACCATTTGCTCTAAGTGCTCGTGAACGCATTTTTCCCAACTACTAAGGTATTAAATTCGAAAAAGATGCATCTTTTTCATTCTGAGAACGATTGCGTTACAAGTAGAACTATGTACTATAGAATGTGAATCCATGGAAAAGTTTAGTGGCGTGTATATTTTGTGTTTGTTTTACCTCCCCTATAGCTGGGCTTGCCTGTTGAGAAAATAATCCTAAATAAAAGAATGAATAAATAATCTGGCCAACAATAGATTCAAAACGATGTCATTTGGCCCATAAATTCTAAAATGTTGGCCACAAAATATACACAAATTCCAATTACTTACAGTAATTGGAATTTTTGTATATTTCTGGTCCATTTACAAGCCCCTTCACTTCGATCGCTGCGTCGTTCATGCTGTCATGATAAATATATTTCCAAAGTTTATCAGACTGGCATTAGATAAGTCGAACAAGATAAGGTATATTTAGATGAGCTGCAAACCAAAGCAGAGAGCTACTGCCCACTTTTAGCTCTTATCTGTACACGGTATTTACATGCTACATACTTATTTAGCAGAGCAGATGGCTGCTTCGTGATTAAGTTGTATTAAACGGAAGCGGATTTTCGGTGTCACCATGTTGTAGTTTCAATTATGGCACAAGGTTTAGAATCGGATAATGAAAGTCCTAAAGATGTGCTGATTTTATTTAAAGAACCTCAAATATGCAGGTAAGACAGCAGTCGAAAGTCGAATCAGAGATCACCTGTGTTTTTACAGCTCCTAGGCATATATATATATATATATATATATGTATATATATATATATATATATATACATAATACATATATATGTATATATACATATATATATATATATATACATATATATATACATAATACATATATATGTATATATACATATATATATATATACATATATATATATATATATATATATATATATATATATATATCGTCCCTAGGCATCAATATATATGTCATCCTAGGCTCCTAGGCATTAGCATATGTGTTACTCCCTAAGTATAAGAATATACACCGCTAACCATTAACATTATGTATATGTCAAAGCAGATATGCCACAACTGGATGCGTATATCACTCCAGATAGAAAACAAATCTGATGTAGACAGCACATAACATTCCCTACAGACTTAAATTCATTTTTTTTTCTTTCATAACTTATGAAATTGAGTTTAATTTCACAAAATAATACGTTTAATTATTTGAAACTACGCTGAATTTGCAGTTTCAATGCAATTTTCGTTTTTGTTTGATGATTGAATGTATTTTCAAAGACAATGTGGCAAGAATGCGAAGAAACTAAAATATCTCGAGAACGGTTGGTCTTAGAGTTATGGAATTGGTTTTATTCTTTTGTCGTCAAAAATTACGTATAAAATAAATTAATTGATACATTTGAGCGTATGAAGTGTTTTATTTTAGATTTTGAAAGTTTTTTGCTGGCCATTTCCTAAAAAGAGCAGGTTCTTTTTTCCGAATCGTACCAAAATATAATCAGCACCAGGGTAACCCACAAGTGACTCATCTACTGAATTTTGTGAAATTTGGGTAATTAGCTTTTCAGCTAGAGTGGATACACCACTGCACACACAGACACACGCACAGACGTCACGCTAAAATTAGGATACTTGTAGTTCCGTTGAAAACTCGAGTTGCGATTTTCAACACGATTTCAATACTTTCCCTATACATTGCCCTGCATTGTAGGGAAAGTAATAGACATGTATCCGCTAAATTTAGTAATAGATTTTCATTCCTTAAATAATCAGACATTTTCATATAATATATTTGCTACCTTATTTACATTTGTGGCATTTAAATGATGTCTTTGCGGCGCTTGTTCTGTAGAAGTACATTTCAGTAATGCCTCTATAAATGGTATAAAATAATACATAGATTTATGTTTTAAAAGCAAAAAGATAAGATGTTCAAATTTGGCATATCAATATTTGTCCTTAATATATTTTAATATGAAGTTTTATCTTCATGTTCTTTGCAAAATAGTATTTTTTATTACTTTCCTTATATACATAACGTATAAGGAAAGTATTGTGACGGGGTCGAAAATTCGAATTCGAGTTTTCGACGGGAGAGCACGTTTCAAGCATCCCTGATCACGAATCGAAAAATTTTGAGGTGATGTCTGTGTGTGTGTGTGTGAAAGTATGTGTGAGTGTGTGTGTGTGTCAGTGAGTCTGTGAAAACGATAACTCACGAACGAATGGAGCGATTCGAATGAAATTTGGTAAAAAAATCACAATCCGTGAATATTGGAAGCCTATTGTTTTAAAACACAATCGAATGTTCAGAACCACCTAAATTTTCGAGTGAAATTTTGAAAAAATTATCAAAAAATCAAAACCTTTAATAAAGTTACGCAAATAGGCAGGCATTTCTTATGAAATTTTTCCTTGAAAAGCGATTGACATAAACTTTAGAACGCTAGCATGAACCGTTATGGAGATATTGCACATTTTTCAAATAAATTTATCAAAAAATCCCATAAATTAAAAAAAATATTAATTGTTAAGAAACATGTTCACTTTTCATATGTAATATCATGCGATAAATTTGGTGATATCATTCTCGTGGATCTAATTCGTTCCATTCGCGATAAAAGATACTTTGAGTAATACTTTTGTATTTGAACGCCAATAGTCATTTATTTGCTGTAAGATTAACTTATTTCTCTGTCCATAACCCTTGGCGAGATTTTGGTGACGAATTTAGAGAAATGTCGCCAACTTGGCGACATTTTTTAATGTTGCCACATTAACGAAAATCTCGCCAAATGGATAAAAATCGGGCTAAATCAATGAAAATGACGACTAATTGAAGAAAATTCAATGTCTTGGAAAGAATATAAGTATCTACTATTAGAATAATATTTTGTTTAACTGTAAAAGTAGTACATTCATTGCATTATATAAGGAAAGACATGTGCTGCCCACATCAGTTTTTTTTAACACTTTACAACAAAGTTGAAAAGTGTTTATGACTTTGTTCATTCTGTCTGTCTGTCTGTCTGTCTGTCTGTCTGTCTGTCTGTCCGTTAGCACGATAACTGCCGTAAAAATGAGTTTATCAAAATGAAATTTTAGTATGTTGTTCAGACGGTCTGTAGGACCTATGGGAATATAAATAAATAATATCACCCAATTAGTTTTTTATTGAACCCGGGTTGAAAAAATGAAATACATTGAACCCTATGGGACCTAATTTTTCAAACATTTTTTAAGTAAATTTAAAATTCACGAATTGCTTCGAAATTTTTAGGATATATTCACATTATCCCATAGAATATATAAAAAAAAATTCAGTAAAATATGTTAAGTAGTTTTTTAATTAAAAAAATTATTTAATATAGGCAAAAAAACAAATTCAATTAAATTCTGACTTTGGGATATCTTCCAGAAAGAAAAGAGAGAGATATTATATAATAAATATCTATCCATTTGTTTAAACGTTTTGCATATGGGAGTGGCTTCATATTTTAAAATAAATTTGGTAGATAACAATTTTTCATTTTTTTTAAAATTTTATATAACTCTTCATGATAAATTTAATTGATGGCATTTTAAATGCACTTTCCTACGTCCTAGAGAGTTAAAATTCGGTACACAGCTTAAATTTGTTGAACATTTTATTCGAGAAAAATTTGATGGATCTTTAAATATAGATCATACATTTTTTTCGAAATGGCCTGAAAATAATCCCCGTTCACTTCTATAAATCATTGGTGTAATATTGTTTAAAAATTCTGATGTGGACAGCACATGTCTTTCCCTGCAGACTCATATTCGTTCTCTTTATTTATTCAATGATAATTTGAGTTTATCTGCACAACTAAAGTATTTTAAATGACATTGAATTTACACGTTAAACTTAAATTTGGTTCTCATTTGATAGCTGGACTTATTGTCAAAGGTGGCGTAGCGAAAACGCGAAAAAACTAGAATATCTCAAGAACGGCTAGTCCTAGAGTAATGGGGTTAGTCTTATTCTTTTTGTTGTCAAAAATCACATATAAAATAGGAATTTAATTGATATAATTGAGCACACGTAGTCTTTTATTTTTATATATAACGATTTTTGCTGGCCATTTCGCAAAAATAGCCCGTTCCTTTTTCCCGAATCGTAGTAGAATAACCTACAAATGATTTATATACAAAATTTTGTTAAATTTGGTATATAAATCACTTGTAGGTTATTGAAATATTATACTCCAAATTTTGTTAAATTTGGTTCATTAGTTTTTAGCTAGAGTGGATAAAGGCAATTTCTGCGGCCATTTCGCAAAGAAGGCAGATTCTTTTATTACGAATCGTACTATAATCTAATGAACATCAGGATTTCCCACAAAAAACATACCTACCAAATTGTATGAAATTCGGTCCATTAGTTTTTCAATTAGAGTGGATGTAATATCCACACAGACACACAGAAACATACACAGATACACCCTTACACACACAGACGTCTTCCTAAAAGAAGTTTTTTCGTGTTCTAGAAGTCCCAAAACGTGTAGATACTTTGAAAATTCGAGTTCCGATCTTCGGCACGATTCCAATACTTTGAGTACATACACATACACATATATATTATCTGTGTATTATCTGTGTATCTAAATTCCGTGCCTATGCAATTACAATAGTTGTGATTTTAAATGATCCCTAAACTTTTATTATTTCTTCAAGGAAGCCTAATTTTAACATATGCAGAATGCAAATATCTCAAGCGATTGTAAGATGAATTACATAAGAATTGCTGAATTTTTTTCACACAAAATTATTTAGCTCTGGAGTCTGGAATACAAGTTATATGAATGAAATATTCATTGATTTTGCATAAAGAATCAGATGATTTATATTTCGATACAGTTTTAAATATTTAAGTATAATAAATTACTGTAGTACTGTGATAATGTAAAAGATATTTCCACTGAATGAATCACATTTTAGAAATTTTTAAATGAAATTACATTTCAGTTGGAAAGTGTTTCATAATCAATGCTTATGCATGATTGATCTTTCTTGTTTATTTTGTGTCCTTAAATGATTTGAAATATTTTAAAATCTTTTCACCTGTTTTCTTCCAGTATTCTTCCAGTATTCTTCCAGAAGTATGTATATAATAAATGTGATTTGGGAGACTGAAGTTTTGCACACTTATAGTACTCGGGCCGTCCAAACAACTGTTCATGTCTTAGGACGAGTCGGACGGTCTGGGTCTTCTACACTACACACTTATAGTAAGGATCACGAGACGGAACCTAGTGGAATGGGATTTTCAATTGTTTCTTTTCAAACTACCTTTTTTTATTCCACACGTCAATCAATTTTTACGACATGTGGTACCTCGAAGTGCTTACGAGGGTTCCTAAAGTTGTTCGAAGGCTCGTAAAAATCTCTTGATAATTTCACCGTCTAAGGTGACCGAGAAATCCTGAAATAGGTTTCGGAATATACCGGTGTCCGAGATGGCGAACTTGCACTTCCTAAAATTGAGTGCGAGTGACCGTTCTCGAAAAATAGAAAAAATTCAGACACAGAGGATTAATTCATTACGCTAACTGACAATGAATTTATTTCATTGTTCAGATTAAAAAATCTGATGTGGGCAGCACGTGACTTTTCCTACAAACTCAAATTCATTTTCTTATTTTTTTTTCTGTATGTCTGTCTGTCCGTTCGCACGATAACTGCCGTAAAAAATGACTTTAGCAAAATGAAATTTTAGTGTGTTGTTGAGACGGTCTGTGGGGCATATGGGAATGAAAAGGAATAATATCACCCAATTATTTTCGGATTGGAACCCGGGTTAAAAAAACGAAATACATTGAACCCCATGGGACTTAATTTTTCAAACATATTTCAAGCGGAGTTAAAATTTATAAATTGTTTCGAAAATTTTAGGAAATATTCAAATTATCACATAAAAATGTGTAAAAAAAAAAAAAAAAAAAAAAAAAAAAAAAAAAATCAGCAAAATATGTTAGGTAGTTTTTTAAAATATAAATTGAAATAATAAATGCATCCATATTATATAAAGAGATCACGTGACTCATTGCAGAATAAAATATGCAATCCATTTTTACTTTCCCTGCAATACATGGTAATGTATAGGGAAAGTATTGGAATCATGCCGAAAATCACAACTCGAGTTTTCGACGGATCTACACGTTTCAAGACCTCTAGAATACGAAAAAACCATTTTTAGCGTGACGTCTGTGCGTGTGTCTGTGTGTCTGTCTGTCTGTCTGTCTGTCTGTCTGTCTGTCTGTGTGTCTGTCTGTGTGTCTGTCTGTCTGTCTGTGCAGATTTTGTATCCACTGTAACTAAAAAACTAATCGACCGAATTTCACAAAATTTGGTAGGTAAGTCACTTGTGGGCGGGGCTAGGGCTGATTAGTTTTGGGTACGATTCGGAATAAAAGAACCCGCCTTTTTTTGCGAAATGGCCCGCAAAAGCTTGTATCCACTCTAGCTGAAAAACTAATGAACCGAATTTCACAAAATTCGGTAGATGACTCACGTATAGGTCACTCTGGTGCTGATTAGATTTTGGTACGATTCGGAAAAAAATAACCTGCCTTTTTTTGCAAAACGGCCCGCAAAAATCTTCAAAATCTAAACTAAAGAACTTGGTATACTTAGATATATCCATTAAATGCCCGTTTAATACGTAATGTTTAACGACGAAAAGAATAAGACCAACCCCATTACACTAGGACTAGCCGTTCCCGAGATATTTTAGTTTTTCGTACTTTCCCTACGCCACCTTTGAAAATAAGCCCGGTTACCGAATGAGAACGAAAATTGAATTAAAAGTGAATTACATTTAATAGAAATAAATAGAACGTGGATATAAGTTTGCAGGGAAAGTCATGTGCTGACCACATCAGATTTTTACTTTCCCTGCAATACATGTTAATGTATAGGGAAAGTATTGGAATCATGTCGAAAATCGCAACTCGAGTTTTCGACGGATCTATACGTTTCAAGACCTCTGGAATACAATAAAACCATTTTTAGCGTGACGTCTGTGTGTGTGTCTGTCTGTCTGTGTGTCTGTGTGTCTGTGTGTCTGTGTGTCTGTGTGTCTGTGTGTCTGTCTGTCTGTGTGTCTGTCTGTGCAGATTTTGTATCCACTCTAACTAAAAAACTAATGGACCGATTTTCACAAAATTTTGTAGGTAAGTCACTTGTGGGCGGGGCTGGTGCTGATTAGTTTTGGGTACGATTCGGAATAAAAGAACCCGCCTTTTTTGTGAAATGGCCCGCAAAAGCTTGTATCCACTGTAGCTGAAAAACTAATGGTCCGAATTTCACAAAATTCGGTAGATGAGTCAGGTATAGGTCACCCTGGTGCTGATTAGATTTTGGTACGATTCAGAAAAAAATAACCTGCCTTTTTTTGCAAAATGGCCAGCAAAAATTGCCAAAATCTAAAATAAAAAACTGGGTATACTCAAATATATCCATTAAATGCTGATTTAGTACGTAATTTTTAACGACGAAAAGAATAAGACCAACCCCATTACACTAGGACTAGCCGTTCTCGAGATATTTTAGTTTTTCGTACTTTCCCTACGCCACCTTTGAAAATAAGTCCGGTTACCGAATGAGAACGAAATTGAATTAAAAGTGAAATAAATTTAATTAAAATAAAGAGAACGCTAATATAAGTCTGCAGGGAAAGTCATGTGCTGCTCACATCAGATTTTTACTTTCCCTGCAATACATGGTAATGTATAGGGAAAGTATTGGAATCATGTCGAAAATCGCAACTCGAGTTTTCGACGGATCTACACGTTTCAAGACCTCTAGAATACGAAAAAACCATTTTTAGCGTGACGTCTGTGTGTGTGTCTGTCTGTCTGTGTGTCTGTCTGTCTGTGTGTCTGTGTGTCTGTCTGTCTGTGTGTCTGTCTGTGCAGATTTTGTATCCACTCTAACTAAAAAACTAATGGACCGAATTTCATAAAATTTTGTAGGTAAGTCACTTGTGGGCGGGGCTAGTGCTGATTAGTTTTGGGTACGATTCGGAATAAAAGAACCCGCCTTTTTTGTGAAATGGCCCGCAAAAGCTTGTATCCACTGTAGCTGAAAAACTAATGGACCGAATTTCACAAAATTCGGTAGATGAGTCACGTATAGGTCACCCTGGTGCTGATTAGATTTTGGTACGATTCAGAAAAAAATAACCTGCCTTTTTTTGCAAAATGGCCCGCAAAAATTGCCAAAATCTGAAATGAAAAACTGGGTATACTCAAATATATCCATTAAATGCTGATTTAATACGTAATTTTTAACGACGAAAATAATAAGACCAACCCCATTACACTAGGACTAGCCGTTCTCGAGATATTTTAGTTTTTCGTACTTTCCCTACGCCACCTTTGAAAATAAGTCCGGTTATCGAATGAGAACGAAATTGAATTAAAAGTGAAATAAATTTAATTAAAATAAAGAGAACGCTAATATAAGTCTGCAGGGAAAGTCATGTGCTGCTCACATCAGAATTTTTACTTTCCCTGCAATACATGGTAATGTATAGGGAAAGTATTGGAATCATACCGAAAATCACAACTCGAGTTTTCGACGGATCTACACGTTTCGAGACCTCTAGAATACGAAAAAACTATTTTTAGCGTGACGTCTGTGTGTGTGTCTGTCTGTGTGTCTGTGTGTCTGTCTGTGTGTCTGTCTGTGCAGATTTTGTATCCACTCTAACTAAAAAACTAATGGACCGAATTTCACAAAATTTTGTAGGTAAATCACTTGTGGGCGGGGCTGGTGCTGATTAGTTTTGGGTACGATTCGGAATAAAAGAACCCGCCTTTTTTGTGAAATGGCCCGCAAAAGCTTTTATCCACTGTAACTCAAAAACTAAGGGACCGAATTTCATAAAATTCGGTAAATAAGTCACGTATAGGTCACCCTGGTGCTGATTAGATTTTGGTACGATTCAGAAAAAAAGAACCTGCCTTTTTTTGCAAAATGGCCCGCAAAAATTGCCAAAATCTAAAATAAAGAACTGGGTATACTCAAATATATCCATTAAATGCTGATTTAATACGTAATTTTTAACGACGAAATGAATAAGACCAACCCCATTACACTAGGACTAGCCGTTCTCGAGATATTTTAGTTTTTCGTACTTTCCCTACGCCACCTTTGAAAATAAATCCGGTTATCGAATGAGAACGAAAATTGAATTAAAAGTGAAATAAATTTAATTAAAATAAAGAGAACGTTAATATAAGTCTGCAGGGAAAGTCATGTGCTGCCCACATCAGATTTTTACTTTCCCTGCAATACATGGTAATGTATAGGGAAAGTATTGGAATCATGCCGAAAATCGCAACTCGAGTTTTCGACGGATCTACACGTTTCGAGACCTCTAGAATACGAAAAAACCATTTTTAGCGTGACGTCTGTGTGTGTGTCTGTGTGTCTGTCTGTGTGTCTGTGTGTCTGTCTGTCTGTGCAGATTTTGTATCCACTCTAACTAAAAAACTAATGGGCCGAATTTCACAAAATTTTGTAGGTAAGTCACTTGTGGCCGGGGCTGGTGCTGATTAGTTTTGGGTACGATTCGGAATAAAAGAACCCGCCTTTTTTGTGAAATGGCCCGCAAAAGCTTGTATCCACTGTAACTGAAAAACTAATGGACCGAATTTCACAAAATTCGGTAGATGAGTCACGAATAGGTCACCCTGGTGCTGATTAGATTTTGGTATGATTCAGAAAAAAATAACCTGCCTTTTTTTGCAAAGTGGCCCGCAAAAATCGCCAAAATCTAAAATAAAAAACTACGTATGCTCAAATATATCCATAAAATGCTTGTTTAATACGTAATGTTTAACGAAGAAAAGAATAAGACCAACCCCATTACACTAGGACTAGCCGTTCTCGAGATATATTAGTTTTTTCGTATTTTCTCTACGCCACCTTTGAAAATAAGTCCAGTTATCAAATGAGAACGAAAATTGAATTAAAAGTGAATTAAATGCAATTAAAATAAAGAGAACGTGAATATAAGTCTGCAGGGGAAGTCATGTGCTGCCCACATCAGATTTTTACTTTCCCTGCAATACATGGTAATGTATAGGGAAAGTATTGGAATCATGCCGAAAATCGCAACTCGAGTTTTCGACGGATCTACGCGTTTCGAGACCTCTAGAATACGAAAAACCCATTTTTAGCGTGACGTCTGTGTGTGTGTCTGTGTGTCTGTCTGTGTGTCTGTGTGTCTGTCTGTGTGTCTATGTGTCTGTCTGTCTGTCTGTGCAGATTTTGTATCCGCTCTAACTATAAAACTAATCGACCGAATTTCACAAAATTTGGTAGGTAAGTCACTTGTGGGCGAGTCTGGTGCTGATTAGTTTTGGGTACGATTTGGAATAAAAGAACCCGCCTTTTTTGCAAAATGGTCCGCAAGAGCTTGTATCCACTCTAACTGAAAAACTGATGGACCGAATTTCACAAAATTCGGTAGATGAGTCACTTGTGGGTTACCTTGGTGCTGATTAGATTTTGGTATGATTCGGAAAAAAATGATCTGCCTTTTTTTGCAAAATGGCCCGCAAAAATCGTCCAAATCTAAACTAAAGAACTGGGTATACTCAAATATATCCATTAAATGCTGATTTCATACGTAATTTTTAACGACGAAAAGAATAAGACCAACCCCATTACACTAGGTCTAGTCGTTCTCGAGATATTTTAGTTTTTCTTACTTTCCCTACGCCACCTTTGAAAATAAGCCCGGTTACCGAATAAGAACGAAAATAATAAAAGTGAAATAAATTTAGTTAAAATAAAGAGAACATTAATATAAGTCTGCAGGGAGAGTCATGTGCTGCCCACATCAGATTTTTTTACTTTCCCTGCAATACATGGTAATGCAGAGGAAAAGTATTGGAATCACGTCGAAAATCGCAACTCGAGTTTTTGACGGATCTACACGTTTCGAAACCGCTAGAATACGAATAAACTATTTTTAGCGTGACGTCTGTGTGCGTGTGTGTCTGTGTGTTTGTGTAGATTTTGTATCCACTCTAACTAAAAATCTAATGGAACGAATTTCATAAAATTTGGTAGGTATGTCACTTGAGAGCGAATCTAGAGCTGATTAGTTTTGGGTACGATTCGGGATAAAAGAACCCGCCTTTCTTTGCGAAATGGCCCGCAAAATCTTGTATCCACTCTAGCTAAAAAACTAATGGACCGAATTTCACAAAATTCAGTAGATAATTCACTTGTGAGACATCCTGGTGCTGATTAGATGTTGGCATGATTCGGAAGAAAATAACCTACTTTTTTTTTGCAAAATCGCCCGCAAAAATCGCCAAAATCTAAAATAAAAAACTACGCATGCTCAAATATATCCATTAAATGCTTGTTTTATAAGTAATTTTTAACGAAGAAAATCATAAGACCAACCCCAATACACTAGTACTAGCTGTTCTCCAGATATTTAAGTTTTTTAATATTTTCTCTATACGCCACCTTTGAAAATAACTCCAGTTACCAAATGAGAACGAAAATTGAATTAAAAGAGAATTAAATTTAATTAAAAGAGAACGTGGATATAAATAAGTCTGCAGGGAAAGTCATGTGCTGGCCACATCAGATTTTAACTTTCCCTGCAATACATGGTAATGCATAGGGAAAGTATTGGAATCATGCCGAAAATCACAACTCGAGTTTTCGACAGATCTACACGTTTCGAGACCTCTAGAATACGAAAAAACCATTTTTAACGTGACGCCTGTGTGTGTGTCTGTCTGTGTGTCTGTCTGTGCAGATTTTGTATCCACTCTAACTGAAAAACTAATGGACCGAATTTTACAAAATTTGGTAGGTAAGTCACTTGTGGGCGGGGCTGGTGCTGATTAGTTTTGGGTACAATTCGGGATAAAAGAACCCGCCTTTTTGTGCGAAATGGCCCACAAAAGCTTGTATCCACTCTAGCTAAAAAAGTACTGGACCGAATTTTACAAAATTCGGCAGATGAGTCACTTGTGGGTCGTCCTGGTGCTGATTAGATTTTGGTACGATTCGGAAAAAATAACCTGCCTTTTCTTACAAAATGGCCCGCAAAAATCATCAAAATCTAAACTAAAGAACTACGCATGTTCAAATATATCCATTAAATGCTTGTTTAATACGTAATTTTTAACGAAGAAAAGAATAAGACCAACCCCATTACACTAGGACTAGCCGTTCTTGAGATATTTTAGGTTTTTCGTATTTTCTCTACGCCACCTATGAAATTAAGTCCGGTTACCGAATGAGAAAGAAAATTGAATTAAAAGTGAAATAAATTTAATTAAAATAAAGAGAACGTGGATATAAGTCTGCAGGGAAAGTCATGTGCTGCCCACATCAGATTTTTTACTTTCCCTGCAATACATGGTAATGTATAGGGAAAGTATTGGAATCATACCTAAAATCGCAACTCGAGTTTTCGACGGATCCGCACGTTTCGAGACCTCTAGAATACGAAAAAACCATTTTTAGCGTGACGTCTGTGTGTGTGTCTGTGTGTCTGTCTGTGCAGATTTTGTATCCACTCTAACTAAAAAACTAATGGACCGAATTTCACAAAATTTTGTAGGTAAGTCACTTGTGGGCGGGGCTGGTGCTGATTAGTTTTGGGTACGATTCGGAATAAAAGAACCCGCCTTTTTTGTGAAATGGCCCGCAAAAGCTTGTATCCACTGTAGCTGAAAAACTAATGGACCGAATTTCACAAAATTCAGTAGATGAGTCACGTATAGGTCACCCTGGTGCTGATTAGATTTTGGTACGATTCAGAAGAAAATAACCTGCCTTTTTCGGCAAAATGGCCCGCAAAAATTGCCAAAATCTAAAATAAAGAACTGGGTATACTCAAATATATCCATTAAATGCTGATTTAATACGTAATTTTTAACGACGAAAAGAATAAGACCAACCCCATTACACTAGGACTAGCCGTTCTCGAGATATTTTAGTTTTTCATACTTTCCCTACGCCACCTTTGAAAATAAGTCCGGTTATCGAATGAGAACGAAAATTGAATTAAAAGTGAAATAAATTTAATTAAAATAAGAGAACGTTAATATAAGTCTGCAGGGAAAGTCATGTGCTGCCCACATCAGATTTTTTATCTCAGTGCAAAGATCGTGATGTTTAAAGACAGTTTAAATGCATATTTAATGTTGCATCCGTCATAAAACCGCTTTATTTTGCATATCCTTTGTGTATCTAAATTTTGTGCCAACTCAATTATGACATTTTTTATTTTAAATGATCCCTAAACTTTAATTATTCCTACAACGAATTCTAATTTCTATAGCATGCAGAATGTAAACAAATCAAACGATAGTAAGATGAGTTGCATAAGAAATGCTGAACTTTTACAACGTAAATCTATTTAGCTCTGGAGTCAGGAATATAAGTGATATGAATGAAATATTCATTGATTTTACATAGAGAAGCAGACGATTTATAGCATTGCCTTTTTGACGAAGTTTTAATTTTCCAACTATAATAAATTATTGTAGTATTGTGACAATTTATATAATATGAGTGCTGAATGTATCGCATTTTAGAGATGTTATAATAAGATTGCATTTCAATTGGAAAGTGTTTCATAATCACTAAATGCACTGCTTTAAGCATAATTGATCCTTATTATTTCCTAATGCATTGAAGAAAATTTGAAAAATTGAAGAAAATTTTTCTAATATCATATCCAATTTGCAGTTTTAATGCATGTTCATTTCATTTGGCAACTTAATGCACTTTAAGGTCTTCAGCTCTTCAAAATTCCAAAAAACTAAAATATCTCCAGAACGGTTCATGCTAGGAGTTATGTGGTCAGTTCGCTATGCTGTAAGAAATTACACGAAGAACACGCAGGGCGCGGTAGCCCATTGGTTAGCGCGCTGGAGTTGCACTCGGTAGGCCCGGGTTCGATTCCAGCCACTGCCAAAACTGCCGCCGTGTTCACGCGGAGTAGATCACGTTAAACATGTGGCTCCTTGTAAGTCCTTCCGAGAGGTTGGTGGCGGGGAAGGAGGGTACGGTCCCTGTGGAAGCCTCCCCCACTGGGTTCCGGTCTAAATTGGGTGGCACTTCCCGACCGTCCAAACAGTTACCTTACACCTTTATGGTAGGTCGGACGGTCTGGGTTTCAACAACAACAACGAAGAACACGCAGGGCGCGGTAGCCCATTGGTTAGCGCGCTGGAATTGCACTCGGTAGGCCCGGGTTCGATTCCAGCCACTGCCAAAACTGCCGCCGTGTTCACGCGGAGTAGATCACGTTAAACATGTGGCTCCTTGTAAGTCCTTCCGAGAGGTTGGTGGCGGGGAAGGAGGGTACGGTCCCTGTGGAAGCCTCCCCCACTGGGTTCCGGTCTAAATTGGGTGGCACTTCCCGACCGTCCAAACAGTTACCTTACACCTTTGTGGTAGGTCGGACGGTCTGGGTTTCAACAACAACAACGAAGAACACGCAGGGCGCGGTAGCCCATTGGTTAGCGCGCTGGAGTTGCACTCGGTAGGCCCGGGTTCGATTCCAGCCACTGCCAAAACTGCCGCCGTGTTCACGCGGAGTAGATCACGTTAAACATGTGGCTCCTTGTAAGTCCTTCCGAGAGGTTGGTGGCGGGGAAGGAGGGTACGGTCCCTGTGGAAGCCTCCCCCACTGGGTTCCGGTCTAAATTGGGTGGCACTTCCCGACCGTCCAAACAGTTACCTTACACCTTTATGGTAGGTCGGACGGTCTGGGTTTCAACAACAACAACGAAGAACACGCAGGGCGCGGTAGCCCATTGGTTAGCGCGCTGGAGTTGCACTCGGTAGGCCCGGGTTCGATTCCAGCCACTGCCAAAACTGCCGCCGTGTTCACGCGGAGTAGATCACGTTAAACATGTGGCTCCTTGTAAGTCCTTCCGAGAGGTTGGTGGCGGGGAAGGAGGGTACGGTCCCTGTGGAAGCCTCCCCCACTGGGTTCCGGTCTAAATTGGGTGGCACTTCCCGACCGTCCAAACAGTTACCTTACACCTTTATGGTAGGTCGGACGGTCTGGGTTTCAACAACAACAACGAAGAACACGCAGGGCGCGGTAGCCCATTGGTTAGCGCGCTGGAGTTGCACTCGGTAGGCCCGGGTTCGATTCCAGCCACTGCCAAAACTGCCGCCGTGTTCACGCGGAGTAGATCACGTTAAACATGTGGCTCCTTGTAAGTCCTTCCGAGAGGTTGGTGGCGGGGAAGGAGGGTACGGTCCCTGTGGAAGCCTCCCCCACTGGGTTCCGGTCTAAATTGGGTGGCACTTCCCGACCGTCCAAACAGTTACCTTACACCTTTATGGTAGGTCGGACGGTCTGGGTTTCAACAACAACAACGAAGAACACGCAGGGCGCGGTAGCCCATTGGTTAGCGCGCTGGAGTTGCACTCGGTAGCCGTGTTCATGCGGAGTACGATCACGTTAAACATGTGGGTCCGTAAGTCCTTCCGAGAGGTTGGTGGTAGGGGAAGGAGGGTACGGTCCCTGTGGATGCCTCCCCCACTGGGTTCCGGTCTAAATTGGGTGGCACTTCCCGGCCGTCCATACAGTTACCTTACACCTTTCTGGTAGGTCGGACGGTCTGGGTCTCAACAACAACAACACCTTTATGGTAGGTCGGACGGTCTGGGTTTCAACAACAACAACGAAGAACACGCAGGGCGCGGTAGCCCATTGGTTAGCGCGCTGGAGTTGCACTCGGTAGGCCCGGGTTCGATTCCAGCCACTGCCAAAACTGCCGCCGTGTTCACGCGGAGTAGATCACGTTAAACATGTGGCTCCTTGTAAGTCCTTCCGAGAGGTTGGTGGCGGGGAAGGAGGGTACGGTCCCTGTGGAAGCCTCCCCCACTGGGTTCCGGTCTAAATTGGGTGGCACTTCCCGACCGTCCAAACAGTTACCTTACACCTTTATGGTAGGTCGGACGGTCTGGGTTTCAACAACAACAACGAAGAACACGCAGGGCGCGGTAGCCCATTGGTTAGCGCGCTGGAGTTGCACTCGGTAGGCCCGGGTTCGATTCCAGCCACTGCCAAAACTGCCGCCGTGTTCACGCGGAGTAGATCACGTTAAACATGTGGCTCCTTGTAAGTCCTTCCGAGAGGTTGGTGGCGGGGAAGGAGGGTACGGTCCCTGTGGAAGCCTCCCCCACTGGGTTCCGGTCTAAATTGGGTGGCACTTCCCGACCGTCCAAACAGTTACCTTACACCTTTATGGTAGGTCGGACGGTCTGGGTTTCAACAACAACAACGAAGAACACGCAGGGCGCGGTAGCCCATTGGTTAGCGCGCTGGAATTGCACTCGGTAGGCCCGGGTTCGATTCCAGCCACTGCCAAAACTGCCGCCGTGTTCACGCGGAGTAGATCACGTTAAACATGTGGCTCCTTGTAAGTCCTTCCGAGAGGTTGGTGGCGGGGAAGGAGGGTACGGTCCCTGTGGAAGCCTCCCCCACTGGGTTCCGGTCTAAATTGGGTGGCACTTCCCGACCGTCCAAACAGTTACCTTACACCTTTGTGGTAGGTCGGACGGTCTGGGTTTCAACAACAACAACGAAGAACACGCAGGGCGCGGTAGCCCATTGGTTAGCGCGCTGGAGTTGCACTCGGTAGGCCCGGGTTCGATTCCAGCCACTGCCAAAACTGCCGCCGTGTTCACGCGGAGTAGATCACGTTAAACATGTGGCTCCTTGTAAGTCCTTCCGAGAGGTTGGTGGCGGGGAAGGAGGGTACGGTCCCTGTGGAAGCCTCCCCCACTGGGTTCCGGTCTAAATTGGGTGGCACTTCCCGACCGTCCAAACAGTTACCTTACACCTTTATGGTAGGTCGGACGGTCTGGGTTTCAACAACAACAACGAAGAACACGCAGGGCGCGGTAGCCCATTGGTTAGCGCGCTGGAGTTGCACTCGGTAGGCCCGGGTTCGATTCCAGCCACTGCCAAAACTGCCGCCGTGTTCACGCGGAGTAGATCACGTTAAACATGTGGCTCCTTGTAAGTCCTTCCGAGAGGTTGGTGGCGGGGAAGGAGGGTACGGTCCCTGTGGAAGCCTCCCCCACTGGGTTCCGGTCTAAATTGGGTGGCACTTCCCGACCGTCCAAACAGTTACCTTACACCTTTATGGTAGGTCGGACGGTCTGGGTTTCAACAACAACAACGAAGAACACGCAGGGCGCGGTAGCCCATTGGTTAGCGCGCTGGAGTTGCACTCGGTAGGCCCGGGTTCGATTCCAGCCACTGCCAAAACTGCCGCCGTGTTCACGCGGAGTAGATCACGTTAAACATGTGGCTCCTTGTAAGTCCTTCCGAGAGGTTGGTGGCGGGGAAGGAGGGTACGGTCCCTGTGGAAGCCTCCCCCACTGGGTTCCGGTCTAAATTGGGTGGCACTTCCCGACCGTCCAAACAGTTACCTTACACCTTTATGGTAGTATCTGTGATTTTCCGTTCCGACGTCTGATTGTCGAGGTATCTGCATTTTAAAATCAAAAATATTCTATTTATATGTAAAAAAAAATGCGGTAATACAATTGTATTGGAAGCTCTTTCAAAAAGTGCGAAATCCCCGCACTTTATACATCTGTAAATCTTAATATATTTGCATATTTTTGTAATTTTGTGTATATATATATGTATTTTCAAGTCTGGTTACTGTTATTCAAAAGTTATTTTCTCCCTCTGTGTTAATTTTTAGTGTGTAATTAGCATTTTAAAATGTATCTGATTTCATGTTCTCAGCTTTCGCTTCAACCTTTCCCCCCTGTATTTTTGTTTTGGATCTGTCCTTGGCAAAGTGCCAGGTTGCTCGTCACATGATTGATGGTGCTTGTCGTTACTATCTCTTTAATTTTGTCATTTCGGACACGCTTGATTTCACTAAATATTTATGCCTCTAAAGCATTTTTTGTTATAAAATGTATATATAATATATATAATATATATATAATTGTCCTTTTGACGACACCTCCGAATTTTTGAAATGCTGACCTGGTTTTATATGCTATACTCTTATCTACAACATTTTTATGAAGTATAATTTTTATATTGTGTACTATTATCTTAACATAGAGTATTATTTTTATATTGAGTATTATAAATATTCTATAAAATGAATCCTAATTCATATTCACCTTCTAACTTGGACTATCCACCCTTGCTACCCCCAATTATACTTACACCTGGTTTAATGAACACTGAAATAACTGAACCCGTAAATACAGACTCAATTATCAGTTCATCCAGTGGAGATAATCCAATTGAGAATACACCCACTACTGGCGGTTCTGGAATTAGACTTTCCAATTTCAAAAGTGTTCCTCGTACGTCGCAAGTATATGACTCTCCATTGTTCTCCTCCACTATTCTGCCTCCTCGACTGCCTAAACAAACTTCATCCTCTTCTTCAAACTCCGCTGTGACTTCTCTTACTCCCTTGGACCCACCCAAATCTTCAAAAATCCTCTCGAAACCTGTTACAACTCCACTTCTCAAACCTGCATGGACAACTTCAACCAAAAACTTTACGACACCTGCGGTAAAATCAACTACCACTTCAACCTCTCCTGCAATTACCAGATCTACCCAAGTATCCTGCACTCCTTCCCATTCTGCTCAGTTCTCTGCTCCAACCCTTCAAGACATCCCATTGGTTTCTTCTCCGGTTCCTGGCTCTCTCTCTCAGGTCGCCTTGGACTCAGCATCTATTCCTGCCGCTTCGGCTTCGCCGGCTCCGGCGACTCCTGCTCTCGACTTTCCGATTCTGCCTGGTTCTTCAAAATCCACAGATATTCCCTCTACTCCTGCCCCTTCTACCTGTTCTAGTCCTGGCTCCACCGCTACTGATAAAGATGCTCCACCTTTTAATCTCAATAACGAACATGTGGCTAAGATCATGAAAAACATTGATAGACTTGAGAAATATTTTACCAAAAACGTAAAGTTAAATGCCACTCATAAAGCATACACGGAGGACAAATTTAGAGATATTAAAATCTCTCTTCATACTCTCGAAAGTAACGTTGGTTCTGCTCCATCACCTCGTTCTCGACCGCTACTGGTAGATGCTGTAGCTTTCTCAAACCTTTCCAAGAAACTAAATGATGACTTCGCAAATTTCCAGCATAAAATCAACAATGACCTAAAATCTTTCACTACAAATATTTTGAAAGAAATTCCTACACAGGTCAAAAACTCGGTACAACAGTCATTCAAAAGATCAGGACCTACTGCTCCTGCTCCTTCCTCCTACGCTGCTCAATCTTCTGCTCAACCTGGAACCTCTTCTCGCCAGTTCTCCAGCGTTCTACTCCAAGGACTGGATCGCTCAAAAGATAACCTACAGCTGAAAAAAGACCTTATCTCACTCCCCTGTCCTCTTGGAGTCAACATTAAAAACATCACTACACTGCCTAACGGTACGCTCAAAGTTACATGTAAAGAGGACAACCCAGCGAAACTACTACCAAAATTTCAAAATTCGGCCATCAAGAGCAAATTTACAATTAGGGTCCAGGAGGAACGTAAAAAGGCACTTATAATCTTCAACCTTCCTCCCAATTTCAATGAGGAGAATGTAAAAGCATTGGTGGTGATCAACCATCCTACTTTGAAAACAGAAGATATTAGAATTCTAAAAAATTTCCCAGCCAGGTCTGGCAACTTAAATTGGGTACTTCTCATGAACACTAACGATGCAAATCAAATACTGGAAACGAAAAAACTCTTCCATCACTTCAAGTCTTACCTAGTAAAAAACTATATTGCATTAAAAATATGTCACAAATGTAAGGGCTACGGACACGTGGCAAGTTCCTGTCACCATGTTACCGGTAATTGCAGCCACTGTACCCGTAGCGGACACACATACAAAGAGTGCAAAGCTCAGACCTTAACCTGTGTGAACTGTACTACTTCTAACGCAGGAGACTCTAGTTTAAAATACAAAACTAATCATACAACCTATGATAAAAAGAACTGCCAAACTTTTCAGGCTGAGATGGCGAGAATTAGAAAGCTTCAGAATGAGGCTTAACAATTTTTTGGTTTCCTTAATTCTGCATATTATATGTCTTTTGTTCTGTATGTTTTGTTATTTCATGTTTTTGTTATTTCTTGTTTTTATGTAATTTTAGTACCTTTTGCTTCCCCCTCCGGGCTTTTTTTTTCTTTCTATATTTTTTTCTTTTTTAATGAACTTTTCCGGTATTCAAATTAACGTTAATCACTCGCTCTCTGCTCACTCTTCATTATTTAAATTCGCCCTCGATAATTCAATAGATTTTGTTTGCCTTCAAGAGCCATACGTTAATCATAATTTAATTCTCTCTCCCCCCCCCTGGGGTTCGACAATATTCTTCCAACTCACAAAAATCAATTATTCTAATTTTTAACCCCCAACTTATAGTAAACTTTAAATATAAATCACTAACATCAATATTTGTAGAAATTTTACTACCACATCACGCTCCAATTAATTTAGCGAGCATATATTTTCCCCCTCATGATGATTTTACAAACATGCTATCAGAAATTGAAATTTTTAACTATTTTAATGAAAATTTTTTACTCCTTGGAGATTTTAACGCCCGTGCCCGGATGTGGGGATACGGTTTCACCGATCAGAGGGGACTCGACATGATCGACTTTTGTCTTAATAATAATCTTGTAATTTGTAATGATGTTGAATGTGGTCCAACTTTTGTTTCACATACTGGAAATGGCTTCCCCGACTTGTCCCTTGTTAACTTTTCACTTTTCGATTTTATTCAGAGTTGGGAGATTCTCTCGAGTGACACATTCAGTGACCATAAATATATCAAAATTATTTTTAACCTTGATCCTCCTTCAGATAATACTTTCTTCTTAAAAACTCAATACGGTATAGGCAAATTTATATACAACTTCAAAAACAACGTTAACTTTCTTAATCCTCTATTAGATAAAATTCACGACACAAATTCTCTTGACTCCTTTGTAAAAATTTTAATTGAATCCGTCCAAGATTGCGCCTTTAAATATATTAGAAAGAAAAAGACTAAAACTATAAAAAACTTCACTTGGTGGACCCCAACCCTTTCGAAACATAGAAATTTTGTCACTGCCCTATATAAAAGAATTCGGTCACTCGAGAGAAATGATGCTTCTCCTGAAACTATACTTTCTGCCAAAATTCTTTACAAGCTTAATAAAGCCAAATATAAATTACTCCTAAAAAAAACCCGAATGGATTCCTGGAAGGCTTATTGCACTAAGTGCAGTAACTCTTTCGGCTCACATTTCAAATTTGCCTTCCAGAAACATAGAAAATTCAATAATATTAATCTTTTTTTCCCTGACTCCCCCTCCCTTAACTATGAAGACAAATTGAAACGATTGATGGACCACCACTTTAAAATTGATACTGACTTTAGCGGTTTTCCACATTTTAATTTACCTGCTGATGGGTTGGGGGTTGTCTCGGATGAGGAGCTTTCAGCAGTAATCAAAAATTTAAAAAACGGAAAAGCTCCCGGTCTCGATAACCTGGACTTCACAATATGGAAAAAACTTTTTAAATCATTCCCTTTCTTTTTTTCGAAATTCATTAACCTTTGCTTTAAACTTTGCCATTTCCCCTCATGTCTTAATAATGCAAATATCATATTTTTTAATAAACCCGGTAAGGATCCCACCCTTTGTTCTTCCTACCGCCCAATTTGCTTATTACCTACCCTTGGAAAAATTTTGGAAAAAATATTTATTAACAAACTCAACTTTTGGCTTTTCTCTGCTGGAGCTCTTCATCCCCTGCAATTCGGTTTTAGGGAACTTACTAGTTGCGAGGATGCAACCCTCAGGCTGATTAATAACATTTCTACTCACAAATCAAAAAATTTCGTTTCCCTGACCACCGTGGACATCTGCGGGGCCTTCGATAATCTCAACTGGAATATATTACCTCAAACACTTTCTAATATCAATCTTCCACCAATTTACCAAAACTTTATATTCTCTTATTTAAATAATAGACAAATTTCTCTGGCTAACGGCACTTCCTCTATCACTAAATGTATCTCCTCAGGGGCTCCGCAGGGTTCGGTTCTTTCTCCTACCCTGTGGAGTATTTATTTTAATGATATACTTAATCTTAATGATGATCTTTTTTACCTGCAGGCCTTCGCGGATGATCTTGCGGTGGTCACTTTTTCCACAAACTTGAAAACATTACGTATTAATACTAATAATCTCCTTGATCTTATCTCGTCCTCCCTTTCGGCCCTTAAACTCTCCGTCACCCCCGAAAAATGTAAAGCTATCGTATTTAAAAAAAATAGATCTAAAATTAAACAGAGACCCTCATTTAAAATCCAAAACGTTAAAATTCAAACTACTAGACAATTAAATTACTTAGGCATCACGATCGACGATAACCTTAAATGGAGTTCCCATATTTTTAATCTGAGAGAGAAGTGCTTCAAGTTCGCTAGCACTTTTGGGAGAGTGACTGGCAGTAACTGGGGTGTTGATAAATCCTTTCTTAAAGTTTGGTATCTTTCGGTTATCGAAAAGATAATTACTTTCGGCTCAGGAGTTTGGGGAAAAGCATTGACTGGGGCACAGGTCAAAAAACTTATCTCTCTTCAAAGGATTTTTCTTTTAAAAATCTCATCTGGTTTTCGGACTACTTCTAACATTTCTCTCTTTTCTTTAACTGGAATCCCCCCCATTCACTTTGTAATAAATTCTTTGTACAAAAAATATACCTTTTGGAAACTTCGCAATAACCTTTTTACAAATCCTGCCCTTCCCCCCCCTGAAAAATTTGATCATAACTGCCCTTCTTCCAGTATCCCTCCTTCTCAACGTACAGTGACCTTTTCCCCCATTAATCCACTTAACTTTTCCAAAATAAATATTTACACTGATGGTTCCTCTATTGAAAACAATACAGGATACGCCATTTGCATCTTTAACGAAAACACACTGGAAGAAACTTTCACCTTTAAACTTGAGCATGGGAACACAGTTTTCCAAGCAGAAATTGCTGCGATCCATTTCTCTATAAATTGGGCATCTAATAGAAACATTAAAATTAATATCTTTACAGACAGTCAATCGTCAATCTCGGCCTTTAACTCCATCAAAAACAAATCTTTTTACTTATCCAAAATTAAAACTAATGCTAATCTTAATAAACATTTAATTAATTTATGTTGGGTTAAAGCCCACTCCGACATCTCGGGTAACGAGGTCGCAGACAAAAATGCAAAACTAGCTACTACCTCTGGCTCTCCAACTTCTTTACCTTTCCCTTATTCACTTCTCAAAAAACATTACAAACTTGATATCCTTAGTAATTGGCAATCCTTTTTAAATGACTATGTCTCCCCCCGAACTCACGATCCCGCCAGAATTTTAAATTTCCTTCCAAAAGTTAACTTTAATACACATATTACTAATAAATATTTAATCTACTTTATTACGGGCCACGGCCCATTCCCCGATTATTTGTTCTCTTTCAAATGTAAATCTACTTCCTGCTGCTCCTGCGGCGCTTTCGGCGACGCCGATCACTACGTTTTTTCTTGCCCCCTTACCAAAGCTTTTCACCTTTATAAACCTTCACCCCATAATACGGCGACCTGGTTCTCGAGTGTCTGCTCTAACCCTTCTTCAATCAATAAAATAAAAAACTGTGTTCTCATAGCGAGAGAAATCTCTAATAAAATTTCTTAATCAGCCTGGGGATCTCTGCTTTTAATTTTTTCGGTCGGTGACTCCTCTTCTTGTTGTTTTTTTGTTTGTTTTTTATGTTGTTTTTTATGTTGTTTTTTTATATGTTGTTTTTCTCGGTGGTGTCGTCTGCTTTTGTTGTGTTGTCTTTAGTTGTTGCACCCCATTTTATAATATATAGTCAACTTCAAAATGTTTTCAACTACTATCATAATACTTATATTATCTCAGATCATTATGTCATTTGTAAATATACTATCAAGTCTTCAATAATGTAAATAAGTCAACAAAATGTATTCAAGTCTACAAGAGTATAAATGTAATCAAGTCTTCAGATATATTTTCATATTAGCAAAACTATGTTATTAGCTTATATCCTTGTAACCACTCCTGTAAAAATTTTTTAAAGATTCAATAAATTTGGTGTTGGTTGTTGTGGACACCCGGACATTGGCCGGACGCCTGCCAACTCCTCTCCCGGCCGTCCAAATAGATGCTCAAGTCCTCAGGACGAGTCGGACGGTCTGGGTCTTCAACACCTTTATGGTAGGTCGGACGGTCTGGGTTTCAACAACAACAACGAAGAACACGCAGGGCGCGGTAGCCCATTGGTTAGCGCGCTGGAGTTGCACTCGGTAGGCCCGGGTTCGATTCCAGCCACTGCCAAAACTGCCGCCGTGTTCACGCGGAGTACGATCACGTTAAACATGTGGCTCCTTGTAAGTCCTTCCGAGAGGTTGGTGGCGGGGAAGGAGGGTACGGTCCCTGTGGATGCCTCCCCCACTGGGTTCCGGTCTAAATTGGGTGGCACTTCCCGACCGTCCAAACAGTTACCTTACACCTTTCTGGTAGGTCGGACGGTCTGGGTTTCAACAACAACAACGAAGAACACGCAGGGCGCGGTAGCCCATTGGTTAGCGCGCTGGAGTTGCACTCGGTAGGCCCGGGTTCGATTCCAGCCACTGCCAAAACTGCCGCCGTGTTCACGCGGAGTACGACCACGTTAAACATGTGGCTCCTTGTAAGTCCTTCGGAGAGGTTGGTGGCGGGGAAGGAGGGTACGGTCCCTGTGGATGCCTCCCCCACTGGGTTCCGGTCTAAATTGGGTGGCACTTCCCGGTCGTCCATACAGTTGCCTTACACCTTTCTGGTAGGTTGGACGGTCTGGGTCTCAACAACGAAGAACACGCAGTTAATATATCTCTGCAATTTTATTGATTTGTTTCCCATTTTCATGATTTTTGCATGCCATTTCGCAAAACAAAGTCTATATTTTTCCGAAACATGCCAGTAACAGAATAATCCTCAAGGGACGTAACTACTAAATTTTAAGAAATTTCGTTAAATGTTCGCGAGTTCTCAAGTTTAAAGAAACAGCGTCCATCCCAAACGAAGAACCTTTCAAAAAGACAGGGATTTGACATACTCTATCTCAAGCAGTTCGATCCCCCTTTGCAGACAATGGCGTCCATGAACGCCATTGCCTGCAAAGGGGGATCTTATCTTCAACTTATCTCCAACAGGTAAAGAATTAAAGAGTGTTTCAATCTTTTTGGGAGCCCTTCACATTGAATAAGGCTTTGTACAAAAATTTTGTACATCAGAATTTTAATTATAAATATAATTAATATATTAATGAATTTATATTGATTACTATACTGATGTATTATTTGACCAATGAATTATTGATAATTAATGTTTAATTACTGATTATTATTAGGGATGTTTGGGTATGAAAGTTCTTAAGCCGCCTCCCATAATTTTTGAATTGCTACACTCCTGCCCGGACAGCGTCGGGTACATTTTCTAAACTTTGCTAGGAGATATGGCGAATATAATCTAGGAGATATACCAAATTTCTCTAAGGGATCGTATAAAAATTTACAATGCGTAATTTTTTGAAAATTAATGGGAGGACTATTTCATTAACGTAGTCTTACTTCCTACCCGACTTTCAACATGTTTGCAATTTACATTGCTCACTTATCTCTAACAGGTAAAGAATTGAAGCGCGTTTCAATCTTTTTGGGACACTCTGTATAATACATACTATGCATTGCAGGGAAAGTAATAAACACCAAGTTGTCGATCGAATTAATATAGGTGTTTCTATTACAATTTCCAAGGAAAATGTAAGACGAAGATCTTTGGAAATTTTGCAAGTAACACTATTTCGTTAAATCTTTTTATTCCAAATATTTAAAATTCAAGCTCCTTAATCTATTTCAGAGGATCTGCCAAATCAATTTTTAAAATATTTCTCTGTTTTTTCCTATCTGAAGGTTCGTATAGCTATTTTAGCGTTATACGAGTATTATGTTACTGCAAGTAGATTTTCATAGCAGTAGGCGAAGACTATATAATGTAATTCGTAGGGCGATGGTTTGATTCTAGATGAAAACTTAGATTTAAAATTTTGTTCGGATTCAATTATTTAAGGAGGGAAAAAATAACATTTAGATAAATATATTTCATTTTTTTAAATTATTATTTTGATTATCCGTATTCTACTTTTGTAAATGATTTTTGTTTTTTATGTTGTTGATATTTATATGGCAGAGAAAACATTGAAATTTTCCCTAATTATAACACTATATATCTTGATGCTGGTCTAATAAGCAGAAACTTTCATTCGTTACATTTTTTAGCATTTTTACGGCAATAGAGCTATTATTGGAATTATATTTCCGCAGATGAATTATGTATATCACAATATGAATCAATTTTTATATGCAAATCATATATCTTAATCATTATTAGTGCCATTTTGCTTGCCTATTTTATTAATTTTTAGCGACTAAACATCCGGGTTCCACCTATGACATTGATTGATTCGTATAAACTTTTATTCTATTTGCTCAATTTGTCGAGATATATTGTCTCGACAAACTGACAGATCGACACACGGCATAATTAAAAAATGGTTGTTTCCTATTCAGGGATTCTAAAAACGTGTGAATTCATCAAGATCCGCGAATCGCATTTTTGGCCCTATCATAAAACTTGCCTTTTACATTACTATGTGTAAGAAAATAAGAAAGAGAATAAAATAAGTAACTTGTTAAAAAATTATAAGGAAATGCCAAAATAATTGCGTTTGAAATTACAATAAATTTATCCATTTCAATAACCTTGTTTCACTAAGCTCATGCATTTAAAGTTTTATTGGCGAAAAAATTGGATCGATTTTATTTTTGGCTCGCCAAGCGGCTCGCCAAAGGATCAACAAGTTTGTGAAAGCTCAGTTGAGCACAGCTGATAAAGTACTTAAGTATCATACAAGACCATCTGTGTTGGAATGAATACAAAAAATGACAGCATCGAGTAAGTTTCAAATATGCTTTTTTTATTTTTATGCAATTAGCTGATGCTATTCTTACAATAATAGGCTTTAAGCATTGTATATTTATGTATAAGAGTATTTGGGTCTGTTATTTCAAAAACAACACAAGTCAAGTTTTCAAATATTTTCAGGAATCAATAAAAATTGTAGAAATCGGTTTAAAAACTAAGACAGCAAGAAATTTCAACAGAAATTTTCACTGTATATTAATCAATAACTTTTACTTTCCCTACCAATCATAGTAATGTATATGGAAAGTGTTATTCTTGCTACATGAAGTTTTGTTGAAAAATTTTCTATATAATTAAGTTCATTGACTTACGACGTTTATGGAGGAAACTGAAGAACAAAGTCGGAATATATTTTTTAAATATGTTTGTAATAAGATTAAGAGATTTGTTTAAGGCACACATTCATCATCTGATTCCGTATCGTTTCCATTGATACTTTCCACTTGTTCAATTATTCACTTCAGTATTTCCCCCACATAAGTTTTGATGTTCATCTGGAATGCTATTCTTAACTTCTTTTATATTGTCAATTTTCTTTTTATTCATTAGTACTTATTAGTAGCATTAGCTTGTTTCGATGGCAAAAATAGGGGGCCTGTATTGCACGTTAGATTCAATGAGACTTTAGTTGTTTTTGCACAACACATAAAATTACTATCATCAAAGTCTCCAAAACTGCAGCAATCCGGTGTAATAATAATAGTCCCTATGTTAAACGTTCATATGCTAATTTTCCTATGTACATAGTATAATGTACAGGGAAAGTATGATGACGGGGGTCAAGAATTCGAGTTTTCGACGGAATAGCACGTTTTAAGCATCCCTGAATTGGAATCGAACGTTTTTGAGATGATGTCTATGTGTGTGTGTGTTTCAGTGAGCCTGTGAATGCTGTAAATAATGAAGCAATTTGAATATAATTTAGTACGATTATTACAAACCGTAAATATTGGAACCCTATTCGCCATCGAATATTCTGCAGACCCCCCCTCCCTTTCCACACATATAATTTTCGAACAAATTATTAAGAGAATCATTAAAAACTTAACACTTTCAATAATGATTTATGATAATCATTTTAGACGTAATATTTAATTATAAAACGAATGATATAAACTTTAGATATAAACTTGAGATATTGCATGAATTTTCGAATGAATTTTTGAAGCATCATTAAAAAATCAAGATTATGAAAACGGTAAAATAAATTCTAATTTTATACGTAAAATTTAATTAGAAAACTATTGCACAAACTTTAAAACTCTACCATGAATCGTTTTCGAAATATTGCAGGTTTTTCAAATGTATTTATTAAAAACATTATATGAGATTAAAGTTGTGTAAGTATCGTCAAATATGTTCGCTGTCGATATACAATATTATGCAACACCATTATCGTGATTCTAGATCGTTCGTTCCATTCACGAGAGAAGATAATTTTGTAATAGTTTTGTATGCTCATGCCCAAGACTTCACAAATAGTCATTTATCCTATGTAATTGATAATAATTAAATATTCAATTGCATTTTGATAAGGATTTTGCACTTGAATATGAGTTAGTCATTTGTTTGGACTAGTAAGTTGTCAAAAGCTCCCAATTTCAATTGACGTGGTGTTACTTCTATGACAAAAACATTTTTCTGTGGATCTTATACACTATTTTATGTCGCTGTTAAAGAAGTAAAGTTTTTGCTTTATGTAGGGAAAGTCATATGCTGTCCACATCGTATTTCTTATTAGATAAACCAATGGTTTGAATTCCAATAATTATGTTCCTAAAATAAAAAATCCAAATTCTAATAGCGTTTTCATATGTCAATAATGTAACTTTTCCTTATATCTGTTTGGTCAAAGTCGAAATGAAATTCCAGTGGGACATGTAAGCAGTTGTTGTTCAAGACATTTATGAGATGCTTAGATGTAAAACATATATTGCAAGGTGTATATGAGAAGAGATCTGCTCAAACTGTGAAATTGACAACTTAATTTGAGTTTGAGAATTGTAAAATGTATGCCCAAATGTTCCGCTTGACTAACTTAATTTGTTTCAGTAAGGATATTATCAATGCTTTCAAGAACAGCTTTCAGCTTGACACTTTTCTACTATCTTCTTTAAGGCGTTAGATTCTGTTAATTTTGAATTTTAACGGGAATTTTAACGGGAAATCGGAGAGTTACGACAAAATGTCAACCCTTTGGATGCTCTGAACCTAATATAAATATATATATATATATATATATATAATATATATATATATATATATATATAATATATATATATATATATATATATAATAGTAAATCCAATGGTAGAATATAAGTAGTAACTCATAATACACTATATTAAAATTTGCCTACAAATATATATATATATATAAATTAACTTGAATGTAGTTTAACTCTATTTTCTCATACCAGAATTCATTTTTTTTTCCAAATTTTACAACAAAATTTTTGAAAAATCAATATCGTGGGTTCAAATGATTCCAATTATAACGTCATAACGTGTTACCCTTCACTTTAAAGGGCTTCAAAAAATATTTCAATTGATATCATACATGACCCAATTTCGAATAAATTTCGAAGTTTTCTCTCGAATTTAAAAAAAAAAAAATTCTATCTAGTTCCAGAAATTTTGATAACAAAGCCGGATATAAAGTTTCGTGAAAATCCATAATATTTGTGGCCGCTATTCTGTACACAAGAAATCGGCCACAGAAATACAGACAGACGGACATCACTCCATACTCAAAACGTATTCAGGAGGTCTTAAAACATATATTGGCATCAAAATTTCGAATTCGAAAATTTTCTCGAAACAATGCTTTCTTTGTACTATATTACATAGTAAAAATAGCTAGACGTGTGCTGCACATGACTTTCAATGACTTTGCTTCTTTCACAGGGACAAAATGATGTATAAAACCCACAGTACAATGATTTTGGCATTGAATTAACACCACGCGAAGTGAAATAGGCTGCTTTTGTCAACTTAGGAGTCCAAGGGGTTGTTTAAACTCACTCGCAAAATTCTCAGCAAAATGCACTTGAACGCTAGCAAATATTCCGTAAAATAAGCGACTATTAACAAATTCTTGGAAGTCAAAATACAAAATTAGTACATAAAGTACTTTCACTGATAAATGGAATGAATTAGATCCACGAAAATGATGTAAACAGATTCGCTGCATAATATTGCCTGTGGAAATGAAACGTATTGGACCATAATTACTACTTTTTTAATTTTACGTACTCTCTTTTTTTTATATAAATTTATCTGAAAAACTTACCATGTCTCGAGAACCATTCCTGATAACGTTATAAAATCGCTACGATTCGTTTTCTAGTAGATTCTCGTAGATCTAGTTTGTTCCGTTCACGAGAGAAGGTACTTTTTGTAATAGTTTTATATTTTGAAGCTAAATAATTTGCGACTAGCCATGCATTTCACATCAGGATATGAATTAATTGTCAATTTCATTTTGATGAAGCTTCTACATCAGTGGCGATCTGACGTAATTTTCGTGTGTGTGTGTGTGTGGGGGGGGGGGGGGGGTACGTCTGAATATTGGCGACTGCAAATCGAAATTTTCCGACTCATTTTGCTAATAATCACTTTAAATAATCATTTTAAATTTTGCTAATAATCATTTTGCTAATAATCACTTAAATTTAACACTTTGTAATTCCTAATTACAAAGGTTGAATAGAATAGTATTTGCACATTCCCGAAGTGCTGTTCCTGTTTCAAATTGTCATAATTGTGGTTTGACTGAAAGACTGTGGTTTGACTAAAAGACTACACTAAAAGACTGTTGTTGTTGAGACCCAGACCGTCCAACCCACCAGAAAGGTATAAGGTAACCGTTTGAACGGCCGGGAAGTGCCACCCAATTTAGACCGGAACCCAGTGGGGGAGGCATCCACAGAGACCGTACCCTCCTTCCCTTACCACCAACCTCTCGGAAGGACTTACGGACCCACATGTTTAACGTGATCATACTCCGCATGAACAAGGCTGCAGTTGTGGCAGCGTGCAAATCCAGCGCGCAAACCACCGGGCTACCGCGCCCGAAATATGCCAACAGCACGCGGTGTTCCCAGGTGGTCACCCACCCAAGTACTAACCGCGCCCGATGCTGCTTGACTTCGGTGATCTAACGAGAACCGGTGTTTTCATCACGGTAGGGCCGTTGGCTACACTAAAAGACTGTAGTGTCGCAGATCTACTATTTGCTATACTTTGACTGTAAGTGTTTTTGCATCTTACAGACCTGATGATGATGATAGTCATGGTGAGCTGACCGTAAAGAGTGTCTTAAAAGAGAAAACAGCCCAAGGAGGAGGGAAGATTCTCTGGAGGGTCGCAAATGGTCTGATGACTGTTTTCTTCGTCATGGCTGTTGGTGTTCAGGTATAGATAAGAATCTGTATATTTCATGAGAAGCTGTATTGTAGATAATTGGAAAACAGTTAGAAAAATATGTAAGTGATTAAAATTTAATGGTTCCCAACCTTTTCGAAATTGCAAACCATTACAAATATTTTGTGTGTGTGTGAGAGAGAGGGGGAAGGGGGAGTAATCCCGTTTGACATGCATCTCAAACCATCTTGGCCTTCATTTCTAAAAACAGAGAGAGGGGGAAGGGGGAGTAATCCCTTTTGACATGCATCTCAAACCATCTTGGCCTTCATTTCTAAAAACAATTGTTTGCATTTTTTTTTGTTAAATGCTCCATTATTCGCAATTTAAAATTGCATGTATTTTTTGTTGTTCAATGCTATAGTATCTCATTTTGCTGTTTATTGCTCCAGTATTCAACATTTATAATTGTTTGAATATTTATTGTTTAATACTCCAGGATTCATAATTCATAACTGTTTCAATTTATATTGCTTAATGCTTCAGTATTCCAATTTTTGGTTGTTTAATGCTCCAGTATTCTCAATGTATAATTGCTTGAATTTTCTGCTGTTTAATGCTACAGAATCCCAATTGCTGCTGTTAATTGCGACACCCCAGCCCGAATCGACCATTAACAATGTTATATCGACCGGTTTGGGGACCCCTGAGTTAGATAATATAATTTTTGATTAGATTTGATTGATTTGTTAGATAATATGATTTTGATTTTTTACTGTGTTGATTATGGTTTCCGCTGAATGCACCAAACCAGGATGCATTCAGTGCCACTCCATGTGGTAGAAGAAGGGATGGGTGTGGGTGTCAGAGCTGCTGAGGTCCCCGCTTAAAAATATTACGTTTTTAGCAAAATTAAGTTTCCCATAACACATTTATTTTTTATTATATATATATATATATATATATATATATATATATATATATATATATATATATATATAAATAAAAATCGCCGACAAATATTGAACCTGCTGCAGCAGGTGCAATGTTTCTGTCGGCGATTTCCCCAAACGCTTATAGAATTTGATATTCGCACGTTGTTCTTCAACCGTTATTTCCGTTTTTGACGAACGCGAAGGACTACAGTTCACTGACACGAGGTACAATGTTTCCGTCGGCGATATCTCCAAACGCTGGCAGAATTTGATATTCGTACGTTATTCTTCAAACGCAATTTCCCTTTTCGACGAACGTGAACGACTACAGTTCGCTGACATACATTGTCTGAAAAAACCATGCACTGCGAACCTGCTTCTTCCTTTTCGCATCTCACGTCACATGTTCCTCTACACCACGGTAAAATAGTTCTCCTCTCCTCCAATCAGGGTTGGAGATATCAACACAGTCTCCGGACATTTTGATCCTACCTTATATATATATATATTAGAAATATGTAATAATAAAAAAGTTATGTAATAATAAAATTATGTAATAAAAAAAAATTCAAGTAATATTAACATCACCATAGAAGCAAATTCACGGCCATAATGCCGATAAGAGAAGAGAACAAACAGTACCAGCCCAAATTCGATGATTAGTCAGAGTTAAATTCCTCCTCAGGTCTGAGTATTTAACTCTAACTAACCCAAACACATGCCTGTTTCAGATAGCGCAATAGTACATTACTATAAATACATCAACCCAGACTACAGGCATCAAAAAATGAAAAAATAAAAATAGGATACATTAAGAAAAGTTGTATTACCATGCGGCATGAACCCTTCTTCTTCCACCACGTGTATACACGATCAACCTCAACAGCTTAATTATCTAGAAGAATATATGTATCTATATATATATATATATATATATAATGTGTGTGTGAAGTTTTTTTTTTTATAAAATCTGCTTTTTGGTACGAAATAAAATAAATTAGGATTGGAAATGAAATTGGCCTCTTCTCATTAAATTTTTGGAATGTAATGCCCTTATTGCAGGAGGCTTGATGTTATCGACAGAGTGGTTATTTTTTCAAAATGTTCTTTAGGTCAGGGGCTAGGAGTGAGGAATCCCAAAGAGATCATTTTAATCATACCTACAACAAAACCCTCCTAATCCGAACAACTCAGCAGATAAAATCATAATAAAATATAAAAAAATCTGATGTGGGCAACACATGACTTTCCTTATATAATGCAATGAATTTACTGCTTTTACAGTAAAAAAAATAGGTTTTTCTTATAGTAGATACTTATATTCTTTCCAAGATATTGAATTTTCGACAATTAGTCGTCATTTTCATTGATTTAGCGTCATTTCAATCCATTTGGAGAGATTTTCGTTAATTTGACAACATTTCAAAAAGTCGCCAAGTTGGCGACATTCCGCCAAATTCGGCGCCAAAATCTCACCAAGCTTTACTGACGGAGAAATAAGTTATTCTTATAGCAGATAAATGACTATTGGTGTTCAAATACAAAAGTATTACTCGAAGTACCTTTTCTTATGAATGGAACGAGCTAGATCCACGAGAATGATGTCACTAAATTTATCGCATGGTATTACATATGAAAAGTGAACAGGTTTCTCAATAGGAAATATATATATTTTTATTTTATATGACTTTTTGTAATTTTTTTTGAAAAATGTGTAATATCTCGAGAACGGTTCATGTTAGCGTTCTAAAATTTATTTTAATCGTTTTCTAATGAGAAATTACATAAGAAATATGTATTTGCGTAACTTTATTAGCGGTTTTGATTTTTTGACGATTTATTCAAAATTTCACTCGAAAATTTAGGGGGTTCTGAGCATTCGATTACGTTTAAAAACAATAGGCTTCCAGTGTTTACGGATTGTGATTTTTGTACCAAATTTTGTTCGAATCGGTCCATTTGTTCGTCAGTTATTGTCTCCACAGACTCACTGACACACACACACACACACACACAGACATCACTTCAAAAATATTCGATTCGTGATCAGGGATGCTTGAAACGTGCTCTCCCGTCGAAAACTCGAATTCGAATTTTCGACCCCGTCACAATACTTTCCTTATACATTATGTATATAAGGAAAGTAATAAATATGCACTGCAACGGACAGTGGCGTAAGTTGGAATGGTTTTAGGGTTTGTAAAATTACATGAGTTCCTCGGAGAGTCCATAACGAAAATCAGCCCTCTGAACTCTTTTGGTAGTACGGGTGTTTTGGTACCCTTTGGGTCGTTTAGTAACTCTTATGGAGAACTCTTTTGGTAGTACGCACTTTAAATAGATGTTTTCGAGATCCTGTCTACGCTACTACTTATCGATTTACAGACCGAAGCGGAAATCGTTTGGCCACAAATTGTTCCTTTTAGCTCGCAGAAAGGCCTGTATGCCTGTAGATAGTTTTCTGTGATGGATAATAGAAAACAAGCTTTTTTCCTTTTACAAAGAAAGCTCAAGGTATATTTTTAGAGTGTGGAGTAGAGTATTGATAATTTATTGACAGAGTGATCATAATTTCGTCTTTGCTCAAGAATAATTACATTTTGTTTTCTTTTTCAGTTTAACGATCCTGATCCTTACTTATGGGTGGTAAGAATGTTTTTATTATTGTTATTATTATTATTATTATTATTATTATTTTGTAAAAGCTGGATTGTATTTTATCGTAATTTAAAAAAATCTGATGTGGGCAACACATGACTTTCCTTATGTAATGTAATGAATTTACTACATTTACAGTAAAAAGAATAGGTTTTTCTTATAGTAGATATTAATATTCTTTCCAAGATATTGAATTTTCGACAAATAGTCGTCATTTTCATTGATTTAGCGTCATTTTTTATCCATTTGGCGAGATTTTCGTTAATTTGGCAACATTTAAAAAAGTCGCCAAGTTGGCGACATTCCGCCAAATTCGTCGCCAAAATCTCACGAAGTGTTATACACTAAGAAATAAGTTATTCTTACAGCAGATAAATGACTATTGGCGTTCAAATACAAAAGTATTATTCAAAGTATCTTTTTTCATGAATAGAAGGAGCTAGATCCACGAGAATGATGTCACCCAATTTATCGCATGATATTACATATGAAAAGTGAACATGTTTCTCAACAGTTAATATTTTTTTTAATTTTATATGACTTTTTGATAATTTTTTTGAAAAATGTGCAATATCTCGAGAACGGTTCATGTTAGCGTTCGAAAATTTATGTCAATCGCTTTGTAATGAAAAATTACATAAGAAATGTATATTTGCGTAACTTTATTAGAGGTTTTGATTTTTTGACGATTTTTTCAAAATTTCATTCGAAAATTTAGGAGGGTTCTGAACATTCGATTGCGTATAAAAACAATAGGCTTCCAGTGTTTACAGATTGTGATTTTTGTTCCAAATTTGGTTCAAATCGGTCCATTCGTTCGTCAGTTATCGTCTCCACAGACTCACTGACACACACACACACATACTTTCACACACACACACACACAGACATCACTTCAAAAATGTTTGATTCGTGATCAGGGATGCTTGAAACGTGCTCTCCCGTCGAAAACTCGAATTCGAATTTTCGACCCCGTCACTATACTTGCCTTATACATTATGTATATAAGGAAAGTAAAACTCACAGACGGATGGCGATTTTTCTTTCGTGGAGAAACGGGGAGCAAAATGGAAAAATAATTAATTCGAATATATGAAAACATTTTCCTGCCTTAAAAGATATTTTACTAGATTTCCGAAGGCTAAATCCTATAATATTTAGAATCTTTATATGGATGGTTAGAAAAATAAAATGATTTTTTTCTGTTGTTAAAATGAGGAAAATAACTTTAAAATTAACTATCATATAACATCGGTGTAAGGAGTCTGTTACTCAAATGAAATTATACTTTACAACATATTTGATCAGTGTCGGAAAGACTTGCAAAAGTTGCAAATACTTTCAATATACTGTAAATACACAATATGCTTTTCAAAATTAGCTTTCTCATAATGCCCTCCTAATATAAGGCTCCTACATGCACAGGCTGCCGCAACAGCGACCATCTTGATTCCTAGTTGAAGCAATGGCAGTACATGGCGAAAAGGTTACGTTCTGTTTGTTCCTTTTCTCTCTATCTCGAGAAGATTAAAACATTCTTGACTATTATCTTGAATGATTATGACAATTTTTGAAAGTAGAAGTACCTATTTTGCAGCTAAATATCAAATCTTTTCATATCAAATATCAGCTATGTAACATCTACTCCTATTTAACTTGCGTGCGCCATTGAAATGGCACAGGCAGACGATAACTGACTAGAGTCAAAATGGCGGTTGCGTCAGCCAGGAGCTTTATCCTTATAGATGCTCACAATTTCAACAGTCTGGAATACGAAATCATGTATTCTTTGTAGAGAGGAATTCTGGGAAATTATGTTTTACATGGGCGGCAAAATTTATTGCGTTAGGGTCGGCACTGATAAGTAGGTAAGCCAGCATATGAAAATTTTAGGAAACATTTGCAAAGAACTACTGCTCGGCAGGAATATGGATGTATTTAGAGTATATGGTAATATTTTTTTGAAGAACTTTTAATATAGTACTTTTATGTCATGCATTATATTTTGTGTTCCCATTATTATTATTTTTGTGTAATTCTGTTATATAATGTATTTTATGAAATTTACCTTTATTATCTAGTGTATATGTTTTATGTATTATATATGTTTGTCAATGTGAAATTTCTTGAAGTCTTAATAAATCCACGCCCATGACAGGAAATTAGCAAAATCTGATATCGAGATCTAATGGTCATAGATTGTGCGAATTGATTAGCAGGAAATGAAACATAAATGGCTGATCAGATGAGGGCGCAACTATTAGTTACCGAGATTTTTTCTTCTATTTTTAAATTGGACACTTTAACCTTTTCCATCAGACTGCAGGTCAAAATGAAACTTCTCACCAACTTGAAGTCCTCATTCCCCTACTATTTATTGCACATACTATTCCGTAGTAATTCCCCGTAAATTGAAACCATTTCCATAAACTATAGGGTCCCTGGAAAGTTCTATAATTCAGGTGTTATTTAGACTTCAATCAGATACACCTGACCGGAAGAGTTCAGTTGCTCACGCATTATTGTAAAGAACTATTGTCTAAGCCAGGATTCGAACCACTGTGGACATTTAGCTGTGTCATATCATGATGAATATATTGAGCTAAGACGAATATACAGGGTGTCCCAAACAGATTGAAACGCGCTTTAATTCTTTACCTGTTGGTGATAATTTTTATTTTTAATGCAAAGAGATCATTTAAAAAAAAACGCATATCTGTATCTTTAACATCAACTGAATTATGATAAAGGAAAAAATCTGACCTATGCCACTTTCCGTACCATGTGAAAGGCTGTTTCATCAGTGAAAATAGGGATCACAAACAAATTGACGATGGAAATTGTTAGGATAAAAAATACGTTAATATGTGTCAAATTTTTTTATCACAAATGCATCTAAATAAAGCATTACGCAGACAGAGATCATTATAAAGCAGTGGTACTCACTACGCGGTTGGGTATCCTATGTATTATCATCCAGTTTTATCTTTTTTTGTGATATGTCACAAATTTACATTTCTAATTTGATATAGGGTCCCCATTCACAATGTTCAATTTTCAATTAAATATAACTCGCTCAATTTTAAAGATACAGATATGCGGTATTTTTAATGATCTTGTTGCATTAAAAATAAAAATTTTCTGATTGATGAAATTCGTCTAAGGGGGTCGTATAAAAATTGAAAAAGTGTAACTTTTTGAAATTAATGGGAGAGCTATTTTATTAACGTAGTCTTATTTCCTACCTTACTTTCAACATTTTTCCAATTTACATTGCCCACTTATATCCAACAGGTAAAGAATTAAAGCGCGTTTCAATCTTTTTGGGACACCCTGTATTCCGTTTTGTATTTGAAGTGAATGCTAAAATTATAACTTCAGACTTCACAGATGTAAAATATAAATTTTAATAGTTCCGTGCTTATTGCTTTTATACTTTAAGCTTTTTCTCCGTGCTTATTATACTTTTATCGTTTTGTTATCAATATGTAACATGGACATTTTTGCTCATTTAATTGTAAATTTTATATTCAGTTAGGTTAGTTTTCGCGTTGTGCTGTTATATTTTGCAAACTGGGAGTAATTTGAAGAGTTTTCCGTTTAAAGTGAATCCCAAACCATTAAGAACTAATGGCTAAACGCCAAAACTTATGTCACCCTCGAGATTCTAGCCAATGTTCCTCAACCAATTGTAATTTCCTAAATAGTTAGCTTACAATTTTCTCTTGGGACCTTCAACAGCTCGAAAAACTAATGTTTCAATTTAAAATTTATTTAAAATAAAAATGGTTTACATCTCAATACGTAAAAAATATTAAATATTATTAGAAAGTTATAAAATAATAATGTAGTAGGGGACAAACGTCCCTACCCCCGCCAACCCCTGTAAATCGTCTCGCTTCCTTGGAACTCGACAGTTTTAAGGGGGGTTGGGGTATGGAAAAATACATTTGAACTTTTCTGAATCAATATACTCGTATACTGGCAACACCGAATGTTATATACAGGGTGTCCAGTGCTATCGGTGCTCAATGGCTATTTCCCCAACCGTTAGTCACAGAGATATATACTTTCAATTGCAAAAATGTTTTAAAGTTTAAAATCTATTATCTTAGAAACAGTTTAAATCAATAAATGCATTTCAGAAAGAAATATAAATTTTTATACAGTCCCCCGGTCTTACCAAATATATTTAGGAAAATCATCCTCATACAATTTTATGCAAAATAAAAAACAAACAAACAAGAAAGATCAATCATGTTTAAAGCATTGATTATGAAACACCTTCCAACTTCAAATTAATTTTATTTAAACATCTCTAAAATGCAATACATTCCTAAGTAATATTTTAAAACTTATCACAATACTACATTAATTTATTATATTTAAAAACTTAAATCTTCATCGAAAAAAATGAACTTCATTCAAATGACGGCATTGAAATATAAATTGCCTGGTTTAAACATCTCTAAAAGGCGATACATTCCTCGGTAATATTTTTAAAATCATCATAATACTACAATAATTTATTATATTTGAAAACTTCATCGAAAACAACTGACATTCATTCAAATGACGTCATAGAAAAAATAACACTCCTGGCTCTCTCTATAAAAGCCGCATTTCATTCATAACATTTTTCCAATCATTTCATTCATCACAGTGCTAAAATAATTTATTTTATTTAAAAACTTAAGACCATGGAGTTACAAATAATTGAACTCTATGCTTAAAACTTCATCGAAAAAAATCGTCCTTCTCTCTCTATAAAATCAATGAATATTTCATTCATATCAGCTATACAGACTCCATGAGCTAAATACTTTTGCGTTAAAAAAATACAGCAATTCCTTCTTATACAACTCAACCTACATATTTTCCTGTTTACATTTTACATAAGTGAAAAATAGGCTTCGTTTTAGAAATAATCAAATTTCGATGACCATTTAAACTTAAATATATTGTCATTGCGTTGTTTCAGTATGTAGATGCGCAGAATTTAAGCAAAAATAAAGCGGTTTTAGGACGAATACAACACTCAATATGAATTAAAAAGAACTTTAAATATCACGATTTTGAGACAAAATGGATGCAATATTTTATTTTGAAGTGGGTCACGTGATCATTTCATATCATGGTCACGTGATCGCTTCATATAAGAGGTGTAATTATTATCTTAATTTTTACTTAAAAAACTACTAAATATATTTTGTTGAAATTTTTTTATGTATTTTATGGAATAATTTGAATATTACCTAAAATTTTCGAAGCAATTTGTGAATTTTAAATCCGCTTAAAAATGTTTGAAAAATTAGGTCCCATTGGGTTCAATGTATTTCATTTTTTCAACCCGGGTTCAATCCAAAACTAATTGGGTGATATTATTCATTTATATTTCCATAAGTCCTACAGACCGTCTGAACAACATACTAAAATTTCATTTTGATTAAGTCATTTTTACGGCAGTTATTGTGCTAACGGACAGACAGACAGACAGTATTAAAAATCATCCTTTTATGACCAAAATTGACCGACTTATAGCTGTTTAAAATTGAGCACTTTTTGTGCTGAGAAATAAGTGGTCAATACGGTCCCTGATTGGTTGGTTGCCTGAAATAGGACATTTTTATGCGCGAAAAAGCGATTTGAGTCATAAAGTTTAATGCTTTATAACTCAGTGAATTTTGGTCATAAATGGAAGATTTTTTTTTATTTTGCATGAAATTATATGAGGATTATTTTCCTAAATATAATTGGTAGGACCGGGGGACCGTATATAATTTATATTTCGTATTTCTTTTAGAAATGCATTTATTGATTAAAACTCTTTCTAAGATAATAGATTTTAAAATTTAAAACATTTTTGCAATTGGAAGTACATCTCTGTGACTAACGGTTGAGGAAATAGCCATTGGGCACCGTATATATATATATATATATATATATATATATATATATATATATATATATATATATATATATATATATATATATATATATATATATATATATATATATATATATATATATATATATATATATATATACGTTTGTTGTGGGTCAGAATTTTCGGAGATTTATTCCAGTGCCATGATCATCTGGAATAAATTTAATTCGGAAATAGTCAAAAACCGCCGAAATCGGACTTCAAACATTCATAACTTTAAACTAATTGGAATTTTAAAAAAGAATCCTGGAAGTCTAGCGACGCCAGACCTAAGGTACCGAAATTTGTATCTATCTGTATCTTTGATTTTCAGCTACTAGTCAACATGCACATAAACACAGAATCTATTTTATTATTACAAATTTAAAATTGACATTTAAATTGTGTTGAAATTGAAATTCGCCTTTGTTTCCCCTCAACAGCCTCTATATGGAATTGCTGCTTTGTTGACCGTTTGTGTAACTATACAACCAAGTTTTACTGGTAAGTAGAGAATTTGTGCGTTTATAATATTTCAGCATTCATTCAATATTATTTTCTTCTGATTTATACTGATGCGTGGATCTTAACCACACGTCCGGTCGGTAAGCATTGCAGTTTTCCCACCCATTGGAAAACCCAGGTTAAAATACTAAAATATTGGAATTATAACCACTATACTTTAGAAACTTCGATCCAATTATATATAAACTTGTAGGGCTTTCAAAGCACTACAAATTCTTGCTTATTGTTCATAGTTAGTTCAATTTTAGTTTTTGAGATATGACTAATGGGCTCCTTCTTTACAAACTTGAAAAATGGAAAATTTTCAACCTTTTTTAAATTAACAAGACAATTACTCAAAAACTATAAGAGCTTTTTCTAAAAATAAATATGGATTTAGAGACTAAATTTTCTAATGCATATTTTTGTCGTTTACTATTTATATCTATTTTTTTATAGTGTCGAAGATATCTCGAGTAAAAGTAAAAGAAAGGAAAGAAAAACACATGGAAAAATACTTTTTAAAGATTTTTCGAAACGATAAGTTCTAAGTATAAAAATATTGAAATTATTTTTATATATATTCATAATCTGAACTCTATTTATGACAAAACAAAAAAAATATTTACATTTTTAACACTTTACAACAAAGTTGAAAAGTGTTTGACTTCGTTCATTCTGTCTGTCTGTCCGTTAGCACGATAACTGCCGTAAAAATAACTTAATCAAAATGAAGTTTTTAACACTTTACAACAAAGTTGAAAAGTGTTTATGACTTTGTTCATTCTGTCTGTCTGTCTGTCTGTCCGTTAGCACGATAACTGCCGTAAAAACAACTTAATTAAAATGAAGTTTTAGTATGTTGTTCAGACGGTCTGTAATATAAATGAATAATATCACCCAATTAGTTTTGGATTGAACCCGAGTTGAAAAATGAAATACATTGAGCCTTATGGGACCTAATTTTTCAAACATTTTTTAAGCGGATTTAAAATTCACAAATTACTTCGAAAATTTTAGGTAATATTCAAATTGTTCCATAAAATATATAAAAAAAAATTCAGCGAAATATATTCAGTAGTTTTTTAAATAAAAATTAAAATAATAATTACACCTCTTATATGAAACTATCACGTGACCATGAAATGAAAAGATCACATGACCCACTTCAAAATGATATATGGCATCCATTTTGTTTCAAAATCGTGATTTTTTAAGTTCTTTTTAATTCATATTGAGTGTTGTATCCGTCCTAAAACTACTTTATTTTTGCTTAAATTATGCGCATCTACATACTGAAACAACGCAAATACAATATATTTGAGTTTAAATGATTAGCCAAATTTGATTATTTCTAAAACGAAGCCTATTTTTCACTTATGTAAAATGTAAACAGTAAAATACGCAGAATGAGTTGTATTAGAATTGCTGTATTTCTTTAACACAAAATAATTTAGTCCATGGAGTCTGCATGGCTGATATGAATGAAATATTAATTGATTTTATAAAGAGAAGGACGATTTTTTCGATGAAGTTTTAAGCTAGAGTTTAATTACTTGTAACTCCATGGTCTTAATTTTTAAATAAAATAAATTGTTATAGTATTGTGATGAATGAAATGAATAGGAGAAAGTTATGAATGAAATGCTGTTTTTATAGAGAGATCCAGGCGTGTTATTTTCTCTATGACGTCATTTGAATTAATTTCAGTTGTTTTCGATGAAGTTTTCAAATATAATAAATTATCGTTATGATAGTTTTAAAAATATTACCGTGGAATGTATCGCATTTTAGAGATATTTAAACCAGGCAATTTATATTTCAATGCCGTCATTTGAATGAAGTTCATTTTTTTCGATGAAGGTTTAAGTTTTCAAATATAATAAATTAATGTAGTATTGTGATAAGTTTTAAAATATTACCGAGGAATGTATTGCATTTTAGATATGCTTAAATAAAATTACATTGAAGTTGGAAAGTGTTTCATAATCAATGCTTTAAGCATGATTGATCTTTCTTGTTAACTATTAAGTTCGGAGGTATAAGTGTCCAAAGTGTGTACATTTTTCGTGACTTTCCGATTTCCTCCACAGAAACTCCAAGTATAAATGTTATTCACATCAAAAATAAATGCCTTTATGAAAATTGTGCGCAGCATAAAATGTATAGTATTTTTTAGAATATTTACTGACATTCCAATAAATATTTTAAAATACTATTCTTTAAAGGAATACTATTCTTCTTGGAAATACTTAGAGAATTGCAAAGATGGGAACAAACTAGGTTTATTCCAGGGAATAAACTGGGTTCTTTTGGCAAGGAAATTTGGAAAAAGTTGGGAATTTTGAATGTTTCCAGACAATGGGAATTTTTAGTCATTGCATTTTGTATTATAAAAGAAAGTTTATGACACACAACTAATACGTACTTTTTTCATTCGGAATTGTAAATTGAAGTATAGAAAACTAAGATTTGTTAGATCCAAAAAAATATTTAAATCATGTGACTTTCTTATTTTATATATATAAAATGAAAGCTAATTTCACAAATAAATTGTAAATTAATTTGTAAATATATAAAAGTAAAAATACTCAGAACGATTAAATACTTATTACAAGGGGACGCATTCATATTTACTTAATAGTGAACGATAATAAGAAATCTATATTAGTTAGTCCCAATAACATTTTAATAATCCTGTGACTAATATAACTTGTTCATTTTCAACAAAGTTTTGTAATATCAGATTTTTAAAAATTGTATCTCAGTATACTTTGCTAAACTAACACAAAGATTTAATAAATTTATCTAAATGGCAATCCATCATTAAGGTTTAAACTGCGTAATCTATTAGAAAGAGCATATAAGAAACGCATAAATTAGTTTCTTCCCATCAAAGCTTCCAAAATTTCCGATTTATTCCCCAAAATTCCCGGGTTGATTCCCACTTCACAAATTTCCGTCGTTTTCTTGCAACTCTAGAAAATGCTATTCTTTTATTAATGACGGTAGAGAACTTGCACTAAATGTTATTCAATTTAATATTTTTAAAATTTGACACAAAATTTATGTTATTGAACAAATATGTCCCACATTCAATACAAGATCAAAAACTCTGTTGCAGAGTTGAAATTATTCATGTAAAATTGTGTCGTGCGAGAAGAATATTACTTTCCTTATATACAATAATGTATAAGGAAAGTATTGTGATGGGGTCGAAAATTCGAATTCGAGTTTTCGACGGGAGAGCACGTTTCAAGCATCACGAATCAAACATACATTTTTGAAGTGATGTGTGTGTGTGTGTGGGGAGACGATAACTGACGAACGAATGGACCGATTCGAACGAAATTTGGTACAAACATCACAATCCGTAAACACTGGAAGCCTATAGTTTTTATACGCAATCGAATGTTTAGAATCCCCCTAAATTTTCGAGTGAAATTTTGAAAAAATCGTCAAAAAATCAAAACCTCTAATAAAGTTACGCAAATAGACATTTCCTATGTAATTTTTCATTAAAAAACGATTGACATAAATTTTAGAACGCTAACATGAACCGTTCCCGAGATATTGCACATTTTTCAAAAAATTTTTTCATAAAGTCATATAAAATAATAAAAAATATTTCCTATTGAGAAACGTGTTCCCTTTTCATATGTAATACCATGCGATAAATTGGGTGACATCATTCTCGTGGATCTAGCTCGTTCCATTCATGAAAAAAGATACTTTGAGTAATACTTTTGTATTTGAACGCCAAAGTCATTTATCTGCTGTAAGAATAACTTATTTCTTTGTCCATAACGCTTGACGAGACTTTGGCGACGAATTTGGTGGAATGTCGCCAACTTGGCGACTTTTTTAAATTTTGCTAAATTAACGAAAAACTCGCCAAATGGATAAAAATGACGCTAAATCAATGACGAATCATTGATGATGGCATGGAAAATGACGACTCATTGACGAAAATTCAATGTCTTGGAAAGAATATAAATAACTACTATAAAAACAATCTTTTTTTTTTACTGTAAAAGTAGTAAAGTCATTGCATTATATAAGGAAAGTCATGTGCTGCCCTCATCAGATTTTTTATTTATATTTACAGGTCAGAAGTGGTGGAAGTGCTTGTATTGGTCTCACACCGCGTTTTGCTTGGGCATGTTTTGCTACGTCTTCGTGGAACTGATCATCGTTGTAACCAAACTAAAGTCAGAAGGATCACTCAATCCGTTGATGCATGAGGAAGGAAGGTGAATTAAAAAATGTTCTTTATCACAGCTTAACAAAATTTGATGTGGCCAGCACACGACCTTCCCTTACAGACTTAACTTTGTTTTCTCGCGTTTCTTAATAATTCATTGAGTTGAGTTTAAATGCACGAAATAACACGCATAATTATTTGAAATAACGCTGAATTCGAACTTTTAAATTCAATTTTCGTTTTAATTTGGTAACTGGACGTATTTTCAAAGGCGGTGTAGCAAAATGGCGAAAAAAACTAACATATCTCTAGAACGGTTAGTTCTGGAATTGGGCTTATTCTTTTCATTGTCAAAAATTACGTATAAAACAAGTATTTAATTGATACATTGGAGCATAGGTAGTTTTTTATTTTAGATTCTGACTATTTTTGACGGTCATTTCGTAAAAAAAGGCAGGTTTTTTTGTTTTCGAATCGTACCAAAATCTAATCACCATCAAGGTAACCTACAAGTGACTTATTTATCAAATTTTGTGATATTTGGTCAGTTTTTTAGCTAGAGTGGATACATGCGATTTTTGCAGGTCCTTTTGCAAAAATAAATAAATAAATAAATAAATAAAGGCAGGTTTTTTTAATCAGCACAATTTAGCATAATCGAAATTTAATCAGCACCAAGGTCAACCACATGTGACTTATCTATCGAAATTTAATCAGCACCAGGGTCATCCACATGTGACTTATCTATCGAAATAATCAGCACCAGGGTCAACCACATGTGACTTATTTATAAAATCTATCAAAATATCAAATTATCTAAATATCTATCTGATTTTTCCTTTTCTCCTCATATTTCTAATATATGGTCTAAATCCTATAGAGAACTACATTAAGAGACTTACTCAGGATTTTACAAATGAGGATACCATTATTGTTCTTTTCAATGCCTTGGTCAGATCTGGGCTTGAATATGCGTCTGTGGTATGGAGGCCTTTTCATGTCGTTCACTCAAACAGGATCGCGATCATTAAAAATAATTTCTTGAGGTATCTTTATTATAGGAAAACTAGCATTCGTTGTTATGCCTTATCCGCTACTTCTCTACGTGATTTGTTTGGTTTAAAAAGCTTACAGAGCAGAAGGGATTAGGGATTCAAGTAGCGGATAAGGATACTACATTGTTTTCATTCTTCAGGAATCTGTTTGATGGCCGTATTGACTGTTCCCCTGTTTCGTGTTCCTGAGTATACAACAAGAAGCATTAACTTATTTGCTGTAAAGAATTTTAATTCGAGTATTGGATGTAATTGTGCAATTACTAGTTTTTCTAAATTATACAACAATTTTCCTGATAATCTGGATATTTTTTATTCATCGGAGATGAATTTTAAAAAGCATTTGTTGTAAACATCCTGTATTTTATTGTATGTATTCATGTGAATCTATTTATGAAGATCATTGGTTGTTGAAGGTTTGCTTTTCTTTTTAATGTATTTAACTTTTTAATGTATTTTAACTTTTTAATGTATTTTATGGTATTTTAATCTGTACTTTTTTAATGTATTTTTATTCCAGCACGCTGAAACTGAGACTACGTCCTGTAGCTTGTATTCTTTTTCAAATAAATAAATAAATAAAAATAAATAAATAAAAATGTTATGGCCTTTGGTGCATTAGTTTTTTAGTTAGAGTGGACGCACACACACAGACGTCACATTAAAAATAGTTTTTTTTATACTCTGGAGATCCGAAAACGTGTATATCCATCGAAAACTCGAGTTGCGATTTTCGATATGATTCCAATACTTACTATGCTTACGATACGCTACTATGTATTGTAGGGAAAGTAATATAGTGATTGCTTTTGAATCTATATATTTATCGGTGAAGAGCTGAATCCTGTATCGGTCAGATCTCCAGAAATACCGGGGTTAGCGGGAGTGGGTGAGGGCTCTAAGATAGTTTCTGGCATGTAGATTATTCATCACAAGTTAGTTCGAAGATTGTTGCAACTCGACGGCGTAAAAAGGGAAAGTTAGAACAAGAAGGATTTCTCTTTCTGTTGAAAATTTCTCACGTTGTGGCACCATTGCTATCATATTTATTTGGTTGTAAAAGTTTTATAGATCAAAATTTATAGTTTGAATGGGAGTGAAAAATACTGGAAAGTTTGTCTTTCAGAATATTTAAAATTGCTAGCGAGAAATGTTTATTAATAATATTAAAACTTAATGTTTATATTTATGAATATTAGTATACCCTTTCTTTTAAAATTTTTACTCAACGTTTAGATGACACCGTTTGAATAAATCTATTATAACACTTTTAAAAGCTGTAAGCGCCGAAAGAAAATAGTTGTAAAGTAATACACTGACAAGTTTTCAAAGGCACACATTCATTTGTTCAGCCAAATAGCTGAACAAAGGAATTTTTGAATTTATTAGTAAATACTAATAAAGACGTTTCAAATGATGATGTTAAAGAATACGAGTTTTCATTTCCCTACAATGTTAGAGAAAGTATAGAAATCGTGTCGAAAATCGCAACTTGAGTTTTCGAATACGTTTCGAGCACTCTAAAATACGAATAAACAATTTTTAGCATGACGTCAGTTTAATGTAATATGTTTGTATGTGTGTCCACTCTAGTTCAAAAACTATTCGATGAAATTTCCCAAAATTTGGCAGGTTAGTCTCTTGTGGGTTATCCTGATGCGGATTAGATTTTGGTACTATACGGTACAATAGAACCGACCTTTCTTGAGAAATAACCTGCAAAAATCTTCAAAATCTAAAGTAAAAAAAAAACCAAGTATGAATAAAAGTATTAATTGAATACTTGCTTTGTCCGTGATCTTTGACAATGAAACGAATAAGAACAACCTGTACGTAAACTGTAGGATAAACCTGTACGTTCTCGAGATATTTCATTTTTTGAAATTCTGAGGCGCTGCCGACGTTTTGCACTCTAGTTCAGAAACTATTAAATGAAATTTCCTAAAATTCTGTAGTTGGGTCTCTTGTGGATTTATTTGGTACTATTTAGATTTTTGTACGATTTGAAAAAAAATGGAATCCGCCTTTTTTTTTTCGCTGGCGAAATGATTAGCTTACATATTCAAAATCTAAAATTAAAAACTTAATATGCTCAAATGTAATAGTTAAATGCTTGTTTTATACGTAAATTTTTCATGACGAAACTAATCGGACTACTCTGGGATAAACTGTTCTCAAGACAAAGGTTTTTGAAATATTGAGCAAAATAATTAAATTAGTGCAAAATTGATTTATAGCTAGATTAGTTTGACCTCAATTGTGTGACCCATCCAGTTAGAGAGAGTTAGTACTTTTTTACCTCCATGGTATGACCAGTAATTACTTGAAATAAAAATTTTAAAGCATTAAACTTGATAAATTCGTTGTTAGGGGGTCTAAGAGAGCGTAGATTAACTACGTTATGTCAGTGGATTATATATCATGGGTATTTTGGTAAGAAACCATATATAATAAAAAATCTGATGTGGGCAACACATGACTTTCCTTATATAATGCAATGAGTTTACTACTTTTACAGTAAAAAATAGGTTTTTCTAATAGTAAATACTTATATTCTTTTCAAGATATTGAATTTTCGACGATTAGTCGTCATTTTCATTGATTTAGCGTCATTTTTATCCATTTGGCAAGATTTTCGTTAATTTGGCAACATTTTTAAAAAGTCGCCATGTTGGCGACATGCCGCCAAATTCGTCGCCAAAATCTCGCCAAACGTTATGGACGGAGAAATAAGTTATTCTTACATCAGATAAATGACTATTGGCGTTCAAATACAAAAGTATTACTCAAAGTATCTTTTCTCCTGAATGGAACAAGCTAGATCCACGAGAATGATGTCACCCAATTTATCGCATGATATTACATATGAAAAGTGAACATGTTTCTCAACAGTTAATATTTTTTTTTAATGTTATGACTTTTTGATAATTTTTTTGAAAAATGTGCAATATCTCGAGAACGGTTCATTAGCGTTCTAAAATTTATGTCAATCGCTTTCTAATGAAAAATTACATATAAAATGTCTATTTGTGTAACTTTATTAGAGGTTTTGATTTTTTGACGATTTTTTCAAAATTTCACTCGAAAATTTAGGAGGGTTCTTGAACAGTCGATTGCGTATAAAAACAATAGGCTTCCAGTGTTTACAGATTGTGATTTTTGTACCAAATTTCGTTCGAATCGACCCATTCGTTCGTCAGTTATCGTCTCCATAAACTCACTGACACACACACACACACACAGACATCACATCAAAAATGTTTGATTCGTGATCAGGGATGCTTGAAACGTGCTCTCCCGTCGAAAACTCTAATTCGAATTTTCGACCCCGTCACAATACTTTCCTTATACATTATTGCATATAAGGAAATTAATAATAATATTATATGGGAGGGGTGTGTGGCTGACATGCGTAAGCGTGGAATGTATGGGAGGAAATCTTTTGCAGCTTTATGGATAGCAGATCTGAGATAATCTTTTGCAATTTTATCCAGTCTTATGACTGGCTTAATTTTCTGGGTTTTTCAAAAAATATAATAAATTTTCTATGGCTGGATATGCACCAGCAACCATTGACTCTTCTAATATTTATTTCTATAACTTGTTCGGACTGTTTCATTGCTAAATATGTGTTCTGATCTCTGTTTTTCTTTGGAAATAGGGAAATGGCGGGGATCATGATTACAGTGGTTTGGCTATTCACTTGCAAACAATCTCCAACGATAAGGTAACATATATATTTTTTAGAGACTGATTTTTAAAATGCATGTTTCATTTGCTTTGACAAACAAGATGGAAAAAAAAATCAACAAGGGAGACAATTCGAAATTTTTTTTGATTATTTTTTCACTATATTAACCTTTGCTTAGGACGCCAATGTCGCCTGCAAAAGGGGGGTCGAACTGTTTGGGATAGGGTATGTCAAATACCTGTCTTTTTGAGAGGTTCTTCGCTTGGGATGAACGCTGTCCCACCCGTAAGTAAAAGGTTAAGGAAAAAGTAGCTGACACCGCCGCCGTTTGACAAATTTCACGTTCTTCGCGTTTCTCTGTCTCGTACCGAAAAAAACTATAGCTTACAAATATATGAAATTTGATGCATTTGTAGAGGAATGTTAGGCGAACACGTTGAAATAAAAAATAATGAAATAACTGTTTTTCAATCTAAACTTTAGTTTAAGTGATATTTAATTTCATATTCAATGGAAGAGTATTTGAGCTGAGAGTTCGTGTCCTGGACAAACTAACAATAGCAAGACCACGCAGTTATAATAGTTGAATTTTTGCAAGACGGAGCCCGTTTTTAAATTTCGATTTAGTTATTATAATGTTTATGCACCTCTGAAGTGGCGTTTTCTTCAGTATGGGTAAAGATTTATTTGGTTCAATCGATTGGGAACACGAAGACGGTTGTGTGCGTAGGCCGGGTTGAAAGAACTCAAGGGGTTTGTGAGTTCCAGCGAAAAAAGGGAGAAACCCCAACGGGTTAATTTTGTTGAGACCCAGACCGTCCGACCTACCAGAAAGGTGTAAGGTAACCGTTTGGACGGCCGGGAATTGCCACCTAATTTGGACCGGAACCCAGTGGGGAAGGCATCCACAGGGACCGTACCCTCCTTCCCTTACCACCAACCTCTCGGAAGGACTTACGAACCCACATGTTTAACGTGATCGTACTCCGCATGAACACGGCGGCAGTTGGGGCAGCGTGCAAATCCAGCGCGCAAACCACCGGGTTACTGCGCCCGAAATGTGCCAACAGCACTCGGTGTTCCCAGGTGGTCACCAACCAAGTACTAACCGCGGTCAATGCTGCTTGACTTCGGTGATCTAACGAGAACCGGTGTTTTCAACACGGTAGGGCCGTTGGCTAAAACCCCAACGGGTGTATTACTTCTGCGTAACAAGTAGCACGAAAATGAAACGAGTGCATCGGTATTCGCTATAGCGATTCGGTCAAGTAGTTACGGAAGTTTATGAGCGTTGCGAGCAGCCGCCTAGTAATGAAAATGTTAATGCGACATATGTGACCCATAAGGCAGCTTTTTCGCACGAAATTAAAAAAAAAATTTTTTTTAGTCCAGCCTAGTATGCGCACCTAAGGTTGCAGTGGAGGCGGATTCAAAAGCAACCAGTTAGAAAACAGTAAAGCAGAGACGGGATTTAGAGCCTCAACCAACATAGGTACTTTCAGATAACAACGTATCCTCTGGAATCGTGAGGAGTGTACTCTCAAGTACAAGAATGACTCTAAATATCTGGACGTGTTTATTTACAAGTACAGCGTAAACAGGAACAGTACACAGCAAATAGTTCGATGACAATTTCACAAAACTACTAGACAATTGTCAGATGCGGTAAAACAACAATTAACATGCTCCACAAATTTCATAAAACTGCCGATTCCATTCTCAAAACATTGATGTATCTCACAATTCATTGTAGCACCCTGTCAGCCGCTCCAACTGAGCGACGACTCTTTTTATATACTTCCAGTAGACACTCGCTTCCAGAAGGGGCTCGTAGCGAGAAAGATCTAGTACATTCGAATTATCTCCAAATGTCGCTAAATTGGCGACAAATCGCCAAATATGGAAACCCTGAACTGTTCTGAACCGACATCATAGCAACCGTAGATTTACGTCATCGGAATGGCTGCTGGTACGGTGTTCTTCCCCTTTTAGCTCTCAAAAGAGCTTCCACTGAAGGCATTTTTCATGTTCGTAACAGTATGCATCCCAGGAGAGCTCAAGAATTGGAATCTGAATTCTTTCATGCAATTTAAAAATTATATTAACTTGCGACGCTCTCGGATTCAGCGCCAAACAACTGGAAAAACTTACTTGTGTCGTATACATTTGATATTGGTACCCTCCCGCATAAGTGACTTAAAACTCTTTCATTCAGCTTTGCTTTCTCCTCTGCGCTTTCTATTTTCTCATTATATCTATTCCCTTTGCAAGGCGCTCTCTTGCAAAGTTCCTGTGGATCTTTGGAGTTCTTATGATTTGTTTTACCTTTTTAAGTACCTTTAATACTACTTTTTCGCCTCTAAAATCCTAAAAAAACACAAACTAGACAAATCAAAATTTCACAGGCAAAGTATTGACAGAAGCTCAATTTCCCTTGCGTACGTTGATAAAATTTTAAGGCAATGACTACGAAACTGATCAAAGAATGGAGGAAGTTCTACTCCATAGAGAGCATGCAAATTTTCTCTACAAGGTAGAATTTCTCTTTTGTAGTAGTCTTCAAGATTTTATACTTTTTAATATTTTTCATAGTTTTGTAGACAGTTTTATTTATAAGAATTATTTCTGCAGGTATAAATAAATTAAAGTTAACACTTTTGGTTTGGATCGCGTACCTCCAAGAGTATACACATCATGTACCACAATTCGAGAAACACTGTCTTAAAAGATACCTGGTAATTTTTGTTGCAGCAAACAGGGTTTTAATATTAACTATAATACAGAGTATCATTTTCCAAATTTGTAGGCGCATCTTTCCTCAATGGTGTTGCTGCTGTCGGCTTGCTATAGCCGGAGAGCAGCTAAATGCTGATATTCTGGTGAATATGTCCAGCAGCATGTTGCTTGTTCCTCACCTCAGAACTTAGATGTCTTTACCATAGGAATATTCGAATCTCTTGTGGATTTCTTTCTGCATAAAAAGATACCTGATAATTTTTGTTGCAGCAAACAGGGTTTTAATATTAAATATACTACAGCGTATTACTTTCCAAATTTGTAGGTGCATCTTTCCTCAATGGTGTTGCTGCTGTCGGCGTGCTATAGCCAGAGAGCAGCTAAATGCTGATGTTCTGGTGGATATGTCCCGCAGTTCGTTGCTTGTTCCTCACCTCAGAACTTAGATGTCTTTACCATAGGAATATTCGCGTCTCTTGTGGATTTCTTTCTGCATAAAAAGCTTGGTATTTGTTGTACTTTTTACTAGTGACTAACATTTTTTCACATTTTTTAATGATTTACTTTCATACTAGCCCGCTCTACTCTGATTTTCTTTCTTTTGAAAATTTCCCTATTGATGGAGCTTGAGGGTGCTAAGCGAAACCAAAAATTGCATCATGTCCCAATTACTTGTAGCTATTTTGTTGCAGCATATTTTGCTGTCTCGACTGTCAAGCATTCACTTAGTCTTACTGTTAAATGAGTTATAATTAGACCATACTGCCATGACACAAATGGCGTCAGGTTCCCGACATGGACCGACTAAGCTTTCCGGGGGCCCTGTGCCTAAGTAAGCATTCGGGGCTCCCTACTCATAGTAGATAACTGAAAATTTGAGATATTAGTTCATATTAAGTATATTTTATTTAGTAAAAATTTTTATTAGTAGTATTAAAATGACACTTTTAATATTTTGCTGTCAGATATAAATAGATTTTCACTCAGTATAAATTCTGAAATTCTCACTAATAGTTAAATACTTTTCAAATTGTACGCAATTGCTTCATTTTCCATACTTACAAACAGAAGTTACCGATCAAAATGTCAAGGGGACCACCAGATCAACCCATGATTCTAAGCACAATTCGATGCTGCATAAAATTTGACACAGTGAAACCTGGATATAGTGACCACCTGTCAAGTGGGACCTGGAAAAATTGATCATTATAGCATACAAAACAATAATAGTTTTACTTTATCGTGATAAATATATAAGTAGTCATTTAATCAGGTTTTACCGTATAGTTAAAACAATACATCATAACAGCAACTGAGGAATTTCTAAAGCCATGTCTTCCTCCATTGCTTTTATATAGAACTAGTCGCCTTTGGCGACCAGCCTGTTCGCTACCCTTGAAAATTCTGACCGTGGCAAACTCGCTGGTGCGACCTACCAGAAAGGTGTAAGGTAACTATTTGGACGGTCAGGAAGTGCCACCCAATTTAGGCCGGAACCCAGTCCAAATTGAAATGGAACTGAGTGCAATTCCCGCGCGCTAACCACTTGGCTACCGCGCCCTCCGCGACAATCTCCATAACTTTCATTTTATTCACCCAATTTAGATCGGAACCCAGTGGGGGAGGCATCCGCAGGGACCGTACCCTCCTTCTCTTACCACCACCTCTCGGAAGAACTTAGGGACCCACATGTTTAACGTGATCGCACTCTCCTTGAACACGGCGGCACTTTTGGCAGTGGCGGGAATCGAACCCGGGCCTACAGAGTGCAATTCCTGCGAGCTAATTTAAATTTTATAATGACCATAAAAAATTTTAATTTGACCATATGCTAAGCTCTTAATTCCATCATTTAAAATATAACGTAATATCACTTAAAATATCCTCATTCCAACGTTCCATCATTTAAAATATAACGTAATATCATTTAAAATATCCTCATTCCATCGTTCCATCATTTAAAATATCCATAAAATTAAAATATCCATTTAAAATATCCATAAATTTAAAATCTCCATTTAAAATGACCATATGCTAAGCTCTTAATTCCATGATTTAAAATATCACGTAATTTTCTAACCCGTCTCCATGGAAACAAGTGACGTCACCGGTGGGAGAAAATCGGATCTTCTGAGAAATTTAAAATCATTAGTTCTTTAAAATTCCGATCCTGCAGCTATTTTCTATTATTTCTTGACCAGATTGGGCTTGTATGAATCCCTGATGTTTGAGCTTTCTAAAAATGTAAATTATTAGTCGAAATTATGAGTACTTTTTACGATGCGAGAATTTAAAAACCAAAGTTCGTTTTTTTGAGCCGAAAGTGACTTTTGTTCTAAAATCTTTAAAAAATGTTAGAAATTGAAATTGAGATTTGAAATTGATATATTTTTACTTGCAATTGTCTGCACTTTCCGGTCGTGTGATTTGTTTTTTTCTACGACGTCTGCATCGTGGAGAAAAAAATGGCAAAAGGGACAAAAAACGGTCGAAATCGCATAAAACATTAAATAACAAAAGAAATAATTAAAATTTCAAAAATCGGTTTTCACGTGTCACCTTCCCATCTCAAAAAAAGGGCAAAAATGACAAAAAACGGTCGAAATCGCATAAAACATTAAATAACAAAAACAAATAATTCAAATTTTAAAAATCGGTTTTCACGTGTCACCTCCCCCCCCTACCCGGTCTCCGATTACCAAATTTCGTAGCTCTCCGACGCGCGGTCGCTGAACGTATAGTGTATAAGACACACAGACAGACATTGCCTTTTATTATTTAAGAAGATCCATGAAAAACTTTAAACTGTTAAAAAACACCATACAAATTGTTTTGTAATTTATAAATTTTTTTTTGTTTATTTTACTTCTTTGGTCAAATGACCCTATTGCAGAATATTATCACCTAATATAATTTATGTTTAGTACACATTTTTATAAAAATAAATAAACAGATGTTTAATTTGCTCTTTTTAAAATAAGTTGGTGAGAAATAAAAATTTTATATTTTTCCGAGAAGGTGATATTAAAATAATACATTTTTTCCGACAACATGAAATATAATTTTTTTTTTCTAGGAATATGGAATTAAAATTGCATACTTTTCGAAGAATGTTTAATTAAAATTATATATTTTTTCATGAATGAGGAATGAAAATTATATATTTTTCCAAGAAGGCGGAATTAAATTAATACATTTTTCTGACAACGTGGAATAAAATTATATATCTAAGAATATAGACTTAAAATTACATATTTTTCCGAGAATGTTCAATTAAAATTATATATGTTTTCATGAATGAGGAATTAAAATTATATATTTTCCCGACAAGGTCTAATTAAATTAATACATTTTTATGAAAACGTGGAATTAAATTATATATTTTTCCGAGAATCTGGAATTATAATTATATATTTTTCCTTAGAACATTCATTTAAAATTACATATTTTTTCATGAATGGGGAATTAAAATTATATATTTTTCTCAAGAACGTGGAATCATATTAATACATTTTCCCGACAACGTGGAATAAAATTATATATTTTTCTGAGAATATGGAATTAAAAGTGCATATTTTTCTGAGAATGTTGAATTAAAATTATATATATTTTCATGAATGAGGAATCAAAATTATATAATTTTAGGGGAAGTTGGAATTAAATTAACACATTTTTATGACAACGTGGAATTAAATTATATATTTTTCCGAGAATCAGGAATGAAAATTATATATTTATCAGAGAACGTTCACTTAAAATTACATATTTTTTCATGAATGAGGAATTAAAATTATATATTTTTCCGAGAAGGTGAAATTAAATTAATACATTTTTCTGACAACGTGGAATTGAATTATATATTTTCCCGAGAATCTGGAATTAAAATTATAAATTTTTCCGAGAATGTTCAATTAAAATTATATATTTTTCATGAATGAGGAATTAAAATTATATATTTTTCCGACAAGGTGGAATTAAAATAATGCATTTTTCTGACAACGTACTTGTAATAAAATTATATATTTTTCCGAAAAATTAAAATTATATATTTTTTCTGAGGAAGTGGAATTTTAGTAATATATTTTTCAGAGAAAGGGAAATTAAAATAATATATATATAATTTCTTTTTCAGGTCTAAGAGTAAATTCATGTCGGAATCTGTCATTGGATTATTGGTAATTGCCTTGAGTCTATTACCTCTAGCTTTATGGGCGCTATGCTACTCTGATGTTTTGAGCCCAAGTTATTTTTCCTTATGTGGGGACTTTTTCCTCGACGAGTTCTCATTCTGAAATAAGTTTGGAATTTCCAAATGAAGAACTTTGTAAAGAAGAGGAGAAAATAAGTCACAGCTGCAAGTTCAAGAAGAGGGAGTTAAGATAAGAAGATTATGGAAATGTTAAAGCCAAAATAAATTTTGTATTTGTCCTTCAAAGCAGCTATTAATTTGCTTATTTAAAAAAAAGTTAAAGCCAAATGTGCATGCAGCTATATACAGTGTGATCTAAATTTACGCACTTCAAATGTTAAAATATGCACCGAGAAATTTTACTTTTAAACTATTACTTTACTTATACTGAGAAAGTATGATTTTCATGAAAATTTTCAATTTCGAGATTTTGATGTTAATATATGTTTTAGGACCTCCTGAATACGTTTTGACTATTTTTGACGGATGTCCGTCTGTCTGTGAGAAACCCAGACCACACGACAGAACCGAAGGCTTACTGTAGCTAAGTGTGTGGCCTAAGTGTCCGTCTGTCTGGGGTTGATTTCTTGTGCACACTATTGTTGCCACAAATATTAATGGCTTTTTACGAAACTTTATATTCTGCTTTGTTAACAAAAAATAATCTAGAACCAGACAGAATTTTTTGAAATTCGAGCGAAAATTTCGAAATTTTATATTTTTTAACATGACAGCATAGAACAAAATTTGACATAATCATGCATAAAAGAGGTTATTTATGACTCAATGATCACGAAACTTAATAGTTTAAATAATTGTAATGAAAGATAGCTGTGATACAATTTTGTGTTCGTGGTCGTTAGCCCCACTCGGTGGAGCAAGTTACCCCACCTCCTAATGGATCCATTGCCAAACTTGGTATTATTCGAAAAAACTTTTCATGCCTTTTAAAATGATGCGTAACAATGCTACAATTAGACCAACGATGCAGGTTTTTACAAAAATTTTCTTGCAGAAAAAAAGCTACTTAAAAATGGATTCTAGTATCGGAAAGTCGAGTGGAGCCACACTCTAGTGGGTTTATTAGTATACTAAGCATTTAACTGAACGTCTTATCAAATATAGGCTTGCTCATTAATATTAATTAAATTGCTCATTAAGAACAGTTTGGGAAAAAGCAGAGGATAATTTTTTCATTTTAATATCAAGGGCATGCTTGGTTAATCTAATACTAACAGAACGTTCAGTACTACTAATATAAAATTTATGAACATTATGAAGCTAGCATTGATCAGAAACTGCATCAGTTGCATTCAAAGCGAGAACAGGCAGTCCTTCCGTTTTTACTCGGGATACACTATCAGAAATAGAAACTGCGTTATTGAAACTTTTCAACGAACATTTCTGAAACTCTTCAATAACACTTTCATAAGAATGGTTTGAGAAACATTGCTTTAAAATAAAAATTCTTTCATTCTGCGAAAACATAATGTTCTTCGATTGAAGGGGGAAATAAAGTCTAGAGTTATTGGCTAATGGTTTAAAAACAGCATATACTATTTCTCATATATTTTTGAGGGTATGTTAGTTCCACCCAACAGGAGAAATTTCTAGTATTTAATTTTCTCGGTGCAGTACATATGATTTTCTTCTTCTTCGGCCCAGACTGTGCAGCCTGCCAATTAAGCGTAAGGTATCTTAATGCACAGCTGGCAAAAAAAGATCAAGAGAGCTTTCACTTAAAATAAAATACCAAATAATCGAAGTAACTTACAAATAAACGTACACTTATAAATTAAATATATAATACTTACAAACAAAATTAATACGTAACACTTACAAGTAAAAACAAAAAGTCCTCCAGCCCACCAAGATTTAGTATATATGACAATCAGTATATATGATTTTCTTCTTCGGCGCAGACTGTGCTGCCTGCCATGCCAATTAAGCGTAAGGTATCTTAATGCACAGCTGGCAAAAAAAAGATCAAGAGAGCTTTCACTTAAAATAAAATACCAAATAATCGAAGTAACTTACAAATAAACGTACACTTACAAATAATATATATAATACTTACAAACAAAATTAATACGTAACACTTGCAAGTAAAAACAAAAAGTCCTCCAGCCCACCAAGATTTAGTATATATGACAATCAGTATATATGATTTTCTTCTTCGGCGCAGACTGTGCTGCCTGCCATGCCAATTAAGCGTAAGGTATCTTAATGCACAGCTGGCAAAAAAAAGATCAAGAGAGCTTTCACTTAAAATAAAATACCAAATAATCGAAGTAACTTACAAATAAACGTACACTTATAAATTAAATATATAATATTTACAAACAAAATTAATACGTAACACTTACAAGTAAAAACAAAAAGTCCTCCAGCCCACCAAGATTTAGTATATATGACAATCAGTATATATGATTTTCTTCTTCGGCGCAGACTATGTTGCCTGCCATGCCAATTAAGCGTAAGGTATCTTAATGCACAGCTGGCAAAAAAAAGATCAAGAGAGCTTTCACTTAAAATAAAATACCAAATAATCGAAGTAACTTGCAAATAAACGTACACTTACAAATAAAATATATAATACTTACAAACAAAATTAATACGTAACACTTACAAGTAAAAACAAAAAGTCCTCCAGCCCACCAAGATTTAGTATATCTGACAATCAGTATATATGATTTTCTTCTTCGGCGCAGACTATGTTACCTGCCATGCCAATTAAGCGTAAGGTATCTTAATGCACAGCTGGCAAAAAAAAGATCAAGAGAGCTTTCACTTAAAATAAAATACCAAATAATCGAAGTAACTTACAAATAAACGTACACTTACAAATAAAATATATAATACTTACAAACAAAATTAATACGTAACACTTACAAGTAAAAACAAAAAGTCCTCCAGCCCACCAAGATTTAGTATATATGACAATCAGTATAAATGATTTTCTTCTTCGGCGCAGACTGTGCTGCCTGCCATGCCCATGCCAATTAAGCGTAAGGTATCTTAATGCACAGCTGGCAAAAAAAAGATCAAGAGAGCTTTCACTTAAAATAAAATACCAAATAATCGAAGTAACTAACAAATAAACGTACACTTACAAATAAAATATATAATACTTACAATCAAAATTAATACGTAACACTTACAAGTAAAAACAAAAAGTCCTCCAGCCCACCAAGATTTAGTATATATGACAATCAGTATATAGGATTTTCTTCTTCGGCGCAGACTGTGCTGCCTGCCATGCCAATTAAGCGTAAGGTATCTTAATGCACAGCTGGCAAAAAAAGATCAAGAGAGCTTTCACTTAAAATAAAATACCAAATAATCGAAGTAACTAACAAATAAACGTACACTTACAAATAAAATATATAATACTTACAAACAAAATTAATACGTAGCACTTACAAGTAAAAACAAAAAGTCCTCCAGCCCACCAAGATTTAGTATATATGACAATCAGTATATATGATTTTCTTCTTCGGCGCAGACTATGTTGCCTGCCATGCCAATTAAGCGCAAGGTATCTTAATGCACAGCTGGCAAAAAAAAAGATCAAGAGAGCTTTCACTTAAAATAAAATACCAAATAATCGAAGTAACTAACAAATAAACGTACACTTACAAATAAAATATATAATACTTACAAACAAAATTAATACGTAACACTTACAAGTAAAAACAAAAAGTCCTCCAGCCCACCAAGATTTAGTATATATGACAATCAGTATATATGATTTTCTTCTTCGGCGCAGACTGTGCTGCCTGCCATGCCAATTAAGCGTAAGGTATCTTAATGCACAGCTGGCAAAAAAAGATCAAGAGAGCTTTCACTTAAAATAAAATACCAAATAATCGAAGTAACTAACAAATAAACGTACACTTACAAATAAAATATATAATACTTACAAACAAAATTAATACGTAGCACTTACAAGTAAAAACAAAAAGTCCTCCAGCCCACCAAGATTTAGTATATATGACAATCAGTATATATGATTTTCTTCTTCGGCGCAGACTATGTTGCCTGCCATGCCAATTAAGCGCAAGGTATCTTAATGCACAGCTGGCAAAAAAAAAGATCAAGAGAGCTTTCACTTAAAATAAAATACCAAATAATCGAAGTAACTTACAAATAAACGTACACTTACAAATAAAATTAATACGTAACACTTACAAGTAAAAATAAAAATTCCCCAGTCCACCAAGATGTAGTATATATGATAATCAGTATATAAGATTTTCTTCTTCCCAGACACTCTGACCTACCCAAAGATGTAAGATATATATTTGGATAGCCTGGAAGTGCCACCCAATTAAGACTGGAACCCAGTGGTGGAGGCATCCACAGGGCCCGTACCATCCTTCCACCAACCTTTCGGAAGGACATACGGGCACACATGTTTACTGTGATCGTTCTACGCGTGAACACGGCGGTAGTTTGGGAAGAGGCGGGAATCGAACTCGGGTCGTTCGACGCAATCCTCGCGCGCTAACCACTGGGCTGTTGCGCTCCTCTATATATGATTTTGAAATTTGATGTGTGCGACGTTTCGAACAACCTATAAGTGAAATATGACAAAAAACTGAAACAATAGGCGAAATTTATGCGGTGTGGACCAATGAAATGTGATTGTGGAAATTAAAAAAAAAATTAGATACTCTAATTTTGTGTCGAAACATAGGGTGCATGAAGCTCCAAACGAATGATGTCTCAAGATTTTCCTTTTTTTTAGTACGTTAGTGATGAACGAAATCACAGGGAGCAATTTCCAAAGGTATATCAACGCGATAAAGATATATGGAAATAACACAGATGTTTCAAGTTTATTAAAAAAGAACTGAATTGTGCGGAAATTAAGAATCATAAATATATTTTAGTGAGCATATCATAAAATAGGGCCTACCAAAATTAAGAGAAAGTACCAAACTTTTTATGTTTGCATTGATTGGGGGGGATAAAAGGGGGTAAATAACGTAATTACGTTTACCCTTCGATTTGGGGAAAATCAGAGAAAAACATTTAAGTAATTTTCAGAGATACATCAATCCAATTGAAATACAGGAAAAATAACACATGCTTCCAGTTGATCACAAAAAGAGGGAGGTGATCAAAATATAGACGGTGGTGGAAATTAAAAAATACATAAAATATTTGATTAGCCCCAGCATCCCAATATTGTACCATCCTAATATTGTATTTCTTTGCACTTCCATTCTGTAGAAATAGCAGTATTGGGTCTATACTGGTTGCCGATATTGATATTCTTATGAAATTCATTACAATGAAACACACATATTTGCATTCTAATGGCACATAATGCGCTAATGGCAATAATGGGCCAATATTGGCATTCTAATGGCATACAATGGGCTAATGGTAATGATGGGCCTATATAGGTATTCTAATGGCACATAATGGGCTAATGGTAATGATGGGCCAATATTGGCATTCTAATGGCACATAATGGGCTAATGGTAATGATGGGCCAATATTGGTATTCTAATGGCACATAGTGGGCTAATGGTAATGATGGGCCAATATTGGCATGTTCTAATGGCGCATAATGGGTTAATGGCAATAATGAGCCAATATTGGCATTCTAATGGTGCATAATGGGTTAATGGCAATAATGAGACAATATTGGCGTTCTAATGGCACATAATGGGCTAATGGCACATAATGGGCTAATGGCAATAATGGGCCAATATTGGCATTCTAATGGCACATAATGGGCTAATGGTAATGATGGGCCAATATTGGCATTCTAATGGCACGTAATGCGCTAATGGTAATGATGGGCCAATATTGGCGTTCTAATGGCGCATAATGGGTTAATGGCAATAATGAGCCAATATTGGCGTTCTAATGGCACATAATGGGGTAATGGTAATGATGGGCCAATATTGGCATTCTAATGGCACATAATGCGCTAATGGTAATGATGGGCCAATATTGGCGTTCTAATGGCGCATAATGGGTTAATGGCAATAATGAGCCAATATTGGCATTCTAATGGCGCATAATGGGTTAATGGCAATAATGAGCTAATATTGGCGTTCTAATGGCACATAATGGGCTAATGGCACATAATGGGCTAATGGCAATAATGGGCCAATATTGGCATTCTAATGGCACATAATGGGCTAATGGTAATGATGGGCCAATATTGGCATTCTAATGGCACATAATGCGCTAATGGTAATGATGGGCCAATATTGGCGTTCTAATGGCGCATAATGGGTTAATGGCAATAATGAGCCAATATTGGCGTTCTAATGGCACATAATGGGCTAATGGCACATAATGGGCTAATGGTAATGATGGGCCAATATTGGCATTCTAATGGCACATAATGCGCTAATGGTAATGATGGGCCAATATTGGCGTTCTAATGGCGCATAATGGGTAGTAGTGTGAACATGAGAGAGCTGGCGCAGACCCACAAACACCCCCATAAAAACTCCACCCACTTTTAGAAAATGTAATGGCTCTATTTCACCCCATAAAAATATCCACCCACTTTTAAAAACAATGGTGTGAAAACCACCCATTAAATATCCACCCACTTTTAAAAACAATGGTGTGAAAACCACCCATTAAATATCCACCCACTTTTAAAAACAATGGTGTGAAAACCACCCATTAAATATCCACCCACTTTTAAAAACAATGGTGTGAAAACCACCCATTAAATATCCACCCACTTTTAAAAACAATGGTGTGAAAACCACCCATTAAATATCCACCCACTTTTAAAAACAATGGCTCACAAAACCCCATAAAAATCGAACCCACTTTTAGAATTCAATGGCTATTTCTTATCCATAAAAATCTACACCCCCCTCTTAAAACGATGGTATTGAAACCCCCATAAAAACCGAACCCACTTTAGAAAAGTAATGGTCCTATTTTATCTATCGGAGCGAGCAAGCGAAAAGTCGTTGGGAGGGAAGGGTACCCCCTTCGGCGAGCACCCCCTTTTCCGCGGACGGAAGCTGCCACCCCCTTTTAAAACAATTAGCCATTAGTGATCAAATGTAATAGTTAAACCAACGCACCCTCTCTGCCGCATTGAGAATGAATCGAGCGCACCTTTAAAATAATAATCCCCATCAACAAAATTATGATTGATTTATCTTTAATGGGTGAAAATAATCATTAAAAATTTTTGCAAAATGCCTCCCGGTAGGCTCAGAGTATATTCAATCTCAAATTCGACCCACCAAGGGGCCCTTCTTGATGAGCCGAATTCAAGACCAAATACACTCTGAGCCTACCGCCACTGAGGCTTACAAACAACATATAAGGACAACACTGTAAGACTTTGACGCCTAGCGTCGGGCCCGCCCACCACTTAGTATCGATGAGTGCTGCTTTATTGGAACAACGACTAAAGCAAGCTGACATGTCATTTTTGGCTCGGTATAGTTCAATAAACCATCAACCCGGATTGATTAACAACCTGGGAGAGGTCGGGATTTGAACCTGGGACCTAGATGTTAATAGGTCTGCGCGCTAACCGTTTTGCCATGGGTACCCATCTAAATATACACATACCTTTAATTTAACCATTACACCACAGACGAAAATCTTCAAAAATAGCACTTTAAACAAGTTATTTCCCTCTTATAATGTAAGAATTCTTCAAAATATCTATCACTATTGTTTATCTGATTAAAAAATATAGAATAAAACGCTTAAAATCAATCGCGAAAAATAAATTCTACTCCTATCCATATAGTGCTTCCTCCCCATATAGTGCTGCCATCTCCCTTTGATTCTCGTAATCTACGCTTTTTTTCTACCGCTACCTCTGAGAGAACTCTTCTTTAAAGAGGAAGAGATGTTAGTCAAGGTCAGCGCTCGCTACAGACGTTATGAAAGCAGGAAGTAGAAAACAAGGTCGAAACTCTCCAAGCGGAAAATAAAACTGCTTCGTATTTTATCTGATTTAAAGAAAACAAAGATATAAATAAAATGAATGAAATTGAGTCTGAGATATATCACTATAGAATTCTTTATCAGTATGTTCAATTAGATGTTTATAGCGATGACATTTCAGAAGTGAAAAAATCTTTAAAAAAGTTGCATGATCAGTTTGAAAAAATTGTCAAACTTATAAAAGAATATAATGATCGAAGACAAAACATCGAAGGAAATGTTGGAACTAATAAGAATGTTAGGTCTGGACAATAAAGTTACCTCAGACGGAGACTTGAAAACTCATGAATATGAACACAAATATGTAATTCAAAATGATGATGGCTGGTACATTTGCCAAGCATGTCACGAAGAGCTGAGGTATAATCCAAATGAACCCCCTATCAATAATCTCGATATGTATTTAAACATGCGGAAACAACAGAGGCGAAAACATCGAATGAAAAATCTGGCTAAATGGTTAGGTTCGCATAACCTACCCTTAGAAGAAGAGCTTTTGAACGACTTTTCTTCTTTTATCCATAAATATGAGGAGATGTACCCAGAGCGAAAAAACATAATCAGCAAAGACTATATCTTATACCATATATTATGGAAAAGAGGTTACGACATCTATATTTCACACCTTCTAGTTAAGTTACCTAAACTCAAGAAGACGCTTATTCAGAATGAAGAAATCTGCAGAACCATCTTCGAAGCATTAAATTGGAGTTTTTACCCTATAAATTAAAAAAAACGGCTGATACGTCTGAACAACATGTCACGAAGAGCTGAGGTATGACCCCGATAAGTGATTATAATTTTTAATAGCTTATTCGGCTATTAAAAATTAATTAACTAAATCTTTTTTATCAATCCAGCTAGTCTCAGGATAACCTAACCATTTAACTAGATATTTGTCCCCTTTCTTTTTGATGATTTTTTCAATCTTATACACATTGTCTTTCTTATCATATTTTACTAATTCATATTCATAAAAAGTGCCTATAACCCCATCATTATTTAAATCCTGAACTCTATAAGTGATTGGGTCGGTTTCTAATACTTCAGAAATGACAAATATTTCATCTGTAAAAGTTGCTTGATAACCCCTTCTGAAGGTAGACTTATATATAGATATTCTTACTTTATCGCCTACCTGGTATTTATGTTTACGTATGACCTTTTCTTTAAACAAATTGCGGTAGACTTCACTACTGTTTTCTTCTAGACTAGCTTCAACAGGAGTCATTTTTATACTTCTGTGGTATGAGTTGTTGTAATTCTTCACTAATTGATCCAATACATCTATGTATCTTTCAGTGTTATTTGCACACAAGTAGAGCTTTATTTTATTACCAAGAGTGAGATTAAATCTTTCAACCATAGCAGCTTTTATTTCAACATTTTCTGTTGTGAACCATTGGATATTATTTTCTTTGAATAATTTTTGAGTTGTTTTTCCGACGAACTCTAAACCCTTATCTGTTTGAACCCTTTCAGGTATTCTTTCTTTGAAGATCTTTTTAAATGCTTGAGTTACTTCTTCTGCTGATTTATCCTTTAGAGGAACAGCCCATGCATATTTACTGAAACAGTCAACAGCTGTTAATAAGTACTTGATACCATCATTAAACTTACTTCTCGCAAATTTATAGACAAACAGTAAATCAGCCTGCCATTGATCGTCGATATGTGACATGTAAATTCTCCTTCTTTTGAACTTACGGATAAGTGGTTTATGCTTTGTGTATACATCCTGTCGGTGTAAAAAATCCGAGACTTCTTTTTGACTTAAACCAGTTTTTCTGCTCAGTACATTTATGCCACAAAATCCTGTTTCGGGATCGTAATAAACCTTTTCGGGGCAACCCTTCTCAGTTACCCCTTCAGCGGTAAAAAACGGCACTTCTTAGAACCACAACCCACACAAATACCTTTCAACATAGGTCTAGCGTTTTTAGAGGTGACATGCTGTTCATCTTTAGTGTCGGTGTGTGTTTTACATTTGAGACAATATATTTTTAAGCCCATTCCAAATGTCTTCTTTGCTTTGATAATAGGCTTCACAACAGCTCTATCTAGCCTTTCACGAAAACTTGGATTGGGAATGTCGTCCAATTCTTTTATCATGTTTGAGTCACACACTTTGTTTCTGGTTTCGGTATCTTTGTTTTTAATGTAGCACACGTCATGTTTATAGGCACTATCATCAACCCTATTAATAGGCTTACTCCATTCTTTATATGTTAAATCGGGGTTCAGTCTAGTTTTTCCTCTGAGCAGTTGAGTTCCTGGTCCTGTAAATTGATGCCCTGGCAGATGCATTTCAAACGGTAAATTATTAATTGCTGCGTTAACAACACCTTTTCCTTTATTGCAAGTCTTTTTACCACACATTTATTTATATATAAAAAATTATTTACTCACAAATTGATATCCATTCAGCAGGGTTTGTTTCATATATTTTTCTCTGGGTAAGTAGACTAAATTATTGATGAAATCCTCCTCTCGCTTATACACTTCCTCTTCTGATAGGGTATTCGATTTGTATGAATTGAGCAGCTGTTTGTAAAACTTGTAAGACTGTTTGTACTCTTCTTTCCTTTCCGCGATATTCAAAGCTTTATCAAGAACTTCAACAATACCGACGCTTAAGCTCAGAGCAGCTAAGGGAACAAGTACAAAAGCTGATAAACCCAATGAACTTAAAACGAACTTGCTAACGGTCATAGTGACACTAATTTTATGGTAGTGGTGGTAGCTCTTTCTATATACGTAAATTTTCTTTTGCAAGTATTCTTCCATCTTTATTTATAGGGGTGAAATATTTCTTCCGATATCTCAGAGCCGGATTAACTAAATCAAGCATAAAGAAATCATACGGCTGTTGCATGCACTTTTTATATAATCTACTGAATTCTTCTTTTGTCAAACTACCATCTATCTCTCTTATGATCTGTTGAATCTCCCTCGGTTGAATATTAAAAAATATCAAGTAATTACAGTTTCTTCTGATAACAATGGGTGTTCTATAATAAGATTGAGAAAGATAAATGATTGAGGCGTTTTTCTTCCGACCTCTGATGAAAAAATCTTCTATGCTCCTCTGGTCCTTGTCAGTCATGCAGTCATCAAAGACAACAACATTTTTACAAGATGGGTCCAGGTCATCCACTTTTATAAATTCTTTTGTATCAGAGGAGAATAAAGTTCCTTTCTTGCCGAATCTTTCATATAACTCTAGGATAATTTTCTTCTTCTTTTTGGGGTACTTTATCGAGTCTATATCCACACCCTCAAACATTGTGTACTTTTCTTTCAGTTTGCCATACTTGGGTTCGTACATATCTTTTGCACAAACGAACAAATTATCAAATTCGAGATAGTCGTATATAAAATTCAGCAATAAGTTCGTTTTACCAGTACCTGAAGCTCCAGCGATTAGAAGTCTGAAAGGGTGTTTAGGTAATAAATAATGTTGATTTGCATCGACAAGTTCTTCTGCTTCTGTATAATTTTTAATTTGAATCATCTTTATTTAATGTTAAAAATTTGCTTCAGTAAAAATATAATTTGCTTAAGTAAAAATTTTTTGCATAATAATAAAGATGAATGCTATACAAAAAGAACGAAATAAGAAATTAAGAAAGGAAGTTGAATATGAACTTAAAGTTTATAAGCTTCAGGCTGAAATTAGAAAAAACAACGAACAACAACTAGAGCAAAAATTAGGTATCCAGAAAGCACTATCGGACTTTCACAAGCCTGTAACTGAAAAGCTACAAGAACAAGAAATTAATCGAAAGGAGAATATTCAGGCTATAAAAGATGCTGTTGATCACATTCCTCTAGCTATTGAATCGCCTTTAGAAGTCTATGATTTTGATAAAAAATTGGATGTAGAGTTTTTAGAGAAAAATAACTTTCCAAGACCCTCAAAATTGTACCATGAGACCAAGGAAACTTTGCAAGAAATTATGAGTAAAGTAAATGATACTTACCTAAAAATGTCTCGTCAAAAAGGAAACATTATGAGTCAGATGTCTCGAATGACTAAAAAGGATGAAGAAAGAGAAGATCGCTTATTAGCTAAGGCTGATTATTTGAGAGATCATATGACTACGTTAGGAGATTATCGGGATCGACTCAGAGACTTGCAAAGAAAAGAAATTTATATCGGTAAAGGAGTAGAAGACAAAATGGAAATTTTAGCCCGATTTACTGATAAGATATGTAAAGGGTCCAAAAGTAAAAAGTTACATAATCAAGTCGTTGATTTATTGGATGCATTGTTGAGAGAAGGAACTATGACCAACGAGCAAGTAAAACAATACTACAAAAATTTTTCATTAAATAAATGAGTAATTACATAAAAACTAAAATACATTTAAGCGATCATCAGATTGCTAAGCTAAAATCTGCATACCAGAAAGGAGAAGAAGTATCTCTACAAATAGATAAGACAAAAGCCCCCAACAAAGATATACATTTAACTCGAACACAGATAGCTCAAATTGGGGAGGGGAAGCGTATCACTATCAGTAAGACGCAGCTCCAGAAAACGGGTGGTTTTCTACCTTTTCTATTACCTGCGTTAATTGCTGGGGCCAAGGCTTTAGCACTAGGTGCTGCAAGTGGGGCGGCTGGATATGGAGCAAAGAAAGCTTTGGAAAAAATTTCAGGATCTGGATGTGTAAAAAAAAGACCCACTGGAAAGGGCGTCTATCAAAACTGGGAATATCAGACGAAGTAATTGCACAAAATATGAAACATGAACAGGGGTTTAGGGGTGTCTTTACTTCCGATCTGTTGCCTAAAAAGATGAGTCAGTTTGAAAACGGTATTATTAATCTGGACATTGTCACAGGACCTGGTACGCACTGGGTCTGCTACTATAACGATCCTAAAAATAACTATGTTGAGTATTTTGATCCTTTTGGAGAACACGTATACAAAATTCATCCTAACATTAAGAAGTATCTACTGACTTCTGGAAAGAAAAATATCGGGTGTAACTCGAGCTTTCTACAGCACCCTGCTTCCGTCAAATGCGGCTACTTTTGTATGAAGTACATTCGTGAAAGAAACAAGGGTAAGCCAGTTGTAGATGTGCTATATTCTTTTACCCAAGAACCCAGCGACTTCAATGAAAAAAATGTTCTCTATAAATAAAATGGTTCTATTGATATTAGATTCTAAAAACGCGGAAAAATCAGAAGATTTTACGATTGAATACACTAGACCTTTCACCTTTAAACAGATTGCCCTTCAGTCCTTTTCGATGTACGTTTCATGGGACAATATCAAAGATGAGGAATTATCATACTTTGATGGTCAGCAGTGGTTAAATTTGACGATACCAGATGGAAATTACACTATCAAGGGGCTGAATCGTTACATGATTAATTTTTTTGGAAGCGATCCGCCGATACAATTCGGAATAGTGGAGGAACGACAGCGAATAGCCATTAAGTTAATAGACGGGTATAAGATCGATTTAACGAAAACCAAAAACCTGCATAAACTTTTAGGTTTCGAGCCTAAAATCCACGAAGAGCTTGAACAAGTAGGAAAGTACATTGCTGACTTATCTGGGGGAAACGATAACATTTATATACATTGCGATGTCGCAGAGGGGGCGTATATCAACGGTTTCAACTCTACAAACGTCATCTATTCATTTACAAACAGTAATCGTCCAGGTAGTCAGATTATAAAATCATTTGACAAACCTCTGTTTTACCCTGTTCGAATGGATAGTGTTTACCGAATCAGAATGCAAGTAACCAATCATAGAGGTGATTTAATTCCGCTCAATAAGCAAGAAGTACAATACAATTTTATCGCCCTATAATAAAGAAATGAATAAACACAGACTTCAAAGAAAGAGTAAGAAGATACAAGGAAGAGGGTTCTTTTCCGACGTACCAGTCCTGCAGGAGGCCGAATTAGAAGGTAAGTATGTGCAGGATAAAATAAAGGAGATATTATCAAAGCAGAAAAAACATGGAGCTGGACTAAAGTTTTTCTAAATTCGATTTAATAGCCATATAGCTATTAAATTGAGGAGAAGAAAAAAAAAATTATTTTATAATAAATGAATAAAATATTTGAATTAAACAGCACCAATTATTATTACGATGATGATATCGAAAGTTTCGAATATAGAGAGGTAAGGCATGAAAATAGTGATAATTCTATGGAAAATGCCTCTTACCATTTCTTTATTCAAGACACCAACGCCAACATTTTATACTCTAACGGTTATATACAGCAAAAATTGAAAATTGTTAACAACGATGGTACTGCCATAGTGAATGATAATGTAGCTCTCGTGAATGGAGGTGGTTTGATCAATGCTAACAGGTTTACATTAGGAACCACTGAAATAGAATCCAACACTAATTATTCCGCTCTTATGCGACAAGTGTTGGGCTTAATACATTTTACGCCTGACTATTCTTCTGCCGAAGCTACAAATATGCTGTTCTACACTGATACGTCGGACACAGCTGATAGAGAACGCTTGAAATATGATGGCACGTTAGTAGATACCACAAAGATTACTGAGTTTTTCGAAAAATTCAGTATTAATGAGAAGCATAACCAGGGATTTACAGAAAGAAGCGAATTTACTAAAAATAGCAAGGTTGTAACTATATGGATCCCACTAAAGTACGTGTTTGATTTCTTCCGTGAATATAAAAAAGTAATCACGGGGTTCCAAGTCAAATTTGAGTTCCAGAGAAATCACAGTCTAAATATGCTGTACACCAACGAGCAAAATAAGATCTATAAAGTCGTTGTAGAAGATTTATCACTCTGGCTACCTTACGTACGATTTAAAAATGCGGCGGCTTCAATATTTAACGAATTAAAGTTATCGAATAAGGATGTAGAAATAAACTGGAACCAACACAGCATTGTAAAGTCTAATATTTTCTATAAAAACGCTAGCGGCTCTTATACCATAAAAGCTACTTCTGATGAAGTCTTATCTTTGTACGTAATTCCTCAGTACACTGAAAGATACGAAAATTCGAAGCGCAATAACATGCTGTTTGATAACTTAGATATGACGGAATGTTGGTTAATGATCAACAATGTAAAAGTGCCAACTGTCAGTTACATGATGGATTTTGAGAAAAGTGATTATAATCGATTATACACAGCCTTTTTGGAATCTGGACTCAACACCATCACGTCTGAAACAGGTTGTATGGTCAATTATTCGAATTTTGGTAAGTTGTATCCAATCATCTGCTTTAATCTCTCTCATCATCAAAACTATACCGATACGAATAACTTAATGATTGAGTTTAACTGGAGGTTAAGGAACAATGCCCCCAAAGATTATGTTTTTTACTTCATCTTAAAAGAGCACAAGAAATGCTTCTTAAATATTAACAATCAAAATATTACCATGATCAAGACTTTGAAATTATAAGCAATTTTTATACTCCATTTTTAATTTTTATAGTCCATAACTATAAAAATTATTTTATATTTAAATAAATGGCTGCCTACTACCCGCTTTTCGATGAAGAATTAGAACAAGGACCTCCTGGTATTCCAGGCATAGGGTTTAAACTCACACACGACGGTAACTACGATATGGAAAATAAGATCTTGAAAAACTGTCAGACGCCGATTGAGAGTCGGGATGTAACTACTAAAAGTTATCTGGAAGCTGAGTTAATTCGTAACTCTACTACCGTCACTCACACGGTGAAGGTTGAACTACGAGAAGAGATAGCAAAAATTATGGAAGGTTTAGATCAGAAGTACCTGAGTTTAGGTGGCAGAAGACCCATTGACGCTAAAGGTAAAAGGATAGGCAATGTCGCTGACCCTACTGAAGACATGAATGTGGTTAATAAAAAATACTTGGAAAGATATGTTGACAATAAAGTATGTTATGCAACCACCACATCAGGGTACATTACTATTAGACCTAGTACCAATGCGAATGCTGTTATTTTTACGAAGTTTTCCGGTGATGCTTTGAACTCAGAATGTAAATTCTCTCGGGACTGTTTTTTTAGACTGGGATTGTACCTTGATCCTCAAAAGATAATCCATGAATTAATCGTTGTTAAGTTATACATTAATAGCAAGCAGTACGTTCACAAGATAAAAGTAGCCACTGAATTCGTGTTAATTCTCGGAGAGGTTAAAAAAGATGACCAATTAAAAATTTTCTTACGATGTGATGCTGAGTTCACAGTTCAACCATTTATAAAAATTGAAGAAATCAAGTGGACACTCCAACTGCCGTAAAAAAAATTGTACATATAATAAATGGCGTGGAACGAAATATCAAAAAGCGGTTTGTCGGAAGAACAAATCAGAGTGAGTAAAAATTATGTTAACTGGTCGCTCATAAGTCAATATTCAACTTTATCGGAAGAGTTTATCGAAGAATTCGAAGGTTTGGTAAACTGGATGGTCATCTCTCAGTATCAGAAACTTTCGGAGCCTTTTGTAGAAAAACACAAAGGTCTGTTAAACTGGTACTATACATCCAGATATCAAGTTCTATCAGAGGATTTCATGGACAGAAATACTGAATATTTAGATTGGGAAGTAGTTTCCAGATATCAGATAATGTCAGAACCCTTCCTGGATAAACATGCTTCCAAATTAGATTGGAGAATGGTTTCTCAATTCCAAGTACTCTCAGAAGAATTTATTCGTCGGCATATAGACAAAATCGATTTGGAACTCATTTGCGTCAAACAAAAGCTCACTGAAGATTTTATGACGGAATTCGCAGATTACCTTGAATGGGGTAGAATTGTTCAATGGCAAACCTTTAACGAAGATTTTATTATGAAAAATCTGGATCGTATAGATCTTTGTCACCTCATGACTTATAAAGCCCACTTGCTCTCAGATACCTTTTACGAACTCCATTTTAAAAAGCTGGTTTGCATCCTTCTGACAAACATATGTAATAGATTTGTGATACAATATGAACCTGTCGACATACCTCCCGAATTGAACAAAAATGATCCTATCGACAAACAACCCGAGTTGGACAAAAATGAACCATAAAATTTGTATTCATAATAACATTTAATGGTTGATCAACCATTAAATGTTTAGATACCCTTTGTTACCTTCCTCAAGTTTGAATATATTTATCCTTTAAATAAAGAATATGGATCGTATTGTAAAAAAATTAAACGATTTGAGTACTGATAACTTTGAGTCAGTGGATGGCTTATATTTGGTTTCTGACATTACTGAGCACGGGAAATCTATCCTAATACGTTTGTCGAATAACTCAATTATATTTTTAAAAAATGATATATCCAGGGTTGGTATGATTTTGACCAGGGATGAAATAAGATTATTAAGATTATATGTTGGCTTCAGGGTTTTATATTATTGTACACCATTAGAGGGTTTCGTGGTAAAAAAACCACCTTTTCGAAACCTCTACGAAACCTTTTCAATATATCAAGCTGACAGTGATAGCGATAGTGATAGCGATAGCGATCGACCGAAAGCGACATCGATGACATGCCCTTCCATCATTGTAACTTAGATTTTCAATTCTTTTACCGAGGAAAAAGGTGGCTGGGCCCACCTTTTCCGTTCATTTAATAGATGTAGATATGACTATATTTTTAATGATTGAAATACTCATTAAAAATTGAATCGTTAAAAGTTTACCCCTTCAATAATATAAGCATTTAAAGAAACGATTTGTAGTTCTAAAGAAAGACAAAATGGATTTTCAATCTAAAACCGTTCGACAGTTGCAAGGCTACTGTCGTGAAAATAATATTCGAGGTTACTCGAAACTTAAAAAGTTGGAGCTGGTCGACCTCATTCAATATCATAACGGCTTTTCCAGTTTCCACAATGACTTGTTTAGCAAGCAAAAGAAGAAGAGGGAGCTTAAAATCAGATGTTGCGGTAAGTTAATTAAGGTATCTAGCATAAATAAGCACCTACAAACTAAAGCTCATCAAAACTATAAGCCTAAGAAGGCGACCACCAGCCAGGAGGAACACAGAGATGATTTTGACAATATGCAGAGGCTGCATTATATGACCATCAATCAACTACGGGAATTTTGTCGAACACGCAGCATTACAGGCTATTCTAAATTTCGTAGGAAGACAGACATCATAGCATACATAGAAAGCGTATTGTTCAACCGTCATTTCGGGTTTGACTCAGACCTGTTTTTAGATACGCGAGAGAGAAGGCTCTACACCCTCCACAAAGTTAATACAGCCTTTGAATCTCGCTTGAAGACGTACGACATCCAAAATGAACACAACCTGATGCTTCCCAAAGACTTTTTGAACGATGTGGCATCACTAGTCCGGGGACTCATCACTAAACACATAAAGAGGTTGCATGGTTTGAAGGTTAATTTCGAATTCCTCTGTGACTATCAAAAGGGTAAAGACGATGCTATTATAGAAATGGAGAAAAACTTCAAAACAGAAAACGCAGTCATCTTAGAATCAACTGATTTGGTAGCTTATTACAGATCGGTTATCCAAAAATTATTGACAGAAATGGAGGAGTTTGTTGCTAAGGGTTCGGGATGGACATTTGTTAGAATTAAAAGCCTTGAGGTGAGGATCAATAAATACAACCCGCTGAGAGGATCATCCTACATTGATTTACCGAAAAGAATTAAAGCTAAAAAAGCAGTCATTAACGTACAAAATGAGGATAATAAGTGTTTCAGGTGGGCAATACTCTCTGCGCTACATCCAGCGGAAAAAGATGCCCAAAGAGTCACCAAATATAAACCGTATGAGAATGAGCTAAAGTTTGAAGGCATTGAGTTTCCAGTGAAGATGGAAGATAGAGTATTTAACAGGTTTGAAAAGTTGAATAACATATCGGTGAACATATATTCATACGAAGGTAATGATATTTACCCATTGAGAATCACTAAAAATAAGGAAGACAAACACATCAATTTGCTGTACATAAAGAATAAGGAAGGAAACAGTCATTACTGTTGGATAAAAGACCTCTCCAAATTGATAAGCGGACAAGTGACTAAACACAACGGAAAGATATTCACCTGTGAGAGATGTCTGCTGTATTATTACTCCGAAGGGGACCTCCAAGCTCATGAAACGGATTGTAGGAAGAATACACCAGTAAAGATTGTAATGCCCGAGGAGAACGAATCTCTGCGGTTCAAAAACTATCAAAGGTCTTTACGATTACCCTTTGTGATGTATGGAGACTTCGAGTGCTTGACAAACAAGATAAACACCTGCTGCCCTACAAAAGACAGCTCATTCTTACATAAATATCAAAAGCATGAACCTATGAGCTTCACTGTCTACATCAAATATAAACACGCAGACTATAAGGCACCAATCACATACAGAGGACCCAATGCCACCAAGCTGTTCTTTGATACAGTGAAGACTGAGGCGCTAGCGATAAAGAACATTTATGATAAGAAGCAACCCATCAAAATGACCACCGAAGATGAAGAGCATTTCCAAAGGACCCATGTTTGCCACATCTGTGACGAAGATATCAGGAAGAAACCTTCACCCTATTCACCCAAGGATGAACCAGACTTCCGAAAAGTTAGAGATCATGACCATCTTCTCAATCCGGCGAAATGTGAATCGAACTACAGAGGACCTGCTCACAACCTTTGCAACCTAAAGTATCAAGAGCCTTCGTTCATTCCAGTGTTCATCCACAACTTATCTGGCTACGACGCCCATCTCTTCATAAAGGAGCTCGGTAGAGACCAAGGTGATATCGACGTCATCCCGAACAACGAGGAGAGGTACATTTCCTTCAGTAAGGAGGTCGGGGCAAAAACTGTAGAAGTAGGCGATGGGAAGAAAGCAAAGGTACCTGGTATAAAGTTGAGGTTTGTCGACTCATTCAAGTTCATGGCTGCTAGCGTCGACAGTCTTGCGAAGAACGTAAAGGAGTTCAGGGAGACAGCCAAGTACTTCCCCAAGGACAAACTGGACCTCGTCACCCGAAAAGGCGTCTATCCATACGATTATATGGACTCGTGGGACAAATGCGAAGAAACCAAGCTGCCCCCAAAAGAAGACTTTTACAACCAATTGAATGAGTCACACATAAAGGATGAGGACTACGAGCATGCTAAAAGGGTATGGAAGGCCTTCAACATTAAGACATTGGGTGAATATTCCGATTTGTATGTGAAGACTGATGTACTCATCCTAGCCGACATCATGGAACACTTTAGAGATGTCTGTCTAAAGACCTATAAGTTGGATCCTGCATGGTACTTCACTGCGCCCGGACTCTCGTGGGACGCCATGCTCAAAACCACAGAGGTTGAACTAGAGCTGTTGACAGACTATGACATGATACTCATGCTAGAAAAGGGGACCAGAGGAGGCATCTCTCAGTGCTGTAACCGATATGGGAGGGCGAACAACAAGTACATGAGGGACTATGACGAGAACAAGAAGTCTAACTACCTGATGTACCTTGACGCCAACAACCTTTACGGATGGGCCATGAGTCAATACCTACCGCATGGTGGCTTCAAGTGGAGCACTGTGTCAGATGTGACCCAAGTAGAGGATGACTCAGACAAAGGATACATCATAGATTGCGACCTACAGTACCCGACCCATCTGCACAACCTCCATTCAGACCTACCTCTAGCACCTGAGAGCAGGATGCCCGATGGTTCAAAACAGCCAAAACTACTGACGACCCTCTATGACAAAGAGCATTATGTGGTTCATTACAGGGTTTTGAAGCAGCTGTTGCAGTTGGGGGTGAAGCTCAAAAAGGTGCACAAAGTGTTGGAGTTTCAGCAGTCTCCCTGGTTGAAGAGGTACATAGCCCTGAACACTGAAATGAGGACCAAGGCAACCAACGCCTTTGAGAAAGACTTCTACAAACTTATGAACAACTCGGTCTTTGGCAAGACGATGGAAAATATCAGGAAGCGACTCGATATTAGGCTAGTATGCGATCCCCAGAAAGCGGAGAAGCTAGTTGCTAAGCCCAACTTCAAGGGAAGGACCATTTTTGACGAAAGATTAGCCGCCGTGCATATGAACAAGACAAAAGTGATTTTTAATAAGCCAATATACGTCGGCATGAGTATATTAGATCTATCGAAGCATCTGATGTATGACTTCCATTATAATCTTATGAAGCCTAAATATGGGGGTGATATCAAGCTATTGTACATGGACACTGACAGTTACATCTATGACATACAGACCGAGGACTTTTATGAGGATATGAAAGGAATGATTGACTACTTTGATACATCAGATTATCCAGAAAACAATAGGTATGGTATGCCTCGAGTAAATAAAAAGGTCTTGGGGAAGATGAAGGATGAAAATGCAGGGAAGATCTTAGAAGAGTTCGTTGGCTTAAGATCTAAGATGTATGCCTGTAAAACTGAGGTTGACCTGGTGAAAAAGTCGAAAGGAGTAAAGAAATGTGTCGTGAAAAACAGGATAACCTTCGAGGACTACAAGAACTGCCTATTCAAGCAAGAAGTACAGCATAGAACCATGAATCTCATCAGGAGCACAAAGCATGAGATTCATTCCATACAAGTCAATAAGATTGCCCTATCAGGAAAAGATGACAAGCGTCATATATTGGAAGATGGTATCCATACCTTGGCTCACGGTCACTACTTGATCTCGACTACAAGCTGACGTATCAGAGTTGATAGTGTTATAGTTGATAATTTTGACCTGGACAATGCATTGGAAGACAGAACTGGAACGGCACTTTGAAAAAGACCCTATAATGAATGCATACTTTTGGCAGATGATGGTTGCAAAACAACGAACCCATGTCGGTGCAATGCTTTTAGAATCCTTAGGGTTTCAGGGTGACCTTAGGGTTCAACAACAACACTTCAAACGGTTTTTAAAGAGCAATAACATTCACCCACTTGAGTTAACTGACCAGCGTATTATGGGTGGCCATTGACATCGAGAGCGACTGGTTCAAGGAGTTATGGTGGCCACTGTCTCAAAAGCAGCATATTCTCGGGACTATGCTGCTTTTAGACTGGTTAGTATACGAGGGCGAGCCATTCACTCAGAAGCTGCTGGACATGAACGACATCCCGTACGAGGAGGTCGCGTTCGAAGTTGTATATTTTTTAATGGTGATGATACCATTAAAAGAAAATTTACTTTTCAAATTTAAACATTTGCCCTGGTTGTGCTTTCCCGACATCTTTAGTTCCCAAATATACAAAGAATAGAGGTTTAATCTCATTAAGCTCCATATATTCGGACGCCTTTTCATCGCATCGTTTCGGCAGATACAAATTTGAGCCGTCTTCTAACTCCACTACTAGTTTGTCACCATATTTGGTTTTGACCTGTTTGATTTCCATGACAGGGTATTTTTCGTCGATATTGAGCTCATGCATCTTCTTGAAACTTCCTTCCAATGTACTAAGTGCGTTTAGTTTGTTCAACAGTTCCATGGTTTTTGTTCTTTCTTTACATTAGAATTCTTTTCTTTAAGTGCTTAAAATATTGTTGGGGTATCATTTTTTAACGCACCCGCAGATTCTAAAAGGGGGTGCTCGCCGAAGGGGGTACCCTTCCCTCCCAACGACTTTTCGCTTGCTCGCTCCGATAGATAAAATAGGACCATTACTTTTCTAAAGTGGGTTCGGTTTTTATGGGGGTTTCAATACCATCGTTTTAAGAGGGGGGTGTAGATTTTTATGGATAAGAAATAGCCATTGAATTCTAAAAGTGGGTTCGATTTTTATGGGGTTTTGTGAGCCATTGTTTTTAAAAGTGGGTGGATATTTAATGGGTGGTTTTCACACCATTGTTTTTAAAAGTGGGTGGATATTTAATGGGTGGTTTTCACACCATTGTTTTTAAAAGTGGGTGGATATTTAATGGGTGGTTTTCACACCATTGTTTTTAAAAGTGGGTGGATATTTAATGGGTGGTTTTCACACCATTGTTTTTAAAAGTGGGTGGATATTTAATGGGTGGTTTTCACACCATTGTTTTTAAAAGTGGGTGGATATTTAATGGGTGGTTTTCACACCATTGTTTTTAAAAGTGGGTGGATATTTTTATGGGGTGAAATAGAGCCATTACATTTTCTAAAAGTGGGTGGAGTTTTTATGGGGGTGTTTGTGGGTCTGCGCCAGCTCTCTCATGTTCACACTACTATGGGTTAATGGCAATAATGAGCCAATATTTGCATTCTAATGGCAGACTATGGGCTAATGGCAATAATAGGCTAATATTGGCATTCTAATGGCCCATAATGGGCTAATAACAATAATAGGTCAATATTGGCTTTCTAATGGACACACGAATAATGCGCCAATATTGTCATTCTAATGAAACACAAATATTAGTAATATGCATTAGTAAAATGTGTCCGACAGTATGTGTCACGATGTTTGTTAGAAGATTTGTAATATGAATTTTGGATAGAGGGTGAACTCGAATAAGAGATATAGATTTTGAAATTTAAGTTATCAAAGTAAATATATAAATCTTTAATTATTTGTAAAATACAGGAAATCTTAATCTTATACAATTCAGGGATTTAAAACGCAAATTCTTGCAGTAGAAAATGCAATTTTTCTTAAATGGGTGGTACAAATTTTGGGAGCAAGTTGTTAACATAAAAATTAAAAAATAAGCATATTTTTTTCATTATTTGCTTAAATAATACGAAATAAGCTGCAGACGAACTGTTGCAATATCTGGGGGCAGCAAGCAGTACCCGTGATCGCGCAGCATATACACTAGTAATACGTGTGCATTATAAATTGACTGGGACTTAATACATAATTCTAACTTTCTCAATAATTTAGGTCATCTGTACAAAAGATATGCGATTTAGAAAACAATTATGCGAATTAGGATTTTTTGCTGATATATGCTTAATGCGTTATAATTTCTAAACTAAATTTTACATATTTACTAGCAGCGATTACCCGGCGTTGCTCGGGATTTACCATGCAAAACCATGATAAAAATTACACCGGAACACGTAGGGCCGATTGTGATATATTACCGCTGAATGTATTGTATTTTAGAGATGCTTAAATAAAATTAAAGTTGGAAAGTGTTTCATAATCCATGCTTTATGCATGATTGATCTTTCTTGTGATTTCTTAATACTTTTCGTTGTTGAGTAAGCCTGTGAGTAATAAACCATGGTGAAAGTTTCCATTTAAATTCATATCTCAAACCTCCGATTTTCAAAATTGTCTAATACGTTCAATAAACTCTCACAAAACTCCGTGTTGAGTAAGTCTGTGAGAAATAAACCATGGTGAAAGCTTCCATTTAAATTCATATCTCAAACCTGCGATTTTCAAAAGTGTCTAATACGTTCAATAAACTCCCACAAAACTCAGAGATTTAACTGACTTTCACGTTTTAAACTAACAATGTCCAACCTTCTTCGTTGTGAATCATGGAGTTAGGGAGTAGAACTCCTAGGAAAAAGTGTCGTTTTCACTAATATCTCGAGAACCACTGGTCGTAGGAACTCGAAACATGTCCTATGTTTTTGTGGGGGGATTTCAAGACTACCAAGACAAATTTCATGAAATTCGGTTCAGCTGTTCTCCAGTTATGGTGGATCATACGAGTACATACACACTTTTCTTCTTTATATATATAGATGTTCACCCGGGAAATTTCGCAACGGAATAGTTAGTTGAGGGAGGAGGGCGCCGAGAAAGTTCATTAAATTTTACACGTGGCGTTCAGCGGTCCACGCACTTCTGTATATATATATTTTTTTCTTTTTGCGCAGTCCAATGTATTGCTCTAATTTGAGTAATTGTGACAGCTATTGTTAGTGGCAACCTGCCCATGTAGCTTGCGTGTATGTATATGCTTCGTAGCAGAGAATGAAGCAAAATCCTTCCCCCACGATTTTACGATATCTTACAATAGTTGTACTGTGCTGCAACAGGAGTGATTGCTGAAAGAAAGTACCCCCCCTCCCGGGGCGGCCCACTCTGAGTGGTGAACGGATCTTAGCTCTGTAGCTCTGATCCTTTAACCTGGAGGGGGGGGGGGCACAAATAAATCCGGGGAATCTGCTGTCGAACTTCGACGAGGCAGTTAGGCCCCGGACTGTTCCAGGTGATTGTGATCGCACGGACTGCGTCTATTCATGACCTAAGCCTAGATCTGGCCGGCGACTGGGGTCGGGCATGGCGTGTAATTCCTCGGACCTTGCCCGGTGCATGATTCTGCCGAGTACGTTGCCCTGGCTGTGGCTTTGCTGGATGAGAGAGAATGTTCCTGTGCAGCGAGCCTTTATATCGGCATAAATCAACAAGTTGCCGTGGCTTGTTGTATAGTCCTGCTGAAAGGAAAGCAACATCTAGCTCAGGGACTGGTGTTAATTGGGGGCCCCATACACTCACGGTATACCAAATACATGCAAAAACATCACTAAGCAAATTTATAAGTTTAGGACCACCGTCTTGAAGGCACTTCTGTACATGTAGAACTTTTTATTTAAAACTAAAACTTTAAAAGATGTATAATATTTAAGATATTAACATATTTTCAAAATTTAAAATATAAATTAACATTAACAGTTTATATTACTCAAATAATTAAATAGATAATTATTTCTGATTAAAATGTTTTAACACATACAAAATTTAGGGCCCCCTAAAATTTGTGGAGTCCAGGGCCGCGGCTCCTGCGTTAATCAGGCCCTGATCTAGCTACGAACACGGCAGCAGCTAGTTCCTCTGAAGCGGTATGGCTGTCTCGAAAAATCTGCCAACTGCAGAGGCTAGCAACTATAATGAAATTCCATTTTCAAAAGTGTGAAGTGAAGTGATATAGGTTAAAAAAGTGATATAGGTTAAAAAATTAAGAAAATCAATCGGTAATTTTTTTTAAATGTTATAATATGTAACGTTTGTTAAATTATTCTAGTTATATAGAAAATCAACATGGAACGTTTGCTTAAATGGGAACAATTCTTAATGTAGATAAAAAAAATCTGATGTGGGCAACACATGACTTTCCTTATATAATGTAATGAATTTACTACTTTTACAGTAAAAAAAAATCTGATGTGGGCAACACATGACTTTCCTTATATAACGTAATGAATTTACCACTTTTACAGTAAAATAAATAGGTTTTTCTTATAGTAGATACTAATATTCTTTCCAAGATATTGAATTTTCGACAATTAGTCGTCATTTCATTGATTTAGCGTCATTTTTATCCATTTGGCGAGATTTTCGTTAATTTGTCAACATTTCAAAAAGTCGCCACGTTGGCGACATTCCGCCAAAATTCGTCGCCAAAATCTCGCCAAGCATAATGGACAAAGAAATAAGTTATTCTTACAGCAGATAAATGAATATTGGCGTTCAAATACAAAAGTATTACTCAAAGTATCTTTTTTCATGAATGGAACGAGCTAGATCCACGAGAATGATGTCACTCAATTTATCGCATGGTATTACATATGAAAAGTGAACATATTTCTCAATAGGAATTTTTTTTTTTTATGTGACTTTTTCATAATTTTTTTGAAAAATGTACAATATCTCGAGAACGGTTCATGTTAACTTTCTAAAATTTATGCCAATCGTTTTCTAATGAAAAATTACATAAGAAATGTCTATTTGCGTAACTTTATTAGCGGTTTTGATTTTTTAACGATTTTTTCAAACTTTCATTCGAAAATTTAGGAGGGTTCTGAACATTCGATCACGTATAAAAACAATAGGCTTCCATTGTTTATGGATTGTGATTTTTGTACCAAATTTGGTTCGAATCGGTCCATTCGTTCGTCAGTTATCGTCTCCACAGACTCACTGACACACACACACACACACACACACATACTTTCACACACACACACACACACACACACACACACACACACACACACACACACACACACACACACACACACACATACACACACACAGACATCACTCCAAAAATGTTTGATTCGTGATCAGGGATGCTTGAAACGTGCTCTCCCGTCGAAAACTCGAATTCGAATTTTCGACCCCGTCACAATACTTTCCTTATACATTATGTATATAAGGAAAGTAATAGGTTTTTCTTATAGTAGATACGAATATTCTTTCCAAGACATTGAATTTTCGACAATTAGTCGTCATTTTCATTGATTTAGCGTCATTTTTATCCATTTGGCGAGATTTTCGTTAATTTGGCAACATTTCAAAAGTCGCCAAGTTGGCGACATTCCGCCAAATTCGTCGCCAAAATCTCGCCAAGCGTTATGCACTAAGAAATAAGTTATTCTTACAGCTTATAAATGACTATTGGCGTCCAAATACAAAAGTGTTACTCAGAGTATCTTTTTTCATGAATGGAACGAGCTAGATCCACGAGAATGATGTCATCCAATTTATCGCATGGTATTACATATGAAAAGTGAACATGTTTATCAATAGGAATTTTTTTTTATTTTATATGACTTTTTGATATTTTTTTTGAAAAATGTACAATATCTCAAAAACGGCTCGTGTTAGCGTTCTAAAATTTATGTCAATCGTTTTCTAATGAAAAATTACATAAGAAATGTCTATTTGCGTAGCTTTATTAGTGGTTTTGATTTTTTGACGATTTTTTCAAAATTTCATTCGAAAATTTAGGGGGGTTCTGAACATTCGATTGCGTATAAAAGCAACAGGCTTCCAGTGTTTACGGATTGTGATTTTTGTACCAAATTTGTTTCAAATCGGTCCATTCGTTCGTCAGTTATCGTCTCCACAGACCCACTGACACACACACACACATACTTTCACACACACACACACACACACACACACACACACACGCACGCACGCACGCACACACACACACACACACACACACACACACACACACACACACACAACACACACAGACATCACTTCAAAAATGTTTGATTCGTGATCAGGGATGCTTGAAACGTGCTCTCCCGTCGAAAACTCGAATTCGAATTTTCGACCCCGTCACAATACTTTCCTTATACATTATGTATATAAGGAAAGTAATATGAATTTCGACTGGAGAAACGGAACTGAAAAGTGAATTTTATTTGCATCAGAATGGAATTACATGTTAGTTTGTTCAAACAATACGCTAATTACGACATTTAAAGCATTAAATTCGAATTTTGGAACTTTCATTTTTAGATTCCTTGAAACAACTTACAAGCGTATTTGCGATTCATACATTTGCTTTTTATCGTTGTTAGCACATTTCCCCTTAAAATGCATGAGAATAAGCTTTATTTCGCATTTGATTCACAAAAGTAGTATCTTGCAGTTCATTTTAAGATTGCTTGCAGGCCAATCAATTGATTCTGAAGTCCGTGAAATAAAGGGTAAATAAAAAAAATCTGATGTGGGCAACACATGACTTTCCTTGTATAATGTAATGAATTTACTACTTTTACAGTAAAAAAATAGGATTTTCTTATAGTAGATACGAATATTCTTTCCAAGACATTGAATTTTCGACAATTAGTCGTCATTTTCATTGATTTAGCATCATTTTTATCCATTTGGCGAGATTTTCATTAATTTGGCAACATTTCAAAAAAGTCGCCAAGTTGGCGACATTCCGCCAAATTCGTCGCCAAAATGTCGCCAAGCGTTATGCACTAAGAAAAAAGTTATTCTTACAGCAGATAAATGACTATTGGCTTTCAAATACAAAAGTATTATTCAAAGTATATTTTTTCATGAATGGAACGAGCTAGATCCACGAGAATGATGTCACTCAATTTATCGCATGGTATTACATATGAAAAGTGAACAAGTTTCTCAATAGGAATTTTTTTTTTATGTGAATTTTTCATAATTTTTTTGAAAAATGTACAATATCTCGAGAACGGTTCATGTTAGCGTTCTAAAATTTATGCCAATCGCTTTCTAATGAAAAATCACATAAGAAATGTCTATTTGCGTGACTTTATTAGCGGTTTTGATTTTTTGACGATTTTTTCAAAATTTCATTCAAAAATTTAGGGGGGTTCTGAACATTCGATTGCGTATAAAAACAATAGGCTTCCAGTGTTTATGGATTGTGATTTTTGTACCAAATTTGGTTCGAATCGGTCCATTCGTTCGTCAGTTATCGTCTCCACAGACTCACTGACACACACACACACACACATACTTTCACACACACACACACACACACACACACACACACACACACACACACACACACACACACATACACACACACAGACATCACTTCAAAAATGCTTGATTCGTGATCAGGGATGCTTGAAACGTGCTCTCCCGTCGAAAACTCGAATTCGAATTTTCGACCCCGTCACAATACTTTCCTTATACATTATGTATATAAGGAAAGTAATTAGCATAAAAAATAAGCAGCATAAATTTCCCTTACATTCTTCATTACCATGATATGTAGACTTTTTACCAAAATTAACTTTTTGCTGACGGGTGGAACAGCGTCAATCTTAAACGAAGCGTCTATGGACGCCAATGTCTGCAAAGGGGGATCGAACTGTTTGGGATAGGGTATGTCAAATACCTGCCTTTCTTTTTGGGAGGTTCTTTTCTTCGTTTGGGTTTGACGCTGTCCCACTCGTAAGCAAAAGGTTAAGTCAATATTTGCGTGTGTATTGGTATTAAAAGGTTAAGTCAAGTATTGTTGTGTATTAAAAGGTTAAGTCAAGTGTGTGTGTGTGTGTGTGCGTGTGTGTGTGAAAGTATGTGTGAGTGTGTGTGTGTCAGTGAGTCTGTGGAAACGATAACTGACGAACGAATGGACTGATTCGAACCAAATTTGGTACAAAAATCACAATTCGTAAACACTGGAAGCCTATTGTTTTTATACGTAATCGAATGTTCAGAACCTCCCTAAATTTTCGAATGAAATTCTGAAACAATCGTCAAAAAATCGAAACCGATAATAAAGTTACGCAAATAGACATTTCTTATGTAATTTTTCATTAGAAAACGATTGGCATAAATTTTAGAACGCTGACATGAACCGTTCTCGAGATATTGTACATTTTTCAAAAAAATTATGAAAAAGTCACATAAAAAAAAAAATCCTATTGAGAAACATGTTCACTTTTCATATGTAATGCCATGCGATAAATTGAGTGACATCATTCTCGTGGATCTAGCTCGTTCCATTCATGAAAAAATATACTTTAATAATACTTTTGTATTTGAACGCCAATAGTCATTTATCTGCTGTAAGAATAACTTTTTTCTTAGTGCATAACGCTTGGCGTGATTTTGGCGACGAATTTGGCGGAATGTCGCCAACTTGGCGACTTTTTTGAAATGTTGCCAAATTAATGAAAATCTCGCCAAATGGTTAAAAATGATGCTCAATCAATGAAAATGACGACTAATTGTCGAAAATTCAATATCTTGGAAAGAATATTAGTATCTACTATAAGAAAAACCTATTTTTTTACTGTAAAAGTAGTAAATTCATTACATTATATAAGGAAAGTCATGTGTTGCCCACATCAGATTTTTTTTAAAGTTGCTTGGGAAAAAAATTGGACAATTAATGAAATAAACGGTTTATTAGTTTCAAACCAAACATGGATCTACATTTTTTGAGCAGAGCGATGGGAGGGGGGGGGGGGTTATATATATTTTATTTCAGGTTATGTACATATTTACTTAGAAAATTTATTATAAAATGTGTTACAACAATAAGATTTTTTTTTTATTGATCATTCAGCGCTTTGATGTAAGTGAATGAATTTTATGAAATAAACCATGGTGAAAGTTTCCATTTAAATTCATATCTGAAACATGCTATTTTCAAAAGTGTCTAATACGTTCAATAAACTCCCACAAAACTCTTTAATTGACTTTCACGTTTTAAACCAACAATGTCCAACTTTTTTCGTTGTGAATCATGGAGTTAGAGAGTAGAACTCCTAGGAAAAAGTGTCGTTTTTCACTTATATCTCGAGAACCACTGGTCGTAGAAACTCGAAACATAGCCAATGTTTTTGTGGTGTGATTTCAAGACTACCAAGATAAATTTCATGAAATTCGATTCAGCCGTTCTCCAGTTATGGTGGATCATACATACGCACTTTTCTTCTTTATATATATATAGATTATTTTATTTTATTCACCAATAAAAAAACTTCTTGAAATGAAACTTATGAAAATGCGAATTCCAATATAAATTTCACTTGTAATACCAAATTTTTGCCAAATTTTCAGCCCCTCCCAATCAAAAATCTCACGCTATGCTACTGCTATACAGTACAAGTGTACTGCATTTTTTCATTGCTCTGTCATCTCTTGAGGATTAGGTTAAACCGACAGTATTCCTTACTTTCATTCTGATACGACGTATAATCTGCAGTCGTGGACGTACCCTCGGGATACAAGAATGAGTTGAAATTTCTGGATAACTAGCACGTTTGTTTACATGCACAGCGCAAACAGGAATAATATATAGCAAATACATTCATAATATAGCAAATACATTGATAACTAGCTTACAAGGTCAATAAACAACTCAGGTACAGTAAAATAGCAATTAAATGCTCCACTAATATCACGAAACAGCAGTTACTGTTATCAAAACATTGAGGCATCTCGCAATTCAATGTATCTCGTATCACGTCAACGGCTCCAACTGAGTAATGTTTCCTTTTATATGCTCTCCGTAGAAACTTCCAGAAGGGGCTCGTATCTCTTAGAATATTCGTTATATCGAGATGGTTCGAGTACATTCAAGAAGTTACTAAATTGGAGATAATTTGTCAAAACTTGACAATCCCTCTTCGAACTTCAGCAAATAGCAACCCAAAATTAATGCCATAAGAATGGCAATCAGAAAACACATGTAAAGGTGTTTTCTCTTACTGGTTTTCAAAAGAGGCTCCAGTAAGGTATCTTACATGTTCGTAACAATACTTACGAAAGGGAAATAAATATACATTGTAGATGCTCAATGTAGTGTCATTATGCATACTTTATTTAATGTTGGTACTGTTCTATTGTGCATAATTTATCCATTAAACATTACCCTATTATGTATGTTGCACTTATTTATCCAATTACTTTCATAAAAAAATGTGATCAGATATAGCTTTTAAAAATAACGTTTGTGGGTAAATACGGAACTCGACCCACAACTTAAAAAGTAAAGACAATCCGACCCGCAACTTAAAAAATAAAGACAATCCGACCCGCAACTTAAAAAGTAAAGACAATCCGACCCGCAACTTAAAAAGTAAAGACAATCCGACCGACAACTTAAAAAGTAAAGACAATCCGACCCGCAACTTAAAAAGTAAAGACAATCCGACCCGCAACTTAAAAAGTAAAGACAATCCGACCCGCAACTTAAAAAGTAAAGACAATCCGACCCGCAATTTAAAAAATAAAGACAATCCGACCCGCAACTTAAAAAATAAAGACAACCCGACCCGCAATTTAAAAAGTAAAGACAATCCGACCCGCAACTTAAAAAGTAAAGACAATCCGACTCGCAATTTAAAAAGTAAAGACAATCCGACCCGCAATTTAAAAAATAAAGACAATCCGACCCGCAACTTAAAAAATAAAGACAACCCGACCCGCAATTTAAAAAGTAAAGACAATCCGACCCGCAACTTAAAAAGTAAAGACAATCCGACTCGCAATTTAAAAAGTAAGGACAACCTGACCCGCACGTAAAAAGTAAAGACAATCCGACCCGTAACTTAAAAAGTAAAGGCAATCCGACCGCAACTTAAAAAGTAAAGACAATCCGACCCGTAACTTAAAAAGTAAAGGCAATCCGACCGCAACTTAAAAAGTAAAGACAATCCGACCCGCAAAATGAGTAATCCGGGGGTAACCACGGGTATCAGACCTTATGCAGAACTCAATTTTAAAATACTGGATTTTTCGAATACTGACCCGAAAAGGAACTAATTTGCTTGGGATTTAACCCCTTTTTGCTTACGTCACTGATTGAGGTGATAGATAATTAATCTGCTCAGGTATTGGGAAGAAAATGTAGCATAAAAAATTGAGCTACAAACTAAAGCACTTTAGAAACCATCATATGCACTAAACTAATTTTGCAATATTCACGATTAATAAAACAATGGAAACATCGATATAAACAATTCAAGCATTTTAGTCAGAAAAAAAAAAGATAACAGCCATTAAAATATCATCCATTATTCAGAGGCAAAGCAACAGGGAATTCAAAAGATTTAGGGATTCAGTGGTTGTATTTTTTCATACGTATTTAATGGGGCTGTTACTTTTTTCTGTGGGGAAGGAAAACAAATTTAAAAACCAATTAACCCAAAAATGTAATCCATTAAATATTCAATTTAGCTTATTTCTTTACATTTCAAATACATTTAATAAAAATTGTAGTTATCTCTCTATAGATAGATTCAATATGAGAGCATAAAAAGAAATAAGTAAAAAATGATAGGCTTTTTAGTTTCTCTGGGGGTAATGCTGCTCAATTAAAATTACTTTTATACTGGCAAGAAAGTACGCCCATAAATGATTACATTTAAATGATGATTTTTTTCAGACTGCTATCAGAAGGAATCTGTAAAATGAAAATCTCGTTAAACACAACAGGTAAAAACCGAATATAGGGAGTTGTTATTTTATAGATACATTTCAATAAGTTTTTGGACTTAACTATATTGCCCTCATAGATTTATCAGATAAAAAATATAGACATAAAAGTAATATGCCAAGTTAACACTTTTGAGCCTTGGGGGGGGGGGGGGGGTTGCAATTTTTAGATTATTTTTTGAGAGAAAAAAATCTTATGTCTCCAATACATGACTTTTTCTACATTAATACATTTCTATTCTATGGGGAAAATAGCATAATTGCAGCGTCCTTATTACTAGATCAAGTTAAAAGTCAATATAATTGCTGTTACCGAATAAAAAAATCTGATGTGGGCAGCACATGACATTCCTTATATAATGCAATAAATTTACTACTTTTACAGTAAAAAAAAAAGTTATTCTTATAGTAGATACTTATATTCTTTCCAAGATATTGAAATTTCGTCAATTAGTCGTCATTTTCATTGATTTAGCGTCATTTTTATCCATTTGGCGAGATTTTCGTTAATTTGGCATCACTTAAAAAGTCGCCAAGTTGGCGACATTTCGCCAAATTCGTCGCCAAAATCTCGCCAAGCTTTATGGACGGAGAAATAAATTATTCTTATGGCAGAAAGATGACTATTGGCGTTCAAATACAAAAGTATTACTCAAAGTATCTTTTCTCATGAACGGAACGAGCTTAAAAAGAATGATGTCACCAAGTTGATCGCATGATATTGCATATGAAAAGTAAACATGTTTCTCAACAGTTAATATATATTTTTTTAATTTGTGGGATTTTTTGATACATTTATTGGAAAAATGTGCAATATCTCGAGAACGGTTCATGCTAGCGTTCTAAAGTTTACGTCAATCGTTTTCTAAGGAAACATTACATAAGACATGTCTATTTGCGCAACTTTATAAAAGGTTTTGATTTTTTTGATGATTTTTCAAAATTTTAATCGAAAATTTAAGAGGTTCTGAACATTGGATTACGTTTAAAAACAATAGGTTTCTAGTATTCCCGGATTGCGATTTTTGTACCAAATTTCATTCGAATCGGTCCATTCGTTCGTGAGATATCGTCTCCACAGACTCACTGACAGACACACACACACAGTAATCACCTCAAAAATGTTTGATTCGTGATCAGGGATGCTTGAAACGTGCTCTCCCGTCGAAAACTCGAATTCGAATGTTCGACCCCGTCACAATACTTTCTTTATACATTATGCATATATAAGGAAAGTAATAAGTATATGCAATTCACTTGATTGTTTCGAGAGATATCGCGCTCTGTGTGGATAAGTATAATTTCTAAAATGTAGCCGAATGGCTCGTGATAACTCTTAAAACAATAATGTTAATTTATTTTTAGTTCAAATCGCTTATAAAGTATTCAATCATTTGATAGAGAAAATATTTAAATTTAAGATTTTCTCCATTTTAAATCCAAAACGTGCCATATCTTAAGAACGGTACAATTGATCATTATGAAAGTTACATTAGTTCTTTTTAAATTTAAGAGAAAAAAAAAATTACAAAATGGCTATTTTCGAATATGGTGATAATGACGTCTCACTTGAGCAAACTCAATTTTATACCAAATACGACACAACTGTATAGTAATATGTAAATAAGTAATAGACAAACTCTGTCTTATTGGAAATCAATAGTATGTTGTAGATTTATCCCAATATTTTAGCATAAGCTGGCTATTATGCCCAGAAGAAGATACTGACACAAAATTGCTTTGTATGACAAGGATTCAGTAACAGTTTATTTATTAAGATATCTGTTACATTCTAAAGTGTAAGGGCTACAGCTAATATTTTTGTTCAAGTTTAACTTAAATTGCTCATACTGCTGAAAAATAACTACAGCCAATTTCCGAATATCTGCCGTAATAAATCTTTTAGTTGCTAAAATGTAAGGTCTCTAATCATACACGGCTTATCTAAGTTTCAATGATTGATTAAAAGCTCAAATCTATATATATAAAGAAGAAAAGTATGTATGTATGTATGTATGTATGTAAGTATATGTATGTGTGTATGATCCAACATCACGGCAGAACGACTAAACCGTATTTAATGAAATTTGGGTAGTCTTGAAATAGCCCCACTTAAAATTTAGTCCATGTTTCAAGTTTCTACGACCAGTGGTTCTCGAGATACTAGTAAAAAAAGACACTTTCGTTTGTCTCATCATCACGGGAGAGCGCCTGAACCGAATTTAATGAAATTTAGTGGGTAGCTTTGAAATAGCCTCCCATACGTTTAATCCAAGTTTCGAGTTTCTAAAACCAGGGGTTGTGGAGATATAGATGGAAAACGAAAATTTTTCCTAGGAGTTCCACTCTCTAACTCCACGATTACCAACGAAACAGATTGGAAATAGTTGGTTTAAAACGTGAAAATCAATTAAATCTCTGAGTTTTGTGCGAGTTTGTTGAACGTATTAGTTACTTTTGAAAATCGCAGGTTTGAAATATGAATTTAAATGGAAACTATTACCATGGTTTATTTCTCACAGGCTTACTCAACAACGAAAAGTATTAAGAAATCACAAGGAAGATCAATCATGCATAAAGCATTGATTATGAAAAACTTTTCAACTTCAATTTTATTTAAACATCTCTAAAATGCGATACATTGAGCGGTAATATATCACAATACTGCAATAATTAATTATATTTGAAAATTTAAAACTGCATCGAAAAAAAAAAACTTAATTCAAATGACATCATCAAAATATAAATCGCCTGGCTCTCTGTTGTTGTTGAGACCCAGACCGTCCGACCTACCAGAAAGGTGTAAGGTAACTGTTTGGACGGCCGGGAAGTGCCACCCAATTTAGACCGGAACCCAGTGGGGGAGGCATCCACAGGGACCGTACCCTCCTTCCCCTACCACCAACCTCTCGGAAGGACTTACGGACCCACATGTTTAACGTGATCGTACTTCGCGTGAACACGGCGGCAGTTTTGGCAGCGGCGGGAATTGAACCCGGGCCTACCGAGTGCAATTCCCGCACGCTAACCACTGGACTACCGCGCTCTGCCTGGCTCTCTGTGTAAAAGCAGTAAATATTTCATTCATATACTTTATTTCATTCATTACAGTACTACAATAATTTATTCTACTTCAAAACTTAAAACCATGGAGGCCAAAGTAATTTAACTCTAAGCATAAAACTTCATCGAAGAAGTCTGCCATTAAATCGTCTGCTTCTCTATGTAAAATCTATGAATGTTCCATTCATATCATATATTGCAGACACCTGAGCAAAATAATTTTGTGTTAAAGGAATTCAGCAATTCTTATACAACTCATCTTACAGCCTAATCAGTTTACATTCTCCATAAGTAAAAATTAGGTTTCGTTGTAGAAATAATCAAAGTTTGGTGATCATTTAAACTCAAATATATTGTAATTGTGTTGTTTCAGAATACACATGTACAGAAATTAAGCAAAAATAAAGTGGTTTTAGGACAGCCACAACACTAAATTTAAATTAAAAAGAACTTCAATCACAATTTTGACACAATATGGATGATATTGATCATTTAAACTCAAATATATTGTAATTGTGCTGTTTCAGAATACAGATGCAGAGACATTAAGCAAAAATAAAGCTGTTTTAGGACGGATACGACACTAAATATAAATTAAAAATAAATTTAAAAATCAAGATTTCGACACAAGATGGATGCCATATTTTATTTCGAAGTGGGTCACGTGATCTCTTCATATAATGGTCACGTGATATCTTCATATAAAGGGTTGTTGTTGTTGAGACCCAGACCGTCCGACCTACCAGAAAGGTGTAAGGTAACTGTTTGGACGGCCGGTAAGTGCCACCCAATTTAGACCGGAACCCAGTAGGGGAGGCATCCACAGGGACCGTACCCTCCTTCCCCTACCACCAACCTCTCGGAAGGACTTACGGACCCACATGTTTAACGTGATCGTACTCCGCGTGAACACGGCGGCAGTTTTGGCAGCGGCTGGAATCGAACCCGGGGCCTACCAAGTGCAAGTCCAACGCGCTAACCACTGGGCTACCACGCCCTTTATATAAAGGGTGTAATTATAATTTAGAAAACTACTGAACATTTTTTTTATATATTTTTTGGGATAATTTGAATATTTCCTAAAATTTTCGAAACAAGTTGTGAATTTTAAATTCGCTTAAAAATGTTTGAAAAATTAGGTCCCATAGGGTTCAATGTATTTCATTTTTTCAACCCGGGTTTAATCCAAAACTATTTGGGTGATATTATTCATTTATATTCCCATAGGTCCCACAGATCGTCTGAACAACATACTAAAATTTCATTTTGATAAAATCATTCTTACGACAGTTGTCGTGCTAACTGACAGACAGACAGACAGATAGAATGAACAAAGTCATAAATACTTTTCAACTATGTTGTAAAGTGTTAAAAATGGTTATTTAATTATCGGCATTTTATGAGGAAGATTCTTTCTTATGCAGCTATGACCTATAACGCAATGATTTTTTTTCTTACATAACGCAATGAATTTACATCTTTCACAGTGAAAAAAAAATCTGATGTGGGCAACACATGACTTTCCTTATATAATGTAATGAATTTACTACTTTTACAGTAATAAAAAATAGGTTTTTCTTATAGTAGATACTAATATTCCTTCCAAGATATTGAGTTTTCGACAACTAGTCGTCATTTTCATTGATTTAGCGTCATTTTTATCCATTTGGAGAGATTTTCGTTAATTTGGCAACATTTTCAAAAAGTCGCCAAGTTGGCGACATTCCGCCAAATTCGTCGCCGAAATCTCGCCAAGCGTTATGGACGAAGAAATATGTTATTCTTACAGCAGATAAATGATTATTGGCGTTCAAATTCAAACGTATTACTCAAAGTATCTTTTTTCATGAATGGAATGAGCTAGATCCACAAGAATGATGTCACTAAATTTATCGAATGGTATTACATATGAAAAGTGAACATGTTTCTCAATAGGAAATATTTTTTTTTCATTTTATATGACTTTTTGATAATTTTTTTGAAAAATATGCAATATCTCGAGAACGGTTCATGTTAGCTTTCTAAAATTTATGCCAATCGTTTTCTAATGAAAAATTACATAAGAAATGTCTATTTGTGTAACTTTATTAGAGGTTTTGATTTTTTGACGATTTTTTAAAAATTTCATTTCAAAATTTAGGGGGGAACATTCGATTGTGTATAAAAACAATAGGCTTCCAGTGTTTACAAATTGTGATTTTTGTGCCAAATTTGGTTCGAATCGGTTCATTCGCTCGTCAGTTATCGTCTCCACAGACTCACTGACACACACACACACACACACACACACACACACACACACACACATAGACATCACTCCAAAAATATTTGATTCGTGATCAGGGATGCTTGAAACGTGCTCTCCCGTCGAAAACTCGAATTCGAATTTTCGACCCCGTCACAATACTTTCCTTATACATTATGTATATAAGGAAAGTAACAATGTATAAGATTCACGGCCCATTATATTCCGGTGTAATTTTTATCACAGTTTTGCATGGTAAATACCGAGCAATGCCGGGTAATCGCTGTTAGTTGTTAATAAACTTGATGAAAGTTCGAGGAAATATATTTATTTAGAATACGGATTAAGTGAAACAGCAGTTTGCGACATTTTAAAACAAGAAAGATCAATCATGCATACAGCATTGATTATGAAACACTTTCCAACTCTAATTTTATTTAAACATCTCTAAAATGCGATACATTCTGTGGTTCTATTCTACAATATTTTTAAAATTATCACAATACTGCAATAATTAATTACTAACCATACCCTTTGAAAATCAACGGTCTCCCAATAAGCAAGCCCTGAATAAAGTAAATTTTTGAATAATTCGCATTTCTCATTTATTCGGCAAATTGAATATTTTGGTGTGCAGAACTGAAGAACCCCTAAAGAGAATAATATTGGAAAACTTAAATTGCGCACTTCTTCCTTTCGAAATATCTACCCGTACACCAAATTAAAGTCTCTAGCTCATCCCGATGCATAATGTTATATCATTTCCCCTTTCGAGCGTATTTCTGTAGAGCACACCCGTAAATTAACACTTTTGGAAAATTCTGTTCGTCTTGGGTTTTTTATAAGATGATTGGCCCATATACCAAATATCAAGCCTCAATCACATTTGAAAGGAAGCGTGTCTCATTTTTCTGGAAAATCGAATATATTGGCACTCCCTAAAGTAGCAAATATTGAAAATCTGAAATTGCACACTTTCTTCCTTTCAAACTATCTACCTGGGCACCAAATTTGAAGTTTTTATCATATCGCGAAGCATGTTTCTTCTATCACTTCATCTTTCGAACGTTTTTCTGTGTAGCACACCATTAAATGTACATTTTAAAAAAACCGTATCCATTTTGGGCTTTTATAACAAATGATTAGTCCATATACTAAATTTCAAACCTCTATCACATTGTAAAGGAGGCGTTTTTCAGTTGTTCGTCAAATCGGATATTTTGTTAGAGGCACTTCCTATAGCAAACGCTGGAAAACTGAAATTGACTCTTTCTACCTTTCCAACTATCTGCCCTATACCAAATCTGAAGTCTCTAACTCATCGCGAAGCATGCTTTTTCTATCATTTTACCTTTCAAATGTTTTTGTGTGGAGTACCCACACCCTAAAATATATATTTTTGAAAAATTCTATGCTTCTTGAGTTTTCTATCAGATGATTCGCCCATATACCAAATATCAAGTCTCTATCACGTTTGAAAAGGGGCGTTTCTCCTTTATTCCGAAAATCGAACATTTTGGTGTGCGGCACCCAAACTATCTACCAAAAACTATAATTCAAACTATCTACCTGTGCACCAAATTTGAAGTTTCTATCTTATCGCGAAGCATGTTTTTTCTATCACTTCATCTTTCGAACGTTTTTCTCTGGAGCACCCGCTTAAATGGACATTTTTGATAAACTATATTCGTCTGAGGTGTTTTCATTAAATGATTAGCACACATACCAAATTTCAAGAATATCGAAATTTAAAGGAGGCGTTTCTCTTTCATTCGACAAATCGAACATTTTGGTGTGCGGCTCCCTCTAGAATATCTATTATTGGATATCTGAAATTGCAGATTTTCTTCCTTTCGAACGATTTACCATTACACCAAATTTAAAGTCTCTATATCATCACAAAGCATGCTTTTCTATCATTTCACTTTTTAAACGTTTTGGTGTAGGGCAACCTCTTTATAGAACATTTTCGAAAAATTCGATTTTTCCAGGGTTTTTTATCGAATGATCGATATAGTATATAAAACTAGCCGAATACCCGTTGAAAATCAACGGTCTCACAATAAGCAACCCCTGAATAATATAAATTTTTTAATAATTCACTTTTCACATTTATTCGGCAAATCGAATATTTTGGTGTGCAGTACCCCCTAAAGAAGAATATATTAGAAAACTTAAATTACGCACTTCTTCCTTTTAAACTAACTACACCTACACCAAGTCTCTATCTCATTCCGAAGCATACTATTTTAACATTTCCCCTTTAGAATATTTTTCTGTGGAGCACACCCATAAATCAACATTTTTGAAAAATCCTGTTCGTCTTGGGGTTTTTATCAGACGATTGACCCATATACCAAATATTAAGCCTTTATCACATTTAAAAGGGAGCGTGTCTCATTTATTCGAAAAATTGAACATATTGGTGTGCGGCACCCCCTAAAGTAGTAAATATTGAAAACTGAAATTGCATGCTTTTTTCCTTTGAAACTGTCTACCCGTACATCAGATTTGAAGCCTCTATCTTATCGTGAAGCATGTTTTCTCTATCACTTTACCTTTCCAACGTTTCTCTGTAGCACCCCCTTAAATGAACATTTTTGAGAAACTGTATTCATCTTAGTTTTTTTTATTAAATTATTAGCCCATATACTACATTTCAAGTTTTTACCACATTATAAAGGATGCGTTTTTCATTAGTTCGCCAAATCGAATATTTTACTGAGCGCCCCCTCCCCCCTACAATAGCAAATGTTGGAAAACTGAAATTGCACACTTTCCTTCTTTCCAACTTTTTACCCGTACACCAAATTTGAAGTCTCTATCTTATCGCGAAGCATGCTTTTTCCATAATTTCACCATTCGAATGTTTTGTGTGGAGTACCCACGCCCTTAAATATACATTTTTGAAAAACTCTATTCTTCATATGTTTTCTATCAGATGACTCGCCGATATACCAAATATCAAGCCTCTATCACGTTTTAAAAGGGGCGTCTTTCCTTTATTCCGAAAGTCGAACATTTTGGTGTGCGACATCCTCTAAAGTAGATAATATTGGTAAACTGAAATTGTACACTTTCTTTCCATCCAAACTATCTACCCGTACACCAAATTCTATATGTCTATCTCATCCATAAGTATGTTTTTTTATCAATACACCTTTCGAACGTTTTTGAAAAAGTATATTCATCTTGGGTGTTTTCGTCAAATGATTAGTCCATATACTAAATCCCAAGCCTCTATCAAATTTTAAAGGAGCCGTTTCTCATTTATTCGGTAAATCGAACATTTTGGTGTGTGGCACCCCCTTAAATAGAAAATATTGGAAATCTGAAATTGCACACTTTCTTCCTTTCGAGCGATTTACCCATACACTAAATTTGAAGTCTATCTTATCGCAAAGCATGCTTTCCTATCATTTCAGTTTAGAAAGTTTTGTGGTGGAGCACCCCCCCCCCCCTTTAGAGAATTTTTTCGAAAAATTCGATTTTTCCAGAGGGTTTCATCCAACGACCGAGCTGTGTACCAAATTGCAAGTGTCTATTTATTCGGGAAGTGCCTGAAAAAAGCGTGACAGACGGACACTTGGCAATTAGTATATAGAGGAATACCCGTTGGAAATCAACGGTCTCGCAATAAGCAACCCCTGAATAATGTAAATTTTTGAATAATTCGTGTTTCACATTTATTCGGCAAATCGAATATTTTAGTGTGCAGAACCCCCTAAAGAAGAAAATATTGGAAAATTTAAATTGCGTAAGTCGTCCATTCGAATTATCTACCAGTGCACCAAATTAAAGTCTCTATCTCATCCCGAAGCATTCTATTTTATCATCTCCCCTTTTAAACGTTTTTCTTTGGAGCACCTCCCATAAATGAACATTTTTGAAAAACTCTGTTCGTGTTGTGTTTTTTATCAGATGATTGGCCCATATACCAAATATCAAGCCTCTATCACATTTAAAAGCAAGAATGTCTCATTTATTCCGAAAATCGAACTTATTGGTGCTCGGCACCCCTAAAGTAGCAAATATTGGAAATCTGAAATTTGCACACTTTCTTCCTTTCAAACAATCTGCCAGTACACCAAATTTGATGTCTCTATCCTATTGTGGAGCATGTTTTTCTATCACTTCATATTTCGAACGTTTTTACGTTTTTTTGTGTTGCACCCCCTTAAATGATCATTTTTGAAAAACCGTAATAATCTTTGTTTTTTTTATCAAATAATTAGCCCATATACAAATTTCAAGCTTCTATCACACTCTAAAGGAGGCGTTTTTCAGTTGTTTGTGAAATCGAACATTTTACTATGCGGCACCCCCTATAATAGCAAATGCTTGAAAACTGAAATTGCACACTTTCTTTCAAACTATCTATCCGTATATCAAATTTGAAATCTCTTACTTATCGCGAAGTATACTTTTTCTATCATTTCCCCCTTCGAATGCTTTTCTGTGGAGTACCCCCCCCCCCCCCTTAAATATATATTTTTGAAAAACTCCATTTTTCTTGGGTTTTCTATGAAATGATTCGCCCATATACCAAATATCAAGCCTCTATCACGTTCTAAAAGGATATTTCTACTTCATTCCGAAAATCGAACATTTTTGTGTGCAACACCCCCTAAAGTATGAAATATTGGAAAACTAAAATTGTACACTTTCTTCCTTCTAAACTATCTACCCGTACACCAAATTTCAAATCCGTCTCTCATCCCGCAGTATGTTTTCTCATCAATTCACCTTTCGGACGTTTTCCTCTAGAAAACCCCCTTAAACGAACGTTTTTCAAAAACTATATTCGTCTTGGGTGTTTTCATCAAATGATTAGCCCATATACCTAATTTCAAGTCTCTATCAAATTTTAAAGGAGCCGTTTCTTATTTATTCGGTACATCGAACATTTTGGTATGCGGCACCCTCTTAAGTATAGAAAATATTGGAAATCTGAAATTGCACACTTTCTTCCTTTCGAATGATTTATCCATACACCAAATTTGAAGTCTCTATCTCATCGCAAAGTATGCTTTCTCATCATTTCACTTTTCGAACGTTTTGGTGTGGGGCACCCCCTCTATAGAACTTTTTCGAAAAATTCGATTTTTCTAGGGGGGTTTTATCGCACGACCGAGCCGTGTACCAAATTGCAAGTATCTATCTATTCGGGAAGTGCCTGAAAAAAGCGTGACAGGCAGACAGATGGACACTTGGCAATTAGTATATATAGACTAGCCGAATACCCGTTGAAAATCAACGGTCTTGCAATAAGCAACTCCTGTATAATGTAATTTTTTTTTATAATTCACGTTTCACATTTATTCGACAAATCGAATATTTTGGTGTGCAGAACCCCCATAAAGAAGAAAATATTGGGAAAATTAATTTGCGCATTTATTCCTTTCGAATTATCTACTCGTACACCACATTAAAGTCTATCTCATCCCGAGGTACCACTATTTTATTATTTCTCCTTTGTAACATTTTTCTGTGAAGCACATCCATAAATGAACATTTTTGAAAAACTCTGTCTTGGGCTTTTTATCAGATGATTGGCCCATATACCAAATATCAAGCCTCTATCACATTTAAAAGGAAGCGTGTCTCATTTATTCGGAAAATCGAACATATTAGTGTGCGACACCCTTTAAAGTAGCAAATATTGGAAATCTGAATTTTCACACTTTCTTTCAAACTATCTACCCGTACACCAAATTTGATGTCTCTATTCTATCGAGAAGCATGTTTTTTCCAGCACTTCACCTTTCGAACATTTTTCTGTGTAGCACCCCGTTAATGAACATTTTTGTCAAACTGTATTCAACTTTGGTTTTTTTGTCAAATGGTTATCCCATATACTAAATTTCAAGCCTCTATCATATTGTAAAGGAGGCGCTTTTCATTTGTTCGGAAAATAGAACATTTTAGTGAGCGGCACCCCCTACAATAGCAAATGTTGGAAAACTGAAATTGCACACTTTCTTCCTTTCCAACTTTTTACCCGTACACCAAATTTGAACCCGTACACCAAATCTCATAGCGAAGCATGCTTTTCTAGCATTTCATCTTTCGAATACTTTAGTGCGGAGTGTCCACCCCCCTTAAATACACATTTTTGAAAAACTCTATTATTTTTGTGATTTCTATCAAATGATTCGCCCGTATACCAAATATCAAGCCTCTATCGCGTTTTAAAGGAGCATTTCTCCTTTATACCGAAAATCGAACGTTTTAGTATGCGGCACCCCTTAAAGTAGAAAATATTGGTAAACTGAGATTCTACACTTTCTTCGTTCCAAACTATCTACACTTACCCCAAATTTAATATCTCTATCTCATTCCGAAGCATAGTTTTTTATCAATTCACTTTTCGAACGTTTTATTCTGGAGCAGCCCCTTAAACGAACATTTTTTGAAAACTATATTCGTCTTGGGTATTTTCGTCAAATGATTAGCCCATACATCAAATTTCAAGCCTCAATCGAATTTTAAAGGCGCATTTTCTCATTTATTCGGTAAATCGAACATTTTGGTGTTCGGCACCCCCTTAAGTAGAAAATATTGGAAATCTGAAATTGCACACTTTCTTCCATTCGAACGATTTACCCATACACCGAATTTGAAGTCTCTCTCTTATCGTAAAACATGCTTTACTATCATTTCACTTTTCGAACGTTTTGGTGTGCGGCACCCCCTTAAGTAGAAAATATGGGAAATCTGAAATTGCACATTTTCTTCTATTCGAATGGTTTACCCATACACCAAATGTGAAGTCTGTATCTCATCGCAAAGCATGATTTCCTATCATTTCACTTTTCGAACGTTTTGGTGTGCAGCACCCTCTCTGGAGAACATTTTCGAAAAATTCGATTTTTCCTGGGGGTTTTATTGAACGTCCGAGCCGTGTACCAAATTTCAAGTCTCTATCTATACGGGAAGTGCCTGAAAAAAGCGTGACAGACAGACAGATAGACAGACAGACAGACGGACAGACGGACACTTGGCAATTAGTATATATAGATACTAGCCGAATACGCATTGAAAATCAACTGTCGCACAATAAGCAGACTCTGAATAATATAAATTTTTGAATAATTTGCGTTTCACATTTATTCGGTAAATCGAATATTTTAGTGTGCAGAATAATGTTTTGATGTGCATATTTTGGTGTGCAGAACCCCCTAAAGAAGAAAATATTGGAAAAATTAAATTGTTTACATCTTCTTTTCAAACTAAAAACCCGTACATCAAGTTATATCGAATATTTTAGTGAGCTGCTCCCCTACAATAGCAAATGTTGGAAAACTGAAATTACACACTTTCTTCCTTTCCAACTATTTACCCGTGCACCAACAGTCTCTATTTGAAGTCTCTATTTCATAGGGAAGCATGTTTTTTTTTTATCATTTCATCTTTCGAATGTTTTTGAGTGGAGCACCCACCCTCTTAAATATACATTTTTGAATAACTTTATTCTTTTTGGGGGTTTTATCAGATGATTCGCCCATATACCAAATATCAAGCCTCTATCACTTTTTAAAAGGGGCGTTTCTCTTTTTTTCTTAAAATCGAACATTTTAGTATGCGTCACCCCCTAAAGTAGAAAATATTGGAAAACTGAAATTGTACCCTTTTTTGCTTCGAAACTATCTACCCGTGCACCAAATTTGAAATCTCTATCTCATCTCGAAGCAATAATTAGCCCATATACCAAATTTCAAGTCTCTATCAAATTTTATTGGAGCCGTTTCTCACTTATTCCGCAAATCGAACATTTTGGTATACGGCACCCCTTAGGTAGAAAATACTGGAAATCTGAAATTATACACTTTCTTCTTTTCGATCGATTTACCCATACGCCAAATTTGAAGTCTCTATCTTATTGCAAAGTATGCTTTTCTAACATTTCACATTTCGAACGTTTTCGTGTGGAGCACACTCTCTTCAGAACATTTTCGGAAAATAAAATTTTTCCAGAGGATTTTATGGAACAATCGATTCGTGTACCAAATTACAAGTCTCTATCTATTCGGGAAGTGCTTAAAAAAGCGTGACGGACGGACACATAGACGGACACTTGGCAATTAGTATATATCATAGGTTCTCAACGTGGGCGATAACGCCCCCTTGTGGGCGTTTGAGACTTTCAGGGGGACAGTAGAAGACCCAGAGAAAATTAGGGGGCGTTTGATAGTACGGAGGGGCGCTGGGCAGATTAAAAAATATAGTTTAAAAAAGACAAAAAAACACGCTAATCACGTACTAACTAAAGTAAACTTTAATATTGGTTAATTTTTGTTGTATGTATTTTAATCATTTTTATCACGTATGCGAAAATTCACATATTTCGGTAGTTCGGGAAGTAGATGAAAATTGAACTTAAAGATTCCATTACATTCAGATCTACATTAAATTGGATGATATAAAAATTTTTAATTTTAGATGTGAATTAAAAATTTTCAAATCTTCCAATTTCACGTGAAATATCTCATATATAAATACAGGTAAAGTTAACAAAAGCCTGTTGATAAAAAATAGCAAAAAATATGCTTGTAGCAATTCAGTTATAACAAGTTTCTGTTAAATAACGTGATTTTTGCGATCCTGCAAGAATTGACAGTATTATCTGTGCTTGTTCTAACCCGCACTCTGCTCCCGCATCACCCTTGCTCCCGCGCTTTACTTCGACGCCGGGTGTTATAAACGAGTCACTGCATGTTTATCTTATTCCTGTCGATGCGTGTTATATGTCTCCAACCTATATAAAGGCAGTGATTGTTCATTTTATTTTCATTAGCATTATCGCGCGCAATTGATGACAGGGTTTTAAAAGTACACTAATACTACTCACGTATTTGTAAAGTAAAAACCATGTCGGAAGCAAAAAAAAGAGGCGGCAGTATAGTGTGGATTATATTAAGTACGGATTTATCGAAAATCCCACAAATCCATCATCGCCAATGTGCCTTATTTGTCAAAAAACATTTTCAAATGAAGCCTTCTAGGCTTCAAGATCATTTTAATAAAATACACCCGGATAAGAAAGACAAAGATGTGACCTATTTTCAAGACATGAAAAAGTAGTACGAAATTCAGCCAACTGTATCAAGACTTTTTTCATCAGCTTCTAAGCAAGACGATGACGGACTTCGAGCTTCGTACAATATCTCATTGTTGATTGCTAAAACATGCAAACCACATACTATTGGGGAAGATTTAATTTTACCAGCAGTACATGAAGTAATAACCACTGTGCTCCATAAACCAGCTGCAGATATTATCCGAAAAATTCCTTTGAGCAATAGTTCTGTGCAAAGACGAATTGATGAGATGGCTGAAAACATTGTAGAATCATTGTGCAATCATCTGCAGACTTGTCAATTTTCAATTCAGCTGGATGAGTCCACTTTACCAACCAATGAAACATTGTTATTGTCATACGTGAGGTTTATCAAAGATGAGAAAATATGTCAAGAACTATTGTTTGCTACGAATTTGGAAACAGATACAAAAGGAGAAACCATATTTAATACACTGGAAAAGTTTTGTGACGAAAAGGAAATTCCTTTTAATAATATTTTGTCAGTTGCTACGGATGGCGCACCGGCTATGGCAGGGCGTCACAAAGGCTTCATAGCGTGCTTAAAAAATAAAGTTCCTGACGTGCTTGCTGTGCATTGCGTAATTAATCGCCAGCATTTGGTTGCGAAAAATTTGAGTGAACGCCTCCATACATCACTGCAATTGCAATATATTATCAGAGCAGTTAATAAAATCCGAAGTAACTCGTTGAATGACAGATTATTTAGTCAGCTTTGCATTGCCAATGATGAAGATTTCAACCGATTGCTGCTTCACACAGAGGTGCGCTGGCTGTCAAAAGGTACTTGTTTGACTCGATTTTACAATCTGTTTGGGTCTGTTGTTGTTGTTGAAACCCAGACCGTCCGACCTACCAGAAAGGTGTAAGGTAACTGTTTTGTTTGGGTCTGTGATAGAGTTCCTAGGAAACAAAGACACGGAATTGCGCGACAACCTTATCACATCAAAGAACGATATTGCGTACTTGACAGACCTGTATAAATTGTTTAATGATGTCAATCTCCAACTTCAAGGCGAAGACTTAAACTTGATTAAGACAAGAAATAGCGTTGCTGCTTTCGTGTCCAAACTGCTATTATACAAAAGGAATATCGGCAGACGCGAATTCAATAACTTCCCAAATTTATCAGCAGTATCATTCAAGCACGACGACTTGCTTGTTTACTGTCAATACTTGGAAAACCTCCACAGTGATTTCAAGGAACGATTCCAGGACATTTTAAACATGGACATACCAGACTGGGTTTTGGATCCTTTTTCAAATGTCAACACAGCAGGATCATCCCAGTTAGAAGAACTAATAGAACTGACGACAAATGAGGAATTAAAAATTAAATTCAAGAATGGCTACCAAGAATTTTGGCTGCAGAAGCCGATTTCGCAACTGTACCCAGGATTATGGTCGATTGTTCAACGATTTCTGATAGCATTCCCATCTTCCTATTTAGCTGAACGTGGATTTAGTGCTGTAGCAACGTTGGTAACTAAAAAGAGAAATCGACTCCATGTTACTGAACGCGGCGACTTACGGTTGTTTTTAAGTAAAATCGAGTCTGATATTAACAAACTCCTTAAAATGCATCAAATTCAACCTTCTCATTAGATAAGTTATAAATTCAATGTCTTTTGAATGTTAATAAAAATACTTTTCAATATAATTAAGTATGCGTTTTAACTGTTCTCATTGAAACTGTCTTCTTTAAATTCAGAAATAGGATAGGGCCATATCCCATCTTACGACTATAGTATATAAAAGTATATAGTTAGTGTTCATATCAAGAATAAAACAGTAGAAATAAGGGAATCATTTCTAGGCTATTTTCAGCTAACTGGAAAGAAAGCCCTTGACATAACAAAAGACATTATAAAGGCAATTGAACAGAGCGGACTGGATATCACGTTGTGTCGAAGTCAGGGGTATGGCAATGCCTCTACAATGGCTGGCGTGTACTCGAGTCCAAGCGAGGATTCGTAAACTTAATCCTAAAGCATTATTTGTTCCTTGTACAAATCATTCTCTTAATCTGTGTGAAGTGCATTCTTTTGCAACAGTTTCACAATGTGTAACCTTTTTTGGGACCTTAGAAAGTCTGTACTGCTTTTTCTCGGTTTCCGAGCACAGATGGACGATCCTTGTAACTAATGTTGGAGTTACAGTCAAGAGACTTTCAGATACAAGATGGAGTGCTCACTACGAAGCTGTAAAACCTGTATATGTAAATTTTAAGAAAATTATTGATGCTATAGAAGAACTTTGTGATCCCACAGAAACTGTCGAAACCAGAAAAGCAGCGCAAGCGCATTTGCCAGAAATATATGATTTTTCTTTTTTATGTTTTTGTATTTCTGGAGTAATGTCTTAAAAGAAGTAAACCACACTCAAAAATACCCGCAGATCGTTGGAATCAGTTTTGAGAAGTGTATTATCAAAATGAGAAGTCTGAAGATCTTTTTGAAAGGCAAAAGAAATGAAATCGCGGAGATAGCACTGCAGTTTGCAACGAACACTTGTGAAGAGATAACCGTCAGAAAGAAGAAAATGATGCCTGGAGAAAAGGCTGAAGAGGAACCACTCACGTTGAATGAAGAATTGAAAAGATTGATGTTGGAGTGCATTGACAGGTTTTACAAGAAATCGACAATCGCTGCAGACATGGAAAGTATATCAGCTCGGTTTGCAGTTCTCGAGCCCAAGAATCTGATCACAACTTCAGAAGACGAACTTCCACAGTTAATACAAAACTTAGTCGTAAACTATGATGAACTTTCTGAAGATGGAATTCTTAGAGATTCCACGACTAAGAAGACATCTACAAGATGCCGAAGTTTCAAAAGAAGATTCTCTGGAATGGTCTTCTTTAAGATTTTTAGAGTTTGTTGTTGAATATGAACTTTCAGATTCTGTACCAAATTTGATTTTAGCCTTAAGGTTCTTGTTAACGTTATGTGTTTCAGTAGCATCATGTGAGAGGAGTTTTTCCAAACTAAAATTAATGAAGAGTTATCTTAGGTCCACCTTGAGTCAAGCTCGGCTCTCTGACTTAGCTATCTGGTCAACTGAAAACAAAGTAGTGAAAGGAATTGATTTGGATGATATGATTTCAAAATTTGCAGAGAGCAAAGTTAGGAAAAAAAGGATTTAAGTGCTTATGCTCACAGTGTAAAAAATCACACACACACAATCAAGCACAAAGTGCTCACAGTAAATAAACCAGAAAATAACACTTGCAACTGTAAGTATCTTATTTTTCCTTCTTTTAATAATTTCATTGGGGAGGGAAGGGGGTGACAAGCAATTTTCCGCACCGGGTACCACCTGACCTTGCTGCGCCTCTGCCACTAACCGTCCAAGCCAGAGGAGCAAGATTAAAGTGGTGTCGTCAACATGTCAATTGGACTGTCTCAGATTGGTGCAATGTCCTGTTCACGGACGAGTCCAGATTTGCCTTGGAATCAGATGATAAGCGTGTAAGGGTCTGGAGAGAACAAGGCGCACGCAATTAGGCCAACAACATCATTGAACATCACGCATTCAGATGTGGTAGCGTCATGGTGTGAGTTGGAATTTCAATGGGATATCGCACAGAGCTGTATATCTCTAAAGGCGGTTCTGTGACGGCTGCGCGGTATCGGGATGAAGTCCTAGACCCATTGCGAGACTCTACGTTGCTGCAGTTGGTCCCGATTTCTTCTTTATGGACGATAATGCCCGTCCCCATCGAGTTAACATCGTTGACCTCACCTGGAAAGTGAGGGCACTTCTCATATGGAGTGGCCGGCGTACTCCCCTGTCCCATTAAAAACCTTTGGGATGCCCTCGGGCGTGCTATCTCTGCACGTTTACTTCCTCCAGCCAGTCTCAGAGAGTTGGAAACTGCCCTTTTGGAGGAATGGCCATTGCTCGCATTTACGATGGTCGATCACCATTGAAAGCATGGAAAATCGTTGTAAAGTTTGTGTGAAGGTCCGGGGTGGTCACATACCATATTAATGCAATTTTTTTTGGTTTGTTTGCCTTTAAACATCATTTTGTTAATGACCCAAATGCGATGTCATCATATAACTTACGAAAAGTAAATATTTTTTTCATCTTTTTTCATAATTCTTGTTTTCTTTAATGCATAAACACATTTGCTACCTTCATGTACAATTTTGAGTTAATCAAAGCTTTACTTTTCCATTTTTGTTGATTTTACCGTCCGTGCTTAACTTTTGAAAGCCAGTGTATTAATTTTAAATTATAACAGTTTGCTCAAATAAATTTTCACTCAATATTTGTTATTCACTCAATATTTATTCACTCAATATCGGAAAGAAATCGACGGAAGTGTTTTACTTTAAGAATATAATTTATTTAATTTTGTTAATCTATAAACATTCGGAATCCAATAAGAAATTAAAATTGCAGAAAAAATTGAAAATAAAATATTAGTGTTAAATTTTAAGTAAATTGGATTTTCTATTTATTTTGACTCATCCCGAATTTAATAAAATGTGGTCTAAACCTGGCCCGTGGGCCGGGGCGGGCCAAGTCCACGGTACAGGTCCGATCTCGTGTAGACCTCTAACTTGGACCCCTTGATATTGATATTTAAAACTGACCCCCCCCTTCCCCAATTGAATTTCAAAATACGCCACTGTGTGCTCCAATTTTGAGAGTTTATGTGCTCAACTGGAAGTTTTATGTGCTCTAATAGTTTGTCACGGCTCTCTCTGGTATAAGAGAGACAGATGGAGGTACTTATTCGGGGAAGATGATAGGTAGATGTATCTGGCCATATTGTATGGCTTTCTTCTTATTTAATGTATCGCAACATTTTCAAAATAATTTTATAATGAACTTAAAATCCAAGTTAATGGTTAAATTTGTTCATTCAACCATAGTACATATAAAATAATTTGAATACCGAAGGATCCTTCCTTTATTGGCTAACATTTTGTTTTTATGTAACTTGGGAACATGAATGAGGGATGCCTACTTCTAATTCATTTCGTGCCAAATGGAGTATAACGTCAGTTCCACCTCCTGCGATTTAGTGCCGCAGTTCTTGTTTCAGTCCAGCTTGCTTATTCAGCCCGCCTTCTTCCTCTCCTCTTCCATTATCTTTCTCGATGTCATTTTCGGTTCATGTTATGTTGTGAACTGAATTAATAGGTATAAGTTATACATATAATAAATTTTAGCATATACAGAAGAGTCCCGATCAGTGTTTCTTTCAGGCATACATCCGGAGGAGGGGGGCAACCTCCCCCCCGAAACGATTATTTGCTCCCTCTGGAGGCATTTTATATTAACTTAGTTTCTATTTATGTGACAGCATTTAAATATATTTATATAAGGCAAATAGAAAGCTTGCCCCCCCCCCCCCCCCCCAGCCAGAAGGTCCTGAAAGACTGACCACATAATCTGAGTTAATGTGGACTGAGAATGGGTCGAATACTGCATTGTACAATTTAAAACTGACCTTGCAACAATGATCTCTCCTCTACGATCTCCTTCATTCTTACCATTAAGAAAATATGAGCTGTAAGAAAAAAAAACATGCGCAATAAATAAATATGTAATAATGTGTTTAAAACGTACTGTACATATTTAGTACAGCAAACTCTTCTCTTGCTATTCGAGGTATCGTAATCTCAATAGCATTTAGACCTTCCTTATGTAAAAATTTTCAGCCTTCTCCTGGATGCACATTATCTTTGTCTCGAATCTTTTATTTTTCTTCACTCGCTAAATTTATAATCCTGCCATCGGTCATCTCTCCTGTTGCTCGTCCTATTTATCCAATCTTGAATGTTTTTTGCATTTTGAAACTGGAAGATTATTTTATTAACTCTATGAGTGGAAGATTATTTTTATTATCATTTTCTTCTTCTATTTTTATTATCATTTTCTTATTCTATTTTTATTATCATTTTCTTATTCTATTTTTATTATCATTTTCTTATTCGATTTAACTGAAAGACATTTTCCCAGGACTTTACAAGTGTTGATGTTTTAACTTTATCAGAAAAAGTGCTGATTCAGTGAAAAAGAGCTAGCTGGGATGCGAACGGCCAGAGTGTATACCGATTCAGCAATTTCAGAAGTAATCTCTCATGCCACACGCCAAACGTCGCTTTATCGCCAGTTCTGGTTTATTTTCGCTACCCGTGCAATTGGAGGGGAAAGACGAATTGTTTAATAAAGAATATTGTTCATAATTTGATTGCATATCAGATTGCGTATGAGAATGTCGTTAGATACATTTGTATCAGATTACTTAGAAGATTATTATTTGTAACAGATTATCTAGAAGATTGTTTAGAAGATTATTTGTATCAGATTATTAGGGAAGATGTTAGGAAACTTATCAAAATATACAGTAGTATTTCAAAAACTGGTTTGATTATTTATAAATCAAATAACAATCCGATTAATGTGGTTTTCAAGTAATACTATTAAAATACATGTATTTAAAAACTTTGTGTACTGCATACGGATTGTTTGAAATTAGTTAAAGAAATGTTCGACACACATACATATAATTTATTATTTGAATAAAACGATTCTAATTTCGTAGAAAATATATGTGTAGAATCCGTATGATATTCAATTCTTATATAGTACAATAATCCGTAACGAAATTTGAAGATTATTTGAAAGGAGGAAATAATAAAATATTTGTCATTTTAAAATGCAAAATTTGTAACATTTTAAGGAAATTTGCTTGACATTTTTCAGTTTGTGGGAGCAATGTTGCTTTTTCGACACACGTAGGATAATGCAGCGTTTTTCAAGATGTGTTTGTTCTGCGGAACCCTTGGGGTTCTACGACGTGATAGTTTCAAGTAAATTTTCTTAAAAATTTAAAAACTGGTAAAGTTTTAATGCTTTTATACTTTTAAATTATTTTAATTTTAAATATGTTATTATTAAATTGAAGAATTTTAAATGTTATTGGAAAATAAATAAAAATATTTCCTAATTTAAATATGGTAAACAAATATCAAAATTAATTGCACTTTGCGTTTAAAAATTCCCTGGCCAATTACATTTCCAGCAACTTACGTACGTGTAATCGTTCATTCAAATTAGTAATATATTTTACAATTATTTTTACGTCTAAGTTTGGCAAAATTGAAATTTTTAATACAAAAAATTAAAAAAATATGAAAAAGCCTTTATGCAATGGAAAGTGATGTGTACACTTCAATTTCAAAATAACTGTTAAGTATTTCTATACTTTTTAGCACACTTATTTCATGCAGTCATATGAATTATTGGACAAACCAGAAGTTACATATTCAGACCAGAAAATCCTTAGTGAACCCTACCAATCCCTCCGGAATTCAATATTTAATCTATATCAGTCTTCATCTAAGCTGTACCTAAAGCAAAGTCTGAAAAACAGATGTTGAAATGAAAATATAAATTTTTGAATAGGAAGTGACATCTCTCTCCCGAACAAGAAGTGGTAATCCTTCATGAACCCTACCTCCTCCGTAATTTTATGCTGCATCCATATTAGCCACTATATCTTTTTAAACATCTAAATCCTACGAAATAGATGTTTAAAAAAAATTCGTTAAAAACAATGGCAAATTGTAAAATTTTCCCACCAAAATCTGCATTTCAAAATTATTTAGAGTAAAATTATATTATTATATTTTGTACACACATGAGATAAATTGTCTGTGACTTACAGTTTTAAGTGGGTTGCCAACAATATACATTTACACTCAGTTTTATCCGTCACAGAAATGGATCTAACATAACAATTATAGATCTGAAGGACTAAATAAACTTTAATTGTTGTATACCGATTTAAAGGTATATTTATGCCGTAGAAGGTAAAATCTCACTAATTTGATATTTATGGATTTTTTTTTTGTGAAATATATAAATATATATATATATATATAACATACATATATATAATATACATATATATATATAATACAAAATATATATATATTACATATATATATATATTATATATATATATATATTATATATATATATATATTATATATATATATATTATATATATATATATATATAGGATGACCAGAAAAAAGCGCCCCAAACGTAAAATGAAACGACAAAAAAACGGGCGAATAAATATGTTTTATTCCAATTACAGAAAAAATATATATATTCTAAATTTATGAAATCACAAGTTCGATATGTTTGCCATCACCTGCAATGGCATTTGGTTGTCAGTATTTCAGTATTATTTATTCCCAAAGTTTGAACGATTTATGTACAGTGGTTTTCGAGATATTATAGTTCTTTATTGGGGCGCTTATTTCTGGTCACCCTGTATATATAATATATATATATATATATTATATATTGACAAGTCAGGAAGTCTTCATAATTGCAAACTATAAATTGTTATTTTTCCCTTGAAGGAGATAGATGCAAGTTCCAAATAAAGGTTTAAGGTACTTGCGTATTATCGCAACCATGACAAAACGTAATTGATGTATCGTCCAATAAAGGTCCCGATCGATTCCAAGGACAACATGCAACAAAGTGATCTGTATGAGGACCCACGTTCGAGCGGGCTCGAACTGGTTGGGGGACGTACGCACCGCTGGGACTGTGTCGTCAGACAGGCCGGCTTCGCCGGACCAAGTCACAGAGCATACTAGACTCGCTTCTGGGACCGTCGCACGGCGCAAGGACCGTGACAACATGCAGCCAAGTGATCTGTATGAGGACCCACGTTCGAGCGGGCTCGAACTGGTTGAGAAAAACCCAGAAGCGAGTCTAGTATGCTCTGTGACTTGGTCCGGCGAAGCCGGCCTGTCTGACGACACAGTCCCAGCGGTGCGTACGTCCCCCAACCGCTCGAACGTGGGTCCTCATACAGATCACTTTGTTGCATGTTGTCCTTGGAATCGATCGGGACCTTTATTGGACGATACATCAATTATGTTTTGTCATGGTTGCGATAATACGTAAGTACCAGGTTTAAACTAAGTTAGTTTTATTTAGCATTTTGCTAAAAGAAATCTCATTTTGCTTATATATATATTCTAACATTAAGCAACAGGTTTCCGGTTTTCCCTAATTGTAATTTTGTACCAAATTTCGTTCGAATCGCTTCATTCGTTCGTGAGATATCATCTCCACAGATTTACTGACACACTCACGCCCTCACACATGCACACTCGGGGCGCGGTAGCCCATTGGTTAGCGCGCTGGAGTTGCACTCGGTAGGCCCGGATTCGATTCCAGCCACTGCCAAAACTGCCGCCGTGTTCATGCGGAGTACGATCACGTTAAACATGTGGGTCCGAAAGTCCTTCCCAGAGGTTGGTGGTAGGGGAAGGAGGGTACGGTCCCTGTGGATGCCTCCCCCACTGGGTTCCGGTCTAAATTGGGTGGCACTTCCCGACCGTCCAAACAGTTACCTTACACCTTTCTGGTAGGTCGGACGGTCTGGGTTTCAACAACAACACATGCACACTCACGCACTCGCACACACATCAAACACATACATTCATGACTTTAAAAACGTCTGATTCGTGGTCAAGGTTGCTTGAAACATGCTCTCCCGACAAAAACCGGAATTCAAATTTTCGCCTATATATATGAAAGTAGAAATCAATCCATTGCCTTAGAGCTATAACTTTAACAAATTATTGAGTTATGACTTGAACGTAAATGCGAGTAAATGCGACTGCACAGAAGAGCGAACGGCCAGAGTGTATCCCGATTCAGCATTTTCAGAAGTACTGCACAGAAGAGGAGAAATATCACGTGTCTCGCTCCGAAATAACCTTCAGAAGGAAAGTCTCTCCGCGGGTCACGTGATACATTTGGCGATCGCTTCGAAAGGCAGCCAATATCCGCGTGTAATGTGAGCGGAGGATGCTGGCTTCGTATACACTCTGGCCGATCGCAGCTGGCGAAACACGGAAGCTCAAATAATCGAGACTACTGCAGAGCTCGAAATAAGATTTTAAAACTGGCAACAAATACTACTGTGAGCTTTTTGTAAGCTAGCAGTAAAAATTATTTAACTCATAGCAATCATAACCACTGAATTTTTTTTTTTTTTAAATTTCAGTTGCAAATTTTTTGTTAGACAAAACTTTCTGTAGCTTTTATATGTCCCTTATTTTTGGAATGGTTTTTAGCATTGCATTTCTTAATTACTGCAATTTTTTTGATGTAAATATAGCTACTATTATCCCCAGGTTTGGCATATGCTTTTACCAATTCGAGACAACTATAGCAAAATTTGCATCTTAGCTTTCCTATAAAAACACACCGATGATAAATTTTCGCATTAAAGTCTGCAGTGAGAACTAGTCATTGTCGCTGCGATTTTAAGGCAGTAGTTCATGGCATTAGCCTTGGTTACATGACTAATTTTGAGCCCTTCTGTATTGATATTTTTAAAAATTACACTTTTGAAATTATATATTCCTGGAAAAACCTTGACTGATGCTACTTATTATCTGAAATAAATTTAAACAATTTAGATATAAATCATCAAACAAATACAAAGCACAATCTTCCTATAATAGAAATGTATTTATTTAATCACAAAGCATAAATTGATGATTTGATTTTTAAAAGTAAAGGCTTGATAGACGCTACAAAATATTTTATGAAACAGTTATTCACATCACTATTTGATGAGCAGTGCGCATATGCCTTGTTAGTTCAATCCGGCGTGGGTACTTACTAGGACATATGTTACAGCAGAACGGTTTCTCACCCGTATGACGTTGAAGATGAACAGTCAAGTCACTTTTCTGAACAAACCCTTTTGGACAGAGTGAACACCGAAAAGGCCGCTTTCCTGTATGAGTCAACATATGGCGTGCTAATTTGTGTTTGGAGTTTTGAGTGTATGGACACTTATCACACCTGAATTTGCGATCAGTGAATTTTATTGGATAAGTTCTTCGTATCACTGTAAAATAAAGGTCTTTAGAAAAATGGATGATAATATTAATTAATATAATCAGAACTTTTTAATACATTCATGGCCTTAAATATCAATCAAGAAATGAAATCTCATATTATATTAAAAAGTAAATATAAAAGGTTACTGGAAAACAAAACAAACTAGTGATTTGCAGTGCTGTTGTTATTGAGACCCTCTGACCTACCAGAAAGGTGTAAGGTAACTGTTTGGACAGCAGGGAAGAGTCACCAAATTTAGACCAGAATCCAGTGGGGGAGGCATCCACAGGGACCCTACCCTCCTCCCCCTACCACCAACCTCTCGGAAGGACTTATACACCCACATGTTTAATGTGATCAAACTCCGTGTGAACACAGCGGCAGTTTTGGCAGCAGAGGAAATTGAACCCGGGCCTACCGAGTGCAATTCCCACACACTAACCACTTGGCTACCGCACCCCAGTGATATGTAGTGTAGCAACTTTGACTATTAATTACAATATAGTTGTTCATATTGAATATTCAATACTTTCAATATGAACAAATTGTACAATTGCTTTAAATCAAACTATGGAAATTTTCCATAACTACTATTTCAATATGAAAAATCATTATCTAGTTTACATTATGAACAACTATAAAACAAATCAAACTTTAATTAGAAGGGGAGGAGGAAAGAAATTTCCTTCTCTTTCCCCAAGTTATTTTGATTTACTTGTCAATAAGATATTTTCAAAAGCAAATTAATATGTACATTGAACAAATTTTAAGCTCTTGATTATAAATTTGTGGGTACCTTTTTTTTTCTACCACATATAGCTTTTAAGACAAGACCCGATAGAGGAAGGATTCCATAAGATCATGTAAATTCATGTGTGGAGATTTGCAGAAAAAGTTGGGGGGGGGGGGGCAGTCAGTGGCATATTTAGTGGGGACTACCAGGCTTCAGCCCCTCTCCAGAATTTTTTTGCATTTCTTATGTAACATTTTGCTTTTTTAACACTTTACAACAAAGTTGAAAAGTGTTTATGACTTTGTTCATTCATTCTGTCTGTCTGTCTGTCCGTTAGCACGATAACTGCCGTAAAAATGACTTAATCAAAATGAAATTTTAGTATGTTGTTCAGACGGTCTGTAGGACCTATGGGAATATAAATGAATAATATCACCCAATTAGTTTTGGATTGAACCGGGTTGAAAAAATGAAATACATTGAGCCCTATGGGACCTAATTTTTCAAACATTTTTTAAGCGGATTTAAAATTCACAAATTGCTTCGAAAATTTTAGGTAATAGTCAAATTGTTCCATAAAATATATAAAAAAAAATTCAGCGAAATATATTCAGTAGTTTTTTAAATAAAAATTAAAATAATAATTACACCTCTTATATGAAGTGATCACGTGACCATGATACGAAAAGATCGCATGACCCACTTCAAAATGATATATGGCATCCATCTTGTCTCAAAATCGTGATTTTTTAAGCTCTTTTTAATTCATATTGAGTGTTGTATCCGTCCTTAAACCACTTTATTTTTGCTTAAATTCTGTGCATCTACATACTGAAACAATGCAAATACAATATATTTGAGTTTAAATTCTCATTCAAATTTGATTATTTCTACAACTAAGCCTATTTTTCACCTATGTAAAATGTAAACAGCAAAATATGTAGAATAAGTTGTATTAGAATTACTGTATTTCTTTAACACAAAATAATTCAGTCCATGGAGTCTGCATGGCTGATATGAATGAAATATTAATTGATTTTATAAACAGAAGGACGATTTTTTCCGATGAAGTTTTAAGCATAGAGTTTATGAATTGTAGCTCCATGGTCTTAATTTTTAAATAAAATAAATTATTATAGTATTGTGATGAATGAAATGAATGGGAGAAAGTTATGAATGAAATCCTGCTTTTACAGAGAGATCCAGGCGTGTTATTTTTTCTATGACGTCATTTGAATTTATTTCAGTTGTTTTCGATGAAGTTTTCAAATATAATAAATTATCGTAGTATTATGATAGTTTTAAAAACATTACCGTAGAATGTATTGCATTTTAGAGATATTTAAACCAGGCAATTTATATTTCAATGCCGTCATTTGAATGAAGTTCATTTTTTTCAATGAAGGTTTAAGTTTTCAAATATAATAAATCAATGTAGTATTGTGATAAGTTTTAAAATATTACCGAGGAATGTATTGCATTTTCCACTTTTTTAAATAAAATTGCATTGAAGTTGGAAAGTGTTTCATAATCAATGCTTTAAGCATGATTGATCTTTCTTGTTTATATATTAACTATGTGTGTCTAGTTTTATAAACTAGATAATAAATAATGAGTATTTTTTATATTTCTCAAGTTGCTATCCTGAGTTTTATTTCACATTAATAAATATAGCATTTCTTTCTAGTTTTGTAATTAAAAACATAAATTAAAAACTCTGAAAATTTGAAGGGGACTGTCCCCTCTGCCTAAAAAGTTTGGAAAAGTGTTCCTCCTTTCGACTTGAGATATAAGTAGATGGAGCATTGCTATTGAGAATAGCTTGGGGAACTGAATACTGCATATACCATGAGACTACTGGTCGAGTACTCCCAGACTTGGCTTCTTATTGCCGCACTTGGTGCTATAAAATATTTATTATTATGTACTGGCATAAAAATGAACAGCGGTAAATATTTCTTAGGTTTGGTGATATTAATTTGCATTTCAATACTTTTAAATTGCTTTTAATTTAATTAATTAAATCAGTAATATTGTTCATTTTAAAGATAGCATTATTTGTATTATTGAAGATAGATGTTTTATATTAATGCATCAAAATTTTAACAAATAACAAATTAGTATGAAATTTAAAAGTATACATTCAGGGTCAGAAGGTGGTGGTGGTGGTGGTGGTGGTGGTGTGTGTGGGGGTGGGGGTGGAGAAAGTTATATGTTTGCATTAGAGTCACCATACCATTTACTATTATAAAATTGCAACTAGAATATTTTTTCCTTGAATAAAAGTTCTAATAAAATAATTTTTTACTTTTTAAATAAAACAATATTTTTCTTACATGATCTCAAATGTAAAATTGTGTTAAAGAAGGAAATGCGAATTTTCTAATGTAGAAATATAACTAAACAAGATAAAATGCTTTATGACCATTCAAAATCTCAAATATTACCCTCAGATTATTTATTAATTTATTTAATAGTTACTACAAAAACTGGTATTTTAATTGTTGTACCATGGGAGGTGTAGAAGGATATACGCTATATTAAAACATTCCTTGTATTCAGTATCACTGCATGAACATAAGTTTTGTTAAAAAGTTTACATATTTAAAGCAATATTTAGCCTGCAAATCTTTCATGAACTTTAAGTGACATTTCACTTAAAAACGTCTTTTTGATTTTTGCCTTTTATATATTAGATTAAATGAAAGAAAAGTCTGCTTTAAACGTCATACACATACAATATATTTTGAAAATAATATAATTCTTTTGACTCCATGAATGGGAATATAAAGTTATTTGGTTAAATTCTTTCTTAATTAAAATAATGCACAACATTTTTGGTCTGAAAATTAAGTAAATACATTTGATACATGTGTATAGAATAAAAGTATAGAATAGAAATATCGGAAGGAAAATCAAATCAGTTATGAGTAAAGCTAATTTTAAAATTTCAATCCACACATTATGCCTAACACATTGCACTAACCTGCTACAGCATAATTGGGTGACATGGCCCTCAACTCCATTCTGAGTTACAAATGTTATTTTATACAATACCAAAATTATAACATTTAAGATTAAATCCACATTGCAGATTACAGCATCCATAGATTGATTTCACACATACTCGCAATAATTGCTGACATCTGCAAAGGCAACAAGGAAAATTTCTATTTGCTAAACTTTTGTAAACCTGTATCGGGACTAACAATATAGTTCTACCACATAATTGTTTCATGTTTCTTCAAAAAGATTGAGTGCAGGATACACAAGGCTGCAATGATCAAATTTATCCTGATTTTACATATTTCTATGAAGCTGATTGAAAAATGTTATATGTGGGAAAACACATTACACGGGAAACTGTATTGCAACATGTAAATACTATATAAAAATCAAGGAAAAGCAGTAAGAAAAAAATAGGCCACCAAGCTATACTTTTTGTAATTTATGATTCCCATAGAAAAATTTCAAATGTATTAAAATTGTCAAAACCCCTATAATTTAGCAATTCTCAAAAGCAAATTTGCTATTTCAATTTTTAAAATGACTCTTCGGAGTCCTTAGATAACAAACTATATTTGCATAAAAGAAAGAATTAAGAAAAATAGTGAAATCCAGCAGTTTAGACATGTCTACCCAATTTATGACAGTAAGTAGTTAACTGATAGAAGGTGTGTTGAAGACCCAGACCGACCGGCTCGTCAGCAAGGACATGAGCAACCGATTAGTCGGCCGGGAAAAGATAGAAGGTGTGTGTGCATCCTCTTTCAGTTCCATTTTCAATACAATGCAGTATCTTCTGACATGGTAGACATTTCAAGATATATTTCTCGCAAACTTGCACCATCCCTTGAGGATTAGGCACCAGTAAAAACAAAAATCTGTCTACATTTTTGTTCATTTATTTACACAGAAAATATTTTATACATTTATTTTGAATGACAAACAATTAAAAAAAAGTTGCTTGGTCATAAATTTATTTGGATAGGCACTATCTACCGTATTTCCTCTGATGCTTCGCCATTGCTTGCAATGACAAGAAAATTTGCTGTGCATCACAATTTTGAGAACCTCTACGAAGACTGACAAATTTAGTTGTATCACCCTGCCAGCTTAAAATTTCTTAAATATTGAGCGATCAAGTTCATACTCACAGAACCAGATTACTGGGGATGTTCCCAAAGTTAGAATCATATTCTCATTGTAGATAACAGGATCCATGGACTAGTTTCACACTTATCTACATTTCTCAGCATGGGATATCTGATATCTGCAATGGTGCAAGAAAAGAAATTTTTGCAAAGCTCTGTATTTATAACATTTATTTATCAACCATTTATGATCACTTCTGGTACTAATGGCAAGTTCACATTTATAAGATAACTCATAGGTGGCATCTGGAGTGAGATCGCCAACTATGGTCAAACTCACATTTCACAGTTAACATGTAAAATTTTGAATATTATTTTACTTTTAAAAATATGATTTTCTTATTTTGTTTGCAGTTATCCATTTGAACAGCTAGACAAAAATGATGGTTGAATTAACTAATATATTTAGAATTCTTGTAAAAATACATGATGCCAAAATTAGGAAATTCTTTGACAGATGTTTATTCAAAGAATTGGTCCAAAACAATCTCAGGATGACGTATTACCATATGCCTTCTGACTGAATGCTTCAAAGAAAATCTTTGACCACAGTAATCACACTGATACCGACGTTCTCCAGTATGTGTGATCTTATGTCTTTGAAAACTTTGTTTTCGAGGTGTTGTATATGAGCATTCAGCACAGGAATACACAAAACTTGGCTTAAGCACATGCTGATCCTCTAAATTGACAGCTGCATCATTCCATTCTTGACAAGTTTCAAAGTGGCTGTTGATACCTAACAAAATTTTCAGATTAATATACAAATTAATTAAAAATTAATATTTACAAAAAATTAATACAGCATATATAAATTTCAGATAACTTATCTTTTTCAGGTAATGTTGAGCAGAATTGAAATACAAAACTATACCATGAAAGTAATCTGGTTTATCTGTGTATTATTGGTAGAAAATTTTTAAAGAACTATAATTTATAAACGTGACTTCTTTATCTAGTTTTGTGACAAATTATCTATTTAGCATGCACAAGAGGCTCCTATTAACAGTCCTTAGAATTATTTACAGTTTAGCTTATACTTGGTTTCAATAAATTGACATGATTTAGCTTATTTATTCTTATAGTTTACATTATTTTACATACAAGAGTCAACGATATCTAGATGCCAATATGCCCATTTGGAGTTTTGCTCAGGACAGAACAAATCTGAAATTGAAATATTTTTATATTGGAACAAATGTTCAACCAACTGAACAATACAGAGACCCCTTCCCCATCTTTTTTAAATGAAGAATTTTATTTTATAACAATAATAAAAGCTGTTTTTTTAAGATCCCCCCTACTTGAAAAAACAACCAATATATATTTTATACACTTGTATATTTGTCATTAGAAAACAATTATTTCTTACAGCTGGATCTAATTTTCTGTGTAGCTAAGCTATGGTAATGAAAATTCATTCACTTTCTCAAATACCATAACTGATAGAGCATGTCTTTTGAAATCTCATCACAAATTTGAATTTTATTTTGGGTGAACTTTACATGACATGAGCTATATATTTCAAATTTATACAAATTACCAAGACAAGGTAAGGATTTATTTTAATAAGAGTCAGGTTTGATCATGAAGTCAGAAAAGGGGTCCTAATGAAGGGTTTTCAGTCTCATAGTCAGACTGAATTTTCTGAGGAAGAGGGTAACAAAATGTAGTGCTTTCCCCTCCCTTAAAAATAGCCTAAAAATATTGTCAGTTTTGTATGAAACAGCCTTTTAAAATATAATTTGCAGTTATTGAAACACTCATGGAAGGAAAAATAAATACATACATGAAAAGGAAAAATAATCATTTTAAAAATTTTGTCATTTTTTCCCATTGTACTGAGTTTTTACATAATACTCTGAAAAATCAGTTGTTTGAATCAAAAATAAGTAATCCAAAATAACATTTTCATTTTATAACAAAAGCTTTCTTATATATGATGCTGCAAAATATATCACAATTGCAGTTATTGGAACACCTACAGAAGGAAAAACAAATACATACATGCAAAGAAAAAATAATCATTTTAAAAATTTTGTCATTTTTCCCCATTGTACCGAGTTTTTACATATTACTCAGAAAAATCAGTCATTTGAATCAAAAATAAGTAACAAAAATAACATTTTCATTTTATAACAAAAGCTTTCTTATATATGATGCTGCAAAATATATCGTTTTTTAGTTCAATGCTGAAGTAATGATGCAAAATATATCAAAGTTTTAGTTCAATGCTGTAGTAATTTATACAAAAAGCTCAAACTGCTGGTCAAAGACAGAACCTTCATATAGAATGGCATAAAGCACAAAATATATAATTACAGTAGAACCTCTACTATCCGAATCAATTGGGACTGATCCTATTTCGGGAGATCAAAATTTTCGGATAATTGAAAATTATTAAATCTAGAGATGAGACCACAATGATAGTACTAATTAAAACTAAATATCTTTTCCAAGTAAGAGGTTTATGTTTGACAGGAAAGAATGATTTTATTTTAAAAAATAAATACAATCTTTTTTTTTATTTTGAAATTATATTTATTTAGAATACTCGGGAGCTCTGTCACCTGCTTGCTAACGCTCACCAAACCTTGTAAGTATTGATTCAAAGTTACTGGAAATAACTGAAACACCTATTGGTGCATTTTATAACTATAAGCCTAGTCATGCAGCTTGAGCTTGAGCAATGTTCACTGAATTGATGCTAGTTTTGCAGTAAAATTGACTTTTAGATATAAAATCAGAAATTCAAGTCTTTGTTAAGATTCATTATGAAAAAAATATGTATTAACACTCATTTACAAAAAGTTATTTGAAAATCAATACAATTTATTCTGAACAATAAACTATTGTTTATTTTGATATAGAGAAACATTTACATTTCTAGAAAAATTACATTTTCAAAAATGGTTTGCAAATGTGGAAACCATTGTAACAGAATAAATTAAACTTAAAAGAATATACTAAACTCAATGGTCAAGTTAATATGTTTAAAAAGTTGTTATAAGTTGGTAAAAATAAGTTGGCAATCAGGATTTTACGGCAGTTGTGTGGCGATTGTGTTGTGAAGAGGGAATGATGTTTTGATGTGATGTAAAATATTGAATAAAGTTTCTGTTTCGACATTCTATGTTATTATCGTGAGTAATTATTATTAGTTTTAAGTCAACAATATCAGTAGTGGGATAGTTAAATGATATTTGAGTGTATTTTGTATAAAACTGTAATTTTTTAAATATATCATTTTTATCCCGAGCCAGTAAAGAAGAGTTACACAGTATTGCTGAGGAACTTTGCGAATGTAAAACTGATGATTTAAAAATTCCTGCACTTAGGACATTGATATTAAATAAGGAAAATTATGAAGAAGATATGGTCCGAGGCATGTTTGAAAATTTAATTGATGATCCAGAACATGAAGCTAAAAACAATTGGTTGAGAAAAAATCACGAGCATGAATTAGAACTCAAGAAACTTGAATTGTCGGCAAATACTTCTAATTTTGAAACAGGAGTATTAAATGAAAACTTTCCCAAGCCGTTAATTGATTGGAAATCACAGATTCATAAGTTTGATCTGAGAAGTGAAGATATATATCAGTTTGTATTTAGTGCATTTTGAACGGGTAATGAAATGAGTGCAAATGCAGGATTCTTTATGGGCTACCTGTTTAGTTAGCTAGCTACCTGTTGAAAATGTAGAGATGATTATGAGGGAACCAGATGAAAAGGCAGAAGAATATGAGTATGTTAAAATATTATTTAAAAGGCATAGATTAAGTCCAGAGAAATTAAGACAACTGTTTTATTCTCATCTAATTATCGGATTGGATGAGAATATTTTATTTCATTTGAGAGGATAGATCAACAGAATTATATTTGTTTCTTTTAGCAGAAAATAAGCACTCCTACGTACATTTTGCATGATTTTCAATCATATTTGAAGGGACAGATTGATAGAATTCCATGATAATTAAAAAAATAAACAATTCGTATTTATCAATGTTCAAGACATGTAAATTTATAAAAATGCAACAGCTGGAATTTTCATATCATCACAATGTTTTCACTTTATATATAATAAGTATTGTAGGTAAAATAAAAATGCATAAAATGATTACAAATTAGACATTTTAAGTCAAATATTACGCCACAAGAATAATTCTTTAAACTATATCAACAAATTTTTTTAAAACTTTTATGGTATTGCTAAGAGTTAAAAATATCATGAGTTGAATTAAGGTAAAAAAAAAACAAACACATCAAACAAAAATAGCAATATGTAACAAATAACAAGGAAATAAAAAAACATTGATTAGATTGGCAAAAGGGAGATAATTGCACTAGATAAAATTGTGTAAATTGAAGTTCTATAAAGTATATATTTATTTTGATGTTTGAATTAAAAATATTGCCTCCAGGATAAGTTTTTGCCAATTGTAAAATACACTAATTCAATTTCATTTAATGTTGATAAGCCTTAATTCAATTTCATTTAATGTTGATAAGCCTAAAAGGAATTCTACTGCCATTTAAACTACAGTTTTGTAATTACAACTGAATTTAAGAATACATAATTCAACTATTTAGCTGTCTTACAGTGAAATGTGGCACACAAGTACATAAAGGTTGTAGATAGCTGATACAATTGATATCAATAACTAAAAGCACACATTTTAAAATTTCTACAATAATAAAAATTTTATAGCACTTATGAATTACATGGTATCAAATAAAGTGCATATAAAAGAAAATTTCCAAATTTCAATTAATAGAAAATAAACAAACAAACAAAAAATGTGTAAACTGATGAAATGCAGTTAAAATATACATAATATATTTGAATTAAGTTTTTTATCTGTCCTAATTTTATTGAGACTGGCATTTTTCATTTATAATTATTCAAAGACATGTAAGCTGACTACAGATAAGGTTGCTTTAAAAATCATTCCCTTTGTACTAGTCAGAAATAATTACGCAAAAAAAAAAAAACATTTTAAATTATTACAACTTTGGGGTCATGCAAAATATAATTTGAAAACTTTAACCAATAAGATTAAAAAAATATTGTATGTATATACTTTCAAATACAAAATACAGCTGATGTATAATACTAAATTTAGATCCCAATTTTCATATTTAAAAAAAAAAAATCTTTTGCTGATGAAATGCAGGCAAAAATATACATTAAATACTTGAATTAGGTTTAAAACATGATTTTGTTGCAGATGCCAGTTTTCAGCTAAAATTATTCAAAGAAATGTAAATGTAAAATTAAAAAATGGGTTGATATATCTAAGAAAGTAACATTTGATTCATAGAAAAACATTGGTTTTTGAATCAGCCAGAAATTCTTCTGTGAAAAAAGCATTTTAAATTACTAAAAATCTGGAGTTAGATGAATGTAAGAAATTACAATTAAATACAGTGGCAAGAAACTTTTATGCAAACAGGGCTATCACCAGGGCCAAACATAGAGATAACAGGTACCACAAAAGTCATGAGCTAAGCTGACATGGAAAAACTGTTGAGGAAATCCGATGACTGACAGCTGCACAAAACAAGGAAGAGATCTGATGACTGACAGCTGCACAAGACAAGGAAGGGATCTGATGATTGACAGCTGCACAATGAAGGGGTTTCAAGATGAAAATATCTCAGGAGTCCCATAATTTTTATGGTCCCATAATTTTTATGGCCCTGTTGCTATCCAAACTGCATAATATAATCTTGTACTTCAGCAGTTTCCTGAACACCATTGTTGCATTAAAAAGACTGTAACCATTTTGGTGGCTTTTTTTCCCCCAATTTGAAACTAAATGGTTACCAAAAAAATATTATAAAATACAATGTAAACAATAAAAAAACACAAAATGATGGAAATTTACAAAATAACCTATATCAAAAATTTAAAAAGTTTTTCTTTACTTTTCAAAAATCCAACATTTTAATTAAAATTTTTTTTCAATTTTTTGATAATTTACATTTTAAAATGTTTTTGTTTATTTTCAATTGTTTAAAATGTAAAAAGCTTGTTTACTACTTGATGATTTTAATGAAAAAGGTATAGAGTGCTAATATTTAAATAAAATTCTGTCTGGTTTACTCTTTGAAAATTTAATTTTAAAATCCCTCTTTCACTTTTCAATATATTTTAATTAAATTTTTTTTTATCTATTTTTTGATAATTTGCATTTTAAAATACTTTTGTTATTTTCAGTACTGTAAAATTCAAAAAGCTTTTGCTTACTACTTGATGATTTAAATGAAACAAAAGTATATAGTTTTATTAATTTAAATAAAATTTTGTCTTATTTACTCTTTGATAATATTTGAATTTTAAAATCTCTCTTTTATTTTTTAATATATTTAAATTAAAAGCAAAAAAATATTTACTTTTCAATAATTTAAAGCTGAACTTGTTTATATTTTGCTTTTAAATTATTCTAATTTTAAAAATTATTGTTTGAGTTTTAAATTTTGTTATTAAAAGAGATAGATAACTCAAAATTTCCAGAAATTTCAAACTGCATTGTTTTCTTGAATATAACCTTGAAATTACGAGTTTGGAAGCCAAATTTCAGTACACATAAAATTAATTCACTTGAAAATATTTTTATGTTTATTAGTTGGTGCCATATAAATTTATCTAGATAAGAATCTAAGTGATTTGATTAGGTATTTTTATTATATTAAAATTAAACATATGTAATCAAAAAATATAAAATCAGAATGTTTACTAATGAAAATTGCTTTGCATATGCAAATAACATCAAATGCAGAAATCGATTTTTTGAACTACACATAGAATCATCACTATTAAAATGTCTCTGTCTGTGCATAATATTTATATGTTATGCCCTGCAATGTAAGTAAATTCACAACACATAATATAACAAGTTTTTTAAATGGGAGGTTATAATCTGAACTTCTTTTAGAAAAACCTAACCAAAGCTCTTCGTCAGAAGTTCGACTTTTCAAAACCAAAATCACACCTTGTACAAATCAACTCCCATAGGTGTTCTAATTGCTTTCAATCTTGGCTCTGTAAGTGTCTCGAGTCTAAAGTTATGTTGACATCCAAATCTCAAGTTTTTGATCCTTCTTAAACTGAAGATTGAATAATTTAAAATTTTTCGACAAATTTCCTCCAAGCATTTCTTTGGCAAGGTGATATGGCAAGGGTGCATTATTACTATGGTAGTTTTTAGTTCATTTGATTAAAATAAGTGATAACTAAAAATGTGACCATGATAAAATAATGACTGCTAGTTGCAAGCAGTGTAGCCATACATCATAATTGGCTAGTAACATCATAATTGGCACATTCTTTTGGCTAAAAGTATTTGGAGGTTGGTAAACTGCACAAATATATAAAATTGTAAGATTTTTAAAAATGGGTTTCTGATATCTAGGTTGTTAACAATATAACAGATGCATAATGGAATCAGAGTTAATGTTATAGTGTGCTTGTCTAGAAACAAATAAAATACACAATATATCAGACAAAACAATATGTATATGGAAATTATGCCCATCCCATTTTTGAAATCTATATAAATAAAATTGAAAATCTGTCTGTATATGTGTGTTTGTCTCATCATCAGGAGAGAACAGCTGCACCGAATTTCATGAAAATTTGTGGGAAGTCATGAGAAAGGCCCATTTTAAATTTAGTTTAGGTTTTGAGTTTTTAGAACCAGAGGTTATCGAGATATTAATGAAAAATTAACCTTCCATATGAGTTCTCCTCTCTACCTCCATGGTTCATCCAAACAAAAAAGGTCGGAAATTGATAGGAAGATTCTTTCTTATATCATGTACCTCAGCAACACAATAAAATCTAATGTGTTTATATTGTAGACAATTTTTATTATTTTTTTAAAGATTTAAATAATAAATAAATGAATATAAGAATATATATTTTAAATGAATGGCATTGTATTTTTGACTGAATTATATTAATTATGGATTATGTGTTCAAAAATTAGAAGAATTGTTGATATTTTCAATTTCTTACATCATCTGTTTTATTTTGGTAGAGTTTTCAAACTCATATATTGGGTTTTGCCAATTAACTTAGATATTGCATTTAGCCAATAAACTCATATGTTATGCTTAGCCAATTAATGAAACAGAATAAGAGTAGTACAGGTATATCTTCTAATACCATTCTAGTGTTTTCATTTTGGCATACAGATATACAAACAGAATCCGGATATTTTATTCTTTAAATCTACAAATTTGGCGGAATATCACCAACTTTGTGACTTTTCTTAAATGTTGCCAAATCAATTAAAATGTCACTAAATTGATAAAAATGATGCTAAATCAATAAAATTTATTGTGTTTTGTTAAGAGAGAATATTGTAATTATGTTTCGGTAGCATTTGTCTGTCAGTCAAACTGTCCCATTTGGTGACTTTTTAAAATGCCGCCAAATTGATCACTTTTAAAATGCCGCTAAATTGATAAAAATGTCTTAAAATTGATAAAATTAAGCTAAATCGATGATATTAATTGTGTTTTGTTACAGGATAGTATTGTAATGATGTTTCGGTAAGGGTCTATCTATTAGTCCGACCTCCACACTTGGCGACAAATTTAGTGCCTTTTTAAAATGTCGCCAAATTGATCAAAATATTGCTAAATTTATAAAATGATACTAAATTAATGAAAATGATGCCTAATTGATAAAAATTCAATAATTTGCAAAATTAAGTACAATTTTCTTGATAATCTCTGTTTTGTGAGAGTTAAAGAATATGCTTTGTAAATTTGTTTATAAAATGAGACCCAGATGTTTTATTCTCCAGATCTGCCTGAGAAGATAATTTTGTATAGTGAGAACAGAGATTCTTATACTTCTATTTAAAAGAATTAAATTAAATATTTTAATAGAATGTTTTGAATAATAATGTCAATTAGAATATTATAGGAATTTTCACATAATTGTGAATTTTAAGTTTATTTAGATTATATATTCGGTATGAAGAATGAGTATACTGTTAGTCTTTATAAATAAAATTGAAAATTTTTATATGTGTGTGTGTGTTTGTCTCATCATCATGGGAGAACGGCTGCATCGAATTTCATGAAATTTTTTGGGTAGCCGTGAAATAAACCAACTTAAAAATTAGTCCATGTTTCGAGTTTCTGGGACAAGCATTATTGAGATATTAATAAAAAAGGCACTGCAAAATTGTTTAATAAAATTGATATCATGTTACTAAGCAATGGAATTAAATCCAATGAGTTTATATAGTAGATTCATTTGAAAAAAAAAATATCATGTTGCTAAGCAACAGAATTAAACTTAACGAGTTTATACAGCAGATTTATTTGAAAAGAAAATTATATGTTGCTAAGCAATGGAATTAAACTTAATGAGTTTATACAACAGACAGTTTTTATTAAATCTTTTTTGATTTAAATAAGAAAGAAATGTATATAAATAAATGTTATTCAAATTGTATTTTTGACTGGATTATATCTATTAAAACACTTGGGTTTAAAGATGGGGTTGATGTTTTCAAATTCTTACATCATCCGTTTGATTTTGGCAAATATTTTTTAAATCCATATATTGTAGTATGGGTGTATCTTCCAATATAAGGGTATAATCTAACGAAAATATAAGTAGTATTGGTATATCTTCTAATCCACGAGAATATAAGTAGTACGGGTATGTCTTCTAATGCAATTTGAGCATTTTCATTTTGGCATATTGATTCGATTTTACATTTTCTGTAAACTCGTTTACAAACAGGATCAGGATATTTTATTCTTCAGATTTACCTGTGAAGATAATTTGTATAGTGAGAACAGAGATTCTTAAAACTTTTTTGGGAGCATCAATTTAAATATTTTAACAGAATGTTGTGAATAACAATGTCATTTAAAATACTATTATAGAAATTTGCACATAATTGTTAATTTTAAGTTTCTTTATATTCCATATTCCATACAAAAAATGGGTATACTGCTAGTTCACTGATAATTTCTGGTTTTCCAGGTAAGATTACAACCCTATCATAATAAAACTTAGAATAATATTAGTCACACTTCTTTTTTAATGGTATACTAATTAGATTTTTTCTAAATGTAATGCTTCACAGATTGTTGGTATATTGGAAGTAATTTCAGGATGTCTGTACATTTCACTTAAAAGTAACAATTCTAATATAAATATATACATAATATCAAACAAATTTTAGAACTAAAATTATTTTAAACAGACACTAGATGGAAACTTTACATTAAAATACATCAGGATGAGCAATGCGCATATGCCTCTTCACCGATTGCTTCATAGAAAATTTATGTTTACAAACACTACACTGAAATGGACGTTGTCCAGTATGAGTCAATTTATGTCTTTTTATATTTTGTTTTACTGTAGTATTGTATGAACAACAAGGACATTGGTACACAGCTTTCTCAGATGGTCTTGAATGGGATCTTTGAGTGAAAGAAAATACTTGGAAATTGCCTCCTTGAATTCCTGCCAATTCTGTATTATCCCATCTTTCAGTGACACTTTCATAATCTAATAAATGTTTAACATCATTAACTAAAATATTATAACAAGACAACACTTTTAATGTTTATTAATTGTAAGAATTTTCACATATACATATATTAAATCATAATGAAAAGAACAATATAAATAATCACAGCAAAATATAAGCATATATAGACACCAAAACAACAATCTATTAGTATGTAGAAAAAAATTTACATAAAAAAGTAGGAATAAGCATATGAATATTTTAGTAAATAGTGTATTTAAAATGGTATTAAATCTTTGAAATAATGAAAATATATGAAGGAATATAATCTGCATTATATTATAATTAAATATAAAACTGATTCAAATATTATTCTATTTAAAAAAGCGCTAAAAACATATATTTCAGGTCATCAGAGATGAGAATCAACAAGTTTAAAAGTTGTTCATCTGAAATGTACTCCTTTATGTCCTAAATTATGAAATATTTTCAAGCATCTCTTTATTTAGGGTTTTAATTATTTACTAAAAATTAAATGCGATAAAAAATGGTACTTTCTGCAATAGGGTAATAGAATACAATAGCATTAAAATACCATTAAAGCACAAATATGTACATATATGTAGAGAATCATGTTTTTTTTAATAAGTAATATCAATAATTTAAAAACATAGCAATTAAATTAAATCGTACAAGTCAAATTTTTTTACAAATTATGAATTCCAACAAGAATTTAATTATAGCTGCAAACAGTCCAAACCCTTCAATTTACAGAATCAAAACTATAAAAAGAAACATAATTAATGACAAAGTTTCTTTATAAGCTATGGTAGTTTAGTTACACCTTGTTTTCACCAAAGGCAATGAGAGCAAGATCTAACAGCCAATAGGGAGATAGAGCACATGAGAAAAAAAATGGATCATTTCAACCCTAAGGGAACTCGCCCACATATATTGTTTTCCTATTGGCTAGACGATTTTGTCTCAGAGCTCATCACCACTGACAAAAACCCAGCGTTAGCAGTAACAGCGTTTAATTCATGATAAAGAGATAATTGGTTTGAATTCTGCTCTGAGCAAAACTTCCTACTGGCACCTGAGTAATATTGGTGAATCACAATAAATAAAACTGCTGCTTTCATTCATTTATTCATTCATTCACCATCATCCAGGGGTCGACACAAGTGATTTTCAAGATGGCAACGTCTCACTACAGAAATTAATATCTATGAATGGGGGTTGTTTTTCTAAGATGATACTGTAAGACAAATGTATAATATTAACATTCAAAATATGCTATCCATGAAATAAAAAGGGTAAAAATAAATCCAAAAGCACTTTAAAAACATAGTAATATGAATGCTAAAATAAGTATGTATATGCTCCTTAGGATATAAAACTGCTATGGAATCATAGTAAATTGAAAAATAACTTGTTATATACTAAAACCCTGTACTTAGAAAAAAAAAAAATTATAACTAAAATTGAAGCATAACACTTGATATATCAAAAATCCCTTTTTAGTCAGTGGTATATTGAGGGGGAAAAAAAGCAACTTGAAGTGATATACAACAGCACACACTCACACTATAATATATTTACATATATACATACATTGATATTGATTACATTTTAATCGAATAATGATGATTTGCTTAAAAACATCTGGGTCATTTTAAAGCATGCTGATCTACTGATACGCATAATTCTGATATACATGACTAGTGATATACAGCAGCATACACTTACACTATATATTTACATATATAGATACACTGATATTGATTACATTTAAAGTGAAGCACGCTGATTTGTTAAAAAAACTCTGATTCGCTTTAAAGCATGCTGATCTACTGATACGCATAATTCTGAAATACATAACTAATATTGCATATAAAAACAAAAAGCAAAAAATAGAAGAAATAAAAATTATGAAACATTAAATTAAATATAAAGTAATACTAAATATATTTAAGGCAAAAAAAAAAAAAAAAGAAAAAAAATCTAAGTATCCCAGTTAAATAAACAGATGGTTATTTTTGTCTAAATGTACAATGTTCTTCATTGTGAGAATATAACTTTTAATACTTCCTTGATCTTAGCAGTTGTTATAAGCGAATGCTGTTATTTTGACCTGAGGAAGAACTTAAACACTTTCGAAACAATTGTAGTCTCCTAAATGATCTATGCCGGTTTTTTTTGTTGCTAATTCTGTCAAGATTAATGAATGGCAAAATCAGTTCTAGAAGACCATATTTGAGTTCATAAGCTATAATCTATGGATTGTTGAACGAGAAAGACATGTCCAACTGAACCCAATCCAAGCAAATATGTGAAGTGGTAGCCTAACAAAATCTTTCCTGCTTGCACGAAATGTCACAACATTTCGTGCAAGCCGGAAAGATTTTGTTTCTACTTGCAAACCTTAAAGGCCTCAGTTGGCCATTTCTTAATCTGTAACAAGCTATCTGATACCTTTTGTCACTACAAAAGTCAATAGCTGCACTGCACTGGTTGGCAACCCATATATCAATCACCAGAAGGAGGCATTCTCCATAGTCTGTTTTCCTGCACTTTGTGATAACAGAAAAACTCAAGGAAAGTCGATCTAGCAGGAGAAGTTGGATGGCCTGCTTTCTTAAAGGAAGTATTAAAAGTTATATTATTGATGAAGGAATATATGAAGGATATAATTATATAAATTGTAAAATGGAAGAAAATGAGCATATGAAGTAAAAAAAGAAGTCAATATGATTGAGTCTTGGGATCACCTTTAGAATTAGGAGAATGTTATAAACCTTTAGTTAAGAAGACTTGTATTCGTATCAAGAAATTATAACTTTTAGTTTCACTCTATGAGAAAAGTTTATAGTTCTATTTATAAAAATAGGATGGGAAATTTTAATACGTAAGGGCAAGCAGTGGTATAATGAATTAAGCTTGGACACTTCCAAAAGATTTAATTCTGGGTCCTTCTATAATTTCATTGATCACTTTATATATTTCAGTTCCTTTTTACAGCTCCAGGTGCTATGGCACTAAGGACCAGGTAATGCCAAACACTGTGGAAGAGATATCTATTATGATATTATGAGCAACTTTTTAAGAAAAATGCACCGTATTTCCACTGCATGCTAGGGAAACTATTAAAACATAGTATGCTGGTCAATACATTTTCAGCTGAAAATCCAACTCCTATTTCATGATATGAGTCCTCAAGTTTTACTTTCCATCATAGTAGTCACTATGCTATGGGTTATCCACAATAAATAGTCATTTGAAAATTACATATAAATAATTTTGCATTAAAATATAAGATTCATATGTAATTTCAGCACAAAATAAGAAATAAATTTCACTTGATTATCTTCAATGAGTTTTACATACACTCAAATTCCATTTATATAAACTTTAGAGAGTGACTAAAATATTTTTCTGTAACAAAAGTAATTTACTTTTTAACTAATTAATTATCAATTCCTTTGCTAGCGGTTGGTTTTAATTTCATAATTGAAATGTTCATTATAACAGGATTCAACTAATAATGCAAGAACATTTCATGATTGGAAAAACAATAATCTTTGTAGTCTCTAGATGAGTTGTTTAAATTCAAACTAGCAGTTCGTGAACACCCTGAGAGTTTGCAAAGCCACTTTATGTAGTTTGCACAAAAACTTTTGCAATGGTGAACATTTAATTTAATTGCAGCTGAGTTCCCATGGAGTGACTCAAATTACAAAATGTCTGAACATGCATTGCTCCAAAATGTTTTGACCCATTTCAATAATTTTTGCATATAATTGTATCTCATTGATATTAAGTTCATAACAAACCCCAAATTTTGAATCTATAAAATGTTGCAATTAATTAAAAGTGATGCAATGTTTTAACTATATGGACAATTTTTCTTTGCATAGAAATGTACATGTAACCATTAGAAAGCAACATGTTTGTTCACATTCACACCATACTTTAACATTACTAATTTCAAGTCCATTTTTTGACATTGATTGTAAGTTGTTCTCTCTCTCCCCCCCCCCCCCCCCCCACACACACACTAGTGCATTCAAGCATATAACAGGCTATTTGTGGCATAAATGAAAGTCACAGATTGTCAACCTAATATATATAATAATAAAAATTCATATAAAATAGAAATTCTTTGACAGATTGCTTAAAAACTATATTATGTATAGGCAATTTAGAATCAGAAAATGTGGGGACTGAAGTCCAAAGACCAAATATTAAAACTGTTACTTGCAGAAATGTCAACCTTGAGAGCTAGCTCACACTTCTATAAAAAGTGAGCATTCATAATGTTCAAAAGATAAGGAACCGCTGCTGAAGATGAAAATTACGTCAAATTACACCCATTTCTCATGTAATAGTTTGAAATTAGAATAAAAGAAACCATTCAGCAATGATTGAAGGAAGTGCATAGGTTTAATTCTAGAATGCAACTCTGAGAACATACGTAAAATGAGTATATGAATTCTAAGAGAAGGTCGTTAAGATAAACAAAGAATAACAGCAAATATAAAATCCTTAACTAACTTTTAATTATAAACTAAAACTGAATATAGAATAAAAATCTTACATAGAGCAATGGATATATTCAAGTATAAACAATATATGAAAATTAGAAATAATTTTACAAACCAGCAAAACTATTACATTTATAAATTTAAGTTTACACTTTGTTCTAACAAAAACAAATTAAAATATTAACAAAGCAAATTGTGCATACAAATATATTCAACATAAACATACAACATATCCCACATAAGCATACCACATACATACATACATAATATATAAGCATACAACGTCTTGCTCAAAAATACAACCAAATTTAGAACAGTTGCGTTACAATCAGTGGTGAAAGAGACTAAGCGTTCTCACAAGATTTTGGAACCCTAAATCTTTTTCTATGATAATTTTAGTCACAGATCAAAATTTTGTTAAGTTAACGACGCATTAGCCAAAAATTACTAATTATAAAACTCTGTACACCCCCACAGGTTGTCACTATCTAGTAGAAAAAGTAACTTACTAATAGTGAGTGGGCAATTGCAATTTTCTGGTTATAGTTCCATTTCATGGGCCCATTGCATTTTGCAGGCCCTATGTATCCCGGAGTTACACTATCAGTCAAAATACATACTGATACAAACAAAAGAGAAAGAAATTTAATCTCAGCAGTTATATCTTAATATATTATTTATGATCATAAAACCTGTATATTAAGTTCATTTAGAAAATATATTATAAAAGCTTAGATGGCTCCATGCTTACTGCTTTTTAAGCACATTAGGACAAGAATTGGTACAAACATTAAGTTAAAAAAGATATTCTTGTAACTAGTCCAGGGGTTGCTAAACATACCACTATGGAGCACAAGCATTTAATGAGTTCTTTCAGGAATTACACGATATATGAGTTAACATAGTACATGATGTGATAGCTTACACTTTGAAGAGCACCAAATTAGGGGACATCCGATCTAACCCCATGAAACTGAAAAACTTATTATTGATAAGCAGGTGACTGCAAATTTGAGTTGTGGCTGTATAACCTTAAAATCACTATGAAAATGATGAAAGCTTAACAGACAATCTTGAACATTAAATGTTAAATCTGTCAGAGTCAAATTCCAGCATTGCAGATTACCCCCATGATTCAGTGATTAACAGCCACACTAATTGGTTATAGATTAAGAAAATTCTGCTCAGGTGCAAATATTTCTGATAGGAATGAGCAACATGGTAACAGAACTGAGAGCTTTATTATAAGCAGTACTTTAATGTAAGTTTATGAGACATGCTGAAAGTTCTCAAGTTAGTGTCTCTTAAACAATTTTACAGTATCATAGGGTTCTTATAAAAATCTGCACAGTTCTACAAAAATTGCAATTCAGAACTTGTTAGTTTTTTTAGTCCACATTGACATACACAAGAAAGTACTTCATATTCAGTTATGTTTTTTAAATATTCATAATATTACTCATACAAAATTTTCAGATATCATATGGTATACAGTACACAAGCATCTCTGATTCTGTTAACAGGAAATAAATTCATTGAAAAATGTATTGTAGGGAATCATAACAGTATTTGAGATAAAAAACAAACAAGCACTGTACATATATACTCTTTGCATAAAAATTTCAGAAGCACTACAAGAAGTATACAAACTTTATAAAATAACAATATACTCGTATAACTTATCTGATGAGTAGTAAAGCATTGTTCTGTTTTGAAATATACAAACAAGGTTATTAATTTTTATAAAAAAAAATACCACTAATACATATCAATCAACAAAAATTAGCATAATTTTGAATTGGTTGTTGGATCAAATCAAAGCACAAGGTAACCGACTAAAATTTTATATATTATGTACAATGTATGTACACCTAAGTTACACAAAAATTTAGATAATGATTTATGTGGATGTATATAATTAACTGAAGTCCAACATTTCTATTAAGTTTATTTTTTTATTGAAAGTGGGCAATTAACCAGATATGCTGAAGTCCAACATTTCTATAAAGTTTATTTTTTATTGAAAGTAGGCAGTTAAACAGATATATGAAAGCACTAACTGCTGAAATCCAACATTTCTATTAAGATGGTTTTCATTGAAAGTATGTAGTTTTGCATATAAATGAAAGCACTAATGTGAAAGCACTATTGTGTTAATTGGCCATTTCAAAACACTTCTTATTAATAGATAAAGGTATATAAAGTTAATCAGCCTATTTAATATCCCCAAAACTTTAATTGGTTAGTTAGGTTATTTAGTTATAGGAATTATCTTAGTTCTTTCTGTAAGTAACAGCAGTTAATTCTGCTATTAGTTAGGTTAGTGTTGCTACTAATTCCATTTGCCAGATAACATTAGAACAAGTTTTAAAAAAAGAACTAAGAGGATATTATTCTTCCAACCATTTATTTCATTTTCCCCATGTTAACCTATGGAAAATAGTCCTTAACCTCTAGATCATATATTTTTTAGGATTTTTTCCAGCTGCGTTTTGCCAAGCACAAATACTAAAAAAAGAAATACTTATGAAAATAATTAGAAATCTTTTTAATATGTATCGAAAAGTAAAGTATTCATTTTACAAAAATATTAAAAATACAGTACCATATCTTTTATTCGGAATCCTGAAAACCGGAAAGACCCAAAATCTGGAACAAAGTTTTGGGGGAAATGTTTATTGTATATAATGTGACATTCTATTTGAACTTTTCAGAAAAAAATTAGCTTTCTTTTAGGAAGGAATGATGGGTTTCTTCTTTACTCTCCCATTCTAACTGTTATTTCCATTTTGACTAAGAACTCCTAAGAGGGAGAGGAGTGAGTAATTTTTGATACTTCAGACTTCAAAAACAGGGGTGGATGGAATATATGGGGCTGAAACTTTAAGTAGCCAGGACAGGAAATTCTAGCCACCGATGTAGACATTGGGGACACTGGAGGTTTATAATGTTACCAATTAAAATAAACACCTCAACTCTCAAATAATTATTTAGAGAGCTGCTATGCTCCCTGCTGAAAATTAAAATTTTAGTATCTTGAGAATGGCTCATATTAACTACTGAACAATGGTGTTCATTTATTTTTATATAAAATAATTTACAAAGTGCTCATTCATTGGATAATAGTTAAAATATTAGGTTCCTTCTCCTTTAGATAAAAACATACAATATTTCGAGAAAGGCATATGTTGTTCTGTAAATTATGTCATTTTCCTTCACTGTAAATCATATTTGAACTTTGCACTGGGACTCAATCTTGTTGAGTCCCAGTGCAAAGTATCTTAAATTTGTTGGGACATTACTGCTGTGCTTTGGAGCATATTAATTTGTGTCAATTCTATGTTTTGGATGGGCTGGGCTGTTCTTCATTCAGTTTTCTGAATGGCTCTTTCAAGTAGACTCTGAATTCTCGCATGGTTTGCTATTTTCTAATTAGTGGGGCTCTGAATCCACTAGTTTGAGTACATATACTCCTTTGTTCCTTCCATTTGTTTCTATTTCAACTTTATGACTGGGTTTGCTGGTCTGTTTAACATTCACTACAAGGATCCAACATATCCTTAACACCAATGTATGCTGCTTTGTATAATAACTTGTGCACAATTATGTTACTTAATTTTCCCCTATTCTTTATATAAAGCATTTTTTACTTATTAATACAATTTTCCCATTTTGCTTGGTGATATATATTTATATAAGTTTATAAAAACATTTGAATAAACCAACAAAAATAAGACCCCTGCACGCAACACAAGAATTTGATTCAAGAAACTGACCATTCAAGTTTACCCATTCAACTTTTTATGTGCACAAGGTGATTTATTGAACAAACTGTTTTCTTCACTCATGTAAATTTAATTTGGTCTATTCACATGGTTTAACTTATTGAATATGCAATTTTTCTATTATCTATCCACAGTTGGCATGCACTCAGATGGCCTTGTTGTTGCTTACAATACTTTGATTACTTTATTATATATAAATAGGTTTTTTCTTTTGTAAATATGTTGCTTCTTTTTTTCTTAAGGGGAAGTCTCACTCATTGACTCCCTATACCATCAATGCAATTTTATAAAAATGAGCAGTAATAAAAAAATACTGAATATGAAAGTCTGAAATTTACTTTGCTTGTAAAATACGCTTTTCTGAATCTTCTAATACAATTAGAACACTCTTTATAGTTAGTAAATATATTAAATTAATTTTCAAAAAAGGCATCTTTCCTAATTTTGGCTTATTGGATGGTGGTGCCATCTAGAAATAAAATCAGGAACTATGTTTTAAAAATCGCCAATTGTTTAACTAAGGTATAGCAACCCACTAGACCGCCAAAGCAGTAATACACCGGCGAGTTCATTCCATCCCAAGGTAATGGGTATGGTAGGAAGCACAGAGGTGGAAGTTTGTCCTAGGAAGAGTCGATTTGTTCGCTTTGTCCCATTCCTCCCGCAAAACGGAGTTCTTCAGCTTCAGAGAACTTGTGTTTCTGCTTTCTGCTGTACCTGGAGGGGGCGGGGAAGGGCTATATTCTTGCGCTAGCCTACGGTACTGGGAATTGGATCAACATATTCCTTTGGTATATTTTTAACGATAATAACATAATAGATTTCTTCCCATAGCAAACTTTCTATACATAAAAGAACATATTTTTACCGATTAAAAAAATGTTTCTGTAGTCTGAAATTAAAATTAATTCGTTAGTTACACCATAAATAGTTGATTAAATATATTCTATATATTCTTACGCTAGCCTACGTTACTGGGAATTGGATCAATATATTCCTTTGGTATATTTTTAACGATAATAGAATAATAGATTTCTTTCCATAACAAACTTTCTATACATAAAAGAACATATCTTTACCGATTAAAAAAAATTTTCTGTAGCCTGAAATTAAAATTAATTCGTTAGTTACAGCATAAATAGTTGATTAAATATATCAATCGTTTCAGAAGCAAAAAATATCCCTCTTCTTCAGGCAAGACGTTCTTTGCTGGTGTGGTTGCTCAGAAACTGATTAATATATTCAATCAAATGCTTATGCTATAACTAATAACGAAATATTTTTAATTTCAGATTATTTAAGACAGCAGGTTTACTGAATATACTTTATGTTGCTATACAGTGCTATTTCATCACTGTTAGCAGTCAATCTCTAAATTTCAACAGTATCAAATAAAATAATATTCAGCATTAAATTCCTTTTGATCATGTAATAAGTCAAACTAAACAGTTAGTAAGTGAAATATTAAATAAAATTATAAAATATATTACTTTCCTTATATGCATAGTATAATGTATACTAAAAGTATTGTGACGGGGTCGAAAATTCGACTTCGAGTTTTCGATGGGAGAACGTTTCACGCATCCTTGAACACGAATCAAACATTTTTGAGGTGATGTCTCTGTGTGTGTGTCAATGAGTCTGTGGAGACGATATCTGACGAACGAATGGAGCGACTCGAATGAAATTTAGTACAAAAATTTCAATCCGTGAATACTGGAAGCCTATTGTTTTTAAACACAGTCTAGTGTTCAGAACTCCCCTAAATTTTCGAGCGAAATTTTGAAAAAATCAAGACCTTTAATAAAGTGTTATGCAAATAGTTATTTCTTGTGTAGTTTTTATTAGAAAACAATTAACACAAGCTTTAGAACGCTTATTTTTCAAATAAATTTATCAAAAAATTATTAAATATTGTGAAATATGTTCACTTTTCATATATAATATCATGTGATAAATTGGGTGACATCATTTCTGTGGATCTAGCTCGTTCCATTCATGAGAAAAGATACTTTGGGTAATACTTTTTTATTTGAAAACCAATAGTCATTTATTTGCTATAAGAATAACTTATTTTTCATCCGTAATGCTTAGCGAGATTTTAGCAACGAAGTTAGCGGAATATTGCTAACTTGACGACTTTTCTATATATTAACAAGTTAACGAAAATGTTGCCAAATTGATTAAAATGGCACTTAATCAATGAAAATGACAACTTATTGACTAAAATTCAATATCTTGAAAAGAATATAAGAATCTACTATAAGAAAAACTTAATTTTCCGTCCGTAGCATTTGGCAAAATTTTGGTGAAGTATTTGTCGAATATCTCCAACTTGCTGACTTTTTAAATGTTGCCAAATTGACGAAAATATCGTCAAAATTACAAAAATGACGCTAAATTAAGGAAAATGACTTCTAATTGATGCATTAATTAATAAAATATTTTAATATATGGGCTCGATCGCTTATGGAGGATGCTATCAATATTGATAATTGTTTATATAGGGTTGCGTGAAATATAAGTTTATTGGGTACTTTGAAATAGTCTTGCATGTTGTCCTTTCGTAAAATCGCCAAATGTACAATTCAAAGTTAAAAACACAGTACCGTGGAACTTATTGTTTTTTTACTGTCAAAAGAGTATTCATTGCATTGTGTAAGGAAAGTCATATATGTACTGCTTACATCAGATTTTTTTTACTTTAATTTTGCACGAAGATATCTGATTTGAATTAAAACTAATTTTAATTGTATACTATATGATATCGGCAATTTTTTCAAAAATTATCTACTACTTTTTTGGTGGATTTATTACATTGATGACATCGCTCACTACAACGCTTTTGATATAATTTCAGAACTAAGAAAAAATCATTTCATAAATTATACTCTAGATTGTGGGATAAACATTCCTAGCTGACAACATATAAATAGAATCATTCTATTTTGAATAACATATTATATACAAATAGATGTTCCTTTCATATATTTTCCATGCAACACATGATATATGTAAAGGGAATAATAAAAAAAATAAGACTATTCAATATTGATGGATCTGTGCGTTTTGTGCATCCAGAAATCATACACTTTTTCAATGATGTCCGTGTATATTGTCTGTACGTCCATCTGTAGACACGATATCTCTCGAACAAATTGAAAGAAACTTGATACGGTTATTTCCACTGAAAGTCATCAGAGGCTTTTTTATTTTCAGATTGATCAAGTCATCAATTTGACGTCATTACTATATCACCTAAACGTTTTACTCAGTGGTAAATTTACTGTGGAAGTATCAAGATTAAGTTTCTGACCCCGGTTAAATAGATCCCCTCTCCTTCACCCCTAATAGTTCGTTTTCAAATTTTTATGCAAATTACTTTTATATAAAATTTTAAGAAGTTAAAAAAGACGTTTGAAAAAATGTAATACATAAGATTTGGCAAACGCCTACCCCCCCCCCCCCCCCCCCCCCGCCCCCAATTTTTTTCCTGTCTACACTACTGAACAATTGCTACACTCAACATGTTCAATAGTTTTTGTGCTATGCTACACATCGTGTACACAGCTTTTTGTACTCTGTTACTTATCCGTCAATCAAAATTTGGGTATAAGGTATGGTTTTTCATAGAAATTTTGTATTCGAAATTTTGATAATAAAACACGTTATAGCAACTCTTGAACATACAACACAGATAGGCTGGCTCTAAATGTCTTCAAAATGTGCTCAGGAGTTATAGAAATATACGTATCAGCCTGTCAGGATCTATGATATAGTTTCGAAATATTTCGTATTTGAGATGTTATTAAAAAAAACACGTTATACGAACTCCTGAACACATTTCAGCTGCAGTCCTATGAAAAGTGATTGCGGGCCCTAAAGCTATGGCTCCTCTCCCTAATCAGACCGGACTTCAGCCTCTTCTCATCTGTCCTGTTTGTCTGACCTCGTAAGACACCATTGTTTGTAGATAAATAGACATCTGTTTTAAAGTGTGCCTTCGTCATGCGTATGTCTGATTAGTGAAAATTAAAAAAAAAAAATCTAACTGGCAAGGATTGAAAAGTTATGTTTTTGTGGCCCTCCATCCGAAAGATTAGTTAGAGAAAAAATAGTTCAGTCATATTTGAGGTTGCTGATCAGCGGAATTTGTCGATAGATTTTATTTTCAGCTATGCAAAAATATTTCGTCAAGACAGCCATACAATTCGAATTAAAACCGATAAAATAGCCAGTTTCTGACAATGGCGATAGTATTTACCTATGGACACCATTGGAACTGGCTAGTGGAAGGACAAATAATAAAAACAAAGTGAATTATATATATGGCCCAGAATGTAGCTATATCATGCGTCACAATTTAGTGAATAGTAAACTAGCTACAGCTAAAATGTTCAATTTTGCTGGGCTTTATTCTAAAAGGTTAGAGGAGGGAGGGTACGGTCTTTAGAAGCCATCCCCATTTGATTTCGGTCTAAACTGCGTGACACTGTTCTGGTTGCCCAAACAATTTTACCTTATACTTTCTGGTAGATCGGATGGTTTGGGTATGAATAAAAGAAGTTTGTGTAGCATTAGAAATTGGACAGAAAACGTACTTATTCGTCAAAGCCTTTATAAAGGTATAAAGTATTTATCCAATAATTTTTGTATTCAAAAAATTAATGTAAAGAAACGTTATAAGGACATCTGACCACTATAGAAGAACATTCTTACATTAGATTCAATATTTCAATATTCGATTTAAAGGGAGGGGGGGGGGGGGGGCACATTAATAAATTTATTTTTTCCGAGGATGGATTATTTTAATTTTTTTCGATGTTTGGGGGAGGAGGCTGTTTTACATAATTTTTCAGAATTTCTAAGAGGGAGAGGGTAGAGGCGGAATAACATTCGATTTAAAGAAGGGGGGGGGGGGGGTCACATTTATGCAGATATATGGCCCAAAGTGTATCTGCGGTATGTGAATAAAAACTTCAGAAGCATCAAGCTGGTTATGGCTGAAATGTTCAATTTTCCTGGCCCTCAATCCAAGAGGTTAGGGGAGGGATGGTACGGTCTCATTAGCTGCCACCCCTATCTGATTACTCTGGTTGCCCAAACAAATGCAAGAAGTTCGTACCATACAAATGGGTTCAGGAGTTCAAAAATCGTGCTTCATCCTCAATCAAGACCGTTGATTTTCAACGGGTATTCTGCTAGTATAGCACTAAATGCAGAAAAAAAGTCCGATATCTCTAGGACGGCTTTTGATAATTTCTAAATAATTGTGTCCATTCATTTGCGGTTAAAAGCATGTATATGTATTACAAGTATGTAAAAGTATGGTATAGACCCTGTGGTTTTCCACACCCATTAGGTTCCAGTCTAAATTGGGTGGCATTGTTCAGACCGCCCAAAGAGTCACTTTACAATTTCTGGTTTCTCGGATGGTCTGAGTAGGAAAAAAACAGTTCCTGATCGTAGACATGAATCCAGGACTTGTGCTTATTCGTCAATCAAAATCTAGGTATAAGGTGTTTTTCTGACAATTTTCGTGTTCGCACGTTATAGGGACTCCTGAACACATTTTAAACACTTCCCTATATGTTTGACCAATCATAAAATTTGAATTGGAGTTCTACAGAGCACTTGCCATTTGATAAAACGTTTGTTAATTTTGATTGGGACCATTTCACTTTTAAAACATAGGGCCAACATAAATGAAAAAAAATACGTTATAAGTACTCCTGAATGTTTTCCTGTCAGTCAAAATCGAAGTATAAGGTAATGCTTTCCGAGATATTTTGTATTTGAGATTTCGGTGAAAAGTATACGTACTCCTGAACACATTTCATATACAAACTCGTGGAAAGCGATTGAGGTCGCCTTGGGACTAGGGCCTCTTCATAAATTAACCTGGCTTCTATCTTTTCTCGACCGCCCTGTTTGTATGTTTGACCCCATATGATACCGTTCATAGAATTATCATTGTCTGCCATAGAAAATAACGCTTTAATCGAATTCTTTAAAATTTGTATTATTTATTTGCAAATTATATTAAATTAATTATTTTAATTATTTATGGAAGGAATAGTAAAATATATACAATTGCATATTTCACGGTTTTATTATTTTAATATACACGCATTACTACATTCTTTAGTAAGCAACATCGCTCGAAATAACGAGTTCGTACAATAAGCATCCGAACTGAATCCCAAAGCCACAGAATACTATAATAGTCTGTGCCCAAAGCCTTCCCCACTCATGATCCCAAAATTATTTATTCACAAAGGGATCTTCCTTGACACCCCAGGCACAGCAGTGGGGTTGGTAAACTTGTTTCTGAGAATTCCCAGAAAATACGTCACCTCCCATAGAAGATCACTACCCTGTTTTCGGAGGTGACGAGGTGACGCACCTCCTCAATAGAAGAAATGAGACTAATCTTTTGGCACGCTTTGAATGTCGCCAAGAGGCAGAGGTAGATAGAATTGACGAATTATCGCTCTTCTGTAATTTTGAACGGATTCATGTCCAAATACGTTGCGCCATCTAGTGATAGCGAATCAAAGCTTAAAACACTGAGGATTCCTCTTAATGTGCAAGTGCTACACTTTTAATTTATAAGTATGTTTTCTTTTGAGTGTTTGCAATGTTAGATCAGGTGATAGAATTTCTTCTATAATGGCTTTGGCAATCGTTTTGAAAAAAAGAAAGGGGAAGTCATATCATGAAAATAAGTGTCTGTTAAATAAAATTTAAATAATTTGGCATAAATTTGACTAAATAGAAAAATGTATGAACTATAATTATGAATGCAGTTTTCTTATTTTAAATCATTAATTCGATACAAGTGGTGCTGGCACCATCTATATATGAATAATGTATAGAAATTATAAATTTATCTTAAATAAAACTGTTTTGTTTATAATAAGAAATACTTATCTATCTTGTGATAGTAATTGGGAACAAAGTTAAATTTTAATGAAAAAAAGTTGAAAAATCCAATTCTGAGTTCTTCCTGTATAATTAGAGAGATATAGAGTCCTTATAGGTAGAGTCTTAAAGAGGAAGAAGGTAAAAAAAGCTTTTGAGAAAAGAAAGTTAAAATTAAATACACTGAATTTAAATGAATTAAATTTAAAATGCATAAGTAGTCAATTAAAAAAGCATAAATAATGTAGTCAAAGATGCAACTCATGCACGAGCAAGGCATGTCAAAATATATATATATATATATATATATATATATAAATGAATTGTGACATCATACATAGTAAGCATTTTGATTGGTTCATTACGGTCAAGAAATTGTATGATTTTCACTGTTGCAAAGGTTTGTTAAAGAATTTGTACGCAAGAAGTTGAAATGTTCCAGCTTCCATTTTACATGATGCAAGTTCACACAATAAGTTGATGGTTCAATTTCATGAGTCAACTTCTTGTATCATGTACTGGGACCTATACAGGTTGTCCCAAAAAGATTGAAACAAGCTTCAATTCTTTACTTGTTGGAGATAAGTGAGCAATGTAAATTGCAAAAATGTTGAAAGTAAGGTAGGAAATAAGACTACATTAATGAAATAGTCCTCCCATTAATTTTCAAAATGTTACACTTTTTAAATTTTTATACGACCCCCTTAGACAAATCTGGTCAATCAGAAAATTTTTATTTTTAATGCAACAAGATCATTAAAAAAAACCCCGCATATCTGTATCTTTAAAATTGAGCGTGTTATATTTAATTGAAAATTGAATATTGTGAATGGGGACCCTATATCAAATTAGAAATGTAAATTTGTGACATATCACGAAAAAGATAAAACTGGATGATAATACATAGGATACCCAACTGCATAGTAAGTACCACTGCTTTATATGACCTCTGTCTGTATAATGCTTTATTTAAATGCATTTGTGATAAAAATTTTTGACACATATTAACATATTTTTGATCTAAACAATTTCCATCATCAATTTGTTTATGATCACTATTTTCACTGATGAAACAGCCTTTCACATGGTACGGAAAAGTGGCATAAGTCAGATTTTTTCCTTTATCATAATTCAGTTGATTTTAAAGATACAAATATGCGGGGTTTTTTAATAATTTTGTTGCCTTAAAAATAAAAACTTTCTGATTGACCAAATTTGTTTAAGGGGGTCATATAAAAATTTAAAAAGTGTAACTTTTTGAAAATTAATGGGAGGACTATTTCATTAACGTAGTCTTATTTCTTACCTTACTTTCAACATTTTTGCAATTTACATTGTCCACTTATCTCCAACAGGTAAAGAATTAAAGAGTGTTTCAATCCTTTTGGGACACCCTACACATAACTTATGTAAAGAAAATAAGACATGAAAATAAAGAACATTCTGTAGCAACATGTTTGTCATTCAAAGAGTTAGTTCAGAATAACCCCAGGATGACACATTAGAATATGCCTTCTGACTGAATACTTCATAGAGAATTTCTGATCACAATAGTCACACTGAAATGGACGTTCTCCAGTATGTGTAACCTTATGTCTTTGAAAACTTTGTTTTCTAGGTGTGGTGTATGGACACTGGGAACAGGAATACACAAAAGATGGTTTAAGTACCGGCTGATCCTCTAAATTGATAGATGTATCATTCCATTCTTGACAAAGTTCAAAGTTGCTGCTGATACCTAACGAAATTTTCAGATTAATATACAAATGTATTAAAAAAGTTGATGTTCACAAAAAAACAATATTACAACATGTATAAGCATTGAATAGCAATTCTTTTTTTTACTAAATACTTAGAATATTTAAAATACATAATAAGTATGAAAAAAATTTGCTGGTTTATTTGTGTATTATTAGTAAACTTTAATGGAGCTTTAACTTACAAGCATCAGTATCTTGAAAATATGTAGAAAATCATAAAGATATAAAAGTTACTGTACATTTAAGGTTTTCAGAGAGGACTCAAATCTATGATCCCGAAAACAAGTTATCTGGACTGTGTAGAAATCTCTTATTCTCTTCCTAATTTAAAACTTAGCTTATACTTGGTTTCATCAAATCCACATGATTATTCTATGCCTTCATTTATGTATTTTTATAATCTACATTATTTTATACACAAGGGTCAATGAGGTTCAGATGCCAGCATGAAGTTAGCTCATAACAGAACTCAAACTTTCAACCTCTTAATTTTAGAGCAAGTGCTCTATCAATTGAACTAATTGGCCAGAAGAAAAATCTCACATAGATAGTGTTAAACATTGAAAAATAGAAAGCAAACAATACCAATTAAGATAATAAAATGGTTCGCAAAGAATATTAACCTTCTATCTCACAGGCTAGATAAAATTTGCTCAGCTACTTTTATTTTATCATTTTGTCAAGAGATGGAATACTCTTTTTTCTAATTCTAAGAGTGTTTAAATGTTTTAATTGGTATTTTGTTTTTTAAGTGTGATTTTATGTTTAAACTGAAATTGAAAACAGTCTGTAATAAATATTTTTGCTGGATAAATATTTTTGCAACCTAGAGCTAGTTTTAAATTATAGGTAAAAATTACCCAGCCTGTGGATTCGGCAACTTTTTAAAACCTGTGAAACCGAAGGTTAACACCAAGTATTTAATAAAACAATATTTTGCAGAACATAAAATATCAGTTTAATGAGAGATGTGCAATTCTTTCCAACAATAATATTGGTTGTGAGTTAAAAAAAATACATTAAAACCTTGGGAGGATTTCATATCAAACCTGGCAATAAAATATACTTGAGAACTATTTACAAACTTTTATGTGTAAATTTCATTAGACAAATAATCAAAATGAAAATGAATTAATTGAATGCTGCAGAGAAATCACACATAAAAAAATATAGAAATAGTGAAAAGATTGAAATTTTAATGAAAGAACAGATGTTAGCATTTCAGAAGAACTTCCACTCTGCAATAACATTTTGATAAAGAAAACTTTTGTATAGAAGATAATGCTTCTGATTCTATAATATTTGCAAATGTAACCGGTGATAATTCGACAAGAATCATTGTCAGTATTTTGGAAAAAGTAAAACTAGACACTGCATTTCTCTGTGGACAAGGTAATGATGAAAAAGAAGAGGAAATATGAGTGGAGATTTGAAAGGAATGCAAGAAATATCCTTGAAAATGCAGCCTATTGCAACTTAAATAAGCTGTGCAAACTATAGACTTAATTTAGCTTTAAATAAAGCAAGTACTATACTCTGTATACAAGGTGCAGTCAGCATAAATAATTTTCAAGAGAATCAATTCAGAGATTCCAAAATGCTGAATGCATAAATAGCAAAACTTAATACAGAAAGCAGTAAAGGCTAATAAAAATGTTAGCAGTAAAGGTTAAAAAAGATAATATTTTAACAAACCGTAGAAACAAATTACCGCAGAAACAAATGTCGAAGAAAAAAATTCAAACATATAAATGAAATTCAAAAGATTTATGCAAACATATACACACCCACATGCATTCAGTTACCTTACACCTTTCTGGTAGGTCGGACGGTCTGGGTCTCAACAACAACAACACCCACATGTATACATGGATGTAAATTATTTATACATTTACATAAACACATATATACATATTAAGAGTAAAAATCCTTTTGAAAAGTTCATACACTTTAATATAAATGAATAATTTAAACTAATGTTTTGGAGAAATGGTAATTTATAGAATAAGCATTCATAACTACAGGCTAATTAACTATATAACTAATTAACATATTTAGTATTATAAAATGTAAGTTTAATAAATTGGTATAACTATAAAATATATATAATAGCAATTACTTATATATTAAAATATGTATTTTATTTTTTAAGAATAGTATCTGTTACAATCTTAATGAAGCTTCTGAAGTATAGTATTTTCAAATTCAAACAATACCATATAATTAGAAAACACAAATGAAATGAAAAATATATATGCATAAATATACAATTACATTTTCACACATGTATAAATTATAAATACATATACATATATACCTATTAACAGTAAAATTATTTTAAAAAATGTTTATGAAGATGTATTTACATAAGCAAATTAAAATTAGCATTTAGAGAAATGGCAATTTATCAAAGAATAATAAGCCTTTTGTGTAACTGAAAGCTACTCACACTATTAAAAGTAGAGTGTTTGTTAATCACCTTCCAAGTTAACTCAAACAGCAAAGAGTGTAAAAACATCGTTATTTAATTAAAAATTAAAAACAAAAAACAAAAACAAACAGATTTTTAATTATCAAATAAGACCTCAAAAAGTTAAATTAAAATAAAAAATCTGATGTGGGCAGCACATGACTTTCTCTGCAGACTTATATCCACGTTCTCTTTATTTCAATTAAATTTAATTCACTTTTAATTCAATTTTTGTTCTCATTTGATAACTGGACTTATTTTTAAAGGTGGCGTGGAGAAAATATGAAAAAAACTAATATATCTCGAGAACGGCTAGTCCTAGTGTAATGGGGTTGGCCTTATTCTTTTCTTCATTAAAAATTACGTATTAAACAAGCATTTAATGGATATATTTGAGCATATGTAGCTTTCTAGTTTAGATTTTGACAATTTTTGCGGGCCATTCTGCAAAAAAAGGCAGGTTATTTTTTTCTGAATCGTACCAAAATCTAATCAGCACCAGGGTGACCTATACGTGACTCATCTACCGAATTTTGTGAAATTCGATCCATTAGTTTTTCAGCTAGAGCGGATACAAGCTTTTGCGGGCCATTTCGCAAAAAAAGGCAGGTTCTTTTATCCCGAATCGTACCTAAATCTAATTAGCACCAGACTCGCCTACAAGTGACTTACTTACAAAATTTTGTGAAATTCGGTGTATTAGTTTTTTAGTTAAGAGTGGATACAAAATCTACAGACAGACAGACACACACACAGACGTCATGATAAAAATGGTTTTTTCGTATTCTAGAGGTCTTGAAACGTGTAGATCCGTCGAAAACTCGAGTTGCGATTTTTGATATGATTCCAATACTTTCCCTATACATTACCACGTATTGCAGGGAAGGTAAAAAAGGGAAAGAAACCTAGGAGAATTTTTAATTTATGCAAGATACTGCAGATTTGCAATGGCATAATTTTATCGTCACTGGCATATAGCTTAGGGTTTTAAATATTTCTTAATACATTTTGTTGTTGCTTTATAATCCAATCTAATTTGCTTCTCAGGGTATTCTGAAACTATTTGAATGAAATATTGAATAGACATGTGATGCTTTAACAGAAAAGTTTTTCTTGCAATTGAAGACTCGTAAACAGATACAATAAAAAAAAGAGATAAATTATTAATTTTTCTAATTATTAATGTATTTAGCATAAGGGAGGGTCATTTTTAATCAAATTTTTATAAAAAGAAAGGGGAGTTTATTAAGACACATAGGGAGAGAAATGTTTAGTATTTAAGCATGTAATGGTGGGCATGTATGGGGAGAGTCATCTATTTAGCCCGTAGAGACACCAGGCACTTGATGAACTATAACTTGATATTATATCGAGTGGGCACAAAGCACATTGGGTATTCAGCAAATTATGTTTCAGAAATTTATACATTTTTAATAAGTTATTTTTTAAAAATTAGCTGACAAGGGGTAACACAATAAGAATAAATGATAAGATGTATTTGAATAATTTAATATCTTAATTAGTTATTCTAAATATACAGTCTTCAGTCAGCTGCTAGTTTTTCTAATAATATTTATAAAAATATAAGATTTTCAAAACATGATTTATTAGTACCTAAATATATAATAAACATCCCAAACACTTTCAAGAGCATATAATAAGAACCTGAGTCATAGACTATTTTGTGAGTGAAAACTTTTTTACATTTCTTCAACTATTTGGTATCAGTTATAGTCAAGATATTTTAAAGAAAGTGTTAACGTTATTTTGAAATACATTAGCATTTCTTTTAGGAAATCGAAACAGCAAAACATCATTCTAACGTTATTACTGGAAAAGTTCCCTTTGGAATTAAAACATATTTATGGCATTTATTAACAAAATTTTCTCTTGTAATATCTTCCATCCGTGAAAAAAATTAAATTTCGAGAGCAGTGAAATTGGGTATAAAATAAATAAATGTATCATATCTAAGACATTTGAATCAATCTTACTCCTCAAAAATTATTTTGTAAATGACTTCCACAAAAAATTATTATCACAAAAGAATTCTGTAGATTTTCATGGTTTTACCAAATAAAGTATCTGAGTTAAAATTCTGAATTAAGGTAAACAGTATAATAAAGATGCCAAGTATTAAAAATAGTAATATGTAATAAATAATAGAAGAATAAAAAGTATTAATTGCATTTATAAATTTGAAGAAAGATAATTCCAGTGAATTGCATAAATTGAAGTTTCTTCCAGGGGAATAAATTGTATAAATTGAAGTTTCTTCCAGTATATATTTTATTTTGAAACTCTGAAAAAATATATTGCCTTGAGAATATGTTTTTACCAACAATAAAATGCATCATATTCATTTTATTTAATTTTGATAATCCTGAAAGGAATTCAAGCACTATTCAATTTAGTTGCATAAATTGTTAATTTAATGTCATGTGGCCTTTTCTAAATCTGGCAGTTGAATGTGGTTCCCAAGGGTGCAAAACATTTTTTTACCAGATAAGATAAATAATATCAATAATCAAAGACACAAAAGATTTAAAATTTCTACTGAAATGAAACTTTTATAACATTTATTAATCACATTTTATCTAATAAAGTACATGTAAAATAAAATTTGAACATTTCAAATCAATAGAAAATATACATTTCAATGCAATTTTTAAAAACCTACAGAAAAATACAGTTGATGCAAAAATACTAAATTTCAATTGCAATTTTTAAAAACAAAGTAAAAAACAAGTTTAATTAATGAGATGCAGTCATAATATACATTACATCTTTGAATTAGGTTGACCACATCTCATGATTTCGTTGAAACTGCTTTTTTATCTGAAATATTATAAAAAGACCTAAAAGTTGATAAGAAATGTGTTGAATTTTTCAGGAATGTAACATCTCTAACTTGAGTTTGTACCAGTCAGAAATGTTTCTGTAGAAAAGAAAATTTACATGAAAAATTTTGAGCCAGATAAACATGATTACATTCACATTATAGCAAGGAACTTTAACACAAACTGTGTTGGTTGCCACTTGTATGAATACAATTTTGAACTACTATTCTAACTCCACAGGAGAAGTATTAAATAAACTTTGAAATCAAGATAGAAGTGAAAGAAGGAATAGAAATTGAATATTTAATTCAATTTTTGAGAACCAGTAGCTTTAAAAACTCAAGTTAAAATGCCACAAAATTATGAGTTGATACACATTAAGAAGCTTATACTCATTAATAAATAAAATGGGTTTTACTCATTAATAAGTAAAGTTTTTTTATGTTTTGGTCATCCGCAACGTTGATGAATTTCTCACTGTGGGCTTTCATAAACCTTTTTCAGTCTCTTTATCTCTATATAAAAACTACTATTCACTTAATCAGAAAATCACTGCTTTCAATACATTTGTCCATCGTGCTTTGAATATTTGTTCTACTATGGATTTGCACAATTCTGGGATCAATTATTTAAAAGCTGTTACTATTGATCATAGTTTCATTCCTAGGATTGTCGATTGTGCTGTTCAAAAAAATTTCTAAACTTTAATGTAAACTTGTTTCTGAAAGAGTAAACTGCAACACTACTATAATTTTACCATTTTTTCTAAAAATCAATCAACAGATTGCTAAAATGTTTTAAAAATCCAATTTCAATATTGTGTTTACTTCAATTAAAAAGCTTAAGTTTTCCAATCTTAAAACTCTTTTAGAAATTTTTATTAGTTGGGGCATTCACAGTATTTTTTGACAGTGTGATAATTTTTATATTGGCCAAACTAAGCATGCTTTAAAATTTCATATGACCATAAAAAAAATGTCAAAAACAAGAGTTTAGTAAATCTTTAATTGTTCAACATTGTTTTAATTTTGAGCACCATTTGGCATTTTCTTCCACAAGGATTATACAAAATGCACATCGATCTATGATATTCACTTTTTTGAAGCCTAGAAAAATTCTAGTAATATGGTTACTGACTTGTCCAGTACTCTATTTTTTTTCACAGTGGCTGGGTGCTTTGTAATATCCTTTTTTTCATTATTTTTGTTTTGTTGGTACTATCTTACTATCTTAATATTGTTTTGTCTTAGCTTGGAAGAATTTTCTGATATCTTGTGGTGGGGCAGTTCAATCTTGTCTGTTAGTTCTCTGTTTCTTATTAGATGGGCTGTTTGTTATTATGCTTTCTGATCGGCCTATTAATCCATGACTTACATATATATATCCTTCTGTTTCTTCATTTGTGCCCATTTCATATTTTTAACCAAGTTTGTTAGTCTATCTTGAACTGAAGAAGGGGATCCAACATATCCTCAAAAATGCTATATACTCTGTTTTGTTTTATTAATTTGTGTTTAATTATGTTGTTTGAGTTTTTTTTATACTCATCTACAGCAGCTTAAATTTAGGCATATATAAATACTTAATATGTTCAGTTGAATTACCTAGCAGAAATAAAATATATTATTAACATTCTGTTATTCTAACAGACTAAATCAGAAGAATTTGTAGTTTTGAAACCATAGATTTTAAAATAGATTTAAATTAATCCCCTATAATCAAAAATAAAAAAATTATTTTAGCATCAAACAAGAAATAAAAACATGAAGGCACATGTTTAGATGCTTATTTAGGATTATTTTTATATTTTTCTACAATTTATAGAACAGACACATAAAATTTATCAGCATGAAACAAAACTTTTAGATGTAAAGATGTATTGCAATCTGCGACTAGTATATTTACAATGAGCGAAACAAATCCTGGATAAAATAATAATAGATCAAAATAAAATAATAGATAAAAATATAAGAATATATTTAGCATTAGTCAAAAGTATGAGACTTTCTCTAATTACAATTTAGATATGGAGTACCATAGGCAGTAAGCAAAATAAAAAAAAAAAATCTACCCAGACTTTGACAATGCAATATTCAACAAATTGCAGCAATTAGTCATTATATCATCCTTCAACAATACAATTTTTTACTAGTTGTCAGGAAAGAACAGATAATACATCAGTAAGAATTTTAAATAATGCAGAGTTACTTGTTATGGATATTTGTTTGCTCACCAGTAATATTTTAGAACTCTATGCAATATGGAGATATTGGCACATTAACTACTTCATTGCCTGCCCCATGTTGATGAGCAGCGATAGTCATGAAATTGATTGAAGGCTGGTAACATGACAGGTAATGGTTTCAGTTACTTGCAGAGCATTACATACCCAAATAGAAAATAAGATAATTTGAGATGAGTTTATTTATTTTTGCAATTTCTTTAAAAACTAGAACATGCTTAAATTTCATGAGTACAACTTATATTATATTATTTATTATATTTTTATCAATATTAAGTAAATTAATTGCACTTGTAATGGAAACAAATTCTTTTGATTAAAATACTCCACATATTAAACTTTAATTAAGTAGTGATATAAGAAATTATTGAAAAGGGGGAGCGAAACAATAATAATAGTAACCCAGCTAACAGGCTTGAATAGAGGTGTAGATAATTAAAAAAGAAAATCCATATAAGGAATAAAAACTATTTAATTTTAATAAATAAACCATGCTATCCTTCGCAATGTGAAACTGAAGCATAGGGTATTTAGCTACATGTTTAAATACACTTATTTCATGAAAGAAGTAAAAACTCATTAAAACAAAAAGCAAGTAAATAGGTCATTTTATATATGAGTTTTCCTATTTCTTCATAAATATTTTCTAATACAGAAAAAAAAAAAAAAATTCTAGTATAGAAAAAATATTTTCCTGAAAATTTTTAGAATTAGAGTTTTACAAAAATAAATACACATTTTAAGATCTCAAGAATATTCCAAACACTTTTGGAATGTCCATCTATGCATGTATCTGTGAGGTGGTGGACAAGATAAGTAAAGTACGAATAAGCATAAGTAATTTTATATTTAAAGATTATGTAAAAAACTAGAAATAGAAATTTTTTTTCTAGTCATATATATGATTAGAACACTAAAAAAATTTGATAACATTATTCATTATAGAAGAAGTAATATTTTTAGTTAAAAGTTAGTTTGCATGAGAAAATAAGATCCCGCCCCTAATGTAGATAAAAATATACATTCGTTGGCATGTAATAGCTGATACCTGCAATGGCAGCAAGAAAATTTGTCAATTTCGTGAGTCTGTATAAAGACCAAATAAATTCTACTCAACCACGAAGTTGGCTTTAAATTTCCTAAAGATTGAGCTCAGGGCTCAGGTTACACTGGCCAATTGCATACTGGCATCGGGTACTTTGAAGCAAGAAACTGCTTAATGGATACTGACTATTATTTGCTATGAGAGCATGATCCTAACTTTAGAAATACCTCATTCCCTATACGCACAGGCCGTCCAAACAGCTGCTTATGTCCTAGGATGAGTCAGATGGTCTGGGTTTTCGACCCCCTATAGGCAGGTTCAGTGAGTATGAATTTGATGATTGTAGTTTGAGCTTAACTTTTAGAAATTTGAAGCTGACTACATGGTAGGATTGAATTTGTTGGTCTCTATAGAGGTTAATGAATTTAGCAAGGTTTCTTGTTGCCATTTTTGTTATCAGCTATTCCATGCTGACGAGCACATGTTAAGCACAAAATCAGTCCATAGATGCTGCTATTTGCAATGAGCAAATGACAATTATGATTTTGTTATACATAAAATTTATATTGATATAGTATTTCTGAATACAAAGCAGCAAAAATGAATTTTAACTTGTCAGCTTGACTGATTCGTTGCTACCTTAGAATAAGAAACTTTTATAGTGACTCTAAAATACATCTTTTTGTAAATGAAAACTTTTATACATGGAAAATTTTATGCTTTTGATACTTGCAGTATTTGCCTTGCAGATATACTGCAATCATTTACAAAGAAATAACAATTATTTAATTGTAAAAAAAAATCCATATGGATAAAAACATAAACATTTAAATGTAACAAAATTATATAAGCACATTGACGTTGTTGAGACTTATTACGAACAATTTGAAATATTATAGCAATAGTTCTCAACCCTTTTCCTCTAAGCAGTCCATGGCATTTTAACCTTTTCACAAATAGTTCTTAATTATAGAAGGATAGGACAGTGGTTCCCAAAGTGGCTGCAAATAATACATAAATATATATTTTATAACTAAATAAATTTTTGTTAAATCTTGTGTTTTTCTAAATTTAAAGTTATTGAAAAGACTTTCAAATTAATGCGAAATCAATCAGTTAACCTGAAATCATATTTAAAAAATAAGGAAAGCATTGACATTCTTAACTCCATTCTATTTGCACAAAACGGCTTCATCCCAGCTCACTTATTTGAAATCCAAGTTGAGGAATACTAGACTGGAAGTTGTGAATGACTTGAGAATTTTATCAATAAAAGAATCAAATATATACTTCAATTCTAAAAAGTAGCATCACTGTTTACATTAAATTGTGTTGATTATTATCAGTAACATAACATTGCTAGTTCAAAGTTTTTCAATGATCATATTTAGATGCCTTTTATGCAAATTTTCTCATAATTCTTAATTTCTCACCTTAGTACAAACTAAATATTTATGTTATTACATCTAACTTTCATTTATCTTTAAAGATTATATATACATATATATATATATATATATATTTTAAGAATTTGATTTTACTTGTATTATATATACTGGTGATTTATACATATATATATATCAAATAAAGCATATTCCAAGCAGTTAAAATTCTTACAATATATATATATATATATGATAGTGTATGAGTTACTTCTTCCATTTTACCATTGGATTTACTATTTTAATATTTTATATATATATATATATAAGCCAAAAGGAATAAAATAAAAACAAAGTAGAACCAAAAGAGGCCGTGGTGTGAGTGTGTGTGTGTGACCCCTACTCCCTGGTTAAAGCATGCTTAAAGAGCCGCAGCAACACACACACACTCCCAGTAAGTCGGTACTACTCACGGAAGGTCACTCAGACCAAAGTATACACTGAAAGGACAAAATCCGTATTACAAGAAATGAGCCCGATACAAAAAGAAAGCTGTTATGATGAAAACTTTACCTATAGCATGACAAAAAGTAAGTAGTACATAAGAACGAGACCATTACCAATGATCACGATCTACAAAAAACCTACACCCCAACATATATATATTATCATATTCAACCAGATATTACAATTGATTACATCCAGTATTATATACCCAAAACATCGTTGACAACAAATCCAGCATAATTCAATAAACTAGAGCGACTTAAATGATCATCGATATTGTAAAAGTTCGATACTATGCCTTGAGGAAAACGCAAAGGATAGCCGACTTTTATAGCCTCCGTAAAAAAATTATTTACACAAATATATTGATCCTCAAAATTAGAATTCAATCTCCTAATTATAATGTTACTGAAAACACGTCTGTCGATATTTGATGACCAAGGTATCAAATAGTTTATCTTGAAATTAAACTCGTTGCATTTAGCATACATACGAAAAATAGTATTATTACATGTATTATCACATATTTTGTTAATTATTGTAAGATCCAAGAAATTGATTTTGCCTTCCCTCTGTACATTTTCCACCAGTTTTAAACCCTTTGGGTAAAACCCAAAACCCAAAGTGTATTCTCGTTCTTCGAATGTTGTCAACAAATCGTCCACATATCTGATGAACAGGATTTCATGCAATATCTGTACGCCTGACTCGTAATGCTTGAGGTTGATATCAGCCAGCATGGAAGAACAACTTCCACCCATAGGTATTCCGTATTTTTGTATTCTATGATATCTATACATATCCCTTGGTTTATTTCATACAATTGGTTTTATATATATATTTTTAAAATTATTTCATACATTTGATATTTATATATATATATATACATATATATATATATATATATATATATATATATATATATATATATATGTATATATATATATATATATATATATATATATATATACACAGAGAGAGAGAATTTTCTAAGGTACAATATATTTGATTCCTATTTTATTTTTCAATCTTTAAGCTTGTAGGCCAAGTAGATGGAGTTTATAGATATTATCTATCTCCATTTTCAGAAACAAGCTTTTTTTGGTCATTTTGAATAGATACTAGGCCCTGAAGAAGAATCTGTTCAAAATGAATTCCTTTTTAAGCTTAGTGCTTTCCACGTGTTAAACTTTAATGCTTGGTCATTTTATATTTTTCAATATTCGAATTTTCACCATTAAAATTTATTGATTCTTGATGACTGGATATATGCATTTTATTCTCCCCTTGATTGATGAATCTCTATTTTTTACATCTTTTTACATAGTTATCTTATATTTTAAGTCAAGGTTATGAGCTACAACTTATCTCTAATCCATCATTATAATTTCATATAATATTTTTATTTTTTATATATATATATAAAATTGTAAATCCAATGGTAGAATATATATATATATGTGTGTGTGTGTGTGTATATAGTATATGCACACACACATACATATATTTCAATTTATGATGACAAGATGTTCGAATTTTTTCTTTTTTAAATTTCTAAGGGTTTGAGTTTAAAAATTTGGAACTGCTGGGGTAGGGGATTAAAAAGTTTATATAATGATAGGCAATATTAAGAATAAATAAAATTATATAAAATTTCCTCCCCCCCCCTAAAAAAAAGTATTTAATGAAAATTAAATAAAATATGACATTTTAAAATGAAAGTCAGTCATGCATACACCTTGGTACTTTATAATGTGTCCATAGCATGTGCAATAGTTCTTAACTAGAGGTATGTGTTCATATACCTCTAGTTAAGAACTATTGCATTATGCCATAAATGGATTTGAATAAGGAATAGAAATATATGAGGAAGTTAAGTGGAGCATAGTACTCTATATTTCGATTAAAAATTATGTATCCCAAATCTGTTATTATTTTTTTTTAATAAAATGCTACATAAGGATTAATTTTAGAAATTAATTATGTACGCATTGGGGATAAAAAGAAAAAAAAAATCTGAGTTTTTACAATACAGATATATTACTAGTTCAATTATTCACAGTAAATATTAATAAAGATATTTCATATTACAAACAAATTAAAACTATTTAAAATGATTAATTTATGTTAACTGAGCAGAAATAACATTACTATAGGAACATAGTTTGTTCTATGCATTTGCATTGCTGTAGTTACAGAGAAAGCCATTCAAGTCTTGCCGTTCAAACTATTTAAAATGAATTGCAAAACAAAGCTGAAAATATTAAATTTCTTATGTTAAATTAATCAATAAATTTTTTCAATTGAAACAAAAATAAAATTATTTACATTTAAAAAATAAAATGTAAAAAATAATAAAATCAAAATTTTAAATCCTGTAATTTCAAGATAAAGATTCTATAACAAAACAAAGACACAAAATTTGAAAAAAAAATGTTTTTTTTTTTAGTTTATGACAAATGTAAACGATAATGTCTGTTGAGATCTGGTCGGCAAGGAAACATTTTATGGCACATATCACACTCATATGGTCGTTCACCAGAATGTCGCAGCATATGAATTTTCATATCACTGTTCTGTATGAATCCTTTATGGCATAGAGGACATAGAAAAGGCCGTTCACCGGAATGGATTCGAAAGTGACGTTTAAAGCTGAACTTCACATTAGTAGAGTATGAACAATGTTGACACTTATACTTCTGCAACCCAGACTTTATGAAATTCAGCAAGTCACTGCCATCTGTAGGAAAAATAGTTAAGAATGAAGCACAAATACAAATGTTTGGAGGAAAAACAATTTAGTTTTTTAAAAACTTTAACCCTCATGTTGGCAACAGGCTAGCCATGCTGATAATTTAGATGCATTTGGCTGGTTTGGTTTAATATATACTACTTTAATACCATTTACAATCATAGAGCAGTATAAACTATCATTTTCCCTCATAGACTGTTACAATGTATTACTACTATATATTTACACACTGGCAATGCTGTGTGTACACTTCAACTTTCACTCAGATTGTTGTAGTCAGTTACTGCATAAGGTACTTCTGCACTAAAATTTGGGCCCTTGTACATTCATTGGTTGGCGAATTTGACATCACGTTGGAGAGGAAAACAAAACTATTAACAGCTTGATACAAGCACTATACGGTATTTGAGCATTTTTAAACTGTGTAACTTAAATATGAAGTGACCAAAAGCTAAAATACTTTTTTAATAGAATTCTTTTATTCTCTTAGTTATTTACTAATAGGTAACTGAACATAATTAATTATATAGGTTTCACAGTTTTATGTTCAAAACTGTATGTTAATTAAGAAAAATTTTTGATATCCAATTCTAAACCTATGGCAAAAAGGAAATATTTAATATTACACTTTATATTTTATAGTGAAACTTTTATTGAAGAGTACTTCTTCTAACAGATAATTCTAAATAATGGTCAGTTGTAATAATCTTGGTCTGATGAAACTTAGAAATATATATTGCAACCACTTTGTATAAGACACTCCAATTAACACATGCATTTTTTTTTCCCCAATGGCCAGGCATTGACTCTTTCATCTTCGCCTATTTAACACATGTATATACCCTAGTATTTAATTTATTTTCTTATAAATTCAAAATTTCTTTATAAAATTACAAAATTGATTTAATGTAAAATTTTGCACAAATCCATCTGCATAAAACGGCTGATTAAAAGCCAATTAAAAGTTGATAATGAAGGCTAATATTGGAAAGGATAATCAATTATTTTCTAAAAAAGTCATAAAATTAAGAAAAATATATTACATGTCACTCAAAATATCTTTGAAATTATAAAAGATAGATATAGTAAATAACAAAAGTATGCATTATAAAATTTAGTTTCTAAATCTATATTTATTTTAAAAATAAGTGCTTACAGTTTTCGAGTAATCGTCTTGTCAAGTTGAAGAAGATTGAAATCTTTCCATTTTTCAAGTTTGTAATGTTTATAACTCAAAAACTGAAAGCGCTAACTATGAACAATAAGTAAGAATTTGTAGCTCTTTGAAAACCCTACAAGTGTATATAATTGGACATTGGATCGAGCTCTTAGTTTTTTGAAGTATAGTGGTTATAATTCTGACAATTTAGTATTTTAATCTGGGTGGTAAGCTGTACCACTTAAAATATCATAATTGTTGCAGCTCAATCTGTTTACTCACTCCTCGGTGAAATATTAGTGTATAAGCACAATATATTTTATTTTGTTTAAAAAATTAGGAGGCTAAATGAACTTGGGGATCCTAAAGATATTTAATGATTGGGGAGGTTTGAACAGAATAGATGAAAACTTGCATATTCAAGTATGTATTTATGTGCTGTACGGTAAGTTTATAGATTAATTTGAATCTAAAATCTCATCAGATATATTGTATTAATTTGTGTTCAAATATGTATTTGATTTATATATTGAAAAGCAAGTTAATAAAATAATTTGATATTTTGACTTAAAGTCTATGGTTGGATTATCCAGATAAAATTGGGGTGAAACTTAAAAGCAGTTATATATGCAAGCTAGCTATAAACAGTGGGTAATTTGCAGTGCTTTGAAAGCCTGTAAATGAAATAAATGAGTCTGAGAAAATAGAATAAACTTATTGAACTTTACTGATTGCTTATTTTTCAAAATTTTATTAAAGTAAAATCATTTCAGCTCCATCAGACTGGAGCCACCACAGATTTTTTAGTTCAGTTTTTAGAAGATTTAGTTTAAAAGTTAAATTTTTGTATTTTATCATTATTTTGTGTCTTGCTATTTTCTGCGATTGAAGTTTATGGTTCAGAACTGACTACAAACAGAAAAATAAATTGATTTTGAAGTTGAAAATAAAAGGAAAATTTTATATGCTATTCAAAAAAGTTTATATCAGATTAAGTCAAATTTGTAGAACACACTTCTCTCAAAGCCAAGACTGAAAGTCTGAGACAATATTTGCTTTGCAGAACGAACACCTGCAAAAGCCAGAGCTCACACTTGAGCAGAATCCCCTGTTCAATAATTGGATTAAAAATGTATCATAAAATTTTTTAAACTAATTTGAATAAAAAAAAATTTTTCGAGCCATGCCACCCGGAGATCTGAGGTACCCATGTACTGAATTTTGTTGCTATCCGAAGCTTCAGTTTTTCACTACAGACGACACAGATACACAGACAGACAGACATCTTCTTTTTTTTAATATGCAAGATATACATAACTCCTACTGGAAAAAGATTGGTTTGGCTATAAATTCATCTAAAAAAAGGTAAATGAAACTATTCTGAAGAGCTGCTTTCAAAATATTAAGATTTTCCTTAAAAAATATTTCTTCTAAAGAATTTAAAATATGAAATATCCTTTGTTTTCAAACAGAAATACAGAGTAGCTGTATTAAATAGGTGTTCTACTAATTAAATAGCTAAAAATTTAAATAATGGTAAGAAATTATCCAAGAAATTATTTGCTATATTTACTAGAGAAAATAAGTACAATTTGATTAGAACAGCAGTTCAGGTTAGTAACTTTAAGCATTTTCAAGGTAAGGCGACTCATTTGCACTGCCAATCAATATAATATAAAAAGTATTACTGAAACATAATTTATCATAATCTAAGCAGAGATGAAATAAGGTAACAGTTGAAAGTAAAAATAAAAATAACAGAGTATTAAGTTTTATTCAACTTTCCCAAACATCCATATTCTGTACTGCTTAAATTCACTTATAAATAGAATGTTAAAATGGGATAGAGATAATTTTAGTGCGACTCAAGAAAAGCCAAAATTTTCTGAAGTAAAATTATATTTCATAGTAAAATTTTAATTTCCACAACTTCAATTTTCTTAGAAACAAGTTATTGCTACAGCTGTACTTACATCTGACTTAGGGTGGATTATTGGGCAGGAGAGGTGAGACTTTGCTTGGAATTTGTGATTTCCTATCTCTAGGGACATATCACCATTCCAGGCTCATTTATCATAGGAGCTGTAGTTTACAATGTTTAGGGTAAGGGGCTAGGCATTGTAGTGTCTTAAACTGTTAAATCTGTTTACATGCATAAATTTTTTCCATTATTACTTTCTCTGCAATACATGGTAACATATAGGGAAAGTATTGGAATCATGCCGAAAATCACAATTCGAGTTTTCAATGGATCTACATGTTTAGGGACCTCTAGAATACGAAAAAACTATTTTTAGCATGACATCTCTGTGTGTGTATGTCTGTGCAATGTATGTATCCACTCTAACTAAAAAACTAATGGACCAAATTTCATAAAATTTGATAGGTACGTAACTTGTGTGTGACCCTGGAGCTGATTAGTTTTGGTACGATTCGGGATAAAATAACCTGCCTTCTTATGCGAAATGGGCAGCAAAATTTGCTTGTATCCACTCTAGCTGAAAAACTAAGATCAAATTTTACAAAATTTGATAGATAAGTCACTTGTTGTTTACCTTGGTGCTGATTTGATTTTGGTACAATTAGGAAAGAAATAACCTGCCTTTTTTGCGAAATGGCCAGCAAAAATCGTCAAAATTTAAAATAAAAAGCTATGTATGCTCAAATATATCAATTAAATGCTTGTTTTTGCTTTATACATAATGTTTAACGATGAAAAGAATAAGACCAATACCATTGCACTAGGACTAGCTGTTCTCGAGATATATTAGATTTTTTGCATTTTCGTTACGCCACCTTGGAAAATAAGTCAAGTTATTAAATGAGAATGAAAATTGAATTAAAAGTGCACATTCAGTGTCATTTTAAATAATTATGGTTGTTATTTTATGCCATTAAACTCAATATAATGAATTGTTGAAGAAATAAAGAGATCATGAATATGAGACTGCAGGGAAAGTCATGTGTTGTCCACAACCGATTCTTTATCTCATTCTTACAGCAATTAAGAACATTTTGACAGCTCATAGCATACAACAGATTTCTGTCTCTCTGAGGTTTCTATGATTATTTCTGAGCAACTTGCAAATGGACTTATTTCTAGTAACCCCCCCCCCCCCCCAACATCCCTAGAGAGGATATATTCTTTGAAATTATCTTCTTTTCAGCAACATTTGAATTGAGGTAGTCAAAAACTCATTTCTGGAATGCTTATATGATTGCAAAAGAAAACTTACAGCATGAGGGTTCCCATAAGAGAAGGCAAAAGGGCACTTGCTCCTCTGGAAATTCAAGGTCACAAAGTCGGACATCATGCAAGTCGGTGCTGTACATCTTATCCTTGATTTTACTCCCCTTCCTGGTAAAAGTTCTATGGGAACCCATGGCTTACAGTGATGTTATTGTAAGAAAAAATAAAACTTATACAAAACATTGGCAGTAGTAGAAATACAATACTGCTGAAAAATCTGGTATAACAACTGGTATCTTATACATCATTTAAAAAAAGTGAAAATTAATTAACATTTCCTGATGAGAAAAGTGCACAAAAGTAGTGAAATATCAAGATCTGGAAGAAGCCATTCTTAAATGGTTCAGATTTGTCAGAAAAAATAATATTCCTGTTTCAAGAGCATTAATTAGAGAAAAAACTCTGGTTTGTAGAGAAATTTGGACATATCGATTTCCAAACTAAACTAGTGTTGGTAGATTTGATAAATTTTTGAGTAAGAAACAGCATTGTTTTTTAAACTGGTGTGTAGAGTAGGTGACACCTTGAATGAAAATAACTGTGACACATGGATTAGAGATATTTTATCTAGAATTTTAAAAGAATATGAAGAGAATGATATTTTCAATATCCTAGATAAAAGCATGACTTTCAAACTTGATGCATTCTATGGTGGAAAATGTAGTGAAGATTTCAACCTTTCATGATAGCTGCAAACATGTCCAAAGAAAAACTGCCATTTCTTTTAGTTGGAAAATCTATAAACTAAGGTGCTTTGAACATGCTAAGACTTTCCTCATTTTGTATGAAAGCAACACAAATGCCTGAATGACATCAGAAATTTATTAATCTTGGCTCCACAAAATGGATAAAATTTCTTCCAATCAAAATAGAAAAGTTCTATTTCTCATGGACAACTGCCTTGCATAACCAAAAATTCTAATGAAGTAATTTAAGTCAATTAAAATCACATTTTTATCTCGTAACTTAGCTTTTGTCCATGGGCCAGAAAATAATAAAAATCCTTAAAACACTTTTATAGTAAAGGCATTGTGGCAAGGTTAATTGTAGCAAGAACATAAAGCATTGAAAAACATGAAGCTTACTATCATTGTGCACTGTTTTCAAAAAGGTGGTTTCTTCCTTCCTAAGACAGAGATGCAGACTCAAGTGGATTACTCATACAATGATGAAGACACACATGAATATGGCTGGCATTTCTTACAAGAGCAATCATTTGTTCCTAAATATGTGCTTTTAGGGAATTATGTTAATATCGATAATGAATTCATAATTTGATCATAATTCTATTGATGCCGAAACTGTTGAATATATTTTAAGCATAAATGAAACCATATACAATATAAGAATATGAAAATATTGAGTGTGTTAGTCATGAGTGCTTATGACTTTCAACAGTTCAGTAAGCTTTTGATGCGATTAAGACGTGTACCATTTTTCAGAATATGAAGAATCTGTCAATCATTTTTCAATAGTTGAATAACATCACATTTGGATAATTTTGTAGTGGAAGGAAACTAATAATCAAAACAGCAAGCCAAAAACCTATTTTTTTTTCTTTTCAAAAACTGTTAAAAGTACTGTATGTTTACATTAATTTAAAAATTACACACAGGCTTCTGTTTTAGCTCTTAATTACAATTTTCTAGTTCTACACATGGATTTATTTAAAATAGTAAATTTGAAAAAAAGAAAGTTTTTTTTTAGAACAGATAAAAAGTTTATTCATGGTGAGCACATTATATATAAAAATTGCAATATCCATGGGCAAGTACATATAATTGCTAATTTCAATAAATCTCATATTTTTTAATATCTAGGGATATTTATTCTATAATTCAAATCTCTCTCACACTCTCTATATATAATTGAAAGTCTATTTGTCTGTTCTGTATACAAATTCCCAGTTTTTGACGGAATTTTAAAAATTTGGTATGGTTATTTTCTACTTCACTGTGAGTAACCATGTTCATGATTCAAGTTTAAAGGACCAGGGGTTGTTGAGATATTAATAAAAACACAAAATGAAAACTTCCATGAAAATAGCATTATGTAGATGATATTTTTTCAAAAATTTATTTGAAGAAAATTATATCATATTGCTTAGCAATGGAATGTTATCAAATATGTTTATATGGTAGATGGTTTTTATTTCATGTATACATTTTTTCTAATAAAGAGACATTGATATAAAAATAAATTTTATTAGTGAACAGTATTATGTTTTTGATTAAGTTTTATTTTGACCTTAGGATTATGAGAATAATTGATGTATTTAATTTTAAGTCATTTTACTTTGGCAAAGATTTTTCAAACTCATATATTTTCTATTGTGTTTAACCCTTTCTTGATGGCGGAACTAGTCATCAATGAATGGGTTGTCATGCCATTAGTGCACACACACCATATATACGTTAATTACTTTACTTTTAAATATGATACTCCACAAAAAGGTACAAAACGAATACACTTTACTCGTGTCAAGAACTTCTTCTTGTGTGTTAGTTAAATGAGTGGTCTACAATTAGCGTATAGTTATTGCAAATGTCGATAGCCAATATGACGCATTTAGTGAATGATGGCACTAGCCAGGATAAAGGAATTAGTGGATGTCGGATATAACTGGCACTAGTAGTGAAAGGGTTAACTAATTGTTGAAACAGGATAAAATAGAATGGGTATATCTTCTATCAGTTTGGTGTCTTGGTTTTGATATATGTTAATCCGAATTTCATATTCTTTGTAAATTTGTTTACAAATGGGACAAGAATGTTTTATTTATTGATCTGCAGTATAATTTTGTATAGCAAGAGCATAAAACTCTTATATTTATTTTATGGGAATTAAGTAAAAATATTTCAATGACATTTTTTTAAGAACAATATCATTTATACTACTACTGAATTTTACACATATTTTAAATCATGAGCAACACTGGGTATAACTTCTAGTTTTCTATAACTCAATGTGTTTTACCTTTTCCTTGGAGATTCGATTTATGGAAGTTTCACCGTATTCATATTTAAAAAATATATATAAAAATTAAATAAAAATTATTTTATACACACTTCTCTTAACTAGAAGAAATCTTATAGATTAAAATGCTTCAGGATGTATAATACGCATATGCCTCTTCACCGACTGCTTCATAGAAAATTTATGTCCACATACACTACACTGAAATGGACGTTGCCCAGTATGAGTTAACTTATGTCTTCTTATATTTGGCTTTCTTTCTGTACTGTAGGAACAATAAGGACATTGGTACACAACTTTTTCAGTTGGTCTTGAATGGGATCTTCGAGTGAAAGATATGAGATGAAAATTGTCACCTTGAATTCTTGTCAACTCTCTTGTATTTTCCCATCTTTCACTGATGCTTTCATAATCTAATAAATTTTTAATATCATTAATAAAATTATTGCAAAAAATAACAATTTTAATGTTTGTTGACTGCTAGAATTTTTATATATGCATATATCAGATCACAATAAAAAGAAATATATGTAGTTACAACAATATATAAATATTTATATAAAAGGTAGGTGTGTGGCATGAAAAAAGGACTAATTATCGTTTGTCGAATGGCAAACAGTTTAACCTTAATTACATTGTTTAAAACATGAAGGAAAAGGAATACACTATCACTACGATTTAAAAATGTCAAAGCTTTATATTCACTTAGTTAAATTATATTGTTTTGTGTATGGAGTTATAAAATTATATTGTTTTATGTATGGAGTTATAAAATTATATTGTTTTATGCATGGAGTTGGGGAGGAAATGATGATATGCTGTTTTATACGAAGCTTTTTACATACTTTTGCTGAATGGCAATGAGTTAAACAAATATTTTAAAATAACTCTTTCTATTTACTTATTAAAGTCAAAATGATTTAGTTTTCTAATTGATTTCAAGATGGCTTTTAAGCTGGGAACTTAGTTACATGTGTTATAATGCATGTAAAAGGGTATTTGGAATAGTAAGTTAACATGGAATAATAGTATATGAGCCTTATATTAGTATATGGATATAATACGTCCACAGGTACACATGTAACTAGATAATGAAAAGGGGTTAAGAGTTACAACTGAATGTAGGTTTCAGTGCTGAATTTCATTTTCTAATATAGACCCTATGATGGTGGTGTAGTTCTAAAATAAAAAGTATGGAAATGTCCCTACTGATCTTAAAATTGAGAGGAGGGAAGGTTAGAGAAACTGCTTAAAGTTTCCAAGGGGCGATGAAGAAGCCTTCTGGAGATTACAATTTTATTTTGATTACTTCTCTTTCATTGATTTTTAAAATATGTTAAAACTTTAAGGATTTTCTTAAATTTCCACAAATGGTAATTTTATAAATAATTTTTTTTATGAAAGCTGTGCAAATATCAATTTTAAAGTTGAAATTATATTTAATAAGTTGTAGCACATTATAAATACAAGAATACAATTATTTAATATAATTAATCAATGTTACAATTATAAGAGTAAATAATTTACAAAAAATTTAACATAGGAAAAGATTCAGTTGATATGTATTTGGTGAAAAGGGTCAGTGTATCATTAGCTGAATGATGAAATCATAATCATGTTTTGCAGTAAGGCTCAGAACTTTAAAAATTAATCTGGGACCAAGTAATTTTAAGAACGTTACTGATGATATGTGAGGAATAAGACGTAACGACCAAGTAGTAGTCAAAATATTGTTAATGTGACAGAATAAGGTTTTACAGTATTACAGTACTTGTTTAATATCTTATCTTTAAAATCAGTGTTATCAACGTTATCTTTAGTATTACAATTGTATGGTCACTTGTCTTTTGAAATGACCTGCATTGTTAAAGAAAAATTTTCTGATCTGACATTAATTAATACAAAAATATTGTCACCTTGCATATGTAGGAATGAATTCCTGTTTGGAAAAAGTGTAGGAATGCCATTCCCATGCATCTACATCACTGCACTATGAATAACTAATACAATTTTTCTGTTAATGATGGTGTGTGCGTGAGGGGGGGGGGGATTATGACTCCCAACCTCCTCTGCCTTTGTAACAGCCTTGTCAAAACCAAAGAAATATAAAGGGTTAAGTACATAAACTTTCTAATAATTTTTCTTTCTAAAATGTAAATTAACAATAACAGTCCACATAAAATTCTTAATAACTTTCAACTATTAATTATACAAAACTGAATAAAAAATAAAAATCACACAGAGAATAAAGCGAATATAAAAGTATAACCAATACTTGATAAAAAATAGTATAAATATCAAACAATATTTTTTCCTCAATGTGTTTGTCATTATACAGTGTTTTGAATATAACAAATTTTATATGTCATCATAGTGTTTCGAATATAACAAATTTATATAAAATCAACCAAATAAAATATTAAAGTTCTTCACAGTTCAAATACATTCTAAAATAAGCTTTGATATCAGATTTGATTAAAACTAAATAAAAAAAATCAAACAAGAAAAACAATGATTTTAATAAAAGTACATATTTTTGTTATATATGGAGAGGAATTTAAAATCAGTAACTGATATTTACCAGAAAGGTTTCTGACATTATTGCAAATGCAAACTTTGCAAAAAAAAAAAAAAAAAAACTTGCAGAAAAAAGAACATTTTACAGGTTCAACATTATTTTTAAGTGACACATCAAAAAATAAAACTAGAAGCAACACTTAAAAAAGCTAGACAGCAATAATGGGTACATAAAATATAATCAAATTAAAACATAAAACAAAACACATTTAGATTTGTACAAAGACACAGGCTAAATTTTTTTAACACTATAAAATAATTTCATAACATGCATTTCTAAACCTATAGATAAAAAAGCCAATACAAGTAGTATGAAACAATTTCTGTAACATGATTAACAAATTAAGGGTTATATCTCTTATTATTACACAACCTTTGCACACTTTGTTATATTGATTAATATGATATTCAGTGGAGCAGAGATGCTAGATATGAATTTGAATTTATCCTTCTTCATTTAGACAATAATGAAATCGTTCAAAATAGAAGCTTTTTTTATGGTGTAAAGTTTTCTCTAAAACATTTTTAACTTTTAAATGACTTTAGTGATACATTCAATTTATGAGCATTTGTCACTGTCAGTAGAAGTAGAATAATTTTCAAATACATTATCTGAAATTTTTCCCAAAAGCATTTTTTTATTTCTATGCTTATTTGAGCATTATGAAAAATTTTAATATGCATCTATAAAAGCTGAAATTTTTTTGAGTAAAATATTTTCCCTAAAACCTTCCCCCAAACTCTTAAAATTTCATTTTTATTCACTTTATTTTTTTTCAAGTTTTATTTTTAACCACTTGCAAGCAAAACATTTATTGATCAAAATATCCTATGTAATAAAAGGCAACATTCAATTTGTGTATTGCAGCCTATCAAGGTGAAATAAATATCTCAGTTTATATCAGTAATTGAAAACTCGAAATAAAAAGTTTGAGGCATTAAATTTGATAAATTCATTATTAGGAGGTTTAAGGGAGCATAAACTAATTGTATTACATTAGAGGATAGTATAGTATGTGTGTTTTGGTAGGGATTGTATAATAAATAATGAATGGGAGGGGTGTATGGCTCGTATTCACATGCGTAAACACAGAGTGAATGGGAGGAAATCTTTTGCAACTTTATGAACAGCAGGTCTGAGATAATCTTTTGCAATTTTATCCCATCTTATGGCAGGTTTATCTTTCTAGTCTATTTATAATAATAAAACTTTGCAGGGACATATATATTAATATACAATTTTATATTAATAAACAATTTTTTTATCCCAAAGCAAATTAAATTTACAGAAAAAAAAAATATTCATACAAATTTAGCTTCACTCTAGGATTTTGTTAATAAAGTACATTGAATTTTTCTCTCATTCTCCGTCACTATGTAATGGGCTGGGCATTGCTAAGGGAAAAGTGGTTGTGCACATGTGTGGTTGCAAAACAGGCAATTTGGAAATTGAGTGGTATTAGATTTGTATTTGCATTAAGTAGCATGTGCTATATAGATAGTAGAATATGCTTATTTAGGATCCAGGATATGCCCAGTAATACATTTTAGTGATAAATAAATGTATGTATGCTGCACAATACCAGGTATTTCCGCTAGATAAATACTTATGTGTATCCTGGGCAATACTGAGTATATGTCTATACTCAATAGAAAAGTTTTCAACACAATCGTGATAATAAATGTAAATGCATACTTTGCAAAAAAAAAAAACAACAACAACACAGAAAAATGCATTAAATATTAATTTGAGTGGTAGAACCATAATAATAATTTTAAAAACATCTCTTTATACTTAAATTGCTTACTCTGTGTATTAGCAAAGTTTTCTTGGCCCTTATTGTACTGACCGAACATGTTCTCATTATTTTGCATCAAGTCTAATAAATTTAACGCATAGCCAATAAAAAAATATCACATTTTACTTCCAGAACCTATTTACAAATATTTGACATTATAAAGTATTTCAGAAACTTGTAGAAGTAACTTTATAGTAATTACAATTCAATATTATCTTCAATTTATTAAGTTTTTAGAAAAGAACTTTAATCTTTTAATGTTTTGCAAAATATATGCCTCTTACAAATTAGTTTGAAGTCAGACTCAGAACTGTATTGAGTATGACAAAATCTAAACCAGATTTGCGGCTGTGCACAGACTTATCCACACACAGAGTCTATCTCTGCGTCAACACAAATTTGTGAACATATTCCGAAATAATCCTGAAATGGTGTTAATTCATTAAAATTTTAATTTCTGTTGGGTAATCTGTTGATTTAATAAAATGGCAGAAATACCTATTATTGTAGTCTAAGTTATATGTTATGCTTTTTACGATAATGTCTTCTAAGTGTAGAGAATGTTGCAAAATACATTAGGTACACATCACATTGTTGTGTTGGTTCACTAGCATGTCGAGCCATATGATTTTAAAAATTCAGTATAAACCCTTTAAGGCAGACTAAACACTGAAGAAGCTTTCAGAAGTATGGATATAACAATGACGTGTAAACCTGTATTTTGAATCTGTAGAATAAGAACATTTATCACAACTGAACATCTGAAATCCAGATGCTGATGGATTTTCCTTTTCCTTTGTGATTTCAAGAGCATCTGCAAGAAAACATTGATAAATATGTGGAAACCATGTGGAAGGAATAAAGAAAAAATATAACTATTCATACTTTAAAACTTTTAAATAAGGCTGTGTAGTTGGAGTTAGAATTGCTGAGAGTTGACAGCAGCTTCAGAGCCAGAATTGGGTGGAACTGGAGTTAGAGTCGATAGAAATATACAAACTTAGACTTTAGAATAAAATTCTTTAAAAATAATTTTATTTTGAAATATTTAATTTTTTAATAGTTCATAGGCAATAAATTTAAAAAAGAACATCAACTGTTTACCAATTGAAACATTATTGATATGGAAAATTGAAATCATCATAAAATATGGATTAAGATAGAAACATAGTTTGATGAAACAAAAGATATATTTGAGTAGAAAAAAAAAGGTTATTAAATATGGATGAAAAGGATGCTTTTAAATTCGTAGTACTATATGGGACTCCAAATCAAGCAATCAGTTTGTTTAGTACATAACAATGCACAATTTTGTTTAAATTGCTTAAATTTTTCCAATTTTGGTAATTTTTACATTACCAATGTAGAAAATTTAGTCAGAACTTTTATATTTAACAGAAATGACTATGGCAGGTGCAACATTGCACAAGTATATGAGAGTTTTTCTGAAAAATGAATTGTAAAAACAAAATATCCCACAAAAGCTACTAATTAATATATTTGTCATTTATGTTAATATCCGAGTAGTATAGTAGTAGAAAACAAGAGGAGCCGGAGTCAAACAGTAGAAAAAGAGAGCCAAAAGTTTGAGATACATTATCCTTAGCCCTGCTTTTAAAAATCCTGGTAAAGGTTATCAATAAAATGGTAAATTATCGAAAATAGGCTACTCACTGTAAAAACAGAAAATTTGAGAAAATTTTATTCATAAAATTTTCATGATTGTTCAATAGATATGTACTTGAATAACAAATTTGATAAATGGCTTCCCCTATACCCCAGGGGTGTCCTTTAATTTTTATGCAAGTTCTAATTTTGCAGCAAAAACCTATTCCTGATCTTACTTTTCCAAAAATTGAAAAAATAAAAACAAGAGAGAATTTTTCTACAAAAATATAGTATAAAACAATATTGGCATAATATTTAAACTTTCACATTCCAAAAGATTTTATAGATTTTAAAACATTTAATTATTATTTAAATTTAAGTCTGCTTTCAATTTTAAATTTTGATAAAAAGGAAACATGGTAATATTTAATAATAATAATGCAATGAAGACCAACATAATTTATATAACTAAAGTAACTTAAATAAAACAGCACAAAATTTTACTCTGAACTTCTTGATTCTAAGCAATGTGATGGACAGATTATTGGCAATAGATGTTATGGACACCATTGCTATAGTCTAATAGCCAGTGTTTTGCTAATTAGGCTTATTGGAATAGACTATATTTGTTTCATTGAAAACAATTATATGCAAAATGAAAACATCTAATATAACACTGAGTCTGCAAGTATCCATTTATCATTTCATTTGGCAAGATGACATATTGGTATTGAAATATATCAACTCCCCATGCATTTCATCAAAATTAAAGGAAAATGTGCAACAGAGAATTAATTGTTTCTTGAGAGAACTTACTTACCCCATTATAAAATGTCATCTTAAAAGTAAGTTGAGATGCATGCAATATGTCAGTTAATTAGAAATGACAACATTATAAAGCTTCTAGTGAGTCTATACTTAAGAATATTGTTTTGGTGAGTTATCATAATATAATTTCATAGTTTTTCATAAGTTTGTCCTGATGGTGGTTTAAGATACTTGCAATAACCAGTGGAACCTAACTCTTGTATTGATAGATGGCGGAAGCTGTTACCCAAAAGGAACCCTGTATGCAATGTAATAGACTTGCATAAGTAGCACAGCATTTGATCACATCACTGTTTTTATACTTCCCTTGCATGTCATTTATGTACTCTGAGGAATCAGCATAAAGCATGACATGTTAACTTTATGTCAATATGCTCCGGACACAGTGAATCAGACAGTTTTCCATCATTTTTTGTAATTGGAGTGTCTCTTTCCATATTTTTTTATGAAACTAAAGCACTTTTACACTGAATTTGACTTGCTCTACAACTTTCTAATTGATTTTTCCCCTATCTGCAAAAGGGGTCGATGGTTCCCCAACTCCCCAAAACAGGGGACATGGGATCCACCCTGGTCTCATTGTATCCACCACAGAGGATTTACTATACATCAGAACAGGAAGTACATAGAATGTTGCCATAGTTTGTGATATATTGGTTTGAGGAAGGACTTTCTGTGTAACTCTGCATGAATACACACACACATATATATATGCATACATACAAGTTGCATGTATGCATATATATATGTGTTGAGTTGAAAAAATATATATATATAAATATATATATATATATATATATATATATATATACATACATACACACAGAGTTGTATATATATATATATATATTTTTTTTTTGTGGTGAAGAAAGATTTCACATTATTAAAGTGGCAATTATTAGATATGGTATTTCTGCAGTTTTTGAAACTAAGACAAATACAATACTGTAAATATAGACTACAAAATATGAAGAACATAAAATTTTATGAATCGCTTTTATTTTTTGACATAGCAATAAGCTTTATAGTGCATATATATGACACATACAAGCAAATGTATATTTTGAAACACAATTAAATAACAAGCAAGAAAAATATAATTTAACTTTGAATTTAATTTCAGAATATATACTGTGACACAACTAAACATTTCTGAATAATTTGGGAAGAAGTTGAGTATATACAAAATTATACATCAGGATGTTTATACATACTCATAAGTTTGAACTATACTTCATGCTTTTAAATAGCATAATCACTTATATAGACACAAATACTTTTAAACAGAATCATCTAATCAGACAAATAACATTTGAAGACAAGAGCATCTATACCGACAAGATTCCATTTCTTTATTAGTTGAACTAAGCAAAGGCTATGGTTGAAGAAATAGAATACATGTTAATGGATTAATAATGGAAATAAAGTCAATTGCAAAGGTGGAAATATAAAATATTTACACATAAATGATGCATGAATAAGATACCATAAAAATAAATAGATTTAAAGTACCTTAAAATATATCTGAAAAATAAGTAAAGTTAATAAATAAAGTAAATTAAGACATGTGTGCAAAATATGTAAATTAAGACGTGTTGCAGCCTATTAGTAATGTTTGTAGTCAGACCCCCAAAACCTTATAGAAAATCTTATTCTACGTTTCTATTGGGCAGGAACTTTGTTAAACATATTTTAAATTAAGAACTTACATAAAATGCAAATCTGATTTATTTGTAAAATATTTTGCCCGTCATTATTGATGAATGGTCACTATACTATTTTTATATGGTCTTCCAAATTGATTAATTTCAGTATTGGGTGATAATTGTTAGAAAATTTTGACAGACTACAATTCTTTTGTCATATATTTTCCTCATTATATTGCTAATTGAAATATATTGCAAGAATAAGAAGCTTGTTTATTTTTTAAATTATTCAAATTAAAAAATAATTAAATATAGGGCCACAAGCAAATTAATATACAATACTTGTGGCAAACACTTATCAAAACTTTCAATCTTGATATTTTTTATACCACACACACACACAAAAAAAAAAAAAAAAACATGTATGGTTGAAGTAAAGCTGAGCTTGTTTGATTATATATATGAGTTTACTCTTCAATTTATTTTTAATATTACAGAATATTGAATATTAAAGAATTAAACATGATAAAAAAAATGTGAAATATAATCAAAATATAACACACTAGAATAGCACAATAAAATGAATCAAGCTCCTGCCAAACAAAAGATCTGCCCACCACCATGTTTCTATAGTTCTATTAGTAATTTAAAATGTGATTTCGATAATTGTGAAATAACTAATATTTTCAAATTATGTTTAAAATATGTAGAGGTGCACTACTGCAGTTGTTTTCTCTTTTATGTTTTTTGTAATTAGCAATAAAAATTTGATTTTAATGACTGCTAACAATATTTGGCAAATATTTTGGCAATTATCCATTGCCAAAATACTTGCTAATTTTAAGTATGTCTAATTCATATACTGTAACTTTTCATTAAGGTATGAAAAAAAAGTTTAAAATCCTTTTTTGATTTCTTCATGTCAATGTATTTCACTCTTTTTTCAATTTTTTTTTGGATTTGTTGAGTTCTAGATGTTTTGGTCTATGATAATAGAGGGAAAGATAAATGAGAGCTGCCATAAAGGGACTTTTCATGAAAGCTGAAATTGTTAAGAAGCAATCTTGGAAATTTCAGAATGTGTACAATAATTAATATTTTAGCAATAGAAGTTTATAAGGAGCGATAAGAAGTTTATGTTAAGAAAAAAATTGCACTGGGTTGGCTCAAAATCAAAACTTAAAAGCAAGTCCTAATATGCAATATGTAAACTCAATCATAGAGAATAGTATATTTAGAGAACAGTATATGCATAGACTATTGCTAACTTTTCATGACATCTAAATGTAAATATAAATGATTTTTTAACAATTTACGTCTAACAATGCAAATTTACTTAACATTTTCAAAAGTGAATAAATCATGCTACATAAAAGTATTCACTCATTTAAGTTTACAAACCTTCATAAAACCAGGGCTGCCACTAAAAGACAGAGGGAAAAAAAAAAGTTGCATCAATAGCTTTATAAACTGAAAATAGTTGCAAAATAGTCTCCAACAGCATTCATTTTAGTAGCAAAATTAGGTACACTTTTAAATGTAGAAAATATCACAAAATACTAATATTGTTTGATAGAAAAATAAAAAATAGTGGAATTTAATGCCATAATCTCCTTATGTTTATATACATATTTATAAATCGATAACCATGACTGCAATTAAACGTGCAATGGTCATGTTCATTTTATAAGAGAAACTCTGTTATTTTGTTGTTATAATGTTGGGTAATTTGAATATATTTTCATTGAGTTTTAAGCAACTACAAAAAAATGGGTACAAAAGTTTGTATAATTTGTATATATGGATTTTCCCTGGGTTTTGAATTAGGGATTGAACAATTTTTACAATCCACAATTTCAGAATAAAGAATATTTTAATTAGAGGATCGATTGGGAATTTCATTTTATTCTATTAAGAAAATAATAATAAATAAAAAATATATCTAAATTTGTATATATAAAAGAAAATAAAGTATTTTAAAATAAAATTAGTTAAATGCAAATGAAACATTTTAAAATTTAAAGGTATTTGTGTATTATACGGACCTTTGTTGACATGATTTAAAAATGACCCATATTCTAGTGTGCTTTTTTTTTTCATAATCCAAATCCAAAATTAAAAGTTTACTATGAAACAGTGTTGAAGTATAATACAAATAAAAAGAAAATTAATGGAAATAAAGATTTAAATACATTAAAAGAATAATAAATATTTTACACATTAAAGTAAGTTTTGAAAATTTTCATTTTTTAACTTAAGTCAAAGAAAAAGGTTTTATTTATTTTTAAATATAAATTTTTAAAAAACTTAATGCAAATCATTGAAAAATAAATAAGTAACTTTTTCTATTTTTAAAATTTGAAATTTTAAAAAGCTTTTACTTACTTCAATTATTCTATAAATATTTTTTTGTTTTTTAAAATATAAATTTAAAAATGTTGCTGTACACTTTTGAAAGATTCAAATAAAAAAAAACCTTTTGCTAATAAAAGTTTTCCACACTTGACTAGGTCCGGCCACACAGAAAGCTACCATTAGCCTATGGGTTGGTCGTGTGGTCTGGGTTTTCTACACTTGACTAGGTAAACAATGATGTCATATGCCGAAAATGTAGGATAAGGATGAAAGATGGATAATGATATGATTTACAACAGCACTGTGCAATAGAATTGAATCTTTCCTATATCAGAAAGAAAACTGTTGAATGAATCCCATGAAGTTAAAGTATTTCAGTGATTATACACAGGGTAGAGTCTTAATTCAGTTGCATAAATTATATCCAGCATCATTTATTTTGAATAAGTAAATTCTTAAATATATATTGCATAAAATAAGTTTTTGGCACACTTTTAATAATACACACACAAACACAAATCAACAAAAAACAAAATATCCTCAGGGACTAGTTTGAAGAGAAATTTTTTAGGAAATAAAAGCTCATATTAAAGATAAGTATTTAAGTATGAACAAAATGAAGCAGTGATTTCCTATCATACAGTATATACATACCCTTTTAGTATTCAATAATAAAACACTCAACTGCACAGAGCAGTGCTTTACAACCAGTAGCCTTTGGGCTTCATTTAGCCTAAGGAATAATTTTTATAGTCTGTAGACCTTAGAAGTCTGCATACAGCTGCATAACAAGCACACCATATAAAGTAGTATTTAAACAAATTAAATTATATTACATTTAAATCTAATATATACATAACACTAATAAAATGGGAATATATTATTAGCCTTCTATTTCAATCAACTCACAGAAAAATGACTGGAAAATATGTAGAAGAATTTCATCAAATATTAGTCCTGATGGTTTAGAGAACAAAACAGCACCAGAGTAATAAGTTTTCAATTAAATAAAGCAAATTGAGATAAAAAGATTATATACAAAAGATATGCAAATGCAGAAGACAATTTTGCATTGTTAGGGAGTTTGCAATCAGAGACATTAACATGACCATTCTATTACATTTTTTGGATTAGTATTTGCAATAATGCATCTACTTAGTAGCAGATAAATAAGATTGCCATTACATAATGCATGAAATTCAGGTTTTTTATGGTCATGAGTTAAGTAGCTCTTAATTGCCAATTAGGTTAAAAATATGGCTTCTTTGGTTTAAAAGTATTTCACTACTACTGGTCAATACAGCAAACTCTTGATATGTATACAAATAAAAAAAAAAAAATGATTTGACAATCAAAATTTTAAACATAAAAATACATGGGGGTTCATTTGCAGGCGGGAGGAACAGAGCTAAGAAAGTGAAACAAATAGCTAAATTCCTATTTTTATATGTGCTTGTCTACAGTCAGGGAAATATGGGACATATCGGATAGAATCTGAGGAAGTTTATAAAACAAGTTTGAAATAGTATCTAAAATAAGAAAAATATGACAGACTTCTCAATTTGAGCTTCTTCAAAGATTTATCTGATTTCGGGATGCATGGTAATTGAAGAAAGTATATTAGAAGATTAATCATAACTTTTTCTCAAAAATTTGAGAAAATTGGAGTAGCATACCTGCCAACATTTGAAAATAAAACTTCAGTTGATAATATAGAGAGTACTTTTTGCGACACTCAACAATTATGCGCATAAACTGTTCATTGTAATTTAAGGAAAAGTAGGGACATTTTCATTGCCAAAAATGTACACTTTTTATTTAACACTGGAAAATGTATCCAGCAATGCCCAGTATTTAAGATGCAAACCTCTGTTTAAAATTATACCAGAACATATAGTGAAATCTGGAAAATCTAACAATGCTTTTACGAAACGCCTGCTTACAACAAAAAATTAGTTCAGTATAATTTGTACAATTGTACAAGTTACTAAGGTGTAGATAATTTTATTCAATATTTTGAGTTTTTATTATTTTAATAAAAATAAATGCTTCAGTTATTAAGATACATTTACTTCAGTTTTGGGTCACGAGAGACAGCCTAGTATATAATCGTTGATTGGTAAAACCTCAGGACTTCTTTGCCAACTGTAGAATTCCATCAACCCACCCTCTCCCCGGGAAAGAGCCTCTCCTCTCTTTTGTCTCAATTTGAAATTCTGAAAAATTCTGTGAAACAGTCCTAAATATTTGAAAAAAAAAAAAAAAAAATATACAAGAAACAAAAAATCTGTTGTATAATAAAATAAATTTACTGATAAAAATATACTTTGTTTCTTTTCGTTGTAAATTTTGAGTATGCCTCCTTTCCCCTACACACTCAATGATTTTCCTTTGCATTTGAGGGGGCAGATCGATGGAATTTTACTCGTTTCTTTTTGCCGAAAATTCCCAGTAAGCATCCCTTACATTTTGCATTGCATTTGAGGGGGCAAATTGACAGAATTTTACAGTAAGAAGAAATTGAATATGTTTTAAGTGTTTACATATCATGAGTTTATGGCACTTCAATACATATTATGCAAAATTAAATTATATTACATCATTTTTATGAACAAGCATATGATTTTTTACATGATGCTTTAAGCGGAAGTGGGTACCACATATAGTGCACTGAAATGGTTTCTCCGATGTATGAGTCTTCAAATGTCTTTTGAAATTCTGCTTAATATTGGTCTGATATCCACAAGTGGGGCAGATGAAATTAGATTTCATTCCTTTCACTTCACTAATAGTAATATCTTTGTCTTTGGAACTTTGATAAAAAAGAATAACACCTAAAAAAGTTTTAAACATAAATTAATAGAAGAAATATACATAATATACCAGGTTTGTAATAAACTAATTTAATTAATAAACTTAATATAGAAAATATGACTACAAGGAATATAGCCAATAATATAGAACTTTAATATATTTAAACAATTAAAAAGTGGAAACAGAATTGACACAAATCACATTAAATCATACAAACACACATTTGATTATACAGAATAAATTGTAAATATACTTTGAGAGCACATATTTTCATTGGATGATTCTCATTTTGTTTTGCAATACATATGATTAAAATGTATACATTTGATGAAATAAGCAAAACTTAATGTACAATAATTAGCAAGTTTAATAGTATATTGTTCCTTGAATTCATGCATAAATATTTCATACCATTAATTCATATATTCAAATGGAAACTCAAATGGAATTCACTGATGAAATTGTGAGTTTTAAAACATCCCATTATACAAGCAATATGTATAATATAAAGTGGCATTTCCATATTTTAAATTAGATTCCAGTTTCGTATACGTAATATATAAAAATTTTAATGCATAACCCTAAATTGGATATTTACAAACTTCAAAACTCCAACTTTGATAATTAAAAACTTTTGATTTTTCAAAATCAAAAGTTTTACCTATTCGAAGTAACAACTTATACTGGTACTAAATACAGCTTCAACTGTTTTAGATATCTTGGAAGAAAATGGGATGGTACAAAGCATGGGTAGATCAACTATCCAACAGACTGATGAAATAGTAAAATGCAGATTTATGTAATCAGAATTATTTAAAATGCTTACATTTTTAAAATGGAAATATTTTATAGCACTTATGACTTTTATCTAGTACATATTGGGTAAGTTCAAATTTTACAAAGTTTCAGTGGCTAAATACCCCATTTTACATAAGTAAAATTGCTGAACAAAGATTGAATTTGTCAGGTCTTAAATTACTTTCCTTAATATCTAGTTGGACAATTGGGGTAATTTACAGATCTCTTAATATTATGATCTAACAAATAAAGATTAATACACATATATATTTTATCAAAAGTGCAGGAGCAAAAAGATTTTCTAAAAAACTATTTCTCATAGAGAAAAAAAAATAAAATTAGGTTTTACAATTTTGAGATAAATATCTGTCCAATGAACCAGTTTTACCTTAAGTATTTCGAATAAAACATTGGTAAGAAATAGCTTGTAGATGACTGCCAGATAACAGCAAAGCCTGAACTAACAGCTTACTGACTACAGACATGATACTAAGTCATTAGACCAAAAGATGCTTTTTCATCTGACTTCTTAATTAAGATGTGCTTCATATGGAACTATTCAATTGCTGGCCAGAGTGACATGCTAGTAGTTGATGGATGAGGAATCCTTTTAAACACTCCCACCTAAGAGAAATTGTGGACTTCGATTGTGCCATTTGTGAGGTGCATCTGGACTTTATGTGGGGTGAAAGCAGTAAAGCAAACAACATAGGCTGACTTTGTTATATAATGGTGAAACTTGATAAGTATATGGGCAATCATTTGCATGACAAAATGACAAATGAAGGTTATAGGTTGCAATTTTGCTCATAGATTCTGTTCACCACTTGTAGAGCATTGCTGTCAGTGGGTAGGGCCTGAAGCCACAGTCCAATGATTTATTAGACAAAAACATATTTTCTCATCTGATTTCTAAATTTGAAATATGTTTCTCGTAAAACTGTTCGATAGCTAGTCAGAGCGACACAGTAGTCGATGGCAAGCCGTAATCCTCCACAAGATTTTTGGGAAATGAAATTTTAATTGACCAATTTATTGATTGGGCACATTAAGAGGTTTATTTCCCAAAATAATGACTGTTGATCATTGAATTAAGACAATATTTTATAATTGCACTATAGTTTTAACTCTTAAAGCACCCGTATAATATGGATAACTTATATGCTGCACTGAAATTTCAAACTTTAAAACAAAACATTTTAACAACATTACTGAGACTAATTATATAGTTAAAATTTGCATTAAGACAAAATACAGTTGAAGTTTTTTTTTTTATATACATATATTTGGATTCTAGAAACATGACAGTAGGAAATGAATTTTGCAAGAGATATTATAAAAACAGAAGAATTTTATTTGAGAAAAAGTATAATGAAGTATAGTATAATATTAATAATAATAATAAAAAAGGACACGATACAATAATGCATAAAAAAAAATGCTATATAATGAAATAAACAGAACAATCTATTACATAGTACATAAAAGTAAATTAATCTTGAGGTTATTATTTACCAGTTGCAAGATTTACAATAAAATTATAAATGTGAACATGTTCTTTTTCTTTGCTGAAACAAAAAATTAATACACAAACTTATTAATATGTTAACTCATTTAATTTTCCATTTTAAAAATATAAGATAGTCCAAATATGAAGTGTAAAAATGAAACAAAACTTATAGAACCTATATGAAAGGACTCTTGCTAGTTTGCATGCTTTAGAAAAGTTTTTATTAAAATGAATAGTAAATGAGGAATGTTTCTAATACAAAAGGATCATAATAATAACTTCAATTTTTAAATATAAGAAATTCCAAATTAAAAAATGCATTCGTTTAGTGAATATTTCATAAGCTCTTTTTTATTGTATATCTTAACAAGAAAGATCAGTCATGCATAAAGCATTGATTATGGAACACTTTCCAACTGGAATGCAATTTTATTTAAACATCTCTAAGATGCGATACATTTAGCGGCAATATTTTTAAAATTATTATAACACTATAATAATTTATTATATTTGAAAACTTCATCGAAAAAAAAAACATGAACTTTATTCAAATAATGTCATCGAAATATAAATCGCCTGGCTCTCTATGAAAAAGCAGTAAAAATTCATTCATAAACTTTTATTCTATTCTTTTCATTCATCACAATACTACAATAATTTATTTTACTTAAAAACTTAAAACTATGGAGATAAAAGTAATTTAACTCTGGGCTTAAAACTTCACAGACAAAGTCTGCTATAAAATCGTCTGTTCTCTATGTAAAATCAATGACTGTTTCATTCATATCAACCATATTGCAGACTTCAGCGCTAAATAAATTCAGCAATTCTTATACAACTTATCTTACAGTTGGATGTGTTTACAATCTCTATAAGTGAAAATTAGGCTTCGTTGTAGAAATAATCAAAGTTTGATGATCATTTAAACTAAAATATATTGTAATTGCGTTGCTTTAGAACATTGATGCACAGAAATTAAGCAAAAATAAAGCAGTTTTAGGATAAGAGCAACACTAAATATAAATTAAAAAGAACTTTAAAAATCACAATTTTGACACAAGATGGATGCCATATTTTATTTTGAAGTGGGTCACGTGATCTCTTTATATAATGGGTGCAATTATTTTAATTTTTATTTAAAAAACTACTAAATATATTTTTCTGAAATTCTTTTTATATATTTTATGGAATAATTTGAATATTTCCTAAAACTTTCGAAGCAATTTGTGAAATTTAAATTTGCTTAAAAACTGTTTGAAAAATTAGGTCCCATAGGTTTCAGTGTATTTCATTTATTCAACCCGGCTACAATGTATTTCATTTTTTCAACCTGGGATCAATCCAAAACTAATTGGGTGATATTATTCATTTATATTCCTATAGGTCCTACAGACCGGCTGAACAACATACTAAAATTTCATTTTGATAAAATCATTTTTACGGCAGTTATCGTGATAACAGACAGACAGAATGAACAAAGTCAAAAACACTTTTCAACTATGTTGTAAAGTGTTGAAAACCCAGGCCGTTCGACTCATCCAAAGGACTTGAGCAACTATTTGAACGGTCGGGTAGGTGTTGTAAAGTGTAAAATTGTATGAAAATTTAGTTCAGTAAGTTGTTTATATAACAGCCTCTCTATATAAAAACTGTAAAAGAAAAATATTGCAGCACTTCTAAAATTTTTATTTATTCTTGAGATGAAAAATGTTTCATATAATTCAAGTATATCAGTGATTCTCAAACTTTTGAGGTTTGTGAATTCTTTTCAACAGATTAGTTTTTTGTGATCTTTATTCACTAGATTGATGCTCTTATTCATTTTTTCCTTGCTATGCCTTTTTTGAAGTCAAGGTTCAAATCTCTGTTGTTTAATACATCTGTTACACAAAACTTTCAATGACCTACAATAGTGATTCTCAAAAGGTGTGCCACAAATTTCATGGCTGTGTCATGCGGAAACCAATAAAAATATTTTTATTTAAATGAAAAAAGAAAGAGAAAATATAAAACAGGTATTACATATTAACATTATTTATTTATACTCGATGAGTGTTGACTGGTTCATATACTCTCCAATAAGGTTTAGGAGCATTCGAGACATTTCTCAACCTACAATCTATTTAATTGATCATAGTAGGGCATAGGCCTGCTTTGGATCTTAATGGATTTTAAAGTTCTAATGCTGGCCTAGGTAGGAGTAATGCCTCTAGTGCAGTGTTACCATCTACTGTATGAGTAAGACGTACTATATCACACAATGAAATGTGCTGTAAGTTAAAAAACTTTGAGAATCACTGACCTGTAATGTCAATACTAGAGGATTGCATAAGCAAAAATTTCAAAATCTTACTCAGCCCTATCTGATAATTCTAGAACCTGAATTCAGCTACAGTTCAATGACATTTTCAAATGTAGAACATATGGAATTAATGACTTAGACAAGAGAATGAATACAGCAGGATAGACTGATAGTTAGAATACAAAGATTGCGCTAGGAGGGCTCGAGTTTGATTCCCGACACTGCCCAAACTATTCCTGTTTCTAATCGGAGTACGGGTGTTAAATCTGTGCTTCCAACAGTTCTTCAGAGAGGTTGGTGGCAGGGGAAGGAGGGTACGGTCCCTGTGGATATGACACCTACTGGATTCTGGTCTAAATTGGGTGACACTGTCCTGGCCATCCAAACAGATACCTTACACCTTCTGGTAGTTAAGACAGTCGGGGTCAAAAGAAAAATAATGAACAATACAAATTTAGATTGTTAGTAAATCAGTTACAATACAATATTAAAAAAATTACAAAATCAATGCTTTAATTTCTAATGAACTACCACATGTTTATGCAGAAGAACTTAATATAATGAAAACAAGTTATAAACGAAAATGTTGTTTTGTGTTGTGTGCAGTTTTCCGCACACATCACAAAAAATGTAGTGGGCAGAAGAGAAACGTCAAATGAAGTTTTTAAAGGATTATTATTGTATGAAAAGTTCCCATATACCAGATTCCATTCCTAACATTCAAAATGGAAATATCAATAAACTGTAAATCAAAGTGAATATGTCTTGTTAAAATGTAAAAAATATTCAAGAATCTCTCTCTCTCTCTCTATATATATATGTAAATCTCTGGGTAGAACAAGATCTATTGAGAACATATGAACAAGCAAATATCTGAGTATGTGATATAAAGGAGTGTAATTAATATATACATATATATATATATATATATATATATATATATATACATGAGAAGCTATTTCTAAAAGTTCTTCAATACATCTTTCATATTTTATGTACCTTAAGGGTGGAATAAAATGATTTTGTACATTGCAGACACAGATTGGCGAATTACATTCTAGGAGTTTTTATAATACACATAAGCCAATCCTGGGCCTATCATAAAATGTTCTGACTTACAAACCTTCAAGAATATTTCAATGTTTAGTTTGAAGGCACTTGCAAATGTGAGAATCAAATAACTTTTCTTTAATTTTTTTCCAGTTGAAATTAATAGATTTTATAAACTTACGTAATGTTAATAGATTTTAGATGCTTTTCTTTGCATTTGTTTATGCGAATAAATATATTCTAGATTGTAATTACATTACCTAATTATAGTTCAAAATTGACAGGTAACGTGTGACGTTACAACTCCACCACACTGTCTGCTAAAATGTTTGGTCATACTAAGTGGGAAAAGCAATTTTCATTTTATAGAATCCCATCTTTAAAGTCAGCTTGTTCAACTGAACTCAAATCGACACAACTGGAAACATTTTGCAACACAAACTGGTCATTGGTAATAGAATAGTAACAAAATAAAACAGTATAAAATAAAGGCAAGATAATGCAAGTCATATTTCATTCATTAAATTAATGAGAAAATACTGAGCAGTATCAAACATTAAACTATTAAAAAATGAATAAGTGAATTTGGTAGAGAAGTAGTATAAATTTAATAGTTGCTATGAAGTCTGAATATTTTATATTAAATCACTATACAGGATGATTAAAAAAAGATGAGCTAAACTGTATAAAGTGATAGTACACACCAAACCAAGCATTTTTCATTATAGTTTACCAGGTCAGAAATGAAATGTAAAGGCACCAGTGGGCGTTTAATGGTGAAACTGATGAGGTGAAAACACAAGAGTGAAATAGAAGTTATAAAATGACATTCAATAAACAATAATAAAAGATTCAAGAGAAGTATCAAAGATGAGACTCTTGAGATATCCCCCCAAAAAGAAGTCAAGACACGACAGATCGGGTGATCGTGGGGGCCAAGCTATGGGACCACCTCACCCAATCTATTGGTCCGGAGAAGTGACGTCCAGATAGTTCCTTATCTCTTGCCCAAAATGGGGGTGAGAGATAAAGAATTGCATAAGGGTTCTACTCTTTCCACAGATGAAATTTACATACATGGTTTTTCTCTTCAACCAGAATGACGCTTTTAAGTTTGTGGACGGCCGCTTCCCAATGAGTAAGCACCGTTTAACGCCTTTACGTTTAATTTTTGACCAGTAAACTATGATGAAAAATGCTTGGTTTGGTGTGTACTACTATCTCGTAAAGTTTGGCCCATCTTTTTTTAACCATCCTGTATATAATTGTCTAATGTGATTGTATATTTCCAGACTTTCCAGAAGCCCCCATGGCAAGCTAAAAGGCTGAGTAATAATATTGACTATGGTATAGAACCTAACAGAGCCAGATTTTTAATTTGAAGGGAGAAAATGGGGGTTTCAAAAAGTCCTTCCAGACCCTCTAGAAACTTTGTTGACCTAGAGAGATGAATCTTTGCATATCTATAGTATTGACAACAATATAGAAAATGAAGGTGTTGAATTTTCAATTTACACCTCCTTCTTCCTGAAGAGAGAGAAAAAGGGGGTTGGAAAGTATTTTCAGACTCTCCAGAAACCACTCTAGTGATTTAAAAAGTCGAATCTCTGCTCACCTACAGTATCAACCATCTAGTAGAATCTATTGATAGTCAAATTTTTAACTTTCCCTCTGGAGTGGAGATTATTGGTTTTAAAAATCTTTTCAGATCCTTAAGCAGCTCTCTGGTGACTCAGAAGACTGAATCTTTACACACTTATAGTATCAGCCACTGGACCGAACCTAACAGGATTAGATTTTTTATTTTCCCCCTGAAGTGGATAAAATGTGGGAGAGTCTCTCAGAACCTGCACAAAGCTCCCACTGGGAACATAAAAGCCTAAAACTCGACTACAGGGCAGAACCTAACTTGACCAATTTTCAATACAGACAACTATTTTTTATGCTGAGCACTATACATTGTTAAACAAAATAAAACTTATTAAAAAAAGTTGCAGTTTAATTTTTTAAGCGTGATAGTTTCCCTGTCTTTGAGAGGCTAAAATTGTAGTTTTAAAATACAAATGGATTTAAAAGCTGCCTCTCCAAGAATCAGTTTTAGTTAAGAGTTAATACATTTTAGATGAATAAGTGGGTTAACAAATTCACCCGTGAAATAGTTGGGACTCTCCAATGACTTGTATGCTTCAATTTGCTGCAAAATTATAGAATTGAAAATATTAAATAGTTCAATATATCTCCATGCCATATTTTATCCATTTTTACAAAACTCACAATCTACTTGTAGGAACCTAATTCGTTACAAGTTTGGTGGTTCTTTTTTTTATAACAGTCGTGATTCAGTGCCGATAAATTGCTTATATAGCTATTACAATGTAGAACCATAATTAAATAACACAAGTGTTCAGCACTAAAATAATAAACTTAAAATATAAACTATACTAATATGATATAAATTAGCTTACAAACTGCAGTAAACATACCTTTTCTTAAGAGTATAAAAATAAATTTAAAAGGTACATTTTCAGTAAAATGAGCTACTATATGCAACTAAATAGAGAATGTATGTACTCCAGTTGCACCAAGCTGAATTTGCATCGGTGGTTGCTACAGCAATGTGACATCATTGAAATCCGTGTACATGTGCGAAATATATGTATTATGGTGTATGTTTCCACATGAATTAAATGTAAAATGTGTTTGAAATTAATTGAAATTTTAATTTTATTTTAAACAATACAAATGGGCCCTGATTTATTAAAACAGGCGGAACATCTAAATTTGATTTGCTAAACCAATGTTGATATACTGCCCAGTCATTAGTTATATGTGCAGCAAATTATATATATATATATATATATATATATATATATATATATATATATATATATATATATATATATATATAATATATAAGATGGAAAATGGAAGTTATTAAAGATATGGAAGTGTTATAGCATATATGCGCAAAGCAGCTACATATACTATCCACAACCCCTTACCGCCATTAATAAAGCTTCTCGCTAAGCCTTCCTTCTTTTTTCAATTCTAAAATTCATTTTATACTATTTATATTTATATATATATATATATAATTTAAATTTAAAAAACACCTTAGGATTCATACTTCAATTTTATGCTGTCAAAATTGATAACTTTCAAATTTAAAAATGCTACACTTTAAGCCAGTATAATAGTATAAGGAATGCTATTATCAGTTGTCAAGCACGCAATGATCAGATAGATGCATAAATGAGCACAACTCATAGGAAAACAAAAGTTGGTTACACTTCTTAGCATAAATATAAACTGTAGTTATATGTCTATAGTTTTAGAGGTGACAGTTAATGCATAAATGATGCAGATAAATATTATAAAAATGAGAATGTAAAAGTAAAGTTAAATGCTTTTAAATATTTGACAACAAAATGGAAATAATTCGTTTTATAAGGGTGTTAAATTATTCAAACTAAATTGAAGGAATTTTAAGCATGTATAAATCTTATAATTTATAAAGAATTTAAAAGTTACTAAAGCAGAATACACAATAGGCTGCTGCACAACTTACAGGTGAACAGCTTTTAATTAAACAAGCTTAATTCAAAATTAATAACAAATTAGCATAAACATTTATATTCATGATAAAACAATAAAAATTAATTAAATTTAAAAATTATACAATTTTGAATAAAAATTAACATATAAGTAAAATATTGATATACAATAAAAAGACAAAAGATATTGAGTAAAATTACATCACATGTAAAGAGTTTTATATGAATAAAGATAGAGGTAAATAAGAAAAGTTTTTAAGCTTCAACAAAACAGTTTTGTTAAATAGTATAAATAATATAACTAAAAATTGTTATTTTAACACATATTTATAAAAAAAATTGAATTTTAATTTGGTATTTTCTATTGTAAAACTAGGAGTTTAGAGTAACTGTACACAGGAAGAGAGATTTGAGTCAAGGGTTAGATGTGGACATATTGTAGAAGGCAATTCTTTTTGCAAAAGATTTTCTAAGGCAAACTGCCTTATATTTATGCTACATGGTAATAAAACACTAAAAATCAAACCATGAACAAGATTATGATGAAATATAGTTTAAGAATGTTAGATTTTATTGTTACAGTAGTGCTATGGCTTTCAATGGTTTAGAAACAGGTAGACAATTCTGGAGTTTCCAAGTTGATATTTTAAATTTTAGAGCAGTTTATACAAGCTCGTAAATTTTCATTTTAGGGTAGGTAAATTTTCATTTAGGAGCAATTTCAGGTGCATTCAGTTATAAAAGATGGTGAAACATAGAATTTAAATAAATAAATTGCATTTTGAAAATCAATTTATTCAACTAAAAGTATCACAAACAGTAAAACAGATACATTCAAAAACAGGATTTATCATGTAAAATAGTTGAGATATCAACAAATGCAAGAAAAGAAAACTGAAAGTTTAGTCTTCAGATGTTACACTGGAAGATATATGACAAAAATATAAAATATTGCAAAACTCTACTACAGAAATCTGAAGTTTACAGAAATATAATGAAAATATATATTTTGCATGCAATTTTAATTATCAAGATATTTTGCTGGAAACTAGTCAGTGTTCAAAATTATAAGCTTTAAAATTGCTGTACAAATGCATGTTGATGTTTTCCCATGTGCTGAAAGTGAGTTCCAATTTATTTCAGGAACTCTGCAAATTTATTTTCGTAGCTTTAGTCCCTTTTTTAAATGCAGTGTGTAGACTCCCCTAAAATCTAAAGCCCTGTATTCTAAAGCTATATTTTATTTTTTAACAAAAATGTATACTTTTTTCATATATATTTGATGTTTACATAAATTCTAAACTTCAAATGCTTTTTGGTGTTTTGTTTATTTGAGTACTTCATATAAATGTTTTTTTTTTTTATGAAAGATAGTGCTTTCCATTTCACTGAATGTACCTAAAGACGGAGACAGACTTTTATACCACTTCAGCAATAGCTAATTGCCTAGCTCTATAGGAGTTATGTCATGCTCATACATAAATAAGGCCAGACTGTCATGCCCCAATGGTCATAGGCAGGGTGGGGGGGAGGCATAATTCACCATTTATGGGCAGGAATTTGTTCTCTATAGGGTACATGTTGGTAACCATTATTTAGCACTGACACACGAAACACCCCACATTTCGTGATCTTGGCTACATCCATAGTGCCTCCTACATCCTCCTCTTAAGAGGATGAATAAAAAATAGTATGCTGAGATATCTGTCTTTGGTTTGTTTCAATTTACAGCAATGTTATTAAAGCAGAACATAAACCAGATTGTCATGCTAGCAAGTCAAGATTGCCAAACTGATGAGTCTAGTGTATAATTTGCTTGATGAATATTAATTTTATGTTTAAATACATTTTAAACTTTAAATTTCAATTGCCTTTTACTGTTTAACTTTTTTAAGAACTTCATACTTATTTATGTGAAACATCTTAGAGCTTGGAGTAAAGAGTTAATTATGAAAGAAATATGGTAAGAATGAAACAAAATTTTATAATGGAAATACCACCATACTCACTGACATCAGCGCTTTATATAAAACAATTAAAACACTAAATAAGCGAATCTTCTTACCCTAAGTAACATGTAACATAGTCACACACAATATACATCAGCCTTTTCCCATTTGGAATATATGCAAAAGGAGTGATATTTCAGAGCAATCTAATGAGTAACTGAGTTACTCATTTTCCTCTTGTTTCCGATAGAAAATGGTTCCATTATTTAAGTTAATTCTTAATTTCTAATAATTTTACTGCTAAAAGAGCTAGATTTTGACACATTTCATTAAATTTTATTAGGACTATGTGAGTATATATTTCCTGATTTTAATTTTAGCCCATCTGTTTCATAAACAGTTTTAACATTAATTTTAATACAGAAAAATTATGCTTTCAGATTCATGTTTAACAGCTGAAACACCTTTAGATGCTATGTGAATAAACAACATCGATACTACAAAATACAAAACAGGTTTGACAAGTAATAAACATTCATAAAATACCAGAAAAAAATCAATTTTATATACAAAAAATTTAATATTATTCCTTTTTAAATAATTGCAAATGTTTATTCAGATCACTTCTGTATAATGTTGATGAATTGGCAGATTTATTTTAGCAGAAATAAGATATTTTAAAGTTCTTTTCCATGAAGCAAAAGATGGCTTTTTAAATGATGCTTTAATCGAAACTTATTTCCACATATAGTACAAAGAAAAGGTCGCTCACCAGTATGAGTCCGAACATGTCTAATTAGTGCAATTTTTTGATGAGCTGAATATGTACAAAATTTGCAAACAAACTGTGAAAACCGGTCTTCAGTGCCACGGATTCGGTAAAAATGTGATTCCTCATTACTCAGATCTTTTTCAAAACCTATAATATTATACACATAAGTAACTCCAGGATAGTGAAAGCAAATGAATTATACATAAATAAATTATAATGAATGTTCACTTTAAATAATTCACACAAATTATTGGATTTTATAAATAAAAATATTAAACATGTTAGTAATTTTAAAGTATTGTGTAACAGATGTAAACTATAGACAAGTGATTAGAATCTTTTACAAACTTTAGAAAAGAAGAATTTATTATTGTAAGATAAAATTGAAAATCATAAGATACAGTATTTTGTTTTTATTTGATATGAAATGACAATGAATAATTTGACATGAAATTAATAAAATATACAAATTTATTAAAAATAAAATTTAAATATAAGATGATTACAATTCAATCAAAGTGGTTAAAAGCAAAAAAATAATAAATTGATACTATTATATAATAAATTTACGACTTTTTTAATACTGATTTCTTATAAATTGTGTTGTACATGATATACAGAAGATGGGACTGCAATTGAGTAAAAGTAGACGTAATAGTTACTTCTTGAGTAACTGAGGTCAGTATGTTTTAGTTTTCAAAAGTGCAGCAACAGTACCATTAATGCACAGATGATGTAAAAAATACTCATTACTTTTTTTTAAAGAATTTGATTTATTAAATTCCTAAATTTATTAAAATAGAAATTTAATTTTTTAATGAATATCAATGTCAAACAATTGAATAGTTATTTGTTAAAAATGGTTTACTCAAGACAGTTGCTGAAATTCATTTTGCTAAACGTTTGTTATATTTTTGTATGTTGTGTACATAATTTCACCTTTTTTACATTATACAAATATGCAAATTAAAATTGTTTCATTAAAATTGAAGCAAAAAATTTTGAAATCTCACTCAAGTTTTGAAAATCTCACTTAAATTTTTTGCTAGAGTAAGAAAATCTCACTTAATTTTTACTTTTAAATAAATGCATTTATTTGAAAAAGATTAGTCAATAGAAAATGTGGTTTAAGACAATTTCGGCAAATATTAAACCCTAGCTAAAGCATACTTTCTGTGTTTGCTTGGTGCAAATTCATTTTGCTATAAGTTCGTTATATATTTGTATGTTATGTACAAAAGTTTTTTTATATTATACAATTATGTAAATTAGAATTGTTTTATCGAAATCGAAGAAAACATTTTTGAAGTTTCCCTCAAGTTTTGAAAATCTCACTTAAATTTTTTGCTGCAGTAAGGAAATCTCACTTGATTTTTCAAATTAGTGGGAACCCAGATACTGTATGGAAGATAAAAACAAATCTGGATATCACCTTAAAATGTTATTGGCTAAAAGAAATTATAAATACTGATTTTACTCATTGGCACTTATGGATTTGTCTTTTCCAATATTTTTATAATGTTAAAAGACTAGCCAAAAGATTTATATTTGAAAAGGCGATCCTCTAATCACTCCTGCCTTAAGCCTTGACTCAGTTTAAACATAAAATATATGTATTATCAGCATTTGAAATTATTGGTGGTCCGTTGGTCCAAGACCAGGAAAAGTTTGATCAGACCAGAGGAATGAAAATATAGGTGGACCATTAGACCAGTAGCCTGGATTTCGAAAGTACATTTCATTTCTAAACAACAGTTATTCTGCACCTCTCTTTTCAACTTTTGGAATACGTAAGGAATCTTTATGTACATCCTGTATATTCTTTGCAGTTCCTGCTAGTGAGAAAGTATTTTTGGCAAACAGCCAAATTCGCTTAGCAGCTGTGTTGTCACTTGTACATGTTTGCTTGCTCCATGGAGAGAGATGAGCAATTTTGCCTTTTGCGCATCCGTCCGTCATTTTAGTGTACATCATGATGGTAGAACTTTTTAGAGGTCTGCACAGGCTCGGGCCTGGCAGCATAGACCTTGCTGGATGGGTGACACCTGAATTTTTAACACTTTTAAAACCAAACTTAGGTATAGTTCTTAAAATGTTGGATACAACCGGGACAAACATATTTAATTAAATAAATAAACATTAAATTAATTTTAATTAAGTACATGAACATATTGTGTTTATTTCAGTTATGTAATATTGTGTTTATTCAGTTATGTAAGATAAATGTTAAAAAAAACATCTTAATTTCTTGTACACAAATTAATGTTTTAAACACATTTGAATACAACTCATTTTGGGTAAAAATTCAATGGTCTTCGGGCCGAGCTTTACATTTGTTAATGTCTTTGGGCTTGGACCGGATATATGCACTGGTACTGCCAGGTCAGGCCAGGTGAAAATCTGAAATTCCAGCCCATTCTGACATCTAGTACTTATTCAACCTTGGTGTGGCTGCGTCTGTTTAAAACAAAGTTGTAGGAAAGTAATTATCATGTTTCACTATGGATTTATAATCACTATCATTTCATAGATCACGACTTTTAGATAACATTGCAAATATAAGATATTACAAAAAAAAAAAAAAATTGCGACTTTTACCCCTATTTTTAATGGAATTACGAATTTTAGTGCATTTAATAAAACTGTGAATTTTAGAACTATTGAATAAAATTGTGAATTTTATCACTTTTAAATAAAATTTTAAAGCCTTTATATAAAATTGGACTTTTAAGTGAAATTGTAAATTTTAGCAATTGTATTCCCATTTTTGGTGCATGTCTATAAAAGTAATGACATATTATTTTTAAATGAAATTACGAATTTTAGCTTTTAAACAAAATCTTAAATTTTTGAGCTCTTATGTAGAATTGCTAATTTTTTTATTTTTTCTCATAAAAATTGCAAATTTTAGCACTTTTTTAAATAAAAAATGTTGGTGCATTTTTACAAAAATGGTAAGCATACATATTTTGTTATCAATACCTACTGACAGAGAGAGAATTTAATGCAAGTTAAAAATGTTTAATGTGCAATTTTTTAGCAAATTAGAACTCGGCATTATTGTTTTTGCTCATGCTTTCTGGTAGCAAAAAAATTATAAATTAATGAAAAATCTTCTCAAAAACTATATGAATCCTGATGAGGAAGCAAAAATGCAAGTCAACAATCTATTAAATCAATTTACATTTTTAAAAATGGCAAAAGAAATATCCTAATTTTAGGAAATTTTGATAAAAATAATTTTGTAAAAAATTTAGAAATCTACAAGTTTTTGTTACTATTCATAATGTATATATTAACTAATTTATTAATTATTTGGGATAACATGTTGTATACTTCTTTAAAGGTAGCACATATGCATATTATTGTGCTAGATTTCTGAGTATGTACTTGTTCATTGTTGCCATGTTGTTTATAACCTTAGTGGATCCGTCATAATGGCTGTGGACAAGTGGTTACTTGTATGAACTGATCTGTAGCACTAGTGACTGTTATTGTTAACTTCTAACATTGACTATCGCACTTTTATCTTATAGTCGCTGTCTTTTAAGTTATAACACTAAAAATTAGCAACAGGTAGAGATCTTCATACCATTATATGCCAGTGGTGGTGAGATTTTAATTACGTGTATCTATTTCTGGCACATTTTGGCAAACTTTACAAAAATTGATTTTATTGAACTTCATGAAAGAAAAAGAAAGTTAAATTAGCAAATTATGTTTTCCAAACATTATAAAGTAATTTATAATGTAAGTTATTGTAAAATATAATTATAATTGATATAAAGTCTAACTACTTCTTTTTTCAGAAGTAACTGCACTTTAGTAACTTACTCATTACCTTTTCAAGGTCAATTTAGCTAACCCTGGTTGCATGAGAGGGATATCTGAAACATTTTTATAAAGAAATCAACAGTTAATCATGAGACAGTTCTTGCAATGCATCCTATGAAGATATTTTTCAAGGTCATATATATTTCAAACAATTACAATTAACAATTATATAGACTTTAAATCACTATAAATTGACGTTACTTTGTTTATAAAAAATAAAATAAATATATAAAGTAAATAATACAATGTTTAACTTGTTGATATCACTATGGACATTAGTTTGTGGCTGATTCTATTTAAAACTTATTACCAGGCTAATAAACTAAATGTATTAGATACTGCCTTATTGCCTCTCTTATCGGAGATTGCTGTGACTGCAGGTTAGGTATTAAGATATTAACTTGTAAATATAATCTGATTATTTGTTTTTTAATTCTTTGTGAAAATATATATTTAACCTGTAAAAACATTATACAAGAAACAGGGCATAAACAAATACATTTCTTAATTTCTGAAAAATCAAATTTATATTCAAACAGTTTTATGGGTTAAAAGTAGGCGATATATGAAGACAATATACATCACAAGGAAACAAACTTTTTCAAAATACTCACACAAAATAACTAATTATGACATTTGGTAATATTATCAGGTTGCAATGATTAAATAACAGACATAAAGGCTTTTATACACAAGTATTTGAGATTGATTACATTTTAGTTGCTCGACATTTTCAATTTCTTTAATGATATACTTTAGGTTACGGTAAACTTTTATGTTGCCCTCTCCCCGTGATGATAATGTGTACCTTCGAAGGTACTTTCATGCCCTCCCCATATGATTTGGTTATTCCCAACATCTGTGAGAAAGTTGAATATCGCATGAGTTAAATTATTATGTATATTATTTATCAAAAATACGTTGGGATTAACAGCATAATGTTCAACAATATTTAACAGCAACTTTAACAGTTCGAATGAGTATAAAATGGCCATTTATTAATAACTAATTGACAAAATTAAAATAATGAATAACTGTGAGAATATTTCATGACGTATGAAGGTGATATTCTAAAATTTCGTTCTTAATTGTTATAGAAAATATATTATAAATAAATAGAACAAATCTGTCAACAAATTTCGCTTTTTTATATACAAATACAGTTAACAAATGTGAAACCGAGTAAAAAAATCGGTAATACAAGCGGCTTGCCGGAGGAACGAAACTTTGCTGTTCCCATGATGCTTTGATATAAAATTCAACAGTGCGCACGGTTTTTGCGCATCGCTCTTGTTTATGCAGAAGAATTGGCATATTTCTGTGTTTTTCAGCTCAAAGCTTCTTCGCTTTTGTCTACTTCCGTGCTATGTCTGATAAATTAATAAAAAAGGGCCCTTTTTAGGGATATATGTATTTCATGAAACACTAAACATGAATGAAGACACAAATTAATCTCGATAATTAAATGATATAAAGTCCCTCGAGTAAATTAATCTCGAATTCCCTCTCATTTTATAATTTTTTCAATAAAAGATAGCAGTGATGTTTAATAGAGACAACTCTGTTCAATATCTATTTTGCAAAAGATTTATTTTCCTGTCAGCATCTGGGATTTGAGATTAATGTAGAGATATTCTACATTAATTAAACTTTCCTATTTGCCTTTAGAAGTACGTTCTAGAAAGTTTATATCAATGGAATTATTTTAGATAGTAATATATAGCTGTTAGAGATATAAACTCTAAAATAAAATAAATGAAACAATAATAATCAATCAACATAGAAACTGAATTCATACTCACTGATAAGATTGAATTTATATTACTTTAATACTTTGTTTAATAATATAAAAAAAATGTTCACAATATTCAAAACCATTTTCATTGCAAACAATATTACATAACATGCTGTAGTAGATAATTGAACTATCAGAGTGTTTATGTTTAAGGTGCATGTCTAGAAAGTTGGTATCAATTAAAGGAAGTACCATAGTAAAATACTTTGGAAACATGCATATTGATCAAAACATTACTAATAAATAGAAACAAAACATTTTGGAAAATGAACCGAGACCTAAAAGAGTATCTAATTTTGTTGAAAACTTACACTATTTGATGGGAAACAAAGAAATCTCACTTATTCACTACTACATGGCATTAAATTTAAAAGATGTGATCTTTCACAAATAGATATAGATACACAAGATATGAATCAAAAGTATTACATAATTTGATATTTATTTTAAAGATATGTTTTTCTTATGCTACCGTATAAAGAAAGTATTTCCAAATTCAAGATTTTGACGGAAAAGGATCATGACAAATTTATTTTTATGATATGACAGGGTTACTCTAATGTGATTCAAGTAATATATTGAAAATCAAAATATTCAAAAATAAAAGATATACTGACTAATATTTATTTTCTTCTAAAATTGGAAAGCTTCATGTTCATTTTTTATATAAAGGGAAAGCTTAATTAATTTTTGTTTTCAAATACATGTTAAATTATTTATTATACCTCATTTACCTGAGTAAAAAATTAAAATTATAGTTTATTTGCATGACTTTGAGCATTAACTCTTTCGAGACGACGGCATTCCGAAATTGCCGTGGCTCAAAAGACGGAGTGCTTCGTTTCCGAACTGTTCCCAAAGGACGACTAATTTTTTGCGCTAAGCCTAACTCTCGAAAAAAATTCACTAAAAATCCCCCGTTCAACACAGCATTCTACTTTTTTCAGGAAGAAAGGATATACTTATTTTGTATTTGATGTATATTTTTCATACAAATTTTCTTTTATCAAAATATTAAAAATTTTAGTGTATATATGTTTTAGGTACAGATGGATAATTCTTTGGCAAGTCCTTCCGATTTTTTAAAACTGTACCACATATATGTGCATCCTTAGACACCAAATACTTTGCAAGTACAGGAGGGGTAAAAAATTTATCCAAATACAAAGTATATCCTTTTCCTAAAAGTTTACTTAGAAGTGTTTTCACAACGCGTTCTCCATACCCACCATCAGAGCTTGATAATTCCGTGTCCTTTCCAGTATACACAAGGAAATTCCATATATAGCCTGATTTCGATTCTGACAATTTATATATTTTTATTCCATATCTGGACGTTTTCAAGGGGATATATTGACGAAATCCCAGCCTTCCTTTCCATGAGAACAAAGATTCATCAATGAACACATTTCTTTTAGGAGTGTATATAGATTTCAATTTTGAAACTAATGCATCTAACACGGGTTTCAATTTATCTAGTTTTTGGGTATAACTATCAAGAGTAAAATGAAGGTAACGTAATATTCCTATAAATCGATCGCGACTCATAACTGAATTGCAAAAAGGAGTACTGATATTTGGATTCTCAGAAAAATACATTTTAAGATTTGGTTTTCTGACAATGCTCGTCAAAATTACTATTGCGAGAAACACACGAAATTCGTTTCCCGTCACAGGTGTAAATACATTTGAAACAGGTGGAGTCTTCGATGTGGAAGGAGAGAGGAGATTTTTCTTCCATTTTTTCTTTGCAAACTCATTAGTTGCTTTTACGATAAATTATACTAGTTCATCATAAAAAATATGCTAAAAAAATCAAGTTCCTTATCTAAATTAGGCGGCATGATATTGTGATTTATTCCAGGTATGTTAAAAAACTCCAAATAATTCAGATCTTTCAAATCACATGTCCAAACATCATTCGAAAAAACAGCAACTGAAGCCGGCGGCGTTGTAATAATAGTACGCTCAGAATCTGAAGAATCAATTGCATTTTCAGATTCATCATCAGAAATAACACTGTTCCACGAATCTTCACTATCTGCTTTGATTTTATTACTGTCTGGTTCGTTTACCATACGCGTATATTCTTCCACAGAAAGGAAGCCTCTCAAACCAGCCATATTTTTTATCCGAAATAACCTAACCATTTCACTGTCGTACATTCCTTTACCCCCCTCCCCCCCAAAAAAAAATACTCAATTATATTCCAGTAATTCACCAACGAAATCATTAAAAGCTAAAATCAAAAGGAGACCCGGAACTCAATTATAAAATTGTTGATGCTGCGAGAAGTGTTCTGTCTGTTTACTTCACAGAACCATGTTTCACCGCTCCAAATGGAGAAATAATTCATTGGATTCTCCTTGTGCCAAGATGAAGCATCTGCAAAATACATTTAAGTTGCTTCCACGGGCATTTAACGCCATCTAGTAGACAAATAAATTCAAATGAAAACGTTTCACATAGAAACACCAATACGTGCCACTCGCCGATTAGAGTAAAGTTCTCTCCGGCACGAGTGCGTGCCGTACGTCCTTGACTGCAAGTTCGCAGCCGGCACGCGGGCGTGCCAACCGTCGCGAAAGGGACAATTTTAATGTGTCTTAATTTTAATTTCATTCATGTTTTGCGTTTTATGAAATACATATATCCCTAAAAAGGACAGTTTTTTATTAATACTTTACAACATAGTTGAAAAGTGTTTATGACTTTGTTCATTCTGTCTGTCTGTCTGTCCGTTAGCACGATAACTGTCATAAAAATGACTTTATCAAAATGAAATTTTAGTATGTTTTTCAGACGGTCTGTGGGACCTATGGGAATATAAATGAATAATATCACCCAATTAGTTTTGGATTGAACCCGGGTTGAAAAAATGAAATACATTGAATCCTATGGGACCTAATTTTTCAAACATTTTTTAAGCGAATATCGAATTCACAAATTGCTTTGAAAATTTTTGGAAATATTCAAATTATCCCATAAAATATATAAAAAAATTTCAGTAAGATATGTTAAGTAGTTTCTTAAATAAAAATTATTTAATATAGGGAGAAAAACAAATTCAATTAAATTTTGACTCTTACTATATCTTCCAGAAAGAAAAATGAGATAATAAATATCTTTTCAAGAGTTGAATTATTTATATGTAAGAGAGGTTTCACATTTTAAAATAAATATGGTAGTTAACAATTTTTCAAATTTTTAAATAAAATAAATTATAGTATTGTGATGAATGAAACGATTGGAAAAATGTTTATGAATGAAATGCTGCTTTTATAGAGAAGCGATTTATATTTCAATGCCCTCATTTGAATGAAGTTCATTTTTTTTCGATGAAGATTTAAGTTTTCAAATATAATAAATTAATGTAGTATTGTGATAATTTAAAAAATATTACCGAGGAATGTATCGCATTTCAGAGATGTTTATATAAAATTGCATTGAAGTCGGAAAGTGTTTCATAATCAATGATTTATGCATGATTGATCTTTCTTCTTTATTTATCAGACATAGCACGGGAGTTGACAAAAGCGAAGAAGCTTTGAGCTAAAAAATAACGAAATATGCCGATTCTTCGGCATAAACAAGAGCGATGCGCAAAAACGTGCCCATTGTTGAACTTTATATCGAAGCATCATGGGAACAGCACAGTCGCGTTCCTCCGGCTAACCGCTTGTTGCCTTATTTAATACAGTTGCCAATACCGAACAACTACTATATCGCTCCGACTAAGATGTCGACTGATACGTCTGTTGGACCAACCAGCTTATCTTAGGCCTATGATGAGACCTCTCTCTAAATCCGAGAGCTGTTCGTGCGACGTCGATTACATCTTAAAGGAATCTTTGTACAAAATTGGCAGAATGAAAGTAGAAAATCCGGTTCCAATTGCCCGTGAGTGATACCAGCGATCGTTATAAAATGCTGCACGACGTATCGTGTTATGCGCATTGTATGAGCCCTATAACATCATGGGCGCTGACAGTTGGATTATTTGCTTAACTCTTAAAACGACGTTTGCATGTCGAGTTTAGTGGCTGTAGCTTAATTTTTTATGGATGCATATTTTTTTTGCAATTTAGTGTATTTATGTGGACGATTCCGGCCTCTTTTATTTATTTTTTATTTGATTCGAAATGTTGCAAAACGGACAAAAGTATAAACATTTTTATTCTCTGAGCTGTATTGCATGTTTTATTCGCAGTTAAAGTTCGCCTTTCTGACTGTCGCGGGAAAAAGACCCATTTTGGCGCGCACGGAATGTGACGTCAGAAGGCTCGGCCATGGCTCGTGTCTTCGAGAATTGGTAAATAAGTTTGGTTACATTCGGAAAGTTCCGCTAATTATAATTGTTTCTTCCGTCCCAAACTGCCGAATAGTTATAAGTATGGTATCGCTCCATTGTGCACGACTACTAGTTTTACATCATCAGATAAAATATTTATATCAGTGACAAAAAATTATGTTTTTCGTAAAAAATAGTGTGAAGAACAGGAAGCCACTTTGTAAACAAAATTCACCACTGTCATTAAAGAGTGTTCGTTACGTATTTTATGGTAATAAACTAGTGACTGTATAATCCGATTTTCAAAGTCTTTTTATGAGAAGTTGTTTCTGCATGATTTAATAAACTTTGAAAATCTTTAAGGGTGTCTGTCCACTACTGGTTCGGCACTCTATTTTTCTATTTTTAGTTTTGATATTACGGATGAATTTAAAGCCAGATTCAAAGTGGATTGTGGCAGCAGCCGACTCTCCTCCTGCCAAAGATATCGATCGAAGATGATAGGAACATGAACCCGAATTATAAGTTCGGAAAGGAAGCTAGCTTTTGCTCTAACCTTATAATGGCGGTCTTGTAAGCCCGAGGTCTCGAGTTCGGACCCTGCTCGGGACAAGCAACATCAATTCCTACAATGATGACCCTGGACATTTGAAGCAAGCAACCTTCGCTCTCCAACGATCTCACCATCACAATACGAGATGGCAGCACCACACGGAGCCAGAGGCGCTACCATTCCCTTCCTGGTTGACCACGACTGACGTCACGCCCGAGATGCGACACGCCTCCAGGACCCCGGCCGTCCAAACAGTTACTCGAGTCCTTGGGATGAGTCAGACGGTCTGGGTCTTCAACTCCTCCCGGCCTCGACTGAGTTTCGGATGGGGACACGCGGGTGTTTTCTGGGTGGCCCTCTCTTAGTCCAAATTCGACCGGGGCTTCTCACAAGGGGGTGGGGTGTATGGCAGCAGCCGACTCTGCTCCTGCCAAAGACATCGATCGAAGATGATAGGAACATGAACCCGAATTATAAGTTCGGAGAGGAAGCTAGCTTTTGCTCTAACCTTATAATGTTGGTTTTTTAAGTACGGGGTCACGAGTTCGGGACTGGCAACATCAATTCCTACAGAATTATTGACTTTGTATCCGGTTTAGCGTGTGATGTTTGCAGGTCATTTAGGGAATATAAAAATTCAGTGCATGAATATTTTTATACCAGTATTCTGCTGCAGTGAACAGTTGTAATTTAGAATTTTCATTAAGTACACGTGCTTTTGAAAAGTTATAAAATAGATTTTATCTAAAAAAATAAATCACTAATTTAAAACATTGCATAAAAGGAATAGAAATTAAATGGAAAATAATTTAAAATTGCTTCACCTATTCAGAATTATAAATGGATTTACTGTTTATTATAGGTTTTAAAATATAATACTATATGAAACACTCTAAAACCGCTATTAATTAAAACAAAAATCTGATGTGGGCAGCACATGACTTTCCTTATATAATGCAATGAATTTACTACTTTTACAGTAAAATATATAGGCTATTCTTATAGTAGATACTTATATTCTTTCCAAAATATTGAATTTTCGTCAATTCGTCGTCATTTTTATCTATTCGGCGAGATTTTTGTTAATTTATTAACATTTAAAAAAGTCACCAAGTTGGCGAAATTCCACCAAATTCGTCACCAAAATTTTGCCAAGTGTTATGGGCGGAGAAATAAGCTATTCTTATAGCAGATAAATGACTATTGGCGTTGAAATACAAAAGTATTACTCAAAGTATCTTTTCTTATGAAGGGAACGAGCTAGATCCACGAGAATGATGTCACCACATTTGTCGCATGATATTACATAAGAAAAGTGACCATGCTTCTCAACTGTTAATATTTTTTTTAAATTTATGTGAGTTTTTGATAAATTAATTTGAAAAATGTGCAACATCTCGAGAACGGTTCATGCTAGTTCTAAGGTTCTAAAGTTTATGTCAATCGTTTTCTAATGAAAAATTACATAAGAAATGTCTATTTGCGTACTTTTTTTAAAGGTTTTGATTTTTTGATGATTTTTTCAAAACTTCACTCGAAAACTTAATGGTTCTGAACATTCGATTGTGTTTAAAAACAATAGGCTTCCAGTATTCACGGATTGTAATTTTTGTACCATATTTTATTCGAATCGCTCCATTCGTTCGTGAGATATCGTCTCCACAGACTCACTGATACACACACGCACACAGACACACACACTTTCACATACGCACACGCACATACTTCACACACACACACAGACATCACCTGAAAAATGTTCGATTCGTGATAAGGGATGCTTGAAACGTGCTTTCCCGTCGAAAACTCGAATTTGAATATTCGACCCCGTAGCAATAGTTTCCTTATACATTATACTATGTATAAATGGAAAGTAATAAATTATTAAATATTAAATTTACAATCCTCACAAATCATATATATATCTATATCTATATATATATATATATATTATATATATATATATAAACATAAATACATAAATATTATTTTTAATTCCTAGAAAAAATACACCGTTCAATCTAAACTTTCGGTTTAAATTTACTGTATAACAAACTTAACCATAAAGGATATTTGCATTTAAAAAATTACGGAGCACATTACAGAAAAACAAAGCAAACAGCAGTGGGTCATCCTAACTGTTTATAGCTAGCTAGCACTTTTAGTTTTCGTCCCGATTTCATCTGGATTCTATGACTCTAGATATGCGATTTTCTCAAAATATGCAATTTTTTTTATCAACTTGCTTTGCGGTATGTATATTAAACTTGACAATATATCTGACGAGATTTTACAATCAAGGTTAATCTATAAACTTGTCTGGCGGCACGTAATTACGTACTTGATTAAGTATATTTCCATGTATTCTGTTTAAACCTTCCCAGTCATTAAACATCTTTAGAATCCTCAAGTTTATTTAATCTTCTAATTTTTTTAAACAAAATAAAATATTTCGTGCTTGTGCATCCATATTTCGCCAAGGAGTAAGTAAAGACACTGAGCTGCAACAATAGTGATATTTTAAATATTGCAGCTTTCCCAGATATTGGAAAATCCAGGTTAAAAACTAAGCTGTCGAAATTATAACCATTCGATCCAAAAGCCAATTATATACACTTGCAACACTTTAAACGAGCTACAAATACAGTAGTTTTTGAGATATAAGCATTACAAACTTGTAAAACGAAAAAAATTTCAATTTTCTCCAACTTGACAAGACGATTGATCGAAAACTAAGTCAGTAAGGTTTAATAAATTAGCGTTTTTTTTCTCCAGAAAATAGATTCAAAAACTAAATTTGCTAATACATATTTTTGTCACTTACTATTTATATCTATCTTTTGAAGTTTGAGTGAAAGTAAGAAAAATTAAAAAATCATTCACTCAGACAGATCTTTTAAGCGTTTTCTAAAAAAAGTTCAAAGTACGTTGTAACGAACTCGGCTCTCATTTTCAATTGCTGATCGCCTTGAGCCCGTTCGGTGGTTCGTTTTTCTAAGCATATGCAGACATTTTTATAATCACAAGACATATTTATTAATTGGACTATTTACACATATATACACATCTTCACAGAATATTCGATTCATTCATCATATTCCGGACTCCGCGCGTGCGATCGTCCGTTCTGTTCAGAGTGCAGAAAGCAAGTCTTTCTTCTTCCAACCGCCATTTCCCTTCCCTCCAATTTCTGGCCCTTGAACCCCCGCTGTCCGCAGTATCAAATTGCGTGGCCAGCTGCAAAACTCTCGGAGAAGTAAGATGGCGGGCCGAAAATAACCTTTTCCAGTCTTCTTGGCATGTACAGAGAGGGGTTCCACCTTCCCCCCACTTTTCAGTCCATCCGTTGACCAACGATGACTGGAAAGTCCAAATCCTGCACCCCTTCCCATAGTGGAAATTCCCACACACAGGCCAAGCTTGCTGCAATCCGGAATTCCTCTATGAGCCAGTGACAGGATCGAACCATTACATAATAATTACCCAAATTTAAATTTCATTCACAAAAGTACATTTCCATAGACACTAAATTATTCTTAAAACACTAATTATCAATTTCCGATTCAAATGTTTACACATAAAACAAAATCATGTATTAAATCAAAATTATTCTTAAACACTAATTATCAATTTTCACCTGTACTGTTTAGCGCTTAAAATAAAAACATACTACAAACCAAAATTATACTTAAAACGCTAATTATCAATTTTCCACTTCTGACCACATTACAATACTACTAACATATAGAAATACCTTAATTATATAAAACACCTTACAATTCACATACATTTTTCATAATTTTAAAATTTTTAGATTACTGGCATAGAATTACCTTAATTATATTAAACACATTACACCACACACACCACAATTCACATACATTTTTCCATAATTTCCAATTTTTTTAGATTACTGGCTCAAAACTTTATTCAAAGAACGCACAATATATCATTATAGAGCCAGTAACCCCCTTCGTCATTTCACCTGCCTGGGAGTCCATTCTAGTAACCCCCACAGATTTAAACTCAACTTCTTTTCATCATCCAATATCCACTTTCTGATCCCACAAATCGAGACCCACTCTTCCATTCTTTCCACTGACCATGTAATTTCTCCCTCATATTTCATTTTCATCTTAGGTTTTCTTTCAAATCTCCCAAATTCCCTCACTATTAACTTCATTTCCACTCGTGAATAATTACACATTATACTGACTCTCCAGTTCCCCATCTTTCGTTCATTGTCTCCGGTCTCTTTTCCCTCACACTCCGTAATTCGACTCTTATCCATTCCTATCGAATTCTTCAAGATCCCCAATGTCTCTAAACAACTCGTAACATTTTCCTTTTCGGTGATAATTGGACTCACAGATATGGGACCCCAGGATGGCCTTTCTCAGCCCCTTCCCCTTCCTTACAGTCCCTAATATATTGCGCACTATCGGACTCGGAACTTGAGGTCGCCTGCTCGATCGCCCCCTTTCCCTTCAAGGACAACTGTGACCTAGATATATCTATGATCAGGAAACTCTCGACTCCCCCCGACTTTTCTTTCGTCAGCGCAGGGTCCACTCGCGAAATTGTATGCCTTTTCTCCCTCAGCATCTTTTCTCGTTCTCTCCGGAACTTCGAGTCCACGGGAAATCTTTCTCTCTGAGACTTTCTAACCCCATTTTCCATAACGGAATTCTCTCTTTCCATTCTGAGACTCGGGAGATCGGATACTCGAAAAGGCAGCTTAATTTTATCAACTCTTTTCGCCCCTGTCTGAATATCTAGGCTTGGCAATTCTGGTTTTTCCCAAGTCTCCTCAAATATTCCAAACTGAACTTTTCGCGACTTTTCCGAATTAAGCCCTTTACTCTTAAGCACATTACATATTTCTGGGCATTCATACCTATAGACCCCTAACTTTTTACATGCGAAGCACAACACTGTGTTCTTATGCACCTTTTTCACTGCTCTGCCAATTTGGCCGCTAAAGTTCTGGGTAGTGGTATTTTGTGCAATTTTAATTTCACTATTCTTATTCTGGTTCATTCCCAGTTCCCACATAAACCATTTGATCTCGCTTTCCCTCTTTTGCTGCTTCTTTCTCTCCAACTCTCTCAACTTTCTGGTTGAGTGTTTGGTATATTAGTAGAAGCCAAATACTTTTCGACATATTGCACACACATTCTGTCAGGAGTTTATTTAATTCGTAGGAGCCAAATACTTTTCGACACACATTCTGTCAGCAGTTTAACAAACACACATTCTGTCAGCAGTTTAACAAACACACATTCTGTCAGCAGTTTATTTAACACGTATTCTGTCAGCAGTTTATTTAACACACATTCTGTCAGCAGTTTATTTAACACACATTCTGCCAGCAGTTTATTTAACATACATTCTGTCGGCAGTACCTGTATTACAATGTATGATGCAGAGAATAAGGAAATTAGTACCTGTATTACATACATCATTTGCAGATATTCCGATTTCTGAACTAAAATCATGCCTGGTGCACAACAAAGGAATTGACATTTTGCCTGTCGTCTTTCAGATCCACAGAATTTTCTGCGTCATTAATTATTTCTAACATTTTCAAATATATTTGGCAGCTCCAAATTTTGGCTCTCATATTTTAAAAATTAGTGTCGTCCAATTGGACGACCACATTGAATACAGACTGTTTATTTAGACTATGACTTTTCAAACTACGCGCAGCAACACAAAATTTAATTTAAAACAAAATAATGGAAAAAATCTGTGAGCATCTTTGACTGAAAAAAAGCTGATGTGAGCAGCCATGATGACTATCAAACCCTATTTTTGAAGAGAAACAAAATGCGGTAATCATTAACAAAATATGGTAATCATTTTGTATAATTGAAACTGAAAAAAAAAGAACAAATTCTGAAATTGTGAAAAGATTTTGAACATAGCGAAAAAGATTTTGCTGAAAAAAAGAAATTCTGAAATTGTGAAAAATATTTTGCTGAAAAAAAGAAATTCTGAAATTGGGAAAAAGATTTTGAACATAGCAAAAAAGATTTTGCTGAAAAAAAAAGAAATTCTGAAATTGTGAAAAATATTTTGAACATTGCAAAAAAGATTTTGAACATATAAAAAAAGATTTTGCTGAAAAAAAGAATGTACAAGGTGGATTGGTAGGCATAACACCGGGTGGAAAAAAAGAAATTCTGAAATCGTGAAAAAGATTTTGAACATAGCAAAAAGATTTTGCTGAAAAAATGGAGGTACAGGTGGTACATAACACCGGGCGGATGGTGGGTACAAAAAAAAGAAATGGTTTGTGGCGGTGTTCTGCACCGGGTGGATGGTGAGGCACAACCCTAAAAATATGGTTTGTGGCGGTGCTTTACACCGGGTGGATTGGTGGGCATAAATCTAAAAAAAAAACATTTTTTTACAAATTCATGTGAAATTTTCTTTTTTGGTTATCGATCTGAAATTGTGAAAAAAGATTTTTATAAAATTTTTTAAAAAGTTTTATGTTAGTGAAACTGAAAAAAAGGAGGTACAGGTGGTGCATATCACCGGGTGGATGGTGGGTACAAGAAAAAGAAATGGTTTGTGGCGGTGTACTGCACCGGGTGGGTGGTAAGGCACAACCCTAAAAATATGGTTTGTGGCGGTGCTTTACACCGGGTGGATTGGTGGGCATAAACCTTAAAAAATAAATATATTTTTTTAGAAATTCATGTGAAATTTTGTATTTTGGCCATCGAGCACAGCTAGAAGAATATGAACCTCTTATTATTCCGGCTAAAGAAGAAACAGTCGAAACCGAGAAGGGTGTGGGCAATAATTTGAAAGAACTTGCTCTAGAGGTAAGTCAAATTCGTATATTTGAGAACTTAATTTTTTGACAATGTATTGTTAATATTATTTTCACGTAACAACAATATTATTTTCACATAATAACAATATTATTTTCACGTAACAACAAAGCAAGAGACGAAACAAAGCCAATTACAAAGTTGCAAATCATTATTTAATCAACCCAACTAAAAAGATAGACTTTGTAATTGTTCAGGTGTGCTCGAAATAAGTCGATTTTCGACACTATTCCACTTGACGGAGGAGGTTATATTACCCCAACCCGTAATAGACTGGCTAGATGTCTAGACAAGACAACGTACTTAGTAAATTTTATGGGATGGAAGGGCTATGTTTCCGGAGACTTCTAGAAATGAAATTTCGATAACAGGATTCGAGCTCAGATTTTTACAAATAGCACAATGTTTGTTGGTGCACTACCGTAGACATAAATCCATGTCCACAAGGGAGACTCGGAAGCACAAGAAAATGCTTGCCTCAACCACAGCGCAATATAAAATCCATTTTCGATTGCAGTTCCAATTTTGGAAGGGCTATGTTTTCGGAGTGGATATTTCTAGAAATGAAATTTCGATAACGGCATTCGAACTTAGATTGTTACAAATAGCACAATGTTGGTGCACTACCGTAGACACAAATCCACGCCCACAATTGAGACTCGGAAGCACAAGAAAATGCTTGCCTCAACCACAGCGCAATATAAAATCCATTTTCGATTGCAGTTCCAATTTTGGAAGGGCTATGTTTTCGGAGTGGATATTCCTAGAAATGAAATTTCGATAACGGCATTCGAACTTAGATTGTTACAAATAGCACAATGTTGGTGCACTACCGTAGACACAAATCCACGCCCACAATTGAGACTCGGAAGCACAAGAAAATGCTTGCCTCAACCACAGCGCAATATAAAATCCATTTTCGATTGCAGTTCCAATTTTGGAAGGGCTATGTTTTCGGAGTGGATATTTCTAGAAATGAAATTTCGATAACGGCATTCGAACTTAGATTGTTACAAATAGCACAATGTCGGCGCACTTCCGTAGACACAAATCCACGCCCACAATTGAGACTCGGAAGCACAAAAAAATGCTTGCCTCAACCACAGCGCAATATAAAATCCATTTTCGATTGCAGTTCCAATTTTGGAAGGGCTATGTTTTCGGAGTGGATATTTCTAGAAATGAAATTTCGATAACGGCATTCGAACTTAGATTGTTACAAATAGCACAATGTTGGTGCACTACCGTAGACACAAATCCACGCCCACAATTGAGACTCGGAAGCACAAGAAAATGCTTGCCTCAACCACAGCGCAATATAAAATCCATTTTCGATTGCAGTTCCAATTTTGGAAGGGCTATGTTTTCGGAGTGGATATTTCTAGATATGAAATTTCGATAACGGAATTCGAACTCAGATTTTTACAAATAGCACAATGTTGATGTACTACCGTAGACAAAAATCCATGCCCACAAGTGAGACTCGGCAGCACAAGAAAGTGCTTGCTTCAACCATAGCGCAATATAAAAAAAATTTGATTGCTGTCCTAATTTTTAATTTTTCTATACGATATATATTTATATATAATGATAACATATTTATATTAATTATATTGATGATATATATTAATTATAATAATGATTTATATTAATGATACATAAATTTTAACCATTTTTCAATAACGCGCCCTCCCACAATTAGCATTCCAAATTCCTATCTCATGACCAGCACATATTGCAACCTCATTAAATTCTATCCCACGCCACTAATATTGACTCACAATTAGCATTCCAAATTCCTATCTCTTGTCCAGCACATATTGCAACCTCATTAAATTCCATCCCACTCCACTAGTATTAACTCACAATTAGTATTCCAAATTCCTATCTCTTGTCCAGCACATATTGCTACCTCATTAAATTCCATCCCACTCCACTAGTATTAACTCACAATTAGTATTCCAAATTCCTATCTCATGTCAAGAGCACTTATTGCAACCTCATTAAATTCTATCCAGCGCAGCCTCATTAAATTCTATCCAACGCAACCTCATTAAATTCCATCCCACTCCACTAGTATTAACTCACAATTAGTATTCCAAATTCCTATCTCTTGTCCAGCACATATTGCTACCTCATTAAATTCCATCCCACTCCACTAGTATTAACTCACAATTAGTATTCCAAATTCCTATCTCATGTCAAGAGCACTTATTGCAACCTCATTAAATTCTATCCAGCGCAGCCTCATTAAATTCTATCCAACGCAACCTCATTAAATTCCATCCCACTCCACTAGTATTAACTCACAATTAGTATTCCAAATTCCTATCTCATGTCAAGAGCACTTATTGCAACCTCATTAAATTCTATCCAGCGCAGCCTCATTAAATTCTATCCAACGCAACCTCATTAAATTCCATCCCACTCCACTAGTATTAACTCACAATTAGTATTCCAAATTCCTATCTCATGTCAAGAGCACTTATTGCAACCTCATTAAATTCTATCCAGCGCAGCCTCATTAAATTCTATCCAACGCAACCTCATTAAATTCCATCCCACTCCACTAGTATTAACTCACAATTAGTATTCCAAATTCCTATCTCATGTCAAGAGCACTTATTGCAACCTCATTAAATTCTATCCAGCGCAGCCTCATTAAATTCTATCCAACGCAACCTCATTAAATTCCATCCCACTCCACTAGTATTAACTCACAATTAGTATTCCAAATTCCTATCTCATGTCAAGAGCACTTATTGCAACCTCATTAAATTCTATCCAGCGCAGCCTCATTAAATTCTATCCAACGCAACCTCATTAAATTCCATCCCACTCCACTAGTATTAACTCACAATTAGTATTCCAAATTCCTATCTCATGTCAAGAGCACTTATTGCAACCTCATTAAATTCTATCCAGCGCAGCCTCATTAAATTCTATCCAACGCAACCTCATTAAATTCCATCCCACTCCACTAGTATTAACTCACAATTAGTATTCCAAATTCCTATCTCATGTCAAGAGCACTTATTGCAACCTCATTAAATTCTATCCAGCGCAGCCTCATTAAATTCTATCCAACGCAACCTCATTAAATTCCATCCCACTCCACTAGTATTAACTCACAATTAGTATTCCAAATTCCTATCTCATGTCAAGAGCACTTATTGCAACCTCATTAAATTCTATCCAGCGCAGCCTCATTAAATTCTATCCAACGCAACCTCATTAAATTCCATCCCACTCCACTAGTATTAACTCACAATTAGTATTCCAAATTCCTATCTCATGTCAAGAGCACTTATTGCAACCTCATTAAATTCTATCCAGCGCAGCCTCATTAAATTCTATCCAACGCAACCTCATTAAATTCCATCCCACTCCACTAGTATTAACTCACAATTAGTATTCCAAATTCCTATCTCATGTCAAGAGCACTTATTGCAACCTCATTAAATTCTATCCAGCGCAGCCTCATTAAATTCTATCCAACGCAACCTCATTAAATTCCATCCCACTCCACTAGTATTAACTCACAATTAGTATTCCAAATTCCTATCTCATGTCAAGAGCACTTATTGCAACCTCATTAAATTCTATCCAGCGCAGCCTCATTAAATTCTATCCAACGCAACCTCATTAATTTCTATCCAACGCCACTAATATTAAGAATTTGGCAGATACTTCCTCTTTTTTGTCGATCATACCATCCACATATGGTCACTAATCTTAAACTCTATGTAAACGTTTTAATATATATATATATATACCATCCACATATGGTCACTAATCTTAAACTCTACGTAAACGTTTTGATATATATATATATATATATATATATATATATTAAAACGTTTACATAGAGTTTAAGATTAGTGACCATATGTGGATGGTATGATCGACAAAAAAGAGGAAGTATCTGCCAAATTCTTAATATTAGTGGCGTTGGATAGAAATTAATGAGGTGCTCGCTAAATTAAAAAAAAATATCGAATAAATGGTAAAGTTCTCTGCCAATAGAGTTCTCTGCCTCTATTCTTCTTAGCAGTTTAAGTAGAGAAGGGGTTAAATAGCGAATTATTATCAAGCGTCTATGGAGCAGCTGGCAGAGCGTTCACCAGCTGGTCCATGGACGCCTTTTAGTTCTGGGTTCGAACCCCCGAGCGAAAAGTAAACTTTACAACACATAAAAAAATATTTTTTTTCAAATCGAGTGTACATTTGCAATTATATATTAATCTCATTCTAACTTGTTTATTTTGTATCAGATTGTATGGGCCATAGCCATGGCTAGTAAAGTCAGGTTGTTAACATTAACTTATCAAAAAAATATATCATTAGGAAAGGAAAGCTGTATGCTCATTTTTAATATTATATCGTACATTTCTAGTTAGGATGACGTAGTATTAAAAATATATCATTAAGAAAGAATAAGTAGCAACAGCTCAAACTGGTGACGTCTTTACAGATAAAATCTCATTTTTAATAGAGTAATAAGAGCTCATTTGTAGTTTGGACACCAAGCTGTGAAGACGTCGCTCGTGAGTTCCAATTTTGTAACTATTTTCACTGCTATGTGTAACATATATCTCCTAAATATGTATAAAATATGTCTATATATTCAAACTTTAACTAAGCTCATCGAAATATTTGTATTGCACATATTTGCAATCCATGAAAATGTTAGTTCATAAAATACTCCGTTCATATTTAGAATCGTAAAATCTATTTTAAATCACAGTGTTAAAAAGCACACACACACACACACCTAAAAGGGTCGAATCTTGTTCACTTAATCCAATTTTTGAAAATAGCTAAGCATAATGCAGTATTACATTCATGTTTTTAACTACACACTTAAAATGGCCGAATCTTGTTCACTGAACACAAGTTTTGAAAATAGCTAAGTATAATGCAGTATTACATTTTGTTTTAAAATTGCACAACACTTAAAATGATTGAATCTTGTTCACGTACAATTTTATATTCAGTCCATAACTTAATGTTAAATGTGTTTTAAAACTCTCTGAAAAACAATTGGTAACATATCGAAAAATTAATAAGTACCTTATTTATTAGATACATTCTCTGTAACAAATATAGCTCAAAACACTATTCAATCTGTTCATAACGCGCAGAGCGATTCGAACGAACCCCGAAAATAATCTATCTCCCGTTTACTTTCACAACAAACACTTCAATGATAAGATTCTACGAGGTAAGACCCAGCTGGCACAGCGGATAAGACGCGAGTCTTCTAATCAGACGGCCCGGGATCAAACCCCAACGCTGACAAGTCGAAAATTAAATTCATTTGGAAATTTAAAAAAAAATGCCGATAGGTGGCAGCATCTCATTAACTTTCGCCAGAGGGCGCTTTAACTACGTCACGTTGATAATCGAGTTCACTTTGTTCCCAGCCAGCACGGGGGAAAGCCGTGTGCTAAAAAGCTCCTGTGATTGTGCAATGTACTCCGATCAAAAGTCAATCAGCGATTGCGACACCTCTTCCAATGTTCCTCCAGTCATCTACAGATTATCAAATTGTGCAATGCACTCAGATCAAAGGTCAACTTTCGCGATTGTGCCTCCTCCCATCTTTGTGCAATGCACTCCGGTCAAAGGTCATCTTTTAGAGGCCATTCCCTCTAAACGCGATTGTGCAATGGTCAAAGGTCAGTCAGTGATTGCGACACCTCTTTAAAAGTTCCTCCGGTCAAAGAGGTAGAATTGCGAAACTCCCTCTACAGTTGGTTGGTGCACCGCACTCTTCCAAGAGAGGCAATCTTCCTCCCAAATGAGGCAAACTCCCTCCCCAAAGAGGAACCCTCCTCCATGAGTCATCGGCAGGCGGTGCAGCACCGCCTGCGGAGGCTCAACTGTCATTTCTCTTCTACTAACGTGGAAAGTGACTAGACCCCAAAGTGCAAACTTCTATTAAAGCATATGTATTCTGCATTTAGTGTTATATATTTTGGCTTCCATTGTTAAAATATGGATACTTTTCGAATTAAATGGGTATGCAAAATTGTGGGAGGGACTCAACTGAGATGGCATTAAAAGGCTGTGCTCATTAGGTTTCCGTGGTTTTATGAGTATGGAGCATGAACGTGGTGTATATTATATTGTTAAGTAATTTCTTCCTTATTAGTATGTCCATTAAAATCAATTAATCTTATATGACTATTTTTTTCCCTTTCAGCACATAGTGTACGACTATATGTAGAACCAATTTTATTGAGTCAAAACACAAACTCTTGTATTTATTTAAAGGTTATACTCGTTTTGGAGCATTGTTGAATACGAATTTACCATTTTTATCCTTCTATCTATCTCTCTGTGGATACAATATTATCGAACAAGTTGATAATGCAGAAAAAAATTTGGTACTGTTATTTCAATCGGTAAAAGTTAGAAGCCTATTGCCTTTCGGGGTAAACGGACCAAAGAAAGTATTTTATTTTTTAGATCATACTTTTCAAAAATCATAAAAATAAGTAAAATTAAACATATCAAAATGTTAGGGAAATATATATGTATTTATTATGAACTTTTAAACTCGAATGTCATAATTTGCAAGATGTTGATATGCACCGCTAGTGAGATATTTTATGGTTTTAATCAAATATGGCACAATTCGGGAAAAAATATAAATTAACTATTATCAATTGAGTGAATGCTTTATAAACAAAAAGCTTAAATCCGAAATGAATCGGCATCATTAGAAATTATCCCGATTTGCTTTCGAGATATTAAAACTTTTATTCATCTATATTTTTTACAATTTAGTGCTATATCTTTCGAACAAATGGAGTAAATCGAATAAAGTTTGGTGAGCATTTTTCACGAACATCACTCAGAGACCTATTAATTTTCAGAAGAAACGAACCAAACAGAAAGCCCTCTAGTTGAACATTTATTTTAGAAAATTGAATAAATATAATAAATATTACGAATAAATATTATAAATATTACGAAAGTAGGTATTTAATGAAAGGTTTTTATTTAAATAAGAATGCTATTATTTATATAAGACGATAATATGCGCCATACTCAAGATATGTTTTATTTTTATCTTCATTGGAAAAAATAATCCACGTTTCAAAGGCCTAAACGTATGGTCAGAGTTTCAAAAGTGTATATGCATGCCCCGCGTATTAAAGGTGTATAGGCATCGTCCACGTTTTGAATGTGTATATACATCGCCCGCGTTTTAAATGTGTATATGCATCGTTCGCGTTTTAAATGTGTATATGCATCGTCCGCGTTTTGAATATGTATATGCATCGTCTGCGTTTTGAATGTGTATATGCATCGTCCGCATTTTGAATGTGTATATGCATCGTCCGTGTTTTGAATATGTATATGCATCGTTCGCGTTTTAAAGGTGTATATGCATCGACCGCGTTTTGAATATGTATATGCGTCGTCTGCGTTTTAAAAGTGTATAAGCATGGTCCGCGTTTTAAAGATATGTATAAAACGTTCTCGCTTACCTCGCATAAAGAACATACTTAACATAAACCTATTTTTAAGATTTGCATGGCACATATGTCATTAATATCCTACTAGATTACTTGAAACCTGACAATTACTTCATAATTTTATTTTCTTCCAGTGCCGTCTTTATATAAGCAGAGAGAGAGAGATCGACGACAAAATTTATTTGACGACTTTCAAAACACGATTTAAAAATATGATAGAATTGTAATTATCTGCATTTTTTTTCTTTTCGTACATATAAAGTTTGCCAAAAAGCAGAAAATATTATGCACTGTATAGTCTGCTCTATACGTAAATTTTCAAAAGATGGTTTAAAAAGGCAGTTTTAACCCAACGGTTTCCGATACTTTTATATATAGCTTTTATATATAGTTTTCGTAATAAATTTTATGTATCGCTTATTTTATTCGAAAAATTAGTTGATTTATATCTCGTAACTTCCTATGAATTAAATTAAGAACAAATTTTTCGCTCTCAGACTGCTTATATTTAAAATAAAGTACATCCATTTTCCCGATTTTATGAAGTACTTTTGAAACTGGCATTAGCAGCAACAACTAAACTGTTAAGCCATCTGAGGAGAGATGTTTTTCTGACACACTGAAAAGAAAATGCAGTTCCAAGAGTCTAAGGATTAGAAGAAAATAAAAAAAAATATATTTGAAATATAAGTTTTAATTGAATTTAAAAAAGAACCAAATACTCTTCGCGGTTTGAGTTTACCCGTATTTCGAATTCCGAACCTGTGCTAAAATTATTACCAGAAAAATGCTTACACAGAAACAGAGTATACACACAGAGAGAAAGGCTGTCTTTTACAATTACACCCAACTCTTCAAAAACTGAATCACACTGTATTTCTATAAATGTTATACAAAAATATGCTGTGAGGATAGTTGTATACTTAATTTCTAAACGCTTTTATCTTCTTGGACGGGAATATTTCTTGATATATAGGAAATAATAAAAGAGAGTCCTGCTAGAATCTGTTTCTTATAGCATTGACTCCCAAACAATAAATAGGACCTCAAAAGAAAAAAGAAATACATTAGTTTCAGAAGTGTAATATTTTTTCTCTTTTGGCGAGTTAGAAATATATTTCAAAATCAAAAGTACAACAATTTGAAGATGAGATTTTGCCTGCTAAAAAAAATTAATGCATATCTCTTTGAGGGGGGGGGGGGTTCCTTTAGGGAGGCTCTATTGGTTGTAGGGGCCCCCCAAGAAGCGAATTCCTCAATTTGGTGATTCTATGAGTTGTTCTAGGTTTCCAACAAAGACCAACACGGGTGTTTCGCAGTTTTAGCTAGAGTGTAGCTAGAGTGCCTTCCCTATGAAAACCAGTTCCGCATACACACAATATGCTGCAATTCTGATAAACCGCGGACGTGTCTTTTTGCAAGGCACACACACATATTCGCGAACTATACACAGTTATACACAGACTATATACATATACTGACTAATTGGGGACCTATGCAAAAATTCAATCAAATTTTTTTCAGAGTATTATCTGTCATTAAATACCACATTTCTGCAAAAATTCAAACCGAGGACGTCCCCTTTTGCCGGTGCGTCCCCACTTAGAAAAGTGTAAACTTAGTGTAAACATATGAATGTCCCCACTTCCCACCATACGCCAACACACATACTTTCACACACACACACAGACATCACTTCAAAAATGTTTGATTCGTGATCAGGGATGCTTGAAACGTGCTCTCCCGTCGAAAACTCGAATTCGAATTTTCGACCCCGTCACAATACTTTCCTTATACATTATGTATATAAGGAAAGTAAAAATTGCAATTGTCCATTGTATGTTATTTTTGTGTAACAAATAAATTCATTAGTTGTATATTATTTCCGAATGTATTAAAAAAATTCTGTTAGAAAGAAAGGGAGGGCATGCTCAAAATTATTTTGTTTGGGAGCTCAAAAATTGAGGTTATAATATTACTTGCCGAACTCGTCTATAGAGAAGGGAAGGGGGGGGGGGAGACTTCCTAAAGTTAGGATAGCACTTTTATTACGGTTAACAGAATCCATGCATTTCTTTTTAGAACCACCGAAAAGTGTAACTTTTAATCTGGTTAAACACATGGTTATATTCAAATATCTTGTAAATGATAAAGTTTCGACCTCACTAAGAGAATTAAGATCGATGACTAGTATCCCGAATGTGATGGCAGATGGCGCTAGTGGGCCTAATGAGGAATTTCATTCACTTCAAATTGTTGATAGGATAGAGGTCAGCAACAAGATTCAAAGTACTATACCAGGATTCCTTGGGAAATGAAGGTGTGTGTATGCGTGTGTATAGGGGGAGGGCATTACGTACCCCTACTCCCCTACATTCCCTACATTACGTACGAAAGATATAATTTTTTACGATTTTAGAGACGATTCTTTTAGCATAGGATATAAAAAAATTGGAGTGTGAGTCTCCATTTGACTTTCTTCTGCATTCATATTTCATATTGCTTAATCCACTTGTATTATAGCCAGTGTCAGAATACAAGTAGAATGCATATTTTTCAGTTTTTGTTCATGTTATTCTTTTAAAAATGTGTAAAAAGTCTTAAAACAATTTTATTAAAGCTTTCTATACTGATAAATATGATGCATTAATCTATATTATTTGAGCACCTTTAATATCCGTAGCATAGTTCAAACTGTCATTTTCTGGCATTGAATTATACTACCCTAATTGTTTTTGGAATTATTCTATTTCTCCCTAGGAAATAATGTTATGGACATCTTAAATGTCCAACACATCGAATTTTAAACACGAGAATTACAAAAAGTTCTATCTAGTTTTTGTTTTTTATAACATGTATTCACATATAAAATTTCATGCCATACGAAGTTTTTGAGTTACGAAACACACACACACACGTGCTTTTACTGGGATTTTTCCATAAAGCGTTCGAAATGGGTTCTTGAAGCGTGTTTTTTCCGTCAATGAATTCAAATATCTGTTGGAAAATACTTTCTCTGCACAATAGCGAGAGAAAGATAAAACTGCATCTTTTTATATGTTCCGTTCATATATATATACATATACATACATACACACACACACACATATATATATTAAAAATATTGACCATAAAGCTTTAATGATCTCTCTACAAAAAAATAAATTTGAATATCAGCACTTTGCTACCCACGGGTTTAAAATGTATCCTTTCAAATTTTAGATATTAAAATTTCACTAACTGATAGATTAGTATTTGAAAATTATTATATTAAAAAATACAAAAGTCTCTTCCCCTATGGCTTAAATCAAATATATAATAATAATAATTTAGTTAAAAATAGTTTTGAATACAACTCCAATAAATCTTCAGTCTATAAACTGTTTTTTCAGTATTCAAAGTTATCAACTCCTCTTAAAAAGCGATATGAGCGTGGCAAAGAAAAAAGTAACTTAAGTAAAACTGTTGATTACAATGCAGACATATTGAAATTACAATATAATTATTCTCAAATTTTCAATTCCCCACCAATTAGAACTTGGTCGTATAAAATCAGAAAATGCAAATTAAATATTGTTTATGCTATCTTTTTAAAATTAAAATTAACTAATGAGCATTTTAAACATTTATTTTATGATTTGCTTTATTCTCGTACAAATTTCTTAAATTTTTGCCTACACCATTCACCTAATCCACCTACTAAAATAGCTTACTGTATAATTTCTTTTAAACATACAATTCTTACTTATCTTAACTTTAATTATTTTTTTTCCAAAACATCAGCACTCGTTACCAGTAAGTGATATCAAAATACAAAAATCATTCAAATATAATTTACCAATTGGTAGAACTATTTACAATTGCAATGAAGTTTCAAGGTCATTAAACTCTGATCATCTTTCATCATGTGTATGCAGTGATAAGAATCTTACTCTTTATGTTAACCCTTGTCATATGGACACATTATTACTGGGGATCTCAGTATAGTTCAGGATGATATTCTCAGGGATATTATGAATAAAGGGTCCAAATTTCGCATTCCATTCTGCCATCATTCCAAACTTCTTCTTCAGTCTTTATCTCTGATTTTGATAAATTCATATACCAACAAGCTTGTTCTCATTTCATTCCTATTGGAGTATTCCATGGAAGTATACTACCCTACATCATCTTAAAAATGTTATTATAAACATTAAATTTACGAAGCCTAGTTATCCTTTTAAACAACTCCCATCTCCTATTAAAGAACTACAACAGCATTTTGTCATAACATGTAGATAAAGCTTCTAATAATTATGCCATTATTTGTAAAACATATTATGTTTCTCTTTTACAGAGTTATTTAAAAAATTATCATATTTTTAAACCCATTCAAAACCAGTCTATCAAAATCAAAATGCTAAAATTATATGCACAATTAAATATTTGTAAATTTAATAACGTTCTATATGTTACTTTGGTTCCTAAATTTCATAAATCACCTCTCAGTTTTAGAACTGTCACTTGAGGAAATAATACCTTTACCACTACTGCTAGTAAGTGCTTGCTAAATGGTTTAAATAGAATTAATAAATCTCTTAAATTTAAGACTTCCGGATATTTAATTTTAAACAATAGTTTTGATTTAGTTAATCACCTTAGCAACCTTCCACATATTCTTGGCTTCCATACCTTCGATTTTAAAAACCGATTTAATAATATCGATATTAAAGATTTATATAAAGTTATTATCTCTCTTTATAATGATTATCTCTCTTTCAATAATGGTCCATTTAAAGTCAAAAACTTTAATATGCTACTGCACTTTGTGTTATACAACAATTATGTTATCCAAGGTGATAACATATATTTACAAACATCTGGTCAAGGGGGCTGTAGTAGTAGTATTCTAGTTAACTTATATCTTTTATTATAAACGTCATTTTTTCTCAAGTTCATATATTATATATCGATATGTTGGCGACTTAATTTGTATTATCATTGATGATTCCTATTTAATTAATATTGATTTTAACCCCTCTAACCTTGAATTAATCCCAAATGAGTTTAGTGTTAGTCAAACTATAAACTATTTAGACTTAAATTTAGATATCCTCCATAATCATGTTATTACCAATCTATTTGATAAAACATATTCTTATAATTTCACTATCATTAAGCTGCTATCATATCGATCTTGTAATTTTATTCAATTGTTCAGAAACATCATTTTAAACCAGCTACTTCGAATATATCGACTTTCAGATCCTCAGTTTCAATATCTCCACATCAATAATCTAAAACGCATTTGTCAAAATTACCACCATCCGGAAGTATTTGTTAATAATATTATTAATAATTTCAAATACACCACGTACTAATTTTACAATTGCATTATATATCCTTGCTTGGATAACACATTTTTGTGAATTTTACCCATTCTTATCACCTAAATTTCTACTAGTCCTGAGTCTAATACTGATTACTATTTTTGAAAGACTACTTTCCACTTGTCCTGAAACCTATACTGATTACAATTTTTGGATGTCTTCATTTAAAAATATTCCGTTCACGTTCAATATTATGATCATTTCGGTTTCCACTCGCTTTAACGATTAGATGTAGTATGCTGCTGATGTATGTTCGTCTGCAAGCATTTTGACTCACAAGTGGCTACTGTATCTTAAGTTTATATTTCTGTTTCTTATATTTCTAGTTTTTAATTCTTTTGGATTTTATTATTTCTCCTTCCATTAGCTAGTAGCCAGTTCCAATGGGGTCTATAGTCAAATACTATCGCCATTGTTAGAAATTGGTCATTCTTTCGATTTTAATACGGATTCCATGACTGTCCTGACGAGTGTGCAATTTGGAACTAACCGCATTTTTAATGTAGTTTTAAATGATTTTTCTCCACGCCTTGATCTATTACCTTGAGCTAATTTTTATTGCCGTTTCTCACTTCTGCCGTGTTTGCTCTTTCATATTTTATATGATTTTTGTATACTAATATTCCCTTCATTCCCATTATATCATTATAGAAGTAACTTACCTACTATTTTTTAACACTTTACAACAGAGTTGAAAAGTGTTTATGAATTTGATCTGTCTGTCTGTCCGTTAGCACGATAACTGCCGTAAAAATGTTTTTTTACCAAAATGAGATTTTAGTATGTTGTTTAGACGGTCTGTGGGACCTATGGGAATATAAATGAATAATATCACCCAATTAGTTTTGGATTGAACCCGGGATGAAAAAATGAAATATATTGAACCCTATGGGACCTAATTTTTCAAACATTTTTTAAGCGAATTTGAAATTCACAAATTGCTTCGAAAGTTTTAGGAAATATTGGAATTATCCCCTAAAAATATAAAAAAAATTTCAAAATATATTCAGTAGTTTTTCAAATAAAAATAAAAATATTAATTACACTCTATATGAAGAGATCAGGTGACCATTATATGAAGAGATCACGTGAGTCACATCAAAATAAAATATAGCATCCATCTTGTATCAAAATCTTGATTTTTAAAGTTTTTTTAAATTCATATTTAGTGTTGTATCCGTCCTAAAACAGCTTTATTTATGTTTAAATTCTATGCATCTATATCCTGACACAACACAATTACAATGTATTTGAGTTTAAATGATCATCCAAATTTGATTATTTCTACACCGATGCCTACTTTTCTTTTATGGAGAATGTAAATACCAAAAGATGTAGAATGAGTAGTAAAAGAATTGCTGCATTTCTTTAATGCAAAATTATTTAGCTCATGGAGTTTGCATATAGCTGATATGAACGAAACATTCGCTGATTTTACACAGAGAACGAGACGATTTTTTCGATGAAGTTTTCAGCATAGAGTTAAATTACTTGTACCTCCATGGTCTTAAGTTTTTAAATAAAATAAATTATTATAGTATTGTGATGAATGAGATGAATGGAAAAAAGTTTATGAATAAAATACTGCTTTTATAGAGAGAGCCAGCCGTGTTATATTTCGATGACGTCATTTGAATAAATTTAATTTGTTTTCGATGAAGTTTTCAAATATAATAAATTATTGTAGTATTATGATAATTTTAAAACTATTACCGAGGAATATATCGCATTTTAGAGATGTTTAAACCAGGCGATTTATATTTCAATGAGGTCATTTGAATAAAGTTCATTTTTTTCGATGAAGTTTTAAGTTTTCAAATATAATAAATTAATGTAGTATTGTGATAATTTTCAAGATATTACCGCTGAATGTATCGCATTTTAGAGGTGTTTAAATAACATTGCATTGCAGTTGGAAAGTGTTTCCTAATCAATGCTTTATGCATGATTGATCTTTCTTGTTTCAATTTTCTCATAGTGTCTTATAGGGTAAATCCGGGATAGATGGTGCACATTTTTTAAAATCAACATTCTGAGACCCATCGCTCATGAATAAGAAACTTATGCAGTCATAATAATTTTACATTTAGAAAATATATGTATTAGGATAAAATAAATTATAAAACATTCAGTAAGCAATAATAATTTATTTTGTGCGCTCGCTACTAATTCCCCCTTGGTGAAGGGGCGCCTACGCACCACGTCCACAAAACCCCTCCCCCCAGGGTGTCTCATGGCGAAGGGGAGGAGATTTACAGCTTCACTTTTATAGAGGTTCCCCGAAGAGCGGAAGTCTGACTTGGCCTCGACATGACAACATCCATGCCCGCTGGCGGGATTTGAACCCGCAACCCGGCAATCCAGTGATCAGACGGAAACGCATGCCCCTGACCTCTCGACCACCGGATCGGCATTTATTTTGTAAACCCCTTCATTGTGGCATCTCTCCCTGATGAGTGGGGGTGTTACGCCGCACGAGAAGGGAGGAGTTTCGCAGCGTCTAACATAAATGAATTTTAATGAGCGTACCAAATATTTTTCTTCAGAATATATGCATATTTAAATATTAAAAAGATAGAAACATTGAAATTGTAATTTCGTAATATATAAAAAATTGACTAAATTCGAAAATTCGTTTGCTTTATTTCGTTTGCTTTTTAACACTTTACAACAAAGTTGAAAAGTGTTTATGATTTTTTTCATTCTGTCTGTCTGTCTGTCTGTCTCACCGTTAGCACGATAACTGCCGTAAAAATGACTTAATCAAAATGAAATTTTAGTATGTTGTTCAGACGGTCTGTAGGACCTATGGGAATATAAATGAATAATATCACCCAATTAGTTTTGGATTGAACCCGGGTTGAAAAAATGAACTACATTGAGCCCTATGGGACCTAAATTTTCCAACATTTTTTAAACAGATTTAAAATTCACAAATTGCTTCGAAAATGGTGGGTAATATTCAAATTGTTCCGTAAAATGTATAAAAAAAAATTCAGCGAAATATATTCAGTAGTTTTTTAAATAAAAATTAAATTAATAATAACACCTCGTATGTGAAGCGATCACGTGACCACGATATGAAAAGATCACGTGACCCACTTCAAAATGATATATGGCATCTATCTTGTCTCAAAATCGTGATTTTTAAAGTTCTTTTTAATTCATATTGAGTGTTGTATCTGTCCTAAAACCACTTTATTTTTGCATAAATTCTGTGCATCTACGTACTGAAACAACGCAATTACAATATATTTGAGTTCATTTTTTTCGATGAAGGTTTAAGTTTTCAAATATAATAAATTAATGTAGTATTGTGATAAGTTTTAAAATATTACCGAGGAATGTCTTGCATTTTAGACTTGTTTAAATAAAATTGCATTAAAGTTGGAAAGTGTTTCATAATCAATGGTTTAAACATGATTGATCTTTCTTGTTTATTTTAAGCCCAGTTTAAGAATATAACCAAACACAGACAAAATAATGACATTCATGAACAAAGGAGTAGGATGAAAATCGACTTAATAACATAATTATGAAAATTTTATTTATTTTTCCAATAACTCTCGAGTGTACTCTTTTCTAGGGGAGAAATGCCGCATCTCACGGCTTCCTGACTATGGATTCAAACTTGGCGAAATCACCATAAAAACACTTTGCATCGAGACTATGTTTCTCTCAAACAAGGAATCCGCTGACATTTTTAGAGTTTTAGCTATAATTTACAATCTGTGGTTGCACAATGAAATATTTCATGATAAATTCTACAACTCATCTTAGACATTTGTTAATTTCAGGTAAAAAAAGGCACAGGGACACAATACTGTTATCAAACACATTTGAAACACTAAATGCCGATCCGGTGGTCGAGCGGTCAGGGGCCTGCGTTTCCGTCCGATCGCTGGATTGTCGGGTTGCGGGTTCGAATCCCGCTAGCGGGCATGGATGTTGTCATGTCGAGGCCAAGTCAGACTTCCGCCCTTCGGGGAGCCTCTATAAAAGTGAAGCTGCAATTCTTCTCCCCTTCGCCATGGGATACCCTGGGAGGTCTTGTGGACGTGGGGCGTAGGCGCTCCTTCACCACGGGGGAATTAGTAACGAACGAACGAAACACTAAATGTCACGCCGTTAGTATTTACTGCATTACCACCTTACGGTAGGTTTCAGAACTAGGGTGGATGCGCAATCTATACCGGATGCTGCATCTGTCCCGGAATTACTCTATATATACTCATAATTGTGCTATACTGCAAATCAGCTAGTACAAGTGAAAAGGAACGCTTAGAGGAAATTCAACATTTTGATATACTACAAAAGTATTAATTCTAGGACATTTATTCCTTACTCGTTCTGTCTATACTACTTTCCAGTTTCAAGGTAGTTCGTAGGTAATAGAAATGTGCGGAAAGATGTAATATATAATGCGACAGATTCTAAAGTGGATAAAAAAAATGGATTTATAATAATAATAATAATAAATTTTATTTTGCCACGCAATACGCACAGTTACAATCTCATAAGAGAATGCATAATGGTGTAGTAAGGAACTGCTGCGCGATGCACTGTAAGTGGTCCTGACAAGTAATATGGAGATAAAATTTATTTCGACACTCATTGCGCAGTTCAGTTATAAGCTCCCCTTTAAAAGAAAAAGCCGATATGCAGCTCCACTCTTTATTGCTTCGTGCATAACTTTTGGATTGTACGATAGTAGAGGTCAATGTTTTGCTCGAGTGGTTAATTTGTGTCATTTATTCTGAGGAGGGATACTCTATATACTATAAGGGATACTGTGATATTTTGCTCCCTAAACAGGTAGATACTACTACGACGTATCCACTAGAATCGTGAGTATATTATCAGGGTATCAGAACGAATCTGAATTTCTGGATAACTAACGCTTTATTTAAAACACAAAATGCGTAAATAGGAACAATATACAGGGTGTATATAAACTGTTTTGACAAAATAAGAGGGGTGATAGTACCCATCAAGACGAACAATATTTATAATGGGATCTAGGGTCTCATTCCACTCTAAGTGTCAGAAAAGCGTAAAGTTAAAGTTGAACTTTCAACAGTGAAAATAAGGAGAATTAACGTAAACATAAGTTGCACAATCCCATTTATATACACCAGAGAAAGACTCAAAGTAGATGCTCAAAGTGACTGTCAAGGGTGCAGTTGCGCAATTCACACCGGCGAATGAATGACTGGCGCATCCTGTCGAAGGCACTTGGTGTCGTGTTTATCTTGTCCTTTATAACGACGATTCTCGCGACGAGATTTTCTACGGAGTTCACAGGCGTCTCGGACACTAATGATTTTATGTGCCCCCAGAAGAAGAAGTCCAGTGGGTTGAGTTCCGGTGAGCTTGGAGGCCAAGCCACAGGTCCACTACGTCCAATTCATAGTCCGGGATATGTGACATTCAAGATGTGTCGGATGACTAGAAGTGACGGTGATGTTCTGGAGATGTGATATAGACTATAGAAAGGCGTAGTATTTAGTATATGTATTTTTAATAATTTTTAAATTAAGGATTCCTTAATTATGAGTATAATTAACCAGTATTTTTTCCTAGTTGTAGGACAGAGTACAGAATATGTGGAGATAAAAATGATTTGGAAAGTAAAATAATTTTGAATACGTAGGAATATTCTTTATTGCTTCAGTTATTCTTTGCGTTGTACTAATAATTAATTTTTACAAAATTGACAGTTTAAATAAATATTTTAGGTCTTTGGCCATAGAAATGCATACAATACAGGACTACTTATCTTATCCCAGCGCCACCTGAATTATTGTCTCAAACGATATTGGCGTTTTCTTAATACGAAGATTTAACTCCTTACTTTTACCTCCATGGTTTGAATGATGGCGTTGTTCAGTAATGCCAAACTCTGTGAGATGATTTTGATTTTCGGCGAATGCAACCGATTTCCTAATGATACAGTGAGGGAATGCATGGTCATTTCCGTTAAGCCGGCATCCTTTTAGAGTTTTTATTCTAAGACTGGTATGTCAATTGCGATAACAGGTTCGTTTCATCATCGATATGACTCAAGAAGACAATGACTACTAACGGAAAATTATGAAATAGATATTTTAACCTATTTCTTGTCCTGTCCATATGTGAGTGTCTGGACTGTAAGTACTGAAAACCAACTTCCTCGATCTACCACCGATGTACTCGAACTCGCCACAAATGTACTCGAATATGCCACTTGCTGTACTGCTTGCAAGAGTGCTTATTGATTTGTCTACAATTGCTCTCATTCTGGTGGAAAAAGTGCAGTGACAAAAATGTGCTAGAAACTTATTGAGTATATTGAAAACAGTGGTTTTGATTGATCCTAGTTGATTTCAGAACTTGAAAGGTATACTTATTTTTCCATAGATTTTGTCAGGAAAATATCTGACAGGCCTTCAAAATCACATTAATCTGTTTTATTTGCCTTATTTAAGTGTTAAAATAACTTTTCGCCAATATCGTCTGCCTGTCTTTAATAATTTCAAAAACAAATCATGGATAAAATATTTTAAAATCCTACTAAAGGATTTCGATGCACCAATACAATTTCCGAATGGCCCCTGGATTCATGAATTTTGATGATTAAAGAGTATTGAACAATCACGAGAAATTGGTGTAAGTCAGGAAGATTGACAATTTATCTCGTCTTAAATCAGAACTTTAAAGAACCAAAATTTTCTATAGTTCGACTAAATGAAGTTGTAAATTTTTGTTTGTAATTTGACATTTTTTGATGGAGGGACGGTACAAAAAATAAATTTTTTTAACTTATTACAAAAATACAGGTCGACATTTAATCACTATTTCACAACTTACTTATTTAAAGTATTTTTGCTATTGGAACTATTTAACAACCACCGGTTCAAAAAATCTTCCATTGTTTACTTTTTGTGGGACACCCTGTATACCCTCTGTGAAAAGATCTCGAAAAATCTACATAACTCCTGAAATTGGCGATATTTCGCCAATTTTGTCGGCAAGGTCAATCGACCCGGACATTTAAATAATAATAACAGTTGCTTGTAACTGCCTTTTTCCTCGGGTGTATATCATGAAGTTATTTAAATTATTCGCTAGACAACGCTTAAATATTTGTTTTATGCTGTCACTAATAGAGTTTTTTATTTTTTCAGTTTATATAGACAGCAGCTTAAGTTATGTGAGATACAGTACTCATAAACAAATACAGACGATATAAGTAAGTTTTTTTGGTGACACGATCGAATTATTGAAGCTTCTGGAAAGAAATATATTTTTTTTTGTTACACAAATATTGCGATAAGAATTTCTAAAATAAAATCCTTGTATATAGTTTAGAATTAATTCTGAATCTTGTTTGTATTAAAGGTGGATTTCTGTTTACCTTCTGTCCGGATTCAGTGGTATGTAAGTATATATTTATTTTTCGTCTCACTGTATTACTGTTAAATAAAGTGACTTTAAATTATGTGGTGTGGGTATACAAGAGATAGTGCAATATGTGTACTTTTTGAGTGCCTTAGGAAAAATAGCGCACGATAAAGGAAATTGTTCTAAAGAGTTTGAAAATTCAATGATCAACCTTGTTGAGTTTAAAAGTTTTCTTGATTCTGAAAAGTAAATATTAATTTTTTCTCGCAATTGCATGTAGAAAATATTGATTTTTTGAAAATTTTCGAGTGAGAGGTTTTAACAAAAAGCAGGTTTTAGAACCGTAGGTGTGATGCTTCTGTTCAGTTGGTTAGATATACTACGTACCAATTTAAAAAATAATAAGGTGCATTTCAAATATAGAAGTAAAGAAAATCGTCTGAGTAACTCAATGTATAGAAGTGATTCTTCCCAACCAGAGCCCTGAGGAACTATGGTGGTTTATATATATATGTATATGAATACACACACACACATATATATATACATATATATATATATATATATATATAATATATATATATATGTTACGGTAAAAGTTATTAATTGGGGATAATGCATAAACGCCGGTTATTATGCATAATTACCAATCATCTTGGTAATTTTGATAAATTTCACTAAATTTATCATTTTTACTGGTGATTTTGCATAATTCCCAAACGAAGTTGGTAGATTTGAAAAATATGCCAGAATTTCTCACTTTTACTGGCGATTAAGTACAATTCCCAAATGAATTTGATTTTAATAAATATTGCTGAATATTGTTACGAACGTATAAAATGACCTCCTCAATGAAGTCTCTTTGAAAACCAGAAGGAAAAGACATTCATACAGGCAACCTTTCCTATGATTTGAATCTAGGGTTGCCATATGCTGAAGTTTGGAGGAGGGTTTCCAGATGTGTCGATGTATAGCCAATTTGGCAACATTTGGCGACTTTTCGGAGGTTTGAGAAACACCTCGAAGTAACGAATATTCTACGAGATATGAGAGATTTCTAGATGTTTCTATAGAGATTCTATAAAAAGAGTCACTACTCTGTTGGAGCGGAGTTGACGTGATACGAGCTGCATTGAATTGTAACATAAGTCAGTTTTTTTGAGAATTTTAGCAGCTGTTTTGTGAAATTAATGAAACATTTAATTACTGTTTTACTACACCTGATAGTTGTTTAGTTATGTAGTGAGATAGTAATGGAGCTGTTTTACTGTATATTGATCCTACTTACGCTGTGCTTATGAATAAACATATTAGTTATTCAGAAATTTGGACTCATTCTTGTATCCTGAGTGTACACCAACGATTCCAGAGAATACATTGTAACAAATTGTATTCCAGAGAATACATTGTAACAAATTATATTCCAGAGAATACATTGTAATTAATTATATTCCAGAGAATACATTGTAACAAATTATGTTCCTCTATTGCTTTTCTAGTCACTGTACCATATACGCTTGCTAAGTTTCCAGAAACCCTACACCTGATACCAACTTATAAGGCGTATCCTCTTTAATAGTAGGTGTACACTCAGGATTCAGGAATAAGTCCGAATTTCTAAATAACTAACACGTTTATTCATAAGTACAGAGTAAACTGGAATGATATACAGCAAAACTGCTCGGTAACTAACTTAGTTCACTGAATAACCGTCAAGTACGGTAAAGCAGCAATTAAATTCACTATTAATTTCCCAAAATAGCTGATAATATACTCAAAACACTGACGTATGACATCGTTCAATGTAATGCGTACCACATTAACTCTGCTCCAACTGAGTGATGATTCCTTTTATAGAATCTCCATAGAAACTTCTAGAAATCTCTCACTTCTCGTAGAATATTAATTATTTCGAGATTTTTCTCGAACTTTTGAAAATTCTCCCAAATGTTACCAATTGGCGATAAATCGCAAAATATGGCAACATCCCTAGATTCACGACATAGGAAAGGTTAATTGTACGTGTGTTTTTTCCGTCTGGTTTTTAAAAGAGACCCCCAGTGAGGAGGCCATTTTACATGCTCCTAACAATATATTAAAGCAATTTTTGCATAATTTCTAAAATGTAATTCTTATATTTGATAAATAGTATGAAATTTCAAACCATTTGTTGTTTCAATAAAATAACTTATGGATTTAAACAGATTTTAATAAATGAATCATAAATGGATAGAGGTACTTTTCCTTCAGATAAATCGTCAAATATGGTTATTTATCGTTAAGTATGTTATGCAAATATGGTTATTTATGGTTATCTACTGTTATGTATGTTATTTATCAGAACAACTTATACTTTATAACAGCATTCTGTTTTTATGTTGTCTGAAAATAAATTAAATTTCAATCTATTTTTATCATTATTTTTTCACCGAAAATATAATTTTTTTTCTCCCCTTGGGTAAAACGCTGTTGTGGACGTAAGTCTATGCTCTATGCGCAATGAAATAAGTGCCAAAAATTAAAATGAAACTGACGTCTGCGCTGCGGACATAAGCCTTTGCTCTATGCGCCACGGAACACATGTTACACAAACTAGAACAAACGTTAAACAACCTTTCTGGTAGGTCAGACGGTCTGGGTCTCAACAACAACAACAACACACACGCACACACACACGCGCGCGCACACATAAACACGAGTGCACACACACACACACACACACATATTATATATATATATATATATATATATATATATATATATATCATATAAAAACCAGTAATCAAATTCAAATAGAATTCCTATGCATATCCACAAAAAGCAAAGGCACTACTCCGGAAAAGGCGCCAAGCCGCTCTATACTCCGAAGCAGATAATAATCCAAGACAAAGAAGATTTAAAGGAATATGGGATAACCAAATGCTTTGCATTTAATGGTTGGGGAGGATTGCGACTCCCCCTCCCGTTTAAAGCTGCTTTTCTAGCCTAGGCAGACGCTCACGGTACCAATACAAACCAAAGGTTGGTCCCCATTGCGTGCTAATACGAAGGCACCCGGATACGGAAGAACAAGACCAACCAACAGAAGGAAACTGGACCAAAAGTGAATCCTGCTCAACTCGCTATCTTATATATGTTCATCTTACGCATGCGTGCAATCCTAGCAGGTACGCATAAACTTTATTTACTTGCAGTTTGATGAAGTAAACTGTCAAAAAATCCACATGATCCCTGAAAATCGATTTATAACAATCCTTTAAAAAATATAAAGGATAATGTTTATATAAAGCCTCAGTTATGATTTTAATGTTGCTATTATTGCAATCCTTTTTAAACGTATTGTAAATTTGGTTTCTCTTAAAGTGTCCAAGTATGATATTTCTGAAATTATTCTTGGTAAGATTTGTTTTCCAATCGATGAGATGATTGATCTTAATTCTATATAATTCTCTTTTGTCATATAACGTTGTATAATGACTATATAATCCATGTTTTTTTATTGAGATGTCTAAAAAATTTACCGCTTCATTTTCTTCTTGACAATTTTCTATTAATTCCAATTCCGGTGGATAAAAAGTGAAATCGAATTTGGTGGTGTCTTCATAACACCCCAATAGCACATCGTCAACAACCCAATAGCACATCGTCAACAAAATATGGTATCTCTGACAAAATATGGGTTCCTTTTTCATATGTTGAGAGGTAAATATCAGCCAAGATTGATGAGCAGGCTTCTCCCATTGGAATTCCCTTTATTTGTCGGTAATAATTTATTTGTCGGAACAAATTTTGCTTCGCTTCACGAACGGTGATTTAGTTCACTAACACGCACGCACGGAGCGCACGTGACTCGACTCGTGGTGCACAAAACCCTGCGCACAGCGACGCCCCCAACAGCAACCCAGCTCGCCTGCGTTCAGTAGAGTCCCCAACAACAAGCGTTGATATTTTAGTTTTTTCTTTATTTAATTAAATTTATCCCTTATTATGGCTCCCCAAAAAGTGAAAAGTGTTAGTGAAGGCGGTGTTAAGAATCCTAAACGTATTACTGTTGATACAAAAAGGGAAATTATAGCTAAACATGAAAATGGTGTTCGTGTTTCGGATCTCGCCAAAGAGTAGTGTTGTTAGTCATGGAGAGGCAGCTAGTTCGGATCAAAAGGCAGCAGAGAAATATGTGGAGGACTTTGGTAAGTTTATAGACTTAGAATGTTACGTCCCGAATCAAGTTTTTAATTGCGATGAAACGGGGCTCTTTTGGAAAAAAAAAATGCCAGAAAGGACATACATAATCAAGGAGGAAAAGTTACTACCTGGCCACAAACAAATGAAGGATAGGCTTACACTATTATTGTGTGCGAATGTAAGTGGCTATTTTAAAATTAAGCCCCTTTTAGTGCACCACTCTGAAAATCAGCGTGTTTTTAAGGGCAATAAAGTGATAAAAAGTAAGTTTCCAGTAATGTGGAGATCAAATTCTGAAGCTTGGGTTACCAGAATATATTTAGCGAGTGGTTGAATGATGTTTTTGCTCCCCTTCGGTTAAAACATATCTCGAGGAATTATGGACAACGTTCCTGCTCATCCTTCAAATGTTGAAGAAGACCTTGATCCTGCATACGACTTTATTACGATCAAATTTCTGTCTCCTAACACCACCTCTATCACAGTCAATGAATCAGCAAGTAATTTCTAACTTTGAGAAAATATAAACGAAAGCTCTTTTTTAATGGTGTTTCCAGGTCACCAATGATACAAATTTGACCCTGCGAGATTTCTGGAAGGATCACCTTAATATCCTCCACTGAATAAATCTCATTGATAAAGCCTGGAACAATGTCTCTTACCACACATTGTAGTCTGCATGGAGAAAACTCTGGCCAGCTTCTGTTTCTGACAGATATTTTGAAGGCTTTGAGGAAGAGGCAGATGTGGTACAAGACATGTAAGCATTGGCAAAAGTTTGGAGTTGGAAGTGAACGAGGATGATGTGGTGGAGATGCTGGAAGATAGCCAAGAATTTACCCCAGAAAAACTTATTGAATTGCAACTTGAGCAGGTGAAAGCTATGAAGGAGGAGCACTCAGCAGAAGAGCAAGAGGTGCCAGATGTATCAACTGCTGAAATAAAGGACATTTGCAGTAAGTGGAGTGAAGTGCAGGCTTTTATTGAAAAACATCACCATGACAAAACTGTTACTAGCAGAGAAGTTGAAATTTTAAATGATTATGTATTGGCCCATTTCCGCAAAATTCTCCAAAGAAAAAGGCAAATTTCTCTGGATCGTTATCTTATAGAATTACCAACTGCCTCTCTTTCGAAGGAGTAATCTTTCTCCTCCCCCTCTCCACCTCTTCCATCCCCGTGTGCTAGCAATTATCAGCCACAAAGTTAAATTGTATATGTACTGTAAAATTAGTTTCATTTTGGTAATTAATATGCTTTCTTCTAATATTACTGTTATATTTATTTCTTTTCTGTATTATTTGCACACATAAAGCTATAATATGTTAAAAATTTTTTTTCTAGGACAAAAAAACGTATTATTTGGATTTATATTAATTGCAATGGGAAAAATTGATTCGGATCACGAACTTTTCGGATAACGAACAGGGTCAAGGAACGGATTATGTTCGTGAACCGAAGTATCGCTGCATATATTACTTACGCAGAATCGCTGTACGTTGAATGTGTTTTGATAGGATTTTGAAAGGATGATTAAAAGCAACAGAATTACTTTTAAACTTATAGCTCCGTACATACTTAACTATCTTGAAATTTAATTGTATTTCGTTTCAACGCATTTATATATATCACCAGCTTTGAAATTGGACATAGTGTATATTGTTATCTATACATCTTAATCATTGCATGATAAGAATTGATTTTCTGTCCAACAGTTTGGTTTAAGACCTATACTGTGATTAATTTTGAAATAATTCTAGCAGTGTAAAATGAAGTTCAAAAGACTTTCCCTCATCTAAATCCCTGTAAGTAATGAAGCTGTGCGTCTTCCTCCCCTGTAAGTAATGAAGGTGTGCATCTCGACGTTGAAAGAAAAATTACATGAATGATAAGCGTACGTCTGAAAATAAAATCATAAGATGACAATGTTTAAGGAAGATAAACACACAGCGTTTTTCATAACCCCGAAACAGTTTGTATTTGCCATGCAACAAGCTTTCATATCATCGAAATATGAATTCTCTTAGAAAGTAGCAAATTTTATTACATTGCGGGTGGGGGGGATTTCTAAATTAATAGTCTCCCGCGTAGTTTAGAATGGATTGATTCTGCATCAAGTTCTGTCTCGCCAGCAGTTCTGTTTATTTAAGGTTTGAATTGACACAAGCGAAATATTGTCTGTTTGAGATTGCTTTTAATCATTTTCTGTCTTATTCTGAATATATATATATGATTAGAATACATATTCGGCAAGAATGTATTCTCGGTAAAATATATTTTTGCTGAAAGTATAGAGTAAATTCGTGATGCTTTTGTATTTCTTTGGAAAACTTAGTAAGTGAAAAGAGAGTATTGAAAATAGATAAATGAATATCTTAGAGCTATATATCTGCTGCAGCTTCGATTAAAAAAGAAAATGTTAGCCATATAGGGCTGACGCTGTGCATGACAAACTAAATTGTGTCAGTTGTAATCCTTTAGAATAACGCTATTGGTGTTAAAGCATATGTTTTGAATTTAAATTTGACACATTCGTTGGCAAATTTTTATTTTGTTGGTTTAAAACATATACTAATTTGACACTTTTGTTAGCACTAAATCATACATTGTAAATTGAAATTTGATAATTTTACTCACGACGTTTTACTTTGTTGATATTAATTGCCTGAATTATATTTTAGTGTATCCCTGATGTAACAATAGTTTGGCAGTTACACGCTGCTATGAATTGAAAGTCCGGATCTCAAACCACAGCGTGAAATTTTGCAACCTTGACCACAAATTTGGAAAATATCACCAAATTCGGTGACTTTTGGAAATTTCTAAAAATTTTTAGTTTAGTTAAGAATTTTCCGAGTTATGTAAGTTTTTTTGGTATTTCTATAATGAGTTAGTATAACTGCCATTCTTAAATTAGAGACAACTGGCGTGAAACGAGTAACTTTCGAATACATTAGTCGTCGTAAATTAGTTACGTAATTAATTGCTATTTTACTATATCTTACTGACGGTTGTTAGTGACTTTATTAGATAGTTGTAGCGCTATTAACTGTATATTGCTCATGTTTACACTTATATAACTGCTTTGAGTGAAGCGTTAGTTATCCAGAAATTCAGACGCCTTCTTGTATCCTGTAAATATACCCACGATTTCAGAGGATACGCCGTAATGATTGGCATTCAAAAGTGATATTTCTGGAAGCTTGAAAAGTGAGTATGCTCTTGACTAGAGGAATGGAGAATCAATTAGATGCTGTTATGGTTTTAAGAGATGAGAGCCGAGATGAAAGTGGGACAAATAGAGATTAAAGAAGAGATAAAAGTCACGAAAGCCAGGCAAGAAGAAATGAAAGCCGGACAAGAAGAAATGAAAGCCGGACAAGAAGAAATGAAAGCCGGACAAGAAGAAATAAAATCCGAACAAGAAGAAATGAAAGCCGGAGAAGAAGAAATGAAAGCCGGACAAGGAGAGATGTAAGAAGAGATAAAAGACGTGAAAGAATATATGAAAGAAAAAATGAAAGATAGCCAAGCCGAGATGAAACAAAATATCGAAGCTTACACGTCGAGATGAAAGGTGAATAAGAAGAGATAAAGAAGAGATAAAGACGAGATAAAGAAGAGATAAAGAGGAGATGGAGTGAGACATTGAAGCTGTATAACCAGGCATGCATGAAATAATTGTTAAAAATGAAAGATGAAGTTCAGAAGAAATTTGACGATGAGTGTGAAACTATGAAAGTCCTTGAAAACATATTCATATCCGTAGGGGGGGGGGCAGAATCTCTAGTCCCTGCTTCAGATTTCGCATATCTTATTATATAAAGTAAAATTTAAGTATGACGAACAAAATGTTTGGACTATCATTTTGGCACAATTTAATATTATCGCAACAGCAAATGTTTGGGACGAAAGAGACTCGCTGCTTCCAGAGAAACAGATCCATCTTTGTTTAGACGAAAAAATTTAGAGTTTGTATCATAAGATTATCCAACAAAGACATGATAACCAGTGGTCTATTCCCAAAGAAAAAATGGTGGAGCTCTGTTCCATCGATATAAAACAGTTACAAACTATATAATTGATATATACAAGTTATCTCTGTATACATTTATCGATTTGGTTAAACATTAAAATTAAGAGACTCCACAAATGTTTAGTATAACGTTTGTCATTATGCTTGTCCTCACGTGCTTATCTTCATAATGGTTAAACTCAGCCCCGCCTTCTTGATGAAATTTGTACGGGGCTCTACTTTCTTAATGAAATTTGTACGGTGCTCCGCAGTCCGGCTTTCGCAAAACAGTGCCAGGTCCTGGAAAACTCCTACTCGACTAGACCTCTGATACCTCTGATGATAAGACGACCTGTACAGATCCTATATATCCTTTGGAAATAAGCTGATAATTACCAAACGTTCATCAGAACACTAACTTTGATGGAGACTTCAAATTTAATTCTAAGAATATGTTTGAAATTTCTGCTTCTAATTGTTTTAAAATACGTTAAATTATTATTGCGACTTTTCATTTATTTTGCATTTTAGGATGGTTGTATTTTAATATTTGCTGTTTGTATGTTTTTTAATGAGATTGAATTCAGAGTATATTTATTTGCTTCGTAAATTGAATATTATGATGGATCCAACTGTTTTAAAAATTCCAGGAGTTAATCAGGAGGGATGATGTTGGCGTTATGTTATACTACTTGATCTAGTGTTTAAGAGATGGCGCTAGTCGGTCGCGAGTACAGGAAAATACATTTTATCATTTTGTTGTGAAAAGAAATGAAAAAAAAAATAAATTGCTGTTTCACGCAAAAAAAAAAAAAAAAAAAAAAAATCGAATATTTTTAGAAGGTCGAAAGCTATGGCTTAATAAAGTTTAAAATAATTAAATATAAAAAACTCAATGGAAACTAATATGTTTACTTTCCTTATATACATAATGTATAAGGAAAGTATTGTGACGGGGTCGAAAATTCGAATTCGAGCGTCCAGCTGTCCTCCTTTGAGGAAAGGTAGCGAAAAGTAACAAACGTCGTCAGTGCTCGTTCTGCCGTAATAAAACGGTTGATTTGTGTTCATCATGCGATAAGCCCACCTGTGGAAAATACCAAGAACGGTGCCTCAAGATCGCTTATTGCAAAAAATGTGTCGAAGAAACATCCTAAATGCTGTATGATGTTTTGGTTTTGAATTAAATGTATGTTGTATTTTTTCTATGACGGTCAAATTGACCGCTGCTCGTTGTTCTAGGTAGTTCAAAATATCCATCGTTCTAGTGTTAAGGTGTCATATTAATGATGTTAAACGAGAGAAAAGAAGTGTGTGTATTCTCTCTAAGCAGTGTTCTCGCAAAACGTCATCAGAAGCTGCTACTTTATGGACAAATTCAAACGCATACTGTACACTCTAAATTTGAAAGAGTGAAAATTCACTCAAAAAGAGTGAATAGTCACTCTAAGAAAGACTTGAAATTGAGCCAACCTCTAAAGAGTGAGTATTCACTCTAACAAAAAGTGGGTTTTCTACTTAAGGGAAAGAGTGAACAGTCACTCCTTTGGAGTGAATGCCCACTCTGAATGAGTGATTTATTGACTCCACCTTGGAGTGAATAATCCATGTCAAGGAGTGACTATATACACTCTTAGTAAAAGTGGTTTTTCCACCCATTAGAAAGAGTGACTATATGCACTCTTGGCAAAAGTGGTTTTTCACCCATTAGAAAGAGTGAAGAATTAGTGTTTTTGGAGTGATTAATAGACTCTATTTAGGAGTGAATAATCACTCTTTTCTAGGAGCTAATAAATATGCACTCCTAAATAGTGTTATCTCAGTGGAGGTAATCCTGTTTTTAATTTTAAAATAAGCATTAAAATATATTTTAGCTGAGCTAAAATCAAGATTTTATCTGTATTCTATGTATTTTAAATTCTAGTGTTTGCATTATCAAAATACAGAGATTAGGCTTTAAGCAAGCATAAAAGTGAAGTTTTACAATTTCAATGATTAAAATAACTTATTTTAGAATAATTTCACAGGCACTTTTATTTAATTTAGCTACTTAATTAGATCCATTTTCCATTAAATGAGTACATTTACATTAAAATTATTAAAAATTAATAATTGTACTTTAAAATTACTTTAAAGTACATTTTATTAGTCTCCTCATTAAAAAATGTTTTCAATCCTTGCTTCTTTTTGAATGAAAATAGCAATTTCTGAGTATTTCTAACTTTGCAGTTATCAAGATTATTTTTATTGGTATTCATAAAGCAATTTAATTTAACATTTAGACATTAATGCATTTAATTTTTAACGACATATTGCACAAATTTTTAAATTAAATTGAATACACATTTCATCAGGTGATTACCTTAACGCATAACAAGCTCAAAGATTTAAAGTAGGGCTAAATCTTTCTTGTGAAATTCAATGTGCAATGATAAAACTTCATACAAATTTATTTCTTTTTATTCCATAAACCCAATTTGTTTATATATTTCATTTTAGTCAATTATTTGAAAATATCTGCTTAAATTTGCATCCGAGAATCTTCATTAAATATAATTTCTTTCAGAGCATTATCTGATTATATATATATATGTCTTTAAATACAGCTTATAAAAAGCAAATGAAACCAGTGGCGGCTTTTGAAGTGAAGCAGGTGACACAGTATTGCTTCAATGTTATCGGCTGAATGGGTTATTATTATTGTTATTTGGCAAATTTTTCAGACTCGTTTGGCTACTTTTAGATAATTTAACAACATTTGTGCCAGTAGCGTGATGTGTTTTGATGATGCATGTTTTGTCAAGCTGGAGGAGGAATCCTACCGCTGAAATCTGCTTAACCCATTCCTGAAATCAAACAGCTTCATCTGTTAGTTTTATTAGATACACACAATTCCACATGTAGGCTAAATTAACCAGCAAGAAACAAAAATTCAATTTTTTTTACTCTTAAAATATAACGCAGAGCTAGGTAGGTAGGAAAGGCTTGATTATACCCCCTCCCCCCCAAAGTTTCAAAAACACCCTAGTGATTTTTCAATTGTATATTGACATTGCAAATAAATGGTATTGTTTTCAATTGTATATTGACAACATACATTGCAAAAAATTTTGTTCGACATCATACATTGCAAAAAATTTGTTCAGGTTTGCAAAAGTATTTTTTTGTGTTGTTGTTACTTATTCCCACATGGTGAAGGAGTGTCTATGCACCACATCAACTAGACAACCTGATCCCATGGCGAAGGGGAGAAATTTGCAGCTTCACTTTATATTGAGGCACCCCAAGGGCGGAAGTCTGACTTTGCCTCGACAATACAGCATCCGTGCCCGCTGGCGGGATTCGAACCACAACCCGGCAATCAGACGGAAACACTTGCCCCTGACCGCTCGACCACTGGATCGGAGCTAAAGTAATTTAGCACTCCCGAACAAAAAAAATTCTAAATCTGTGTATGCCTAAAAATATCCTTACCAAAGATGTTCAAACCGGTAGTATTATAGAGTATCAATATGTGAATCTATCCTAATTGCATATCTTCTTTCCACTACAATTATACAATTTTTTTAATATACCAGATAGAAAATCTTATAAGCATAGCCTATACAGGTATTCAAATGTTTACGGTTTCTCAAAGCAGTAACACAATATACAGGTCAATCTCTGGGACCTAAGGATCAAACATAGCTTCAGAGCCACAATATGTATATAAAAGAAGAAAACCTAAATAACTCTTGAAATAATAATTCATAGAAAACAGTCTTAAAGCTGTATATATATATATAATTTATTAAAAGTCGACTAAATTCCTTCATTAGAAAATCATGTTATCTTATTTTTATTGTTGTGAAGAGGAAAAATAATATACCTGTAAGAATTTTGTTCAAATTATTAGCTATTTGATAATTATAAAAAATTTATCGCAAAATCAACTAATGCAAGAAACAAAATAATTTCGGTTTTAAAACTAGTTCTTTTACTGCAAACATGACAGCATTAATGTCTTGGTCAGACAGAAGAAATGAAAATTGATGATAGGGGGGTTTTACTTCGAATTCATTAAATTTTTTACAGGAATTAAATGTTTTACAGTTTCCTTAAATCGTTCCATTCTATTTGATTTCGTGATGGTCAATTGCATTCCATTGGTTGTCCTATTTTAATGTGCTCCAATTATTCTGGAACTGGATTGTTGTTTCGATTACTTGTTTTTTAAAATTTTGCACTATGCAAGGAAGCATTACCTTAGCACTATGTAGCGAATTCTTACCTTAGCACTATTTAGCGAATAGTTTTGTTTTTTCTACCAAGACCATCTATCTGACCCACCCATAGATGTAAAGTAACTGTTTGGAAAGCAAGTATTTATTACTATAGTAATTTAAAACTCTTCTTGAATTTTCTTTCTACCTACGGCTCGGGTTCAAAATCAGCTTTATTTTGAAGGTAAGTCTATATTAAATTTACCCTAGTGTACAAAAGATGACAGGCACTAAATTATAAAGAAAATCTTCTTGAATTTTCTTTCTACCTACGGCTCGGGTTCAAAATCAGCTTTATTTTGAAGGTAAGTCTATATTAAATTTACCCTAGTGTACAAAAGATGACAGGCACTAAATTATAAATAGAGAATAATGCTTGCCGATCAAACATAACAAGACTTAGGACTACTTCAGTAGGATGTAAATACTAGAATTTTACATCTAAAGCTTTCCAGTTTTAGTTAGTAGCCACTGACCTGTAGGTTTGTGAAGTTTAGTGGCCAGTTGACAGCTGTTAAATGTGCGATATTTTTCAACTTACTTAAAATTATGATAAATTGTGTATAAACATATTTAAATGTTATGTAATAATTTAGAAAATTACAGCTATATTACACTTATTTATTTATAGATTTATTATACAGTAGACACAAATCGAACAACTAGTCCTTCTCCATGTCTTGAGCTGGCGAGTACTTTGTTCAGGTGCAAGGTATCGCTATATGTCTGGCGTCAACTATCCTTGGCCGCGAGAAAGTTGAAAATAGAACTGATTTAACCTTGAATTGATAATTGTTAATAGTTAGTACTTCTGAAAACACAACTAAGCTCTTAGCATTTTAGGAATCCATTTTTAGTGTTTAACATTGTCAGTGACAGATAACTAAAATAAGTTACTACAATACATTAAATTAAAGGATTTCTGAAATTTTTCTGAACGAAAAACTTCCGTGCAGCAAGACTTACGATCTAGTTTAAAGCATTCCCCCAACCCCAAGATTGATGCCCATTATTTGCACCGGGTGCCCAAATATAGGTTAGCTCATGCCAGTCCCGGGCCGCAGCGTATTATCGAAACTCTTTCATATAGATTATTTTAATTTTCATTGTGTAAAATATGTTATAATGAATATTTACTAATAAATAGATTTACAAGCTGTAAATAGCATGGAGCATGACAGCCCCATGGTTAGCATGCGGGAAATGAACTTAGACGGCCCGGGTTCGATTCCCGCCACTGTCAAAACTGTCACCGTGTTCATGCGGAGTACGATCAAATTAAGCATCTGAGTCCGTAAGTCCTTCCGGTCTGGTCTGAGTCCGGTAGTGGAAGAAGGGTACTGTCCCTGTGGATGCCTCCCCTACTGGGTTCCAGTCTAAATTGAAAAAAAGTGGTGCTTCCCAGCCGTTTAAACAAATACTTTATACGCTTTTGGTAGGTCAGATGGTCTGGGTCGAAGAAGAAGCCGAAAATAGCGGGAGCGAATTTCATGCACCATTTTTATTTTTGCGAGTGATTTTATTTCCATTTGTGCATCTGCTTTCAGGAACCGTTTAAAATTTAATGTAGATGTAAAAATTATGAAACCTTATTGTATAGCATATAAAAGTGGGGAGCGGCACTCTGGGTCAATGGATAGAGCAGGGAAGAGATGCTATTCCTGGACATGGCTCAAAACACATTGGTGATTACGGGGAGGGAGAGGATAAGAATGTGGATTACACTCATTCTTGGCTGTAAATATAAATTACGATCGCAGTTTCATAGCAATTGTTGCCAGATTTTCCCACTCCACAGGAGGGATTGTTTAAGGAGAAGAATCATTTTAGACTATCATAAAATTTGGGGGGGGGGGCAGTCAGGATTCTTAACAGCAATCTTAACTATCAAAAATGATTTCTAAATTTGTTATAAACTTTTCACTAAACGTTAAAGAAAATTGAATGAATATAATGAAAAGAAAACCACTTACTTTGGAAACTGTTTACAAATTTAAATACGAAACACTAAAGTACACCTCAGATAAAAAGCATTTAAATATAAATATATTGTAGATGTAGTTACACACATTTATTTTTTTATTATTATCAAATTTATTAATGCATAGATAAAATTGCATTTTACTTTTATAGCTAAAAGTAAGGTATGGGATCACTTGCAAAACATTTTTTAACTGTTCAATCAGCCTTAAAATCTGAAAGTGAAGGACCATCTGTACTTATTCTTAGGAGGATTATGGTTTTTTAATATACTTCAGGTACATAATTTTTTTTTTTCTTTCTGGGATTGATTTGTGCTCCTAAAAAACTGATGTAGAGCACATTTAAGATGGATCATTCTTTAGACTTGGCAATAAACATCGTAAATGTTTTGCAATCCCTGTGGTTAACATTAAATTTGTCCCATACAATGCTATACCTCTTTTCCAACTTTATTTGAGCAGGTAAAAGGCTAATTAGAAGTTCTTCTTTTGCAAGAAAGTGGCTTATGTTAAAAAGCTTTACAACTTTACATTTCATTTCGGTTCCTCAATGAAACCGCATCCACAGTTAGACTAAAGTTGTTCTCGCATGCACTGCATTATATTTTCCCATTACTTTGATATGTCAGTCATTTGTATTTGGAATGGTTTTCAGCATTGCATTTTTTAATTGATGAAGCTCCATCAAAGTAATTAACACTGTTATTACCCCCCCCCTTTGGCATATGCTTTTTCCAGTTCAGGTTAACTGCAACAAAACTTGTATTTTAGTTTCTTCACAAAGACATATTGATTTGTCACAGCATCCATATAATCCAATTTCCATTCTACCATAGCCTTCACTAGCTTCAATGCTGGTTCATCAGTCAATTTCATCAGTTGATTTCGTTTCTTAGCTTGCAGATTAGCTTTAGCTTCCACTTCAGAAAATTTACCATTTTTGTCGCACAGAGGTAGACGAAAGCTCGGATCACAGGTCAGTAAAAGAAAAGCAGGTAATTTTGTATGGAAATTTGAATCCTAGATCGAAGAAAGATTTGATGTGGATGTTGGAAAAAATCTTTAATTAGAAATTGTGGTACTTCCTTATTATAGTGGCCCCCACAATTACGATTTCGCCAAGGTCTGTAGAGCGAATGTGTAATAGAAAAATAAAAATAAAGGCAGATCGAAAGAATACCCCCCCTCCATTCGGTGCGCCAAAAGTGAGCCAAGTTGACATGTTTCTCTGTGTTTTAAAATTGACTCCCCCCCCCCCACTAAAGTGGCGTATATTCCCATATTTTAAAATAGGCTCTTCATACCAAAGTGACGTATTCTACAGTTTTATGAACTGGAATTTTGAATGTAATTATGATAATGGAATTCAATTTGAATAAAAGTGAATAACACTCATAAAAAGATTACAAGATTTTTGTGCATTCTAAAAATATTGCATAACTTGCGAGTGTAATTGCAGAATAAAAAACTTTTTAAATTTTAGAAAACATATTGAAACACACGATACTTAAAATATTTTGTGATTTTAAAAATCAATTTCAAAAACTTATAACTCGAAACTTCAAAAATTTTAAAAGGATTTTAATGAAATTTATTAAAAGGACAATCGGACTTTAACGAAAGTTAAGAACAACGATACTTAGAACAAATTCCAAAGAAAAAAAAATTAGACTTTAATGAAATTTAAGGAGAAACGATACTTAGAAAAATGATTGTACTTTGAACCATTTTACAAACACAGAAAAATACAAAAGACAATTTTAAAACACAGGATGAATAAATAAAAGAACTAACCTTTATGTAAATGCACTTATATCCACATTTTCACTTACATCCACACAAACACGTTTTTTTGAACATACACGTACATTCCCCTAAGACATCACATTTTTTAAACATTCCTCACCGGAACACGTTTTCTAAAACATTCGCACAAATCCATTTGCCACGTACCAGATGTCATTGAAAACTTATCTGCAATCCAATTAAATCTACAGAAAATATTAAATAAAAGAATAGATATGAAAATTACGTGTGAAATGTTTAATGAAAATGCAAGATAGATGTACAGCAAAAATACTCAACAAATCCGATGAAATACCTATTTCCTATTCAAATGAAGAATCCAAAAAAGCCGCATGTTGATTTGATGTCAGAAAGTCACAGGCTACCAGACTAGTGATGAAAACAGAATAGAATTGTAACTCGGTGCTTCGCGAAAACCAGACGTTTCGCGCCAAAGAAGCTGTGGGGAGAAATTCAACCGATCACCCAAAAATAAATAATATAATACTTACATGTTTTATAAGAAGAGTTTTAATAATCTTTATGACATTATGCTGTACATTACAAGCCATATTTCTGAAATTGTTTTCAATAATTCATCAAAAACATTTTTTTCCCCTTTGTATTTTCTCCACATAAATTCTGAAAGATATGATTCGAGGTGATCCCGAGCCGTGCCTTGATCTTTTTTATTATTCCACTTGACAGAACCCCACATTCTTTCTACATTTTGTGTGTGAACAAACCTCCTTCAAGATCCGCCGTTTTGTATCCCTTCCAACAATCTGAACAGATCGTTGATTCATCTTGTACATGTTCAATAATTTTTTCCATGAGTGTACTAGCATATCTATTCGCAACTTGAATGAGAAAGCACTCGTCATTTTCCCAGCATATTCCTCCGAAATTCCATTGTTGGAATACCATACCGCTGTTGTTTTTACGCCAGATGAACAAACTTTCATCGAACTCAACAATTTTATTGACACCACTTATTCGCCCATGAAATCTTTGCATTAGATGTAGGGAACACACTTCTCTCATGTAATTGTTCCAATCAATTGTTGTATTTTCACACATATTAAGATGTTTGTCACACCATTTGAAAGTCGTCAACTTCTCTGCCCAACAGCAGATAAATCTAAAAGCAGTTACGAACAGTATTCTGGAACCGCTGAACCAATTTCCAACATGGAGGCCCTTCTTTTTACATTGCACCTCCAAATGGCTTCGTCGTTAACATACAGCTTCATGTCTTCGCCATTATCATATATTCGTTTGTCAGGTAAAAGACATTATTCTTGGAATAATGATATGGAATCTGTTTGGTAACAAGATTTGTCTGGTAAGATTGTTAACAAGATTGTTTTTAAAAAAAGCAAGCAATTTAAAAAAACTAGTACGAAATCGGAAACGTTAACGAAAAAGCAATATGACGATAATATAAATAGATGCTGTTTCTTTAGGACTGCAAACACTTGGCGAGATTTTACAACCTACCTTGGCAATTCATCCTCAGGGGCCACTATAATAAGGAAGTACCGAAATTGTTTTAAGTTCTAGGGAAAACAAGAAATACATAAATAAAAAAGAAATAGAAGTAAACATAACATCTCCTCATTCCCATGAAAGAATATATTGAAAAAATTGGCAAAGAACAGTTGGTTTACAGTGAACGAAGAATAGCAATTTACTGCTATGTTTGTAAAATATTTTCTGTTAAGCGTACAACATTTATTGAAGGATAGTGATTGGGAAAATGTATTTTCAAGGGTCCAAAAACATGAAAATTCAACAGAGCATAGAAATTGTATCAAAATATATGTATAATTGTTTTGTAACTCTTTTAACTAAACATTCATTTTTTGAAAATTTGAACACGTTTCGATGCCAGAGTAATCAAAAAAGAAGTTCTAATATTTTTGAGAAGATAGAAAATACTCTCAAAATATCATTAATTCGAAGATAAATTTTTCGCGTACCTCTTAAATAATAAAAACATTTTAAATCCGACCTGCTAGAAATTAAACGTTCGCTTACTACACATAAAAGTTAAAGCAACAGTTTTGAAACATTAAATATTCATAAGAAAATAGCTATTGAAACTAAATTTTAAGCAAAAGCAGCTCTAAATATCCTAAAAATATGCATTTACTATATATATACATATATTTTTTTTAAATCCAAAAGAAAAAATTAATGACATCACAACTGTTAGGCCTAGAACGTTCGGGGCAGCTAATACATTACGGTATCGCTTATCGAATTATTAACGATCGAAGATTATTAACGATCAGTATTAGAATACAAACTATGCTATTCTAATAATGATTAAACACATGAAAAAATTAATAAATTAAAGTTGTGTAATAGAGAGTTTCGTATAAAACGAGCTGATACACCAAAGCTACTGGTTCTGTGCAATGTGCACGATGTAAACCACAGACGTGATGTAAACAACAGCGCTGTTGCCATTTTTGAAAAGCTTTCACTCGGAAAAGGAGTGATATGAAATTCACTTGTTCTAAAGAGTGAGATATTTCACTCAGTAAAGGAGTGCTATGAAGATCGACTGCAAATGACTCTTGAAAAAAGAGTGAAATATTTCACTCTTTTTTTTCAAGTGAAATATGCATCCCTTTTACGAGTAAAATGACCAAAAAAATCACTCTAAAAGAGTGAATATCAGTTTTTAGGCTTGTCACTCCTCCCAAAAGTGACTTTCTCACTCCTTCCGAATTTAGAGTGTATATGAAATAAAATAAAATAATCGATTTAGTTCACATATTGCTCCAGCTTCATTCTATGTTATAATACTTTAAGGTTACATTAAAGTTACATACTTATACATTAAGTCATGCTACTTTATGGATAAATTCAAACACATACTGTGTATGAAAGAAAAGAAAATTATCGGTGTAGTTCGCATTTTGCTCCATTCTATGTTATAATACTTTAAGGCTTATGAGGCCCTAGTTAATATGTATTTATATATGTTTTCCCTGTTTTCCTTCAATCCTAGATAGGACTTTGGTATGCATCTTAGAGAAAATAAATAGTACATGAAAGAAAAGAAAATTATCGGTGTAGTTCACATTTCGCTCTATTCTATGTTTCAATACTTTAAGTTTAATGCGCTCTAGTTAATATATGTTTATACATATTTTCTTTCAAAATTAAACAAGACCTTGGAAGGCAGCTTGGGGAAAATAAATTTTATCTGCAATGGTCAACGCTTTGAAGTTGTTGCAAAAAGGTAAAAACTTTTATTTTGATTCCGCATTTCATGGAATGCACGTTGTGGTAAAATAGACATTTAAATAAAAGTGTTTGAAAATATTCTTTTAACCCCAGTTTCTGGGCTGTAATCCCTTTTTATTTATGTTAAAGAATTCCTATTGCAATTCGCATGTTCCACTGCTATCCTTTTCTTACTTTTTAAAATCTGATTACAATACCCCGATTCTCCCTTGAAAACATAGGGCATTATTGGAATTCCACGGTATTAAAAAGAATGCAAATTCGATGATGTGCCAAAAACGGACGCTATAGTAAAAATCAGAGTTTCAAGAAAGAAACAGGGTACTGCATTCGAAAGTGAAAATTTATTGGAAAGCGATAGAATTTTAGTTGCGAGGCATCCAAGAATAGAAAATTACTTTCTGAAACTCTGCAAGTAAAAGAGGAGGAAATTGTTTCTACTATACTGAAATTTCTTGTTGCATAAAGGATGGAATACCGTGAATAACTGAAGAAGCGTGCATAAATACATATAGCAGTTGTAAACAAAGTGATTCGAAACTCTCTGTACAAATTTTAATGGGAGATAGGGAACATTGAAACAAACCTTTTTCGTATATAAATGCATAGCTGCAGGTGCCATCCTTTTTGCGCGAGAGGGCGCTATCAGGCTACAATTGAGTATTTTTCGTTATCTTCTTTCGTAACGCGGACTTCCTATGTTGTTGTTGTTGAGACCCAGACCGCCCGACCTACCAGAAAGGTGTAAGGTAACTGTTTGGACGGCCGGGAAGTGCCACCCAATTTAGACCGGAACCCAGTGGGGGAGGCATCCACAGGGACCGTACCCTCCTTCCCCTACCACCAACCTCTCGGAAGGACTTACGGACCCACATGTTTAACGTGATCGTACTCCGCGTGAATACGGCGGCAGTTTTTTGGCAGTGGCTGGAATCGAACCCGGGCCTATCGAGTGCAACTCCAGCGCGTTAACCAATGGGCTACCGCGCCCCGGACTTCCTATGTGTAACATTGCACGAAATTTAAGGCTGGCTACATGTATCTAGCTTATGGGGCTGCCAATGGAAATGGAAGAGGGAGTTGCTGTAATATTATCGGTAAATCTTACAGCAGATTATCCGTTTTGATTGGCAGCCTCGTACGTTTGATGCATGTCAGCCATATTGTCCAGATCGTTTGATCTATTCGAAAGTGTACCTTCCGTAACCCAATGGGGGTGGGGTTGGAAAAAAAAGGACTGTATCATACTTCCTCAATCCCCTCATTCGAACATATAGATTTATTGTGCCTTACGCCACGTAGACACAGGGTTAATTTTTTTGGATGAATTGAATATTGAGCACTTGAGTTCCGGTTGCGACACTCCCGCCATAGCTACTTCGCTGGCTCAGATGCATAGCCATCTTAGCGTTTGTGAATTTACACGTACGAAATCCGCGGCGCGAATTACAACGACGAAAAATTCCTGAAAAATTGTCAACTTTCGAACAGTCCAATAGCTCTCTCCAGCACCAAAGACAGACGTCTGCTGACATATATTCATGGACGAAAAATGTTTGTTTTAGTTTTCTAAATATCCCATTAAAGTTTGTACTGACACTTTTGAATCCCCATTTAGATATTCGAGGTATTTATTGATGGCGTTTAGGTTTCACAAAAGCAAGTATATCCGGGCTGTAGTCAGCAGCAAATTCCAAAAGGGGCTGGAGTGAAATGCAAGAGGAACTCAACACTGCTGAAGTAGGGATTCACTAAGGAACTTTCATTTGGTGGAGGGGGAAATGCTAAAATATTAAATTTTAATGTCTTAAAATTGCTCTATTAATTTCAATTATAACTAAATATAGTTTACATTATTAGAGACAACTATTATTATGAGTCAAAGCTATTGTAGTATTAATCCATTACACTACTGAGTCAAAGCTTATGTAGTATTAATCATTAACATCTGTAATTTAATAGTTTTTATTGTATATGTCAATTCATATAAATTATCATTATAAATTAGTCAAAAATAATTAATAGTGTAGATCAAGTTTTAAGTTAATAGTCTAAAGCGACAATCTATGTAGTTGTTATACATGACTATGTAGTTGTATAACAACTACATAGATTTAAGTTTTATTACATAGATTTAAGTTTATACACTAGTTTTTATACATGAGAAATAATGTCGGAAACGATTATTTATTTATCATTATTAAAGGTCTTGATTTTTTTTTTGATTTCTTCAAAATTTCGTTGAAAATTGATATTAATAGTGTTCTAGTATTCACTGACTGTGACAATTGCTCCAAATTATTTGCAAAACGCTTCATTCGTGTGTGAGATACCGCGTCCAAAGACTCACAGCCACATACACACATACACACGCACAAACATATATACAATCATATACACAGACATACATCGCTTAAAAAATGCTCCATTCGTGTTCAGCGATGCTTAAAACGTGCTTTTCCATCAAAAATTCGAATTGGAATTGTCGTCCTCTTCACAATAATTTCCCAATACATCATGTTTTGTTTGCATATAGAGAATTTACATGCTATGCATATAGAGAAAGGAAATATGTCTGATTTAAAATGGCCTCAACTTTCAGCGTTTTTTAAAAATGGTGTCTGATTCTCAAAATTTAAATTCAGGATATTATTTCCTGAGTCACAGACACACGCAACAACATACACAGTAACATCCGCACACACAGAGAGATATCACCTCAAAAACGTTGGATTCGATTTCAGGTATGCTTGAAACGTGCTCTTTCGTGGAAAACTCGAATTTCATATTCGACCCCGTCACAATACTTTCCCTATACATTTTACTATGTATAAAGTAAAAGGAAAGCACAACTTTACAGACAAAGATGTTCTGTGAAATATGAATTAAAGTAAAAGAGCATTTGAATTCAAAACCAAGAATCTATTGGAAAGCGATAAAATTTCGGTAGCAGGATAAGAAGAAATAAGGAAACTCGGCGAGGAAGTGTCATTTCTTATTTCGCGAGTGAAAAAATTGTTTAAACAACCGAAGCGTACCGTCATGACTATGGTAGAACTTTTTGGTATGATTTTAAAAGCCTTTATTGTTGCTACTTGTGTTTGATAATGGTTTTAAACAGCAAGTTATATTCTGTATTATTTTCCCTACATACATAGTACAAGGGAAGCCTTGTGAAGGGGTCGAAAATTCGAATTCAAATTTTCGAAGGAGAGCACTTTTGAAACATTCTGGAACTCGAATCGAATGCATTGGAGGTAATGTCTCTCTCTCTCTCTCTCTGTGCATGTGTATGTTAGTGTGTGTGTGTACGTTAGTGTGTACGTGTATGTTAGTGTGTGTATGTTAGTGTGTGTATGTTAGTGTGTGTATGTTAGTGTGTGTGTATGTTAGTGTATGTATGCTAGTGTGTGTGTGTACGTCAGTGTGTGTGTGTCTGTTAGTGTGTCAGCATGTTAGTGTGTGTATGTTAGTGTGTGTGTATGTTAGTGTGTGTGTGTATGTTAGTGTGTTGAAGACCCAGACCGTCCGACTCATTCTAAGGACTCGAGCAACCGTTTGGACGGTCGGATATGTTAGCGTGTGTGTATGTTATTGTGTGTGTATGTTAGTGTGTGTGTATGTTAGTGTGTGTATGTTAGTGTGTGCGTATGTTAGTATATGTATGCTAGTGTGTGTGTATGTTAGTGTGTGTATGTTAGTGTGTTGAAGACCCAGACCGTCCGACTCATCCTAAGGACTCGAGCAACCGTTTGGACGGTCGGATATGTTAGTGTGTGTGTATGTTATTGTGTGTGTATGTTAGTGTGTGTGTATGTTAGTGTGTGTATGTTAGTGTATGTATGCTAGTGTGTGTGCCTATGTTAGTGTGTGTGTGTGTATGTTAGTGTGTGTGTATGTTACTGTGTGTGTATATTAGTGTGTGTATGTTAGTGTGTGTGTATGTTAGTGCGTATGTATGTTAGTGTGTGTGTTTGTTAGTGTGTGTATGTTAGTGTGTGTGTGTATGTTTGTGTGTGTATGTTAGTGTGTGTGCATGTTAGTGTGTGTGTGTATGTTAGTGTGTGTGTGTTAGTGTGTGTATGTTAGTGTGTGTGTATGTTGGTGTGTGAGTATGTTAGTGTATGTATGGTAGTGTGTGTGTATGTTGGTGTGTGAGTATGTTAGTGTATGTATGGTAGTGTGTGTGCCTATGTTAGTGTGTGTGTGTGTATTAGTTGGTAATTATTTGTGTTAGTATGCGTGTCTGAGAGTCTGTGGATGCAAGATGCAATATCTCACAAATGAATAAAGCGTTTTGCAAATAATTTGGCTCAATTGTTACAAGTTGTGAACACTGGAAACTCTTTTGATTTTAAACACAACTCAATGTCGGGAAGATACTTCAATTTTCGAATGAATTAAAAAATATTCAAAATCAAGATCTTCAATAATGATATATATATATATCAGTATTTTATACATAGTGTTTCATTAGAAATCGCATGATGTAAACTTTGTAACGGTACATCGAGCCGTATTCGAGATATCGTACGTTTTTCAAATAAATTTATCAAAAAATGAAAAAAATGAAAAAAGTAGTAAGTATTATCAAATATGTTCACTTTTCATATGCAATATTAAGCAACAAATTTATTACTATCTTTCTCGTGGATCTAGTTCGTTCCATTCACCAAAGAAAACATTTTGTAATAGTTTTGTATATTATAGTCATTTATATCATGGTATACTAATTAAGTGCCAATTGCATTTTGTTGAGGATTTTGCACATGAGTATGAATAAATCATTTTGTTTGGAATAATAATTTGCAAAAAGTGAAAAATTTCAATTTGACTAACGTTAAATTAATGTCACAACCACTAGTGGATCTTGCACTCCATTGTTTCACTGTGAAAGAAGTAAAGTCACTGTAGTAAGAAAAGTCATGTGCTGCCAACATCAGATATTTTTCTGCCGGTAAGAGATTTACTTAATACATAACAAGTGTTTTGATTCTATATTTTAAACCTTTAAACCCAAACTTTATGTAATTTATCTATAATAATAAAGGAAGATGTCTGTTTGTTTCTCTGTTCGTCTGTAGCGTAAAATCTAAGCGTCGTAGAGACATGAAATTTGGTACGCCCATATCTTCTATCGCGCGGTAGCTGATGGGCCTGCTGGTGGCGCCATCTTAAACGTAAATCGTTGGTATGTAATTAACTTTTACATTATAACATTAGTGAATCTCAAAAATATAAATTGTAGTAGAAAACTGAGTGCAGCTTTCATTATATTTTAATCTGTGATTAATTGATTTTTTCCCAGGAAACACGTCCATTTCGTGTCTTCAGGCATTAGATACTTGAAAATTTCAACAATAAATTGTAAAATTGTTAGAGACCGAAAACATAAATATACACTTTCCACCATCGTAAATTCGCTTATAAACAAAATATGAATGGAATTCATGCGATTTGAAAAAAAAATTGATGTGGGCAGCACATGACTTTCCTTATATAATGCAATGAATTTACTACTTTTACAGTAAAAAAAATATATTATTATTATAGTAGATATTTATATTCTTTCTAAGATATTGAATTTTCGTCAATGAGTCGTCATTTTCATTGATTTAGCGTCATTTTTATCCATTTGGCGAGTTTTTCTTTAATTTATCAACATTGAAAAAAGTCGCCAAGTTGACGACTTTCCACTAAATTCGTCGCCAAAATCTCTCCAAGCGTTATGGACGAAGAAATAAGCTATTCTTACAGCAGATAAATGACTATTGGCATTCAAATACAAAAGTATTACTCAAAGTATCTTTTTTCATGAATGGAGCGAGCTAGATCCACGAGAATGATGTCACCGAATTTATCGCATGGTATTACGTATGAAAAGTGAACATGTTTCTCAATAGGAAATATTTTTTTTTATTTTATATGACTTTTTGATAATTTTTTTGAAAAATGTGCAATATCTCGAGAACAGTTCATGTTAACGTTCGAAAATTTATGTCAATCGTTTTGTGATGAAAAATTACATACGAAATGTCTATTTGCATAAATTTATTAGCGGTTTTGATTTTTTGACGATTTTTTCAATATTTCACTCGAAAATTTAGGGGGTTCTGAACATTCGATTGCGTATAAAAGCAATAGACTTCCAGTGTTTATGGATTGTGATTTTCGTACCAAATTTCGTTCGAATCGGCCCATTCGTTCGTCAGTTATCGTCTCCACAGGCTCACTTACACACACACACACGCACACACACACATACTTTCACACACACACATACTTTCACACACACACACATACTTTCACACATACACACAGACATCACTTCAAAAATGTTTGATTCGTGATCAGGGATGCTTGAAACGTGCTCTCCCGTCGAAAACTCGAATTCGAATTTTCGATCCCGTCACAATACTTTCCTTAAACATTATGTATACGTATAAGGAAAGTAATAATATATACTTTTCACGTCTTATAGAGTCATTAAAGTCCAGTCTCTAAGAGACAATGACTGAGGCTGACATCTACATTGTAAAGTTGTTAACTTTTTGTTGGAGCCGATTCAATTATTTTTTTTACTGAATGTTTATTGCAAAGAAAAGTTTTGTTACTTTAGTTCATTCTGAATTTCAGAGCCCTTTATGTTTGCAGACATTTTGTTTTGATTTTCTATTATTAAAAACGTAAGTACACTAAAACTTAAAAGCGCAATAAAAATGTAGCAAAAGTGCAGATATTTCCTATCTTCGATGTTCGAAAACATTTTAAAGCTTTACAGTGCAATTAAAATATAGTAAACTAGAAAATGTCCCCGCCGTTGTTCGGGATTAAAATTGAGCTGTTGTGACGTATGCACCCACGCTATAGTTTTATTTTATTTTATTTTTGTTATAAGAGTATTGTTAAAATGCTATTTGGTTTGCAGGAATTCGCTGTACGCTTCGGTGTAAAATTTATCAGCTTGCATTTTCTTCAGTTTGCATTTTAAATCCCGGGCAACGCTGGATACTTTCTTGTTCATAATAAATTGTTTGGACAAATTTTATGAAGAATTTTTAATACAGTTAAAAATGCCAGTATCAAAGTTTACTTATCCATGTTGGTATAGCTACAAAATTTGTACAGAAATAAAACTAAAATATGAAATGTGATTTTGCGCACATAAGCAAAACATATTGTAACGTAAAACGGATTGAAACGTAAAATAGATTGTAACGTAGAACGGATTGTCACGTAAAATGCTGCGAAAATAAAATTTGAAAAGCAGACGATCGATTCGAAAACATACTATAGGTCAATACGTCTTACTACGTGATAACGATTGTTTAAATGCAGTAGTGGTGCAATAATTCAAAAATCAGACTTTGATCTGAGAGAATACTTTAGTCAAAATTTGACTTGAGACCTTAGCCAGAATTTGACCTGAACAGGAAGCTTCACAGCATTGACGCTTTAAGTATCATTGAAACATGAACATTGAAGCTTGGAGCATCAATAAAAATTACAATAATTTGGGTAATGATTTGTCTTTGACGCCACATTTCTCCAGTTATGGGTTACCTATGTCTGGTTTTTCTCTGTGTGATTACGTCTCCCTATTTTCGCTTCCATTTCTTACCGGCTTTATCGGATGATTAATTGACCAGTTATTATTACTTTACTTATATACATAATGTATAAGGAATGTATTGTGACGGGGTCGAAAATTCGAATTCGAGTTATCGACGGGAGAGCACGTTTCAAGCATCCCTGATCACGAATCAAACATTTTTGAAGTGATGTCTGTGTGTGTGTGTGTGTGTGAAAGTATGTGTGTGTGAAAGTATGTGTGTGTGTATGTGTATCACTGAGTCTGTGGAGACGATAACTGACGAACGAATTAATCGATTCGAACTAAATGTGGAACAAAAATCACAATCCGTAAACACTGGAAGCCTATTGTTTTTATACGCAATCGAATGGTCAGAACCCCCTAAATTTTCGAGTGAAATTTTGAAAAAATCGTCAAAAAATCAAAACCGCTAATAAAGTTACGCAAATAGACATTTCTTATGTAGTTTTTCATTAGAAAATGATTGATATAAATTTTAGAACGCTAACATGAACTGTTCTCGAGATATTGCACATTTTTCAAAAAAATTATCAAAAAGTCATATAAAATAAAAAGAATATTTCCTATTGAGAAACATGTTCACTTTTCATATGTAATATCATGCGATAAATTGGGTGACATCATTCTTGTGGATCTAGCTCGTTCCATTCGTGAAAAAGATACTTTGAGTAATACTTTTGTATTTGAACGCCAATAGTCATTTATCTGCTGTAAGAATAACTTATTTCTCCGTCCATAACGCTTGGCGAGATTTTGCCGACGAATTTGGCGGAATGTAGCCAACTTGGCGACATTTTAAATTGTTGCCAAATTAACAAAAATCTCACCAAATGGATAAAAAGGGCTCTAAATCAATGAAAATGGCGACTAATTGAAGAAAATTCAATATCTTGGAAAGCATATAAGTATCTACTATAAGAATAACATTTTTTTAACTGTAAAAGTAGTAAATTCATTGCATTATATAAGGAAAGTCATTTGTGGCCCACATCAGATTTTTTTGTGTGTGTGTTATTTTGTGCATGTTTTTTTTTTGTGTGCGTTCTGGAGTCATAAGTGTTTTTCGTGTGCGTTCTGCAGTTATTTTTTTTTGTGTGCGTTCTGGAGTCATAATGAGGGGAAGTTTGAATATTTATTGCAGTCAAAAGGATTGTTTGTTGTCTTTATTGCCGGTACTTAGTCCTAAATAAGACATTTATGAAAAAGCCTTCATATGGTGGCAAATGTTGTATTAACTTAATTTTTGACGGAATTATTAAGCATTTTCTTCTGTTTTGCATACTTATTTCCTACAATTATACGAATTTTAAGGAAAACGGGAAATGAAAATCCTTAGAGAATATCATTCTAACTCCTCTGGAATTTGAAACTGAATCGATATCTGTCATTGCTTTAGCAATACCTATAGATAGTCCCAAGAAATGGGTGTTTTAAGGGACATTTTTGAAAGGAAGAGGAAATGGATCAGAAGGAGTCATCTGTCCGTCTTTCTTCCTATAAATATTCTCTGTTTTTTCAATGTGATTGTTCACAGTGTTTTTTCCTTTTATTTTGGGTTACTTTTAGAAAAGCTTCTTTAAGCAATAGTTGTAGATTGTTCAAACTTAAGTCACCTGCTACATTTTTTTCTCGGATGTAACGTTTGACAGACGACCCTATGTATTCAATGGGGTTGATATCACAATGATAGGGAGGTAATCTTGCAATTTCATGCTCTGCTTCTTTTAAAATTCGGTCTGCCCTGTATGTGGTGGATTTGTGTGCATGTTTTGAAATAATATGAAATAGTTCTGCTTTTCGCATTGTTGAATCATGGGGAATTTTCTTTTTTCCCAACCATTCAAGCATCGCTCCCTTAGTCGAATATTTTGTAGAAACGTGATCTGCTTTCCCTGAATGGTAGGGAGCATTGTCGATGTAGATCACACTATGAAGCTGAAAATTAGGCAACAGTTTTTCAATAATCCATTTTTCGAATTGTTTGCCATTCATCTGTCCATGGTAGTCGCCACTACTTGAAAAAGCTTTGTAAATTAGGTCAGCTCCGTCAATAAATCCATTAGATGAATCTGCATGTACGACAATGAGGCGGTTTTTAGAACTGGTATTCGTACGAATACCTTCAATAAAATCATTCCGCCAACATTTGTCATACGTTACATTTCCGTCTACCCAAGTTTCGTCCATGTAAACCAAACAACGTTGCTCCTCTCTGAATGTTTTTCAATGCTCTCAAATACTTATGCCTCCAAAACACAATGCCCGGACCTTTCGATTAAAATCTTTCGTGAAGTGATACATTTCTTCCATCGAAAATTCAGTGAATGTAGAATTCGTCTGAGAGACTCGCTTTTCCATACAAAATTAATTTTTTCTTTTAACAGTGGGAGTAGTTTCCCAATAGAAGGAACACATTTCTATTTTATGTAAAAGTCCTGAATAGCTTGTCTTATGACATATTTGTCAAAATCATCAATGTTGCCGTTCCGATATGATGGTCTTATTCTATGTTTTCCGGGGGTAGATAAAATACTTATCTCAGTGTCATTAAGAGATTTCACCTCACGTTTTATCTTACTGACGACGCTGAAACCCCTGTCGCTTCCGCAGTTCTCTTTATTGCATTTGAAATTGGTATTTTTAGAGAATTTGTGGTTTTTTCCTCTTCAAAAAATGCCGTAACATTGTGGACTAGTGCACGCTGCACGTGCTCTCGAATGCAAAGTCTATCCACTTTTCAATGTAGTCATTTTTCAACTAGAAAAAATCTATAAAATGTGCAACATAGTGACAAGTTACTTCACAACTTAAAAAATCTGATGTGGGCAGCACATGACTTTCCTTATATAATGCAATGAATTTACTACTTTTACAATAAAAAAATAGATTATTTTCATAGTAGATATTTATATTTTTTCCAAGATATTGAATTTTCGTCCATGAGTCGTCATTTTCATTGATTTAGAGTCATTTTTATCCATTTGGCGAGATTTTTCGTTAATTCAGCAACATTTAAAAAAGTCGCCAAGTTGGCGACATTCCGCCAAATTCGTCGCCAAAATCTCGCCAAGCTTTACTGACGGAGAAATAAGTTATAGCAGATAAATGACTATTGGCGCTCAAACACAAAAGTATTACTCGAAGTATCTTTTCTCATGAATGGAACGAGCTAGATCCACGAGAATGATGTCACCCAATTTATCGCACGGTATTACATATAAAATGTGAACATGTTTCTCAATAGGAAATATTTTTTTTTATTTTATATGACTTTATGATAATTATTTTGAAAAATGTGCAATATCTCGAGAACAGTTCATGTTAGCGTTTTAAAATTTATGTCAATCGTTTTCTAATGAAAAATTACATAAGAAATGTCTATTTGCGCAACTTTATTAGCGATTCTGATTTTTTGACGATTTTTCCAAAATTTCACTCGAAAATTTAGGGGGGGGGGGTTCTGAACATTCGATTACGTTTGAAAATAATCGGCTTCCAGTGTTTATAGATTGTGATTTTTAGCATTGACCCAAGTACATAGTGAAATGCGACTTTCGTCGGTTCTTTCTGCGGCAGATCGAAAAAAGAGCTTTCCATCACAGCTAAAATACAGTGGAATAACCTGATACCATAGCAACCGCCACCCAAACGTTTGCTGTGTGTGGGGACTCTCTCGTGGCGGGAAGACAGTACACACATAGACTCGTATCTTAGATGACTGCGAGTACGCGCGTTATGATGTAGCACTATTTCTTTCCATATATACATAATGTATAAGGAAAGTATTGTGACGGGGTCGAAAATTCGAAATCGAGTTTTCGACGGGAGAGCACGTTTCAAGCATCCCTGATCACGAATCAATCATGTTTGAAGTGATGTCTGTCTGTGTGTGTGTGTGTCAGTGAGCCTGTGGAGACGATAACTGACGAACGAATGGACCGATTCGAACGAAATTTGGTACAAAAATTACAATCCGTAAACACTGGAAGCCTATTGTTTTTATATGCAATCGAATGTTCAGAATCCCCTAAATTTTCGAGTGTCGTCAAAATCGTCAAAAAATCAAAACCGCTAATAAGGTTACGCAAATAGACATTTCTTATGTAATTTTTCGTTAGAAAACGATTAACATGAACCGTTCTCGAGATATTGCACATTTTTCAAAAAAATTATCAAAAAGTTATGTAAAATAAAAATAAAAATAAAAATACTTCCTATTGAGAAACATGTTCACTTTTCATACGTAATACCGTGCGATAAATTGAGTGACATCATTCTCGTGGATCTAGCTCGTTCCATTCATGAAAAATATACTTTGAGTAATACTTTTGTATTTGAACGCCAATAGTCATTTATCTGCTGTAAGAATAAATTATCTCTCCGTCCATAACGCTTGGCGAGATTTTGGCGACGAATTTGGCGGAATGTCGCCAACTTGGCGACATTTTTAATTGTTGCCAAATTAACAACAATCTCGCCTAATTAATAAAAATGACGCTAAATCAATGAAAATGACGACGAATTGAAGAAAATTCAATATCTTGGAAAGCATATAAGTATCTACTATAAGAATAACATTTTTTTAACTGTAAAAGTAGTAAATTCATTGCATTATATAAGGAAAGTCATGTGTTGCCCACATCAGATTCTATTTTATTTAATTTCATGTAAATATAATTCGTTACGTTCCTGGAAATAAACTTCTCTTTTTACTTTCCCTGCAATACATGGTAATGTATAGGGAAAGTATTGGAATCATGTCGAAAATCGCAACTCGAGTTTTCGACAGATTTACACGTTTCGAGACCTCTAGAATACGAAAAAACTATTTTCATATCTGTCATATTTTCATATGTGTATCTGTCTGTCTGTCTGTGTGTCTGTCTGTCTGTGCAGATTTTGCATCCACTCTAACTAAAGAACTAATGGACCGAATTTCATAAAATTTGGTAGGTGAGTCACTTGTGGGCGAATCTGGTGCTGATTAGTTTTGGGTACGGTTCGGGATAAAAGAACCCACCTTTTTTTGCGAAATGGCCCGCAAAAGTATGTATCCACTCTAGCTGAAAATCTAATGAACCGAATTTCACAAAATTTGGAAGATAAATAGCTTGTGGGTTACCCTGGTGCTGATTAGATTTTGGTACGAATAGGAAAAAACAACCTGCCTTCTTTTGCAAAATGGCCCTAAAAATCGACAAAATCTAAAATAGAAAACTACGTATGCTGAAATATATTCATTAAATGCTTGTATTATACGTAATTTTTAATGAAGAAAAGAATAAGACCCCCCATTACACTAGGACTAGCCGTTCTCGAGATATTTTTGTTTTTTTGTTTTTTCTCTAAGCCATCTTTGAAAATGAGTTCAGTTAACAAATGCGAACGAAAATTGATTTCATAGTGAATTAAATTTAATTAAAATAAAAAGAACGTGTATATAAGTCTGAAGGGAAAGTCGTGTGCTGCCCACATCAGATTTTTATGATGATCTTTATAATGTTTAATATACCCACGCACCTTCGCCATAGTGGAAATCCTTAGTGAACCCCCTAAACTTTTCCAGAATTCGTTGCTGTATCCATATTAGGCATTACCTTAGCTCTATCTATAGCCAATCCTAAAAAATATATGTTTCAAGGAAAATTTTTGAACCCGAAACAGAAAAGAAACCAGAAGTTAAAATTTTTAGTGAACTACTCCACATCCTTCAGAATTTGATGCTGGATCTATATCAGTCACTGCCTTAGCTCTATCTATAGCCAATCTTAACAGATGTTTCATGTCAAAAATTATAAATATCAGATATTATAAATATTTGATGTTATATTCTCAGATGTTATAAATATTATATGTTATATTCTCAAATGTTATAAAAGAATGCTTCATATCAGATGAAATTTTTGAGCCGGAAATAGAAAAAATCGAAGTGGAAATCCTTTATGAATTCCCCATTTTCCTCTGGAATTTGATGCTGAATCTGAATCAGTCATCATGTGAGTTTTATTTATAGTAAATTGTGAAAAATAGACGTTTCAAATAATTTTTTTTCACAAAAATAATAAAAGTATGGCGAAGGTTGGTGGCAAAGTTTGCCACCAACAATAGCGATTTTTAGTTACTTAGGGGATTGAACCCGGGAATAACGCACTCTAAGTGAACATTAAAGCGTTAAGCTAAATATATTTCTATCTCAAGGCCTTTATTATTTCCTCAAGGAGCTGATTCCACAAAGCGTAAGTTTATTAACGATTCTTTACAACTTATTAACGATATTTTTAAAATTTCAAAGCAAAAGAACAAGTGAAAGACAAATAAGGTTTTGGGGCAAAAATATGTTTTCCGGTTTTATGATGACATATCTTAAAAAGGAATTCAAATTCGGCGATGTGCAATGTACTGTTAAAAGGGAGGATATTGTAAAATCTAACGTTCCACGAAATATGCATAAAATGAAAAAGAACATTGTGTTCAAAAATTGAGAATCTTTCGGAAAGTGATAAAATTTCCGTTCTGAGGTCCAGATTATTTGGAAAACACTTTGAGAAATTCTGAAATGAGGGGTGTGGGTGAAGTATTACCTTTCTTCTTTTTATTGCACAAGGTGTTTAAGCTTGTACGAAAACACCAAAGCAAAGGGTTCATAAATATTTATAAGAATGAAAAAATTAAAGAAAAGTGAAAATGTAAATATTTCCTTAGTAACAGAATAAGAGAAATGCTTAAAGGTGTCAACCGATTTTGGAGGCAAAAAAGAAAACAGATTAATTTCTTTAGAATAAATGAGACAGAGCAGTCACTCCAAGTAAAGCAGAAAAATGTCTTCAGACGTTTTTAAAGGCAATAAAAATTAACAAGAAAGATCAATCATGCATAAAGCATTGATTGTGAAACACTTTCCAACTGAAATGCAATTTTATTTAAACATCTAAAATTTGATACATTCAGCTGCGATATTTTTTTAATTATCACAGAACTGCAATAATTAATTTTACTTGAAAACTTAAAACTTCATCCAGAAAAATGAACATTCAAATGACGTAATCGAAATATAAATCGTCTGGCTCGCCATGTAAAAGCAGTGAATATTTTATTCATACACTTTTATTTCAGACTTCAGAGTTAAATAATTTTGCGTATTATACAACTCATTTTACAATCGTTTGTGTACATTATGCATTCATTAAAATTAGGATTAGTCGGAGAAATAATGAAAGTTTGCTGATCATTTAAACTCAAAAATATTGTAATTGCGTTGGGCAGAATATAGATGTACAGAAAATACGCAAAAACAAAGCGGTTTTAGGACGGATGCAGCACTAAATATAAATTTAAAAAAACTTTCTCAAAGTAAACATCTCGATTTTTACTCTGGGAGAAAAGGTGGATGCCATATTTTATTTTGAAGTGGGTCACGCGATCTCTTCATATTACATGGGAGGGATTATTATTTTAATTTTTATTTAAAAAACTGTCGAACATATTTTTCTGAAATATTTTTATATATTTTATAGGATAATGTAAATATTTTCTAAAATTTTCGAAGCAATTTGTGAGTTTTAACTGCGCTTAAAAATGTTTGAAAAATTACGTCCCATAGGGTTCAATGTATTTCACTTTTTCAACCCAGGTTCAATCCAAAACTAATTGGGTGATATTATTAATTTACATTCTCATATGTCCCACAGACCGTCTCAACAACATACTAAAATTTCATTTTGATAAAGTCATTTTTACGACAGTTATCGTGGGAACGGACAGACAGACAGACAGAATGAACAAAGTCATAAGCAATTTTCAGCTATGTTGTAATGGGTGAAATATGCAGGCTTTTTGTGAAATATAATTTTAGAAATCTATTATTATTATTGTTATTGTTATTATTGTTATTATTACTATTATTACTATTATTATTATTATTACTATTACTATTATTATTATCTATCATATATACTAATTGACAAGTGTATGTCTGTCTGTCACAACTTTATTAGCCACTTGCTGAATAGATAGAGACTTGCAATTTGGTGCACGGGTCAAACGTTCAATGAACCTCTCGTAAAAATCTAATTTTTTAAAAATGCTCAGTAGCGTGGTGCTCCACACCAAAACGTTCAGCCAACGGCCCTACCGTGCTGAAAACGCCGGTTCTCGTCAGATCACCGAAGTGAAGCAGGATCGGGCGCGGTTGGTACTTGGGTGGGTGACCACCTGGGAACACTGCGTGCTGTTGGCCATTTTGGGCGCGGTTGGCCGGTGGTTTGCGCGCTGGATTTGCACGCTGTCACAACTGCCGTCGTGTTTATGCGGAGTACGATCACGTTAAACATGTGGGTCCGTAAGTCCTTCCGAGAGGTTGGTGGTAGGGGAAGGAGGGTACGGTCCCTGTGGATGCCTCCCCCACTGGGTTCCGACCTAAATTGGGTGGCACTTCCCGGACGTCCAAACGGTTACCTTACACCTTTCTGGTAGGTCGGACGGTCTGGGTCTCAACAACAACAACACCAAAACGTTCGAAACGGAAAATGATAGAAAAGCATACTTTGCGATGAGACAGAAATTTCAAATTTGGTGCATGGGTATATAGTTTGAAGGTAAGGCACTGTGTAATTTCAGTTTTCCAAATTTTGTTACTTTAGAGGGCGCCGAAGACCAAAATGTTCGAGGATAGAGGCTGTGATGTTCGATGATAGAGGATAAAATGTAATAGAGGCTTGAAATTTAATATATGGGCCAATTATTTAATAAAAATCGCTAAAGGAAAAGAGTTTAAAAAATGTTCATTTCAAGTTAATTCATTACCAAGGCATCCGAGAAATGTTAAATGGAAAAATATTCTTTGCGATGAGATAGAGACTTTAAATTTTGTGTAATGGCAGATTGAGGAAAGGAAGCAAGTGTACAACCTCGTTTTTAAATATTTTTGCCGCAGACGAAAATGTTCGATTGCGAAATAAATGATAAACTTTTTTTTATGTGAGATAGAGGCTTTCAATTTGATACACAAGTCAATATAATTATACCCCAGGAAAAATAAAATCAAAAAAATGTCCAGTAGAAAGTGGGGGGGGGGGGTAGAGACTAGAAATTTAGTCCAAAAGTAAATCATTTGAATATAAGGAGGTGTGCAGTTTCATGTTTCCAATATTTGTTACTTTAGGGGTGTCGTATTTTCACAAAGTTAAATAAAATACAGATGCAGTTAGTAAAATTTTTACTTTTCTCGTACTTTCCCTTAAGTTTTACTTCTTTGTACATGGTAATAGTGTAGGGTATAGGGAAAGTATAGCAAAAATGTTGGATTCGTGTTGAAACTCGAATTTTCGACGGATTTATACGCTTTCAAACATTTACAAGTAGAACATGAAAATACAATTTTTAGCGTAACTTTTGTGTGTGTGTGAGTGTGTGCAAGATTAGTATCCGTTCTAGCTTATAAACTATTAAACTAAATTTCTCAAAGTGTGATGGGTAAGTCACTTCTGTGTTACCCTGGTGCTGATTTTGGTACATTACGGGATAAAAAAACCTGCTTTTTATTTGCAAAATAGCCAGCAAAAATCGTATGTATCAACTCCAGCTAAAAAACGAATTGACCAAACTTCACAAAATTTAGCAGACAAGTCACTTACGAAATAACCTGGTTCTGATTAGATTTTGGTACCATTCCAAATAAAAACCTGCTTTTTTTCCGAATTGGCACGCAAAATCGTGAAAATCTAAAATAAAGGACTACATATGCTTAAATGTATCAATTAAATGCTTTATGTCTAATATTTGACGATGAAAAGAATAACACCAATCATCATGATTAACCGTTCTCGAGATATTTCGGTTCACTGGACGTATTTTCAGCCTTTGAAAGAGTATCCAGTGGCCGACTGAAAACAAATATTGAATTAAAACTGCGACTTCAGTATAATTTTAAATAAATTATTCGTGTTAATGTGTGCAATGAAACTCAGTTTAATGAATTATGAAAGAAAGATAAAATGAATTTAGTCCTGTAGTGAAAGTCAGGTGCTGAACACATCCGATTTCCGTTACATACATATAACTATTTTGTTTGTTTTATATACCAGCTTTTTATTCTGCAAACGCAAGAACAACTATAGCGAATAATTAAAATCTATGTAAATAAGACAGTTTCCAAAGACATATTTTTACACTTTGACTTTAACGACATAAAAACTCTGTTTTCTTAACTTCTTTGTGAATTTCTTTTGAGTTTAACCCTTAAGTAAAAATGCTGCATCTTGTTTAAAAATTAATTGAATTTGCATAACGAAGCGCATTCACAAATAAGCTTTTCCTTTAAAGTAAATTCAATGAAACAGTAGAAAGTTATTTGCTTTGCAAAAACGACTCGAGAGGAAGTCCCCGGTGATTGCAATAAAAAATTTCATGCGATCAATCTCTTACTTTTGTTTGAAGAGCGTTTGGGTCGACTGATTTTGCTGATAAATTTACATTTCTAAATTGCAAAATGTAGTTACAGCGACGCCGACAGCGTTAAACAATGCTGTTCCGAACTAGTTATAATTATTATATTATAGTATTTTATTATAATACTAGATCTCGTACTCGTTATTGCCTGGTAAAGCAGGGATTAATTAAATTCATGTATTAAGATTTTCGGAAGGCTCAGTTGCCCGCTGCGCGAGCACACGCTTATGTTACAAAACACACGAGCGCATACTCGCCCTAAATAAGCACCTAATCACACCTTAGATAATTGCTGTGGTGCGCAGTACGCTTTGGTCCTGGCATTGGGCACATCGAATGATACGCCGTAATATGACTGCGTATTAAGCCCGAAATACGGCTTTAGCCCTCTACGCGGGTGTATAAACTGTTTTGATACGCCCTAAATAAGCTCTTTTGATATACCATAAATAAACTCTTTTAATACGTCTTAAATAAGCCTCTTCGATACTCCCTAAATTAACTCTTTTGATGCTCTCTAAATAAGCTCTTTTGATACGCCCTAAATAAGTTCTTTCCATACGCTCCGAATAAGCTCCTTTGATTCGTCCCAAATACACCGTCCATCCTCTGTGTGGATGTAATACTTTTTAAATATACACCTTAAATAAGCTTCTTCGATTCACTACATAAGCTTCTTCGATTAAAATCAAAAGCACATTTTCTAAAAATAAAAAAATTCTTGCAAACTTTGACAATATTTTCGATTCTAATAGCAGTTTGAAATCGAAATAAATTCCTAAGCAGATGACGTCAGTTTCAGCTGATGATGTCGCATCGAAATACCTGTCCTTTCTACAACGTTCCAGATACATTCTTTAAGAAGATAACCCTTGACCCCGTTCCCAGGACGAGCAAAATCTTGTTTTATCATTCGTCCCGTGTGTTGCTGTAATTCTTTTGAAAATTTAAGAGGTTTCACATAAAAATTCATAATTAACAAACGGAATATAGCAGAAACATAATTTTTCGTTTCGAACAGTGTGTAATATTCAAAGAGACATCTGGTAAATTAGGAAGATGGGGTTGTCAGTCAATTTTTTATATCGCAATATAAAAATAGGAGACGTTTTAAACACATCCAATATATATATATATATATATATTAAAAATCCATTAAAATTCGTCTATTATTCGCATGGATTCCGTTCAAAATTCGTTTCAAAGATAATTTTTCGATCTTTCAGACGTTGTCAAGTTGAAAACTATGAATAGGAGATTCAATCGCCAAGGAATTGATTTCTTTGAAATGGCTCAAATTCGTGAAAAAAAATTGAATTAAAATAAAAACATTGCCAAGATGCACCTTCTCGGATACTGGTGTATATGTTTACCAAATTTCATAGCCGCGAGACGCTTAGAATTTCCTCTACAGACGACACTGAGGAACAAATACACAAACAAACGAACGATCTTACACCCATCTTCCTTCATTATTATAGATTTGGCGTATTTTAAAGATCGAACAAACTACATTTTAAAGTCAGTAGAATGCGAAATCAAACCCATAACCAGAATTACAATAAAATTGAATTGAGTGTAGTATGACTTTTTCTAGTCACAAAAACCATAACTTCCTCAAAGATATGAGTAAAGTCATTATTTTTACCGAAAATTAAATTATTTTTTCATAACTCAACTTTTCCCACCGAGAAGGACCAGATAACTATCTTTCTCATTTTTTTACTTTCCCTATAATACATGGTAATGTATAAGGGAAGTATTGGAATCGTGTCGAAAATCGGACTCGAGTTTTCGACCCATCTACATTTTCATCCAGTTTCCGCATTTTTGACCACGAATACACCATTTGTAACGTGACGTCTGTGTGTCTGTCTGTCTGTGCGTTGAGAAATGTATGTGTTCACCCTAGCTTAAAATCTATTCCCCGAAATTTCACAAAACTGTGTGTGTCATTTGTGGGTTACCCTGGTGCTGAGTAGATTTTAGTACGATTCGAAAAAACAGAACCTGTCATTTTGACAAATGAACCGACAAAAATTGTCAAAATCTGAAATAAAAGCCTTCATATTCTTAAATGTATTAATTAAATAATTATTTTAAACTTCGATGATGAGGATGGAAAAAATATCAATTCTATTACTCCAGAACTAACCGTTCTCGATATATCTATGTTTTTTTGCATTTTTGTAAGCCGCTTTTGAAAATATGTCCGGTCTCAAAGTGAAAACTGAATTTGAAGCAAAACTGCATAATCAATGTATCTGTGTTATTTTGTGAAATTAAACTCAAAATTTGATGCTTTATGAAATAAAGAGAGAGAAAATGAATTTTAGTCAACAGGGAAATCATGTGCCGTCCACATCAGATTTTTTATTTTCGGACAACGTCCCCTAACGGTCAGTCAAACTATTGAAAATCGTCTGCTGAATGCTCTTTGGGAAAATAATCCGTTACAGTATCATGCTATATGTTTGTTGACTTTGTATATGCAAATATTATTCAACATATCTGTCAAAATCATTCTTGTGGTTAGTTCGTTCCATTTACGAGAGATGACATCTTTTCTAGTAGTTTTGAAGCTAAAGAATTCGTCAACAGTTGCTTATATCACGGAATTTTTATTAAATAACTAGCAATATACCCGTTCTTAGTACGGAAATTATAAACACCTTGATTTATCTATCTATCTCTGGGTAACGCTTGGCGAAATTCTGGCGATGAATTTTGGCGGCATATCACCAACTTGGCGAGTCTTTTAAATGCTTCTAAATTGACGAAAATGTCGTAAATTTGATAAAATTGACGCTAAATTAATGGAAATGACAACTAATTGATGAAAATTCAATATCTTGGAAATAACATACTAAACAACTATATGAATAGCCCATTTCACCGTCCGTCCGTAATGCTTGGCGAAAAATTTGGTGGGATGTTGCAAACTTGATGACTTTTTTAAATATTGCCAAATTAAGGAAAATGTTGCCAAATTGATAAAAATGTCATCAAATTGAAAACAAATAACTCTAAATGGGAGGCAATGCTTTGTAAATTTTTAATTCTGTCATATGACGGGCATACAATCTAGTATATAGCATAAGGAAACTAAAATTCACAGGTATGTGCAAATTCTTGTATTCTAAATGACATTGTTATTCAAAACAGTCTATTAAAATATGTATTGTATTTTAGCTAAAAAGAAGTATAAGAATATCTGTTCCCGTTATACAAAATTATTTTTACAAACAGACCTGAAGAATAAAAATTTTTGGTCTCGTTTGCAAACAAATTTACAAGAAAATATGAAATTGGAATAATATATGCTAAGATAAAATGAAAGCGCTATGAAATTGGATCAATATATGCTAAAATGGGGTATTAGAAGATATACATTTTTATTCTGTTTCAACAACTGGCTAAACTAAATATATGAGCTTGAAAAATCTTTGCCGAAATTAAATAGATGACTTAAGAAGTGGAAAATATGAATAATCCCCTAATTTTTCAACCTGAATAATATAATCCTGTCAAAGGTCTATATACGATAAAATTTAATGTTATATAGATTTCTTAATTATGCAAATCGGAAAATATTTAATGAAAATTGTCTGCTCATTGGGTTTCTGTTATTTAGCAACATATCATTTGTTTTCTGCTGTATAAAGTCATTGGGTTTAATATCGTTGCTTAGCAATATGATGTAATTTTTTTTCTCTGCTGCATAAACACATTGGATTTAATTCCGTTGTTTAGCAACATGATATCATTTTTAACACTTTACAACATGGTTGAAAAGTTTTGTGTTTTTGTTGTTTGTGACTTTGTTCATTCTGTCTGTCTGCCCGTCTGTCTGTTCGTTAGCATGATAACTGCCGTAAAAATGACTTTATTAAAATGAAATTTTAGTATGTTCAGACGGTCTAAGGGACCTATGGGAATATAAAGGAATAATATGACACAGTTAACTTTGGACTGAACCCGGGTTGAAAAAATGAAATACATTGAACCATATGGGACCAATTTTTCAAGCATTTTTTAAGCAAATTTAAAATTCAAATATTGCTTCGAAAGTCTTAGGAAATATTCAAATTATGTCATAAAAATATGAAAAAGATTTCAGCAAAATATATTTGGTAGTTTCTTAAATAATTAAAATAATAATTACACCTATATTATATGACGAGATCACGTGACCCACTTCCAAATAAAACATGGCGCCCATCTCGTGTCAAAATTGTGATTTTTAAAGTTCTTATTAATTTATATTTAGTGTTGTATCCGTCCTAAAACCGCTTTATTTTGCTTAATTTCTGCACATCTGCATTTTGAAACAACGCAATTACAATATATTTGAGTTTAAATAATCATCAAACTTTGATTATTTCTACAACGAAGCCTAATTTTCTCTTATGGAGAATGTAAACTCATAAAGATGTAGGATGGTTGTATAAGAAATGCTGAATTTCTCTAACTCAAAATTATTTAGCTCTGGAGTCTGCAATATAGCTGATATGAAAGAAGCATTAATTGATTTTGCATAGAGACGCAGACAATTTTATAGCAGACTCTTTCGTTATAATCTTAAGCATAGAGTTAAATTACTTCTGCCTCTCCATGGCTTTAAGTTTTTAATTAAAATAAATTATTGTAGTATTGTGATGAATGAAAGAATTGGGATAATAGTGTATGAAGGAAGTATTTATAACTTTTACATAGAGAGCCAGGCGATTTATATTTTAATGACGTCATATGAATAAAATTAAATTTTTCGATGAAATCTTAAGTTTTCAAATATAATAAATTATTGTAGTATTGTGATAATTTTAAATATATTACTGCTGAATGTATCTCATTTTAGAGATATTTAAATAAAATTGCATTGCAGTTGGAAAGGGTTTCATAATCAATGCTTTTTGCATGATTGATCTTTCTTGTTTAACACTTTATATAGCTGAAAAAGCTTTTTTGTTTAAAGCTTTACATAGCTGACTTTGTTTATTCTGTATGTCTGTCTGCCCGTTCGCACGATAAGATAAGAAAAAATCATCACGCATAAGAATCTTCCTCATAAAATGCTGATAATTAAATAACCATTTTTAACACTTTACAACATAGTTGAAAAGTGTTTATGACTTTATTCATTCTATCTGTCTGTCTGTCCGTCAGCAAGACAACTGTCGTAAAAATGACTTTATCGAAATGAAATTTTAGTATGTTGTTGAGGCGGTCTGTAGGACATATGAGAATGTAAATAAATAATACCACCCAATTTGTTTTGGATTGAACGGTTGAAAAAATGAAATACATTGAACCCTATGGGACCTAATTTTTAAAACATTTTTTAAGCGAAGTTAAAATTCATAAATTCCTTCAAAAATTTTAGGAAATATTCAAATTATCCATTAAAATAAAAAAATTGAGCAAAATATGCTCGGTAGTTTTTTAAATAAAATTTATAATTATAATTCTACAAATATATTGTGAAAATATCACGCGACCCACTTCAAAATAAAATATGGCATTCATCTCCCCCCACCTCCAAAAAATCGCAATTTTTAAAGTTCTTTTAAATTTATAATTAGTGTCACATCCGTTCTAAAACCGCTTTACTTTTGCTTATTTTCTGTGCACCCATATTCTGTGCCAACGCAATTAAAATATTTTTGAGTTTAAATGAACTTTAAATTTTGATTATTTCTGCAACAAAGCCAAATTTTAATGGATGTAGAATGTAAACAAGTGATTATAAGATGAGTTGTATAAGATTTGCTGATTAATTTTCACGCAAAATGATTTAGCTCTGGAGTCTGGAATAAAAGTGATTTGAATAAGATATTCATTGCTTTTGCATAGAGTGCCAGATGATTTATATTTCGATGATGTCATTTGAATAAAATTCGTTTTTTTCGATGAAGTTTTAAGTTTTCATGCAAAATAAATTACCGTAGTTCTGTGATAATTAAAAATATATCCCCTCTGAAAGTATCGCATTTTAGAGATATTTAAATAAAATTACATTTTAGTTGGAAGGGGTTTCATAATCAATGCTTTATGCATGATTGATCTTTTTTTTTTTTTTTTCAAATAAATTTGCGGCAAAATTATCGTTTGCATAATGCTATCTCTATGGGAGTTTCGTTTTCCATGAATATCTCGACAGCCCCTGGTCCTAAAAACTCAAAACATGGACGGAATTTTAAGTGGGGCTAATTTATGGGGATCCACAAAATTTCATGAAATTCGGTGCAGCCGTTCTCTCGTGATAATGAGACAAACGCGCAAATAAAGACAGATTTTTCAATTTTACTTATGTAGATATAAATTGCATGTTGAGAATTTTGAATGTGACTATGAATAAGAGACTGTTTTGACCGGTAGGTTGCCAAAAGCACCAAATTTCAATTTACCTGATGTTGCATCAATGCCAAAAACATTGTGCTGCTGTGGATCTTGGACACAATTTTTACTTTCCTCATATGCATAGTATAATGTATAAGGCAAGTATTGTGACAGGGTCGAAAATTCGAATTCGGGTTTTCGACGAGATCACGTTTCAATCACCAATCAGCGAATGATGGAAGCCTATTGTTTTATACGCAATCGAATGTTCAGAACACTCCCAAATTTTAAAATGAAATTTTGAAAAAATCACCAAAATTCAAAACCTTCAATAAAGTTACGTAAATAATCACTTATCTTGTAATTTTTCATTAGAAAACGATTGGCATAAATTTTAGAACTCGAGCACAAACCGTCCTTGAGATATTGCACATTTATCAAATAAATTAATCAAAAAATCACATAAAATTAAATAAAAAAGTATTAACTATTACGAAATGTGTTCCCTTTTCATATGTAATATTATGCGATAGATTTGTTATCATCACTCTCGTGGATCTAGCTCGTTTCATTCAGGAAAGATACTTTGAGTAATAGTTTTGTATTTGGATGGCATTAGTCGTTTATCTATATAAATAAAATTGAAAATCTGTCTGTCTGTCGGTCTGTCTGTCTGTTTGTCCCGTCATCACGGGAGAACGACTGAACCGAAATTGATGAAATTTTGTGGGCAGCCTGGAAATAGTCCCACTTAAAATTTAGTCCATGTTTAGAGTTTTTACGATCGGTGGTTCTCGAGATATTAGCAAAAAACGAAATTTTCGTTTGTCTCATCATCACGGGAGAACGGCTTAACAGAATGTGATGAAATTTTGTGGATAGCCTTAAAAGAGCCCCCCATAAATTTAGCCCAAGTTTTAAGTATCTGAAAACAGGGGTTATCGAGATATTAATGAAAAACGAAACTTTTCCCTAGGAGTTCTACTCTCTAACTCCGTGGTTTATCCAAACGAAAAGCTTGAAAATCGTTTGAAAGTGAATTAAAACTGTATCTCTGAGTTTGATGGGAAATTTTTTGCGCCAATTAGTCACTTTCTGAAAACATGAATTGTTTGAAACTTGATTTAAATGGGAAATCTATCTCCAGGGTTTATTTTGCATAATCGTTTACTGAACAATGAAAAGTATAAAGAAATCAAAATGGTTATTTATTTCGCAGTTTATGAGGAAGATTCTATCTTATATCATGTTGCTCAGAAACGCAATTAAATGAAAGCTGTCTGTTAATTTTAATTATTACTAGCAGCATACCCGTTCTTCGTACGGAGTATAAAATATAAAGAAATTTATAATTCAGAATCATATGCAAATTATGTTAAAATATTAAATTTATTGCTCCTAAAGAGAAGTTTATGAATATCTGCTCTCATCATGCAAAATTATCGTCACGGGCAGATCTAAGGAATAAAACATCCTGGCCCCTTTCGAAAGCAAATTTACAAAAAAAAGGAATTGAATCAATATATGCAAAATAAAAGTATTAAAATTGTATAGGACCCGTACTACTTATATACGCGAATATTAGAAGATATAACCTGTATTAGTAGATTACATGTATAAATTGAAAATATCAATAAACCCGTAATTGATTCCAATATATGCCAGAATGAAAGCACTAAAATTATGTGGGAACATATATATATATATATATATATCCCCATACTACTTATATTGTCGCAGATTAGAAAATATGCCTGTATGTTAGTAGAAGTTAACCCTTATTACAATATGAGTCTAAAATTTCTTTGCCGAAATAAAACAGATGACATTATAAATTGAAAGTTTCAATTATCCCCGTAATCTTTATACCAGAAGGTCGTAATTGATTCCAATATATGCCAATATATATCAAAATATATGCCTATAAACCTGTACTACTTATATTCTCGTAGATTAGAAGATAACACGTGCATTTATAGAAGATTACTCGCACAACGTACAATATGTGAGTTTCAACAATTTTTGTCATTATAAAACAATGGTATAATAATTTGAAAATATCAATAATCCCTGAATCAATAATCCCCGAAAATATCAATAATAATAATGCGTAACCTGAAGACCGTAATCGATGTTATCCAGTCAAAAATGCAATGCCAATGAAATTTATTTTATATACATATCCTTATTATTCAAATCGGAAAAGATTTAATTAAAATCGTATGCCACATAACACATTGGATTTACATCCATTGCTAAATGACATGATATCAGTTGCTTCAAATAAATTGATGGAAATCATATCGTCTGAATAATGCTATCTCCATGAAAGGTTTGGCGATATTTTCTTCAATTTAGCGATAACTTAAAAAATCGCCAAATTTATCGCCAAGTGGGACTATAAAACTGATAGTCTCATTTTGCGACAAATTGACGAAACATCATCATAATATTATCCCCTAACAAAACACAATTAATTTCATTTATTAAGCGCAATTTTATCAATTTCATGACATTTTTATAGATTTACAAACATTTTTATCAATTTGGTGATGTTTTAAAAATTCGATAAATGTGTTACTAAGTAGGATGAATAGACTGACCCACAAATGCTACCGAAACATCATTTCAGTACTGTCTTCTAAAAAAACTAATTTAATTTCATTGATTTGCGTCGTTTTTAGCAATTTGGCGATATTTCCGTCAATTTGGCAAAGTTTAAGAAAAGTTGCCAAGTTAGCGATATTCCGCCAAATTCGTAGCTCTGAAATTGCAGATCTGAAGAATAAAACATCCTGATCACGTTTGTATATACTAAATGCAAACACTAAAATTGTATTAGAAGATATACCCTTTCTACTCTTTTTCTGTTTCAAAATCGGATAAATGAATTTATTGGTAAACACAATATGAGTTTATTAGCTAAACACAATATAAAAGCTTAAAAACTCTTTGTCAAATGAAAGTGATGTACGCAGTCCGTAATTAATATAATTAAAAGAAAAATCAAACCGTTCATTTACAAAATATATTTTTACATCTATTTATTTATTATTCAAATAGAAAAAATAATAACAAATATTAAGAAACGCATTTAATTTAATTGCGTTGCTGAGCAACATAATATAATAATGAATCTTCCTCATAAACTGCGAAATTAAATAACCATTTTGATCTCTTCCCCATAAAATGCAAAAATAATAACCATTTTGATTTCTTTATACTTTCCATTGTTTAGTAAATGCTTGACCATGGAGTTAGAATTTCCATTTAAATTCATGTTTCAAACAATTCATGCTTTCAGATAGTGACTAATTAATGCAAAAATCCTGCACTAAGTTCAGAAATGAAGTTTTAATTCATGTTGACGTTTTAAACAAACGATTTTCATCCTTTCCGTTTGGATAAACCACGGAGTTGGAGAGTAGATCGCCTAAGAAAAAGTTCCGTTTTTCATTAATATCTCGACAACCCCTGGTATTAGAAACTCGAAACTTAGGCAAAATTTATGGGGGGCTATTTTAAGGCTACTCACAAAATTTCATTAAATTCGATTCAGCCGTTCTCTCGTGATGATGAGACAAACGAAATATTCGTTTTTCACTAATATCTCGAGAACCACTGGTTGTAGAAACTCCAAACATGGACTAAATTTTAAGTGGGACTATTTCTAGGCTACCCACAAAATTTCATCAAATTCGGTTCAGCCGTTCTCTCGTGATGATGGGACAAACAGACAGACAGACAGACAGACAGACAGATTTTCAATTTTATTTATATAGATTTTTTCGATTTGAATAATAAATAAATGTATATAAAAATATATTTTAGAAAAGAACGATTTGATTTTTCTTATAGCATTTTTGACTGGATAATATCAGTTACGGTCTCCAGGTTTAAACGTTATTATTATTGATATTTTCGGAGATTATTGATTCAGGGATTATTGATATTTTCAAATTATTATGCAATTGTTTTATTACGACAAAAATTGTTTAAACTCATATTGTAAGTTGTACGAGTAATCTTCTACAAATACACGGGTATATTTTTTAATCTACGAGAATATAAGTAGTACAGGTATATTGGCATATGTTTTGATATATATTGGCATATATTGGAATCAATTACGCCCTTTTGGTATAAAGAGTACGGGGATTATTGATATTTTCAATGTATTACGTCATCTCATTTATTTTGGCAAATATTTTTGAGACTCATATTGTAATACGGGTAATCTTCTACTAACACACTGGCATATTTTCTAATTTGCGACAATATAAGTAGTACGGGGTTGCATATATTGATTCAATTTCTTTTTTTTTTTTTTTTGTAAATTTGCTTACAAAAGGGGCCAGGACGTTTTATTTTTCAGATATGCCCGTGAAGATAATTTTGCATAGTGAGAACAGATATTCTTAAACTTCTCTTTAGGAGCAATAAATTTAATATTTTAACATAATTTGCACATGATTGCGAATTATAAGTTTCTTTATATTATATACTCCGTACGAAGAACGGGTATGCTGCTAGACTAAGAATAACAACCTATTACTCCGTTCATAACACTTAGCAAAATTTTGGCGATGAATTTGGCGGAATATCGCCAACTTTGCGATATTTAGCCCCAGATTGACGAAAATATCGTCAACATTGTAAATTAAGAAGTTAATGAAAATGACGCCTAATTAATGAATTCATTAAAATATTTTAACTATATTGCTTATTGAGGATGCTATCAATACTGATAATTGTTAATTTAGAGATGTGTGAAATATAAGTTAATTGGGTACGAAATGGTTTTACATGTTGTCATCCGGAAAAGCGCCAAATGTACAATTCAACTTCACAAACATTGTGCCGTGAAGCTTTTCATCACTTTTTCACTGTGAAATAAGTAAATTTATTGCATTACTAGCAGCATACCCGTTCTTTTTCGTACGGAGTATATAATATAACGAAACTTATAATTCGCAATTATGTGCAAATTCTGTTAAAATATTAAATTTATTGCTCCTAAGGAGAAGTTTAAGAATATCTGTTCTCACTATGCAAAATTATCTTCATGGGCAGATCTGAAGAATAAAACATTCTGTCCCCTTTTGTAAGCAAATTTACAAAAAAAAAGGAATTGAATAAATATATGCAACCCCGTACTACTTATATTGTCACAGATTAGAAAATATGTCAGTGTGTTAGTAGAAGATTACCCGTATTACAATATGTGTCTCAAAAATCTTTGCCAAAATAAAAGAGATGACGTAATAAATTGAAAATATCAATAATCCCCGTACTCTTTATACCAGAAGGTCGTAATTGATTCCTATATATGCCAATATATATCAAAACATATGCTAATATAGCTGTACTACTTATATTCCCGTAGATTAGAAGATATACCCGTGTATTTGTAGAAGATTACTCGTACAACGTACTATATATGAGTTTAAACAATTTTTGTCATAATAAAACAATTGCATAATAACTTGATATCAATAATCCCTGAATCAATAATCCCCGAAAATATCAATAATAATAATGTTTAAACCTGAAGACCGTAATTGATATTATCCAGTCAAAAATGCTATAAGAAAAATCAAATCGTTTTTTTTTGAAATATATTTTTATATCCATTTATTTATTATTCAAATCGAAAAAATGATAATTAAAATTAACAGACAGATTTTATTTAATTGCGTTTCTGAGTAACATGATATGAGATAGAATCTTCCTCATAAACTGCGAAATTAAATAACCATTTTGATTTCTTTATACTTTTCATTGTTCAGTAAGAGCTTGTGAGATGTAAACCATGGAGATAGATTTCCCATTTAAATCATGTTTCAAACAATTCATGTTTTCAGAAAAGAGACTAATTAGCGCAAAAAATCTCCCATTAAACTCAGAGATAAGGTTTTAATTCACTTTCAAACGATTTTCAAGCTTTTCGTTTGCATAAACCATGGAGTTAGAGAGTAGAACTCCTAGGAAAAAGTTTCGTTTTTCATTAATATCTCGACAACTCCTGATCTTAGGTACTCGAAACTTCAGATATTTTCATACTTAACAATAGATAAGTAACAATAGATAATAAACATCAGATATTTTCATACTTAAAAAAAAGAAAAAAAAGTCATTTCATAATGTAGAGAAAGTTATGTGCTGCTGATAGCCTTTTTACTAATGGAATAGAATAAAGTCTAAAATAAAAAATACGATTTCTCGTGTGTTGCATATGTAATTTATTAATGTTACCTTTCATTCGCTATAAAAACTAAAAATAATGATAAAAAGGAGAGAGAGCTGGAATATGATTATGCAAATTTTTAAGCTGCTGTAATAATTGGAATGACGTATTTTATGCACGAAGTATATTCTAAAAATATAAAAAATAATAATAATAAAAAAAATACACGACTTGAAAAAAGAAAAACACATTTAGCTTCTAGACAGCGGTTTAAATAGCGGAAAAAGCTTTGAATGGAACAATGCTCTGAATGGCGAAAAGAAGAAAACCATTTTTGAGTCTTTGCACAAAAATTTTAAAAACAAAACAAAACAAAAAATTGAAGTGCATGAGCCAAAGAAAGAATGTGTAGAGAATTTGCATACATAATTTTTAAATATACGTATTATTTCCTCAAAATAATTGAAAGGGGCTTTCTCGCATAAAAAAACACCTAAAAAAACAAACTCTTAAATAAATCTCCGAGAGAAAATTTAAAAGTTTTCAGCACATTAGTTAAACAAATATTTTTATAACAAAATTATGGATTTTTAAATTTAATTTGATACTACATAGTTCTCTTTTTATCTTCATTTACTTACATCTATTTTGTTGTATGCAGGAAATGTATATGGAAAGTTGATGAATTTTGCCGAAAATAGGATTTTCAGTATTTGATGGATTAATACGTTTTGGTCACTCTTAAACAGTGTTCATCAAACGTCAGGCTGCGAATTCTGGAATCAATTATATCTGGCAGCGAGAGATGCCTTTAGAATTTGTCATTTTAGTTTTCTAAGCATATTCTTATTATTAAATATTTTATAGTGGAAATATTCTAAGGAAAATAATATTCATGAAAGTGTCGAAAAGCTCAAAACCAGAATGCTTAAGTAGCATATTTGTAGCAAATGTCAGTGGTCAAGCTGCATTTAAATTTCAATATGAATATGAGACTTTAGCTGACTTTTATGGTGAATTACAATGGTTAAATAAATATTTTTCTCTCTCAATAATACTGCTTTTAACACTTTACAACATAGTTGAAAAGTGTTTATGACTTTGTTCATTCTATCTGTCTGTCTGTCTGTCCCTTTCGCACGATAACTTCCGTAAAAATTATTTTATCAAAAATAAATTATAGTATGTTGTTCAGACGGCCTGTGGGACATATGGGAATGTAAATGAATAACATCACCCAATTAGTTAAGGATTGAACCCGGGTTGAAAAAATGAAATACATGGGACCTGAGTTTTCAAATATTTTTTAAGTGAATTTAAAATTCACAAATTGCTTCGAAAATTTTAGAAAATATTCAAATTATCCCATAAAATTTATAAAAAAAATTTCAGCGAAATATGTTCGGTAGGTTTTTAAATAAAAATTAAAATAATAATTTCATAAAATAATAAACCCATATTATATGAAGAGATGAACTTCAAAACAAAATATGGCATCCATCTTGTGTCAAAATCGTGATTTTTAAAGTTCTTTTTAATTTATATTAAGTGTTGTATCCGTCCTAAAACCGCTTTAATTCTTATTTTTTATCTATGCATCTACATACTGCGCCAACGCAATTACAATATCTTGGAGTTTAAGGGATCATCAAACTTGGATTATTTCTACAACGAAGCTTATTTTTCACATATGGAGAATGTAAACACATCAAGCTGTAAGATGAGTTGTATAAGAACTGCTGAATTTCTTCAATGCAAAATTACTTAGCTCTGGAGTCTGCAATATAGCTGATATGAATGAAACATTTATTGATTTTACCTAGAGACGCAGACGATTCCATAGTATTGCGGTTTTCGATGAAGTTTTAAGCATGGAGTTACTTTTACTTCCATGGTTTTAAGATTTAAGTAAAATGCATTATTGCAGTATTGTAATAATTTTAAAAATATCGCCACTGAATAAAAACAATGGAAAAAAGTTAATTAATGAAATATTCACTGCTTTTATATAGAGAGCCAGGCGATTTATATTTGGATGACGTCCTTTGAATACAGTTCATTTATTTTTGATGAGGTTTACAAATATAAATATCTGATGTGGGCAACACATGACTTTTCTTATATAATGTAATGAATTTACTATTATTTTACAATAAAAAAAATATGTTTTTCTTATAGTAGCTATTTATATTCTTTCCATGAAATTGAATTTTCGTCAATTAGTTGTCCTTTTCACTGATTTAGTGTCATTTTTATTCATTTGGCGAGATTTCCGTCATATTGGTAAAATTTAAAAAGTCGCCAAGTTGGCGACATTCCACCGAATTTGGCGCCAGAATCTTGCCAAGTGCTATGGATGGAGAAATAAGTTACTCTTATAGCAGATAAATAACTATTCAAATACAAATACAAAAGTATTCTCAAATACAAATAGTACGTTCAAATACAAAAGTATTACTCAAAGTATCTTTTCTCATGAATGGAACGAGCTAGATTCACGAGAATGATGTCACTCAATTTATCGCATGATATTTTTTATAATTTATGGGATTTTTTGATTAATTTATTTAAAAAATGTGCAATATCTCGAGAACGGTTTATACTAGCGTTCTAAAGATTATGTGAATCGTTTTCTAAGGAAAAATTGCATTAGAAATGTTTATTTGCGTAACTTTATTAAAGGTTTTGGTTTTTTGATGATTTTTTCAAAATTTCATTCGACAATTTAGGAGGGTTCTGAACATTCGATTAAGTTTAAAAACAATAGACTTCCAGTATTCACGGATTGTGATTTTTGTACCAAATTTCGTTCGAATCGGTCCATTTGTTCGTCCGTTATTGTCTCCAAAGACTCACTGACACACACACGCGCACACTTACTTTCACACACACACACACAGACATCACTTCAAAAATGTTTGATTCGTGATCAGGGATGTTTGAAACGTGCTCTCCCGTCGAAAACTCGAATTCGAATTTTCGACGCCGTCACAATACTTTCCTTATAATGTATAAGGAAAGTAATAAATTATTGCAGTATTGTGATAATTTTAAATATATCACCGTTGCATGTATCGAATTTTAGAGATGTTTAAATAAAATTGCACAGCAGTTGGAAAGCGTTTCATAATCAATGCTTTATGCATGACTGATCTTTTTTGTTCTTCTAAATCAGCACCAGTATAATCAATTTTCGAATACAATAATCCATTTTATACTGAATGATATTATAAATTTTTGGCGATAAGAATGGTATATATCATTGAAAATCAGCACAAGTTAAAGATGTTGGCCTGAGGAAATTACAATATGTTACACGATTTCATTAGTTCAGTGATTGATTTCTTATGTAAATGTAATTTTGTATTTCTCAACATTCCAAATCTTATACATAAATGCACTAATACTCTACATGATTATGTTAATTTAATTAATAATACTGATTAATTAATAATACTTATGTTATTTTAATGAACTTAGAAAAAGAATTAAAAAGGTATTTACAAGTAAATTTGTTGGAACCGGGTCCTCGTATTATAAAAAATTAATTTACCGGGCTGCGATCTCACAGAGATTTAAAAATACTGCACTAGAACACACATAAAATATTTGCAGCTTAACGTTTATCTGTGTATGTGCATTCCAGCGCAAAAACTTTTTGACGAAATTTCATGAGTGTTGTTTCAGCCAAATCTGACGGATTGATGTACCGTGTCACTACTTTGTAGCACCAACTGTAGAACCCCTATGCAGGGTGTTTCAACATAGTTAGAAATGCTTTTGACAATTTCGCAATTTATTTTAGACACATATTTTCAATTTAAAAGTTTGTTAAAATTAAATGCGAAATTCTTCATATAATTTTTTCCCCCGTGTGTGGTATCTATATATATAAAGAAGAAACGTATGTATGTATGATCCAACATTACGGGAGAACGTCTGACCCCAATTTGATGAAATTTGGTGGGTAGTCTCGAAATGGCCTCACTTAAAATATAGTCCATGTTTTGAGTTTCTTACACTAGAGGTTGTTGCGATATTAATAAAAATCAAACTTTCGTTTGTCTTATCATCACAGGAGAAAAGATGCACCGAATTTAATGAAATTTTGTGGGTAGCTTTGAAATAGCCTCCCATGAATTTAATCCAAGTTTCAAGTTTCTAAAACCAGGGGTTGTTGAGATATTAATGGAAAACAAAACTTTTTCCTAGGAGTTATACTCTCTAACTTCATCATTCCCAACAAAAAAGGTTGGAAATCGTTGGTTTAAAACATGAAAGTCAATTAAATCTCTGAGTTTTGTGGGAGTTTATTAAACGTATTGGTCACTTTTGAAAATTGTAGGTTTGAAATATGAATTTAAATGGAAACTCTATCACCATGGTTTATTTTTCACAGGATTACTCAATAAATTTTATTAATTTGAATAATAAATAAATGACCATAAAATATTTATCTACATATATATATATAAAGCAGAAAAGTATGTGTGTATGATCCAATGGATCTGATTGACCAAAAAGTGGCCAATCAGATCCATTTTTCTTCTTATATAATGCAATGAATGTATTTCTTTCACAGTGAAAAAACAATGTACAAGATTCACGACCCTATAAAATATTACAGTGTAATTTTATTAGAGTTTTGCATCATAAATCCCGAGCAACGCCGGGTAATCGCTGCTAGTTTTCATATAAAAAGGAGTTCTAAATTTTTATGGGATCCCATAATCAAGTATGTGCTGTGGGCAGCACATGGCTTTGCTTATATAATGCAATGAATTTACTTCTATTACAGTGAAAAAATAATGAAAAGATCCCCGGTAACTTTGAATTGTACGTTTGATGCTTTGCCGAATGACAACATGCAGTACTATTTCAAAGGACCCAATTAACTTATATTTCACCCAACTCTAAATTAACAATTATTATTAATATTGATAGCAATCTCAATAAGCAATATAGTCTATATATAAAATTTTTTTAATAATTAATTCATCAATTAGGTGTCAGTTTCATTAAATTTGACGATATTTTCGTCAATCTGGGGCGAAATATTGTCAAGATGGCGATAACCAGCTGCATTAAAATCAAGTTCGTCAAATGTATCTCCAAGTGTTACAGATAAACGGAGAGAAGGTGCATTTCTTATATACCAGAAGATATGCTCGTCAGTAGTGATAAAATGGACGTCCCAAATCAGCAGATGCAGTAGTCCAGCAGCTGCACATACAGATAACGTCATCGTGGGATGACGTCATGAGGAGGAAGTGACCGTCTTTAGACCGATGAGGTTATTTTATCATATGATTTTTAGATTGATGGCGTAATGAGGGAGTACTGTGAAATATTTGAATAGTTAATCTGGGCTGATAATGAGAGAGATAATGTGGACGAGTGAGTTGCACTTTGGACGGATGACGTAATTAGGACACTTGAACTTTGGATTAAGGCTGCTCTATATACGAGCTGACTCATCAAGCATATTGAAGCCCACCATAGTTGTAAGCGCAATCCATTAGCATTAATTCTATTCGTATTTTCACTTTAAGAAGTATAATTGAAATAATTATGGGTTGTTGTTCTGCACCGAACTGCTCTAATCATTCTAGAAAGGGTTTTGGGCTATTTCGCTTTCCCAGAAACGAAGAAAGAAGAAAACAATGGCTAATAAATAATTGGATACCCGGTACTGGGGCATACTTGTGCGAGCTAAGTTCTTCAATATTCTAATTGAAATTTCTTTTTTTATATGAAATATTTATTTTAAACACTTATCTTATAATTTCTGTAACTGTAGTATGGAACCCTATGGGCTTCAATATGCTTGATAAGTCAGCCTGTAGTAGAGGAGCTCTACTTTGGATGATGACGTCATAAAGTAACTTTGAACATTGAGCTGTCAGGAGGAATTTGAAAGAATATTGGAAACCCAGAGGAAGATTTGAGTGGCGCAATCTATCAGGATATTTTTAAAGTTCTGAATTTAAAAGGATAAGATTCACTGAGTTCGAACTGAAGACCAGTAGATTGGTAGCGGAACATGCTATCCACTGCGTTATGAAGAGTTGATAAAATTGTAACAATGGAGGATATCTTTAGGGGGAATTTGAATGCGACAATGTTTTCGTTGGAATGGATAGAAATACATGTAAATATGGAAATGTGTTATTAAAATGATAAGTATTTTGTAAAAATGATGTTTAATACATTATTTTTACGGGAGGTTCGGTGAACTATGGGGGTATGTTACAGGAGGCTAAAATTAAGTTATGTAAGTGAATGGATCGATACTGGGTGAATTTTTCGGAGATGTTAATTGCTTTAATGAAGCAGTTATGATTGAATGGGAAAATATGAATATTAAATATACAAGAAAGTGTCTTTTCAATCCTATCACAATTTGATATTTCAAGGGATTCAAAATTTCATCATTTTTAGTGAAAGGATCGATATTGAGAGAAATTTCGAGAACCCATTCAATATTTAAATGGAATTTAGCAAATTGTATGATATTTACCGAATTTTTGGGAAATAAAAGATACGTCTATAATGTTACAAGGGGTTTAAATTCGAGCGAATTTAGGTACAAAAATTACAACCGTAAATACTGGAAGCCTATTGTTTTTATACGCAATCGAATGATCAGAACTCCACCCCCACCCCTAAATTTTCGAGTGAAATATAAAAAATTATCAAAAAATGTAAACTTTTAATAAAGTTACGTAGATAGTTATTTCTTATGTAATTGTTCATTAAAAAACGATTGACATGAATTTTAGAACGCTAGCATGAACCGTTCTCGAGATATTGCACATTTTTCAGAAAACATATCAGAAAATTATATAAAATAAAATATTAACTATTATGAAATATGTTCACTTTTAATAAGTATATTATGCGATAGATTTGGTGACATCATTCTCGTGGATATAGCTCGTTCCATTCATGAGAAAAGATACTTTTTGTAATACTTTTGTACTTTGACGCAAATAGTCATTTATCTGCTATAAGAATAACTTATTTCTCCGTTCATAATACTTGACGAGATTTTGACAGCATGTCGCCAAATTGGCAACTTTTTTAAACGTTGCCAAATTAAAGAAAATGTCGTCAAATTGACAAAAATATCGTCAGATTTGCAAAACTGACACTAAATTAATGATTAATTTTTAAAATATTTTAATATATAGACTATATAACTTATTGAGGATGCAATCAATATTGATAATTGGTTATTTAAAGGTGCGCGAAATATAATTTAATTGGGTGTTTTGAAATAGTTTAATATGTTATACATCTGGAAAATCGCCAAATGTATAATTCAACGGTAAAAACAGAGTACCGTGAATGTTACACATGATATTTTGATTGTAAAAGTAGTAAATTCGTTGCATTATGTAAGGAAAGTCATGTGCTTCCCACATTAGATATTTTCTGTTGAGTAAACATCGGCATGTTTAAAGATTGTTAACAATTACAACAAAGTTGAAAAGTGTTTATGATTTTGTTCATTCTGTCTGTCTGTCTGTCTGCCCGTTAGCACGATAATTGCCGTAAAAATTACTTAATCAAAATGAAATTTTAGTATGTTGTTCAGCCGGTCTGTAGGATCTATGGAAATATAAATGGATAATATCACTCAATTAGTTTTGGATTGAACCCGGTTGAAAAATTGAAATATATTGAGCCCTATGGGATCTAATTTTTCAACCATTTTTTAAACGGATTTAAAATTCACAAATTGCTTCGAAAATTTTAGGTAATATTCAAATTATTGCATAAAATATATAAAAAAAAATTCAGCGAAATCTATTCATTAGTTTTTTAAATAAAAATTAAAATAACAATTACACCTCTTATATGAAGCGATCACATAACCATGATATGAAAGATCACATGACCCACTTGAATGATATATGGCATCCATCTTGTCTCAAAATCGTGATTTTTTAAGTTCTTTTTAATTTATATTGAATGTTGTATCCGTCTAAAACCACTTCATTTTTGTTTAAATTCTGTGGATCTACATACTGAAACAACGCAATTACAATATATTTGAGTTTAAATGATCATCCAAATTTGATTATTTCTACAACGAAGCCTATTTTTCACTTATGTAAAATGCAAACAGCAAAATATGTAGAATGAGTTGTATTAGAATTTCTGTATTTCTTTAACACAAAATTATTTAGCTCATGGAATCTACATAGCTGATATTCATTGATTTTACAGGGAGAAGGACGATTTTTTTCGATGAAGTTTTAAGCATAGAGTTTAATTACTTGTAGTGTCATGGTCTTAATTTTTAAATAAAATAAATTATTATAGTGTTGTGATGAATGAAATGAATGGGAAATTGTTATGAATGAAATGTTGCTTTTATAGAGAGAGCCAGGCTTGTTATTTTTTCTATGACGTCATTTGAATGAATTTCAGTTGTTTTCGATGAAGTTTTCAAATATAATAAATTATCATAGTATTATGATTATTCTAAAATTATTACCAAGGAATGTATCACATTTTAGAGATGTTTAAACCAGGCAATTTATATTTCAATGCCGTCATTTGAATGAAGTTCATTTTTCTCGATGAAGCTATAAGTTTTCAAATATAATAAATTAATGTAGTATTGTGATAAGTTTTAAAATATTACCGAGGAATGTATTGCATTTTAGAGATGTTTAAATCATATTGCATTGAAGTGGGAAAGTGTTTCATAATCTATGCTTTAAGCATGATTGATCTTTCTTGTATATATTTATTTGGAATCTTTTATTATTGAAATATGCAAAACATGGAATATAATTTTGAATTTGAATCATATTCCTTGGTTGGTTCAAACTTAAACCTGTTTAATACGCTGTAAAATTTTAGTTTTTAGCACTTTACAATAAAGTTGAAAAGGGTTTATTATTTTGTTCATTCTGTCTGTCTGTCTGTCTGCCCGTTAGCACGATAATTGCCGTAAAAATGACTTAAATCAAAATGAAATTTTAGTATGTTGTTCAGATAGTCTGTGGAACCTATGAGAATATAAATGAATAATATCACCCAATTAGTTTTGGATTGAACCCGGGTTGAAAAAATGAAATACACTGAACCCTATGGGACCTAATTTTTCAAGCATTTTTTAAGCGGATTTAAAATTCACAAATTACTTCCAAAATGTAGTAATATTTAAATTATCCCACAAAATATATAAAAAAAAACTCAGCAAAATATATTCAGTAGTTTTTTAAATAAAAATTAAAATAATAATTACACTCATATATGAAGTGATCACGTGACCATTATAGGAAGAGATCACGTGACACACTTCAAAATGAAATATGGCATCCATCTTGTCTCAAAATAGTAATTTTTAAAGTTCTTTTTAATTCATATTGAGTGTTGTATCTGTCCTAAAACCGCTTTATTTTTGTTTAAATTCTGTGCATCTACATACCGAAACAACTCAATTACAATAAATTTGAGTTTAATTGATCATCCAAATTTGATTATTTCAACAAAGCCTATTTTTCACTTATGTAAAATTTAAAAAGCAGAATATGTAGAATGAGTTGTATGAGAATTGCTGAATTTCTTTAACGCAAAATTATTTAGCTCATGGAGTCTGCATAGCTGATATGAATGAAATATGTATCGATTTTACAGAGAGAGGGACGATTTTTTTCGATGAAGTTTTAAGCATAGAGTTTAATTATTTGTAGCTCCGTGGTCTTAAATTTTTAAATAAAATAAATTATTTTAGTACTGTGATGAATGAAATGAATGGGAAAATGTTATGTATGAAATGCTGCTTTTATGAGACAACCAGGCGTGTTATTTTTTCTATGACGTCATTTGAATGAATGTCAGTTGTTTTCGATGATATTTTCAAATATAATAAATTATTGTAGTATTATGATGATTTTAAAAATATTACCGAGGAATGTATCGCATTTTAGAGATGTTTAAACCAGGCAATTTATATTTCAATGCCGTCATTTGAATGAAGTTCATTTTTTTCGATGAAGGTTTAAGTTTTCATATATAATAAGTTAATATTGTATTGTGATAAGTTTTGAAATATTACTTAAGAATGTATTGCATTTTAGAGATGTTTAAATAAAATTGCATTGAAGTTGGAAAGTGTTTCATAATCAATGCTTTAAGCATGATTGATCTTTCTTGTTGTGTATTGTATGTGTATCTAAGTTTTGTGCCAACGTAATTACAATATTTTTTATTTTAAATGATGAAATTCTCATTGATTTTACATAGAGAGGCAGACGATGACGTTATTTGAATAAAGTTCATTTAGTGTAACAAGCATGGAGATAAAACTCCTCTGTAAGAAACGCTTAAAAATGCCAAAATGCTTTGAGAATTATATCTAGGTGTCGCTAGTGTTAGTACAGTAGCTGATATTGCTAACTGACACAACAGAAAGCAGAAGTTATTAGTATATGGAGTCGTGATCATTTTTAAATTAAGGGTTCCCTAATTATGAGTATAATTAACCAGTAATTTTTCATAGTTGTAAGATAGAGTCTATGCAGATAGAATCTATGCAGATAAAAATAAATTGAAAGGTAAAATAATTTTGAATGCTTAGGAAAATTATTTTTACTTTCCTTATATACATAACGTATAAGGAAAGTATTGTGCTTGGGTCGAAAATTCGAATTCGAGTTTTCGACGGGAGAGCTCGTTTCAAGCATCCCTGATCACGAATCAAACATTTTTGAGGTGATGTCTGTGTGTGTGTGTGTGTGAGTGAGTCTGTGGAGACGATAACTGACGAACGAATGGACCGATTCGAACGAAATTTGGTACAAAAATTACAATCCGTGAATACTGGAAGACTTTTTTTAATTCGCAATCGGATATTCAGAACCCCACTAAATTGTCGAGTAAAATTTTGAAAAAATCATCAAAAAATCAAAACCCCGAATAAAGTTACGCAAATAGACATTTCTTATGTAATTTTTCATTAGAAAACGATTGACATAAATTTTAGAACGCTAGCATAAACCGTTCTCGAGATATTGCATATTTTTCAAAAAAAATTTCAAAAAATTATATAAAATAAAAAAAATATTACCTATTGAGAAACATGTTCACTTTTCATATGTAATATCATGCGATAAATTTGGTGACATCATTCTCGTGGATCTAGCTCTCGGATCTAGCAGTTCATGAAAAAGATACTTTGAGTAATACTTTGTATTTGAACGCCAATCGTCATTTATCTGCTGTAAGAATAACTTATTTCTCCTTAAATAATGCTTGGCGAGATTTTGGTGAAGAATTTGGTGAAATGTCGCCAACTTGGCAACTTTTTTAAGTGTTGCTAGATTAATGAAAAATTCGCCAAATGTATAAAAATGACGCTAAATCAATGAAAATGACGACTCATTGACGAAAACTCAATATCTTGGAAATAATATAAGTATCTACTATAAGAACAACCTATTTTTTACTGTAAAAGTAGTAAATTCATTGCATAATATAAGGAAAGTCATGTGCTGCCCACATCAGATTTTTTATTTCAGTTTTAACTTGCACTGCGCTAATTTTTATTTTTTGTAAAACTGACAGTTTAAAGAATATTTTAAGCCTTTCGCCATAGAAATTCATGCAATGCAGAGCTACTTACTTATTCCAGCTCCACCTGAATGACTGTCTCAAACGATATCGTCGTTTTCTTACTGAGAAGTTTTAACTCCTACTTTTCCCTCCATAGTTACTTGTATTGACTTCTTCGATGAAGTTTTAAATTTTTAAATATAATAAATTACTGCAGTTCTGTGATAATTTGAAAAATATCTGCGCTGAATGCATCGCAATTTAGAGATGCTTATATAAACTTACATTTCAGTTGGAAAGTGTTTCATAATCAATGCTTTATGCATGATTGATGTTTTTGTTTATTTATATCTTAGAATGTCTTTTAAACTTAATTTTCAATGCATATGTTAGCTTTTCTTTATTAAACTGCGTTATTTAGTGCGGATGAGTATATTTTTTGTACATATTGAACTGGAGGAGTGTTGGTGACATTTTTTTTGGAACTGGAGGACTGCTGGTGACAGAGCAGGAATTTCCATCTTAATGTTAATTAATAGGCCTGCTGAGCAATTTGAGGTGCATTTCCAATGGATTCGGTCCCACGTGGGTGTAGTGGGAAATCAGACTCGTTGGCGAGGGCTGCTTCTATGGAATCTCCCCGGCATGATATGCCTTCTACTTTTAGTGAGGTATTCTCGGAGTGCAGGACTTACAGCGATCTCTGGAATGTCCCTCCGGTACGCATGTTCCGAAAACGTACGCGCTATACCAACACCCTCTATATTCAAGGCCCCCACAGAGAAAACCGGAAGTGGCAAGATGGCCGACTTCGTAGTCCAAGGGCATATCCAGAAGAACTGACAACGTATGGGTAGCGTCGTGTAGTCTAGCCAGCCGTCCCCATTCAACACCCTCTATATTCAGTGTGATCGAGTATTGAATTCGTTTTAACGTTTCTTTGTTTATATTTTATTTGAGCTGTTAATTACAGCTATTTTTTTACCATTTTTTCGAAGATTTAATTGTGTAATGCCGTATCGTTGTTCGGCAGTTGGTTGTCGTGGGAACTACAATAACGGCCCACATTCTGCAGTTTTCAATTTTCCCAAAGATCCTGAAGTAAGAAAAAAATGGATTTTTTTCCTTAGAAGAGATGGATTCGAAGTTACAAAAAATTCTAGGGTAAGTACTGTTCTTTTTAAATACTTATGTACACATTGATAAAAAATGTATAAGCGTATGTAGGATTTTAAATAAGCTAACCTAGAACATATATATAATTAGGTTCCTCCCATGTGTTTTAATGTACAAGGGAAGTAAAGATATTGTAATTTGAAAAAATAAGATTATGTTGTTAAACTTATTAAATTCTAATTGAATTTATGTACTTAAAGGTTTAATTTATGTATATGAGTTTGGGTAAACCAAATGTTAATAAATACATCATTGCATCCTTTTTTCTTTAAGCTAAATTTAAACATAATTATTAGTTTCTACTTATTTAACTGAAACATTATATATATATAGTGTATTGATGTAACCTATTTATATAAATATTTAAACTTACCTTGGAATTACTTTCCATACATGTGTTTCATTTTATGTTAGGTTTTTAAATTTTTATTTTCACCTTGGAAATTATTAGCTGCATACATGCTTTTTGTCATAAAAGATATGGCATTTTGTGCAATTCTAATTAATGCACAGTGTTTTGAGAACTTTTTAAACTTTTTTTGAATTTAAATTTTAATGATGAACTTAATATCAAATATCCAATATTTTGCAAAATTGGATTTTTGCAAGTTTCTTTTTAAAAGACTTCTAAAGGCGTATGCAATGGCCAAAGAGTCATTTCATTCTATTTTCACACATTTCACATCTGCAGGCAATACCTACAGACAGGCACCTAGAAAACAGAATGTGCACACATTAACTTAATCCGTAATGGATAATCGTGGCCTGGTATATTGAAACTCCAATGTTGATGTCGTTAGAGTATGGGACGACTGATAGTTATGGACAAAGGTACTACTATGTCGTACATCTTAATTCGGCATACTTTATCAAGTGCTGGTGTGTTCTTGGAAAAATGCTTCCTAGAACTAAGGTGTCGTATAAGCCGACAACTCATATTCAGTGTAACAAGGAACAATCTGTGCTATAAAATACCTGTTTACGTAGATGCAGATGTCAAAATAGCAATCCATAAAGGAATCCAAGACTGCTCAACCACGTAAGTCCTAGTCTACATTTGTTCTGAGAAACTACAATGAAAGACTATATCATTTGGGGTAACAATAAATAGTAAAGAGAGATTTAATGAAGAAGATAAATAGTAAAGAGAGATTTAATGAATATAGAGTGTGTTGGCTATACCCCCTGCTGTGAGGCCGATTCTTCGCTATTGGCTAAGTTAAATGACGTCATGGGCGGAGCCTATACACTTTGAAGTTTGACAGTTTAAGACAAAATCTGTCGTCTTCGAGATTATACTTGTTTACATTTTCCTTAGATACCTTTCGTCATGTATTTTACTTCATACACAAGTAGTATCTATAACACCTTACGAACACACATATATTTTTAACACTAAAAACAAAATATTATAGCTTATTTTTATCTTTTTTATATAAATAAAAAGGTCTCGATCCATTTTAATATTAAAAACATGATTTTATAGCTAAAAAAGACCTTTTTTACATTTAAACCAAATTTTAACATTTTTAGTTAAAAAAAGCTACACATATTGAAATAAATGCGTGCCAAATGAATCCTCTAAATATATTAAAGATCTTTTAGTTAAAAACATATTAAAATTAAAAAAGAATTATAAAAATGGATGATGGTCTATCCTATACCATCATCAGGGTTTCATGCCTTTTAACTTAAAATATATGAATATTACCAAATCGAAGATATTCCTTTGTATGTTTGAGTTCAAAGGATATTAATTAATAGATGGCACCACTAAATCTTTTAAAGTATTCTCGCATATTAAGGTGATAGGCTATTCCTCAGGTATTTATAAAAATAACAAAATGGCCCACCTGACCCTAGGGTGATCTGGAAGTCTGGTTCCACAGCTGTTTTAGAATTCTAGAACCAGAGTTCCAGATCCCCCCTTGGACCAGGCCCACTAGCCAAGGAAATGGAAAATACAAACATATAAACATTCAGGACATAGAATCACACAAGATTCAACCCACCACTTATTATAATCGATGATTTGCCGCTCTATTGTATGCAACGACAAGAGCGACTGACGTCATTTTTTGGCAATAAACCATCTACCCGAATTGATTAACAATCCGGGCGAGATTTGAACCGGGGGCCTCTTGTATGATAGCCCCGCGTGTTACCGTGTGTGCCAATGGGTACGCAATATTTGAAGAACTATTCATTAATATAACCTTTACATTTGAAAAAACAACTTAAACAACTTGAAAAACAGTCATTTTTCAAGCAGAATACTTTTAAAGATCAATAGTTTTAATTTATCTGATCAAAAAATAGAGAATATTATGTTTATAAAACGTTATATATATATTTTTTTAAAATGAGATATATCCGTTTGATGTTTGGTGCTGCCATCTAACGTAAAAAATCTGCAATAAGATATATTATTTTCTCTTCACACATATAAAATATGCATATTTGTACGATTTTATACATTTTAGGTCTTAAGAGGTTGTCCTAAATTTTAAAATATGAGGCTAAAGATCAATAGTTTTAATTTATCTGATCGGAAAATAATGTTTATAATATGAGAAATATCCGTTTTGCTCTCATAAAAACTCTTCACGATACGTAGCGAGCGAACGCGGAAGTTTATACTTGACCTCAACTGTAGCTGATAAACAAAGTCGCTTCGTTCTGAAACGGATATGAATTAGAGAAAGCTTCATATGTTTTATTAGAATTTATGGGCTTTATTGATGATGAAAACACGTCCGGAAATTACGGACGTGTTTTATAGAAAGAAAAAAGGAAATTTTATTGAGTTTTTAGATAATAATAATATTATATATGAACAGATAGATTATAAGAATGAAAAGGTTAAAAATTATAAATATATACTAAATGAAATAGGTGATAAAAGAAACATTCAAAGAAATGACTTTTAATGTCTATAGATAGTTTTAAAGAAGCTATAATGATGTTAAATAATAAAAAATCAAATTATATAAAATCTAAAGATTATTAAGGGGGCATAGGACCTTTAAACCTTCAAAAAATCAATTTTTCAATTTTATTTTATTCTGAATGTTTGAACATTTCTGAACACTGTGCAAAAAACCGCATTCTAAAATTCGCATTATTTCTAAAGTTATGAGCTTTTATGCAACATACACTTTTGAAAATTTTCTCATGTCAGCCATCGGCGCCATTTTTAAAGGGACGTCACTATTTGTTTACGTTTGCAGTTTGCTGTTTTGTCATGTAAATCTAATACTTTTTCCACCACCATGTCTTAATTATTTATTTAATTATTTCTGCAGCAGCAGGACGGCAACTACTCACCTCTACTGAACTGCTCAGCCCAGTTTGTTTATATTCTAGAGCCGTTAACTTGTTTATAACGTGGAGAATTTCTTCTGAGTTTTGCAATTTCTTTTCATTATATTTTCTTAATTTTTACGATTGATTTGCGGCATTTATGTTGTTTAAGCATAAGAACTTTGAACTAAAATACAGTTAATCTATTTTATAATTATGCATTACAAACTTCTTCACGTTTGCATATTTATTTGTGTAAACTTCAACGTATAAGACTGTTTGGTGCAATTTTTTAATATAAACTTTTTGCTTTTTGCATTCTAATAATGGATACACCGGCAACTAAATCTCGTTCTGGGAAAAGAAGACGTTTTCAATGAAATATGTATGTAATTAAAAACAAAAACAATCCGAAAGTGTTCGAATGAAAAATGTTGATTCTACGCCTAAGCTAAGTGCTTCAAGTAAAAAAACTGTTCAGCTCAAAAGATGAACTTTCACTTGATAAGTCACATATTTCATCTGAAGAACATTAATATTGAATAGTTCATATATCAGTACTTTTCAAGGAGCTTGCAGATGTTTTGTGCTGCAAAATATGTCATGGAACAATAAATATACGTGAAAAATCTTCAATGGGTTTAGCATCAACATTTCTTGTATATTGTGATAGCTGTGATGAACTAAAGTCTGTGAAAAATTCAAAACTGCTTGGTGTTAAGAAAAATATTCCAGAAATAAACAGAAGAGCTATATTTTCTATGCGATGTATAAGGCAGGGCTTATCGGCTTTATCTCCTTTTTGTTGTACGATGGGTCTTCCAGCGCCTGTTTCTCAGAAATCATATAATAAAATTAATCGCAGGACTTTAAATGCCACATCTGTTGTAGCTAAATCTTTAATGAAAACTGCTGTCCAGGACGAAAGAGAATTATCAAATGGATCGAAAGATATTACTGTAAGTGGAGATGGTAGTTGGAAAAATAGGGGGTATTCGCCACGTGTAGGTGTGTGTACACTAATCTGAGCAGAAAGCGGGAAGGTTATTGAAACCGAAGTAATGTCTTCTTCTTGTAAAGGCTGCAATAGCTACAGAAGTAAGAAAAGTGGCCCTCTGTATGAAAAGTGGGAAAATAATCATAAAATAGTGTGTTCGAAAAACCATTCGGGTAGTGTGGGGAAAATGGAATGTGATGGAATTTCGAGTCTCTAGCACTACATATGAAGTTTGAAAAGCTCGTAAAAGGCAGAAAACATTTGATTTTCAAAGACAAGAGGAAGAGGAAGGAATTACTTATGCATCAGGTGCATTTTGATGCTAAATTAGATATAAAATAACACAGGATGTATAATAAACTACAGCCAAACATTAATTAGCCGAACTGCGATAACTCAAAATTTTCCATGTGCGAAAGTCATATTTGTTATATATTTTTGTAATTTTAAGCAATTTCAATACGTCAAATTTTCTGTAACTCATTCTTTTCTTGTCACTAGAGTTTCAGTTTATCAAAGTACCACTGCAGCTGTTTTTCTCAGGTACGTGATTTTACAACTTGCGCACAGCATATTTTAAAATATATTGTACCAATCACTTTCAAGTTTTTGCTCTTACTTGTTTCATCTATATATACAATTTATACAAAAGAGATTCCTCTTAAATAAGTAAAAATTTAGTAAATGTTTTTCATCTGACTGACAAGAAACTTCTTCACGAAGCTGATGTTCGAGCTTCCGAAGCAACATATAGAGCTCAAATACTTCTTAAAAGGCAGAAAAATTTTGATTTTTCAAACATAACAGAATTAGGAAGGTGCTATTTATGCACTGGAAGCATTCTAAGGTCAAAATACTATAATAAGTAACACTGAATATATTTTTAAACTTAAAAGCGGGTATCTCAGATATGTGATTTTAGCCCTTGTGCGCAATATATTTTAAAATATATGTAGCCAATCACTTTCAAATTTTTTGCTCTTACTTGTTTCATCTATATACATAATTTATAGTTAAAAATTCCTCATAAATACGTAAAAATTTAGTAAACGTTCTTCATCTGACTAACAAGAAACGACTGTGCGAAACGTTTGTTCGAGTTTCCGAAGCAACATATAGAGCTCAAATACCCCTTAAACGCAGAAAAATTTTGATTTTTCAAACATAACAGAATTAGGAAGGTGCTATTTATGCACTGGAAGCATTCTAAGGTCAAAATACTATAATAAGTAACACTGAATATATTTTTAAACTTAAAAGCGGGTATCTCAGGTATGTGATTTTAGCCCTTGTGCGCAATATATTTTAAAATATATGTAGCCAATCACTTTCAATTTTTTTGCTCTTACTTGTTTCATCTATATACATAATTTATAGATAAAAATTCCTCATAAATACGTAAAAATTTAGTAAACGTTCTTCATCTGACTAACAAGAAACGACTGCGCGAAACGTCTGTTCGAGTTTCCGAAGCAACATATAGAGCTCAAATAGCTCCTAAAAGGAAGAAAATTTCTGATTTTTCTTACATAACAGACATAGGAAGGTGCTAATTATGAACTAAAGGCATTTTAAGGTACAAAATAAGATAATAAGTAACATTGAAGCATTTTTAAATTATAAAGCTGTTTTTCTCAGATATTTGATTTTAACACTTGCGCGCAATATATTTTAAAATATATGTAACCAATCACTTTCAAATTTTTTGCTCTTACTTGTTTCATCTATATACATAATTTATAGATAAAAATTCCGCATAAATATGTAAAAATTTAGTAAACGTGCTTCATCTGACTAACAAGAAACGACTGCGCAAAACGTCTGTTCGAGTTTCCGAAGCAATATATAGAGCTCAAGTAGCCCCTAAAAGGAAGAAAATTTTTGATTTTTCTTACATAACAGACATAGGAAGGTGCTAATTATGAACCAAAGGCATTTTAAGGTACAAAATAAGATAATAAGTAACATTGAAGCATTTTTAAATTATAAAGCTGTTTTTCTCAGATATGTGATTTTAACACTTGCGCGCAATATATTTTAAAATATACGTAACCGATCACTTTCAAATTTTTTGCTCTTACTTGTCTCATCTATATACATAATTTATAGATAAAAATTCCTCATAAATAAGTAAAAATTTAGTAAACGTTCTTCATCTGACTAACAAGAAACGACTGTGTGAAACGTCTGTTTGAGTTTCCGAAGCAACATATAAAGCTCAAGTAGCCCCTAAAAGGCAGAAAATTTTTGATTTTTCTTACATAACAGACATAAGAAGGAGCTAATTATGAACTAAAGGTATTTTAAGGTACAAAATAAGATTATAAGTAACATTGAAGCATTTTTAAATTTTAAAGCTGTTTTTCTCAGATATGTGATTTTAACACTTGCGCGCAATATATTTTAAAATATATGTAACCAATCACTTTCAAATTTTTTGCTCTTACTTGTTTCATCTATATACATAATTTATAGATAAAAATTCCTCATAAATAAGTAAAAATTTAGTAAACGTGCTTCATCTGACTAACAAGAAACTACTGCGCGAAACGTCTGTTCGAGTTTCCGAAGCAACATATAGAGCTCAAGTAGCCCCTAAAAGGCAGAAAATTTTTTATTCTTCTTACATAACAGACATAGGAAGGTGCTATTTATGAACTAAAGGCATTTTAAGGTGTAAAATAAGATAATAAGTAACACTGAATGTATTTTTAAACTTTAAAGCTGTTTTTCTCAGATATGTGATTTTAGCCCTTGCGCGCAACATATCTTAAAATATATTTAACCAATCACTTTCAAATTTTTTGGACTTACTTGTTTCATCCATATATATAATTTGAACTTCAAAAATTCACCATAAATAGTAAAAAAAGAATTGTGAAGAGGTTTATTTCATGTTGTTTAACACTGAAAATGAAAATTTCATTTTGTTTAGATTTTAAAAATATTAAATTTATTTCAAAATTTTAAAAAGTGTGTACAAATTAAAGATGTAATAGTTATAAATATATTATTATCAAATTGAAGTCCATCAGTATAATATTATTTGAAATATCCTGCGCGCGGCTGCTACATACACCATTATGTCTGTCAAAATTGTATAAATTTTAAAAAACAATATAAAATGTACATATAATTATATGACTTCAGTAAAATTTGTGTAGTAAGAAAGGTTTTCTATATGTTTAGAGAAAGAAATTTGAACATCTGGGATACACCTGGTTAAAATTAAAAAATTGTAAAGATAGCTCTATTTTCAATAAATTTCGACTGTTTAAAGGTCCTATGCCCCCTTAATTAAATTTAGGAAATTGGTTCTTTGATACATGGTTTCCTTTGAAAGATAAAAAAGAAATTACAAATAATATACTATACATTATGGTGCAAATCCAGTGGGGGGAGACGCACCCCCACTGAAAACGAGATTAAAAATATAAAATTTGATATTTTATTAGTAATTAATAATTAAGCTTTCTCTAATCCATATTCGTATTTATCATCAATCATACCCGAATACTTAAATATATATCTACCTTTATTGATTTTATATATTGATTCATCAGAAAGTTTTCCATGTTTATTCGCTAGGTAATACTCTTTTTCTTCAGCTTCCACATCTAACTTTACGATTACTGTATCTCCATATTTAGTTTTAATTTTTTTCAATGATATCAGATCATATTTCCCAGGATATAAATCATTTAATTTAAACGTTTTGGGATAGCCTCTCAGTCTATTGAACTCTTCCATTTATTAGTAAACATTTTTTATAAATAAAATTACTCACTAATAGCACTCCATTGAAAAAAATCTTTTTGATTTTCTAAAGGTTTAATTTTATACATTATGGTATAAATCCAGGGGAGGATGCTCATCCCTCCCTGAATTATAGAGATATTAAGAAAAATCTTAAGAAAATTTTAGATTATTATAATTAAAATATGATTTAATAAAATATAAAGAAATGATAAATGAATCAAGGTTTTATAAAAAAAAATAGTTATTATAAACAAAAAAAAAATAGTTTTATAAACAAAATTAAAAAACCCTCTAATATATTAAAAAAATGAAATCTAAAGCATATGTTGATTAAGCTTTCTCTAATTCATCATCACCTGAATACTTAAATATATATATACCTTTATTATTTATTGATTCATCTAACTTTAAGATTACTGTATCTCCACAATATTTAGTTTTTTCCAAATATATCAGTTCCCCAGGATATAAATAATTTAAATTAAACGTTTTGGGATAACTCAGTCTATTGAACTCTTCCATTTATATAGAAACATTTTTATAATGTCCTAAAGCTCTAGTATTCATACCATCTTCTAATATAAATCTTTTATTATCTTTTGCTGATAAAGCTATCTTGTTCACTTGAATTGAATACAATTCATGTTTCTTACTTCTAATTAAATTCTGTGTTCTATATTGATCTTTTTTATTTAATAAACAGTCTTTATAATCTTCAAATGATATTCTGTTTTTAACGGTACTAGTCTTAGTTCCTTTAGACTTCTTAGTCTCAAATTTTTTATGGTTTTCTTTATCTTCTTCATTATTATTATATTCTTCAACACTCTGTTTTTCTAATCTTATTGAATACATTTTACTTCTTAAACCTACAAATTCTTCCATAATCACACCGCTATTTTCATCTTTCATTTTACCTAATACTTTTTTATTACATCTAGGCATATTATATAGATTATTTACTTGATAATCAGATGTATCGAAATAATCAATCATAGACTTCATATCTTCATAAAAGTCATCTGTTTTAATATCATATATAAAACTATCTGTATCCATATATAATAACTTAATATTATCCTTATATCTCGGTTTCATGACATTATAATGAAAATCATACATTAAATGTTTAGATAAATCTAATATACTCATTCCAACATAAATCGGTTTATTAAAATATAGTTTTGTTTTTTTCATGTGAACAGCTACCAAATTTTCATCAAAAATAGTTCTACATTTGAAATTAGGTTTAGCAATTAATTTTTTAACTTGATCATAATTACAACATAATCTTACATCGATTCGTTTTCTTATATTTTCCATAGTTTTTCCAAATACTGAATTATTCATCAATTTATAAAAATCTTTCTCAAAATCATTAGCAGCTTTCTTTCTCATTTGTGTTTAAATCTATATATTTTTTCAACCAATTCGATTGTTTAAATTGTAATACTCTATGCACTCTTACAGCCTTTAAACCCATTTTCAAATATTGTTTTAAACTTCTATAATGAACTACATATTTCTCTTTATCGTATAAGTTGTTAATAACTTACCTTGTTTCGAATTTTCAGGAATTCTATTTTCAGGACATAATGGTAAATCTGAATGATAATCATGTAACTCTTTTGGATATCTTAAACTAATTTCAAATATATATCCAATCTCTGAATCATCTTTTATTTTATTGTTATATAATTCACGTTTAACATAATTTATTTCATCACACCATTTAAATTCTCCATATGGTAAATATTGACTCATAGCCCATCCATATAAATTATTAGCATCTAAATACATTAAATAATTGGATTCATAATTTTTCATATATTTATTATTTGCTTTTCCATATCTATTACAACATTGTTGAAGACCTAGACCGTCCGACTCGTCCTGAGGACTAAGAGCAGCTATTTGGACGGCCGGTATTACAACATTGTGAAACACCTCCTCTTAAACCTTTTTCTATCATGAGAATCATATCATAATCATTTAATAAATCTAATTTAACATTTGTTATTTTTAACATAGCATCCCAAGATAAACCAGGAGCAGTAAAATACCAATCTGGATCTAATTTATAAGTTTTTAAACAAATATCTCTAAAATTTTCAAATACATCTGTTAAAATTAGTACATCTGTTTTAACATATAAATCTGTATATTCACCTAAATTTTTTATATTAAATTCTTTCCAAACACGTTGAGCATGTTTATATTCTTCATCAGCTATATTACATTCATTCAATTTATTATAAAATTTATCTTTTGAAGGTAATTCTGTTTCTTTGTATTTATCTCTAGAATCCATATAATCATAGGGATATACACCTTTTCTTGTAATGAGATCTAATTTATCACCAGGAAAATGTAATGATGTCTCTCTAAATTTTGATTTTAAGTATTTAATATATTTCATTTTCCGTATTTTTGGTGGACACTTATTCAACTCATTCTCAATATTTTCTGGTAACTTTCTCAATTTTTTGATAAATTATCTAAACTGCAAGACATAAATTTATATGAATCAATAAATCTCAATTTCATACCTCCTATTTTTTTGCTGAAAGATATATATTTTTCTTCAGTATTAGGTATAGCATCTATTTTTGATTGATCAAATCCAAGTTTTTTTATAAACAAATGAGAATCATAACCTGTTAAATTATGGATTTTTACTGGAATAAATTTTGGAATTTGATAATTTAAATTACAAACATTATGAGCAGGACCCCTATATTTTCCAGTTATATGACAATGATCAATTACTTTTTCATCTTTTAAGATTTGTTTTTCACATATATGACAAATATTAGTTCTTTTATAATGATTTTCATCGAACTCTATCATTGATTTGATACTTTCATATTTTTCAGTTTTGTCTTCTATAATTTTTTCAATTTTAAGAGTATCCTCTTTTAACATAGATACAAACTTTTTGATCGTATCAGGTCCTCTATAAACAACAGGAGGTTTAAAGTATTCATTTTCATATTTGATATAATAACAAAATGCATCTGCTACATGTTTTTGATATTTCACAGTATATGATTTAGTTTGATCTTGCTCACATGTATCAATTTTCGGTAAGAGAGATTCAAAATCTGCATATATAGTATATGGTACTCTCATTTTTCTTTCATGATTTTTAAATTGAATAACTTCACCTTTTTTAGGCATATTAATTGTGACAGCATCTTTACAGTATTCCTCATGTATCTTTAATCTTTCCTCTGAATAAAAATGATTTAAACATCTATCACATAAAAATATTTGATTATTCTTAATTTGTGATCTGATCAAACTATTCATATTTTTAATCCAACAATAATGATCATTTTTTTCATCTTTCATATAAAACAAGTTTACATGTTTTTCTAATTTATTTTTAGTTATTCTAAGTGGATAAATTGAACCATCATAACTATAAATATTTACAGATATATTATTTATTTTTTCAAATTTCTTAATATTGTCTAATGAAACAGGAAAATCAATACCTTTAAAATTTAATTCTTCTTTATATTGTTCATATTTTGACACTCTTTGAGGATTTTTTTTTACAGGATGAATTGCTGATAATATAGAACACATAAAACATTTATTATCTTTATTTTTTACATTTATTATAGCTTGTTTAGATTTAATGTTTTCAGGTAAATCAATATAATTTGATCCTCTCAAGGGTTGATACTTATTTATTTTCAATTCCAAAAATTTAATTTCTTCAAGACTCCAACAAGATCCTTTTAATATAAAATCCTCAGATTCATTTATTAAGTTGTCAATAACATAATCATAAAAAGTATGTAAATCATTAGATTTTAATATATTTTGATTCTCAGTTTTGAATGTAAATTCTTGAATTTCTTCATTTAATTTATACAAACAAAACAATTTAAAATTTACCTTTATACCATTAAATTCTTTCAAAATTTCCTTTATTTTTTCTATTACAACCTTTCTTTTCTCTTCTAAAAATTCTAGAGGGATTTTAATATTATTACAATTATTAATTCTATATGATCTTAATCTAGATTTATAAGCAGTTTCATATTCCTTAATTTCTACATTACCTTCATCATTTAATAATGCTTTTTTATGTTTTCGACTTGATATGTGATTTTCTAAATGTTTATAATATATACCGCAAATAATACATTTTCTCTTTTGTTTTGATCTTTTAATCATTAAGTCTTTCTTTATATGTTCTTCTTCATCTTCGTAATATTTACCACATATACGACATTTTCTATCTTCTGTAAATAACTTTTCAAGATTTTCTTCTAGTAACTTTTCTTCAGGAAAGACAGATTTAAAATCATTTTTATCAAATCTTAAACTAAAAGAATAAAAAATTTTCTTAATTTTATTACGTTTTTCAGGTTTATCAATAAATATTTTTTTCTTTTTATCTAAGTATGCTGTCAAATCTAGATTTAATAAATCTACTAAAACAGGTTTATATTCACCTGTTTTCTGATATATTTAATTAATAATCTAATTATATTATCCTTCTTACACCATTTAGGTTGTTTAATATTCAATACTTTTACTCCTTTTCTAAGTTCATTAATAGTCTTTGACTTTAAGGCAAGCTCCATTTAATAGTGTGTATAAGGCAAGCTCCATTTAATAGTGTCCTCTTTTAGTGTGTATAGGTATATTGCATACCACATTCACATTTAAATTTTTTATATTTGATTATGGAATCACAACATTTGCAATGACTTTGGAAATTAATTTTTCCATATCTATGATATATGTAAAACTCATTTACTGATTTCATAGTCAAACAGTGTATACACTTTTTTGTAAGCTCCATTTATTAGGAAACATTTCTTGAAATACTTTGTAAGAAATCATTCCATATTTTTTCATATTTCTTTTTGACACTTTGGACCTTTATTTTATTTTCAATATTAAAAATATCACAAATCTTTTTCATAAAATAGTAATAGTTAATTGATTTCTCATAATACATAAAATCTAAAAATTTTAAAAACATATCCTCAACTTCTTGAGAAATATTATATCTCCTTTTTAATCGATTAAAATAACAAACTCTACTATTATATCTTTGTTTTAAACTTTCGTAATCGATAACATAAAAATATTCTTCTTCTTCTGAATCATAGATTAATTTCATCTTATGCTTATTATCATTCATTTATATATGAACTAGTTCAGATGTCCAACTATTAAATTCATCTGGATATCCTAACCATTTTACAAAATATTTATTTCTTTTCTTTTTTATGATTTTTTCAATTTTATATACATCATCTTTTTTATTATATTTTACCATTTCATATTCATAAATTGCCCCTTCTATTTCTTCTCCATTTAAATCTTTCACTTTATAAGTATAGGGATCTCCCTCTATTGTTTCAGAAACTACAAATATTTCTTCTGTAAATGTAGAATCATCTACTTTCCTGAAATTTTTTTTAATTGTTGATATTCTAACTCTATCCCCTATCTTAAATTTCGGTTTTCTAATTACTTTTTCTTTATATAAATTTTTATGAACTTGAGATTCGTTTTCTTCCTTACTGGCTTCAACAGGTGTCATTTTTATTGATCTATGATATGAATTGTTATAATTTTTAAGTAATTTAGGTAATACATCAATATATCTTTTAGTATTATTAGCATACATATATTTTATAATTTTTTCTCTTATACTTCTATTAAATCTCTCAGCTATTGAAGATTTTATTTCTTTATTATAAGTCGTAAACCAATGTATATTATTATCTTTGAATAATTTTTGTGTAACTTTTCCTGTAAATTCAGTACCTTCATCTGTCAAAATGAATTTTGGCTTTCTTTCTTTAAAAACTTGTTTGAAACCTTGTACGACTTCTTCAGATGTTTTTCTTTTTATAGGGAAAGCCCAAGCATATTTATTAAAAGCATCTATAACTGTTAATAAATAATTAGTTCCATCATTATATTTGCTATAATTTTTTATAAACAACAAATCAGCGTCAAATTGATTATTACTGTTTGGAACAAAAACTCTCTTTCTTTTAAATTTACGAATGACAGGTTTATATCTAGTATATACATCTTGTTCATGTAAAAATTCTTCAACATTAGGTAATCCTGTTTTTCTTTTCAATTCATTAATTCCACAATAACCTGTTTCTGGATTATAATAGACCTCTTTTAAATTCCTAAAAAAGTATTCTTTTTACTTCCACAAATAGTACAGATACCTTTACCAACTGGTTTATTATTTTTAGAAGTAGTTTCATGATAATTTTTAGTTTCAGTTTTCTTTTTACACTTGACACAATACATATTAGAAGATATTCCTAACCCAAAAGTTTTTTTAGCTTTAATAATAGGTTTAATAATTCCTCTATCTAATCTTTCTCGAAATGTTGGATCTTGTATTGCATTTAAATCATCTATTAATTCTTGATCAGCAACATGTCTCTGTTTTGTATCTTTTGTTTTACTATAAGAAATATCATGTTTTTTACATGCTTTATCAACTTTATTTATTCCAGGATCACCTCTTTTTAATCTTTTTTCCATTTTTGTAATTGGACCACAATATTGATATCCTGGTAAATGCATTTCTGGAGGATTTATTTTATCTTGTAACCATCCAACAATATCACCACCTTTCATTTATTTAGGATGAATAAATTTATATCCATTCAATTGCATTTGTTTTACATATTTTTCAACTGGATTAAATTTTAAACTTTTTATGAAATCCTTTTCACACATATAAATTTCTTCTTCTGTCATATCCTTAGCTTTAAACGAATTAATAAGTTCTTTATAAAAATTGTAACAATGTCTATATTCTTCCTTTCTTTCTGCAATTTTTAATGCAAGATCAATAGCTTCTATTATTCCAACTGATAAACTTAAAAAAGCAAGCGGTAGAAAGGCTATAGCTGATAAACCCGTTCCACTTAGAATAACCTTACTTACTGATAATGAAATACTTATCTTTTGATACAAATTTCTACTCCTTCTGTAAACATGCAATCTTTTTTCTAAATATACTTCCATTTATATAGGATCAAATATTTTTCTGTATCTCATTTTAGGATTCACTAAATCTAACATTAAAAAATCGTATTCTTCTTGAACACTTTTATTATATATTTGTTTGAATTCTTCAGTACTTAATTTACCATCTATCTCTCTTATAATCTGTTGAATTTCTTTTGGTTGTAGAATGTAATATATAAAGTAATTACAGTTCTTTCTTACATCGATAGGTGTTAAATAATGTGACTGAGATAAATAAATAATGGATGCGTTTTTCTTTCTACCTCTGATAAATAGTTCTTGAATGGGTTTTTGATCTTTCTCAGTCACACAATCATCGAAAATAACTAAATTCTTTAATGTAGGATTTAAATCATCTACAGTAATAAAATCATCTGAAGAAAAGAATACTTTTTTTTTGTATTTATCATATAATTTTAATAATGTTTTCTTATTCTTTATATTCTTACATTTCAAAATATCTTCTCTTTCTATGTCTTCAAACAATGTATATATTTCTTGTAATTTAGAATATTTAGGTTCGTATAAATCTTTTGCACATATATATAGTGCATCAAAATTTAAAAAATCATAAATCAAATTTAACAGTAAATTTGTTTTACCTGAACCTGAAGGTTCTGTTATAAGCAATCTAAATGGATGTTTAGGTAACAAAGGATGTTGATTAGGATCAGGTAACTCATCTGGTTCCGTGTAATCTTTAATTTTTATCATTTAAAATAAGTAAAAAAAATTTACTGCAGTAAAAATAAAATTAGCTGCAGTAAAAAAATTAATATTATATAAATGAATAAATTAGAAAAAGAACGGAAACACAAGTTTATAAAACAAATAAAAGATGCAATTAAATTAGTAAAATTAGAAAAAGAAATAAGAAAGAATAGTGAAGATCTACTAAAAGAAAAATTAGGTATTCAAAAAACCTTAGAGGAATTTTATAAACCAGTCACTCAAGAAATTGAAAAATATGAAAAATCAAATAAAGAAGTTGTAAAAAGTATTCAAAATTTTGTAGAAAATATTTCATTTCCATCTATAGAAGAGCCTATTGAAGCTGTGAAAGAATTAGTATCTATTACTTATGATATCGATCGAAATTTAAATTTAAAATATTTAAAAGACGAAAAATTATACAGACCGTCAGTATTTTTAAACGATCAAGAAAAATTAGAGGAGATGTATGGAAGAGCTAAACAGTTAAAAGAAGGATTATCTAAGAAAAGAGGCAACTTAAAAAGTACAATTTCTAGAGCTAAAAATTTTTCAGAGGAGGAATTAAACCAGAAAAGAATGAAATAAAAGAAATTAAAAATAAAGAAAATATGTTGCAAAATTATATGCATAGATTAAATATGATTCGAAGTAGTAAAGAAATGAAGGTGGGTAAAGGATTGAATGTATTATCAAATTTAACAGAAAAAATATGTAATGGTAGTAAATCAAAGAAATTGTATAATCAAGTAGCTTTATTGTTAGATATGTTATTAAAAGATGGAGAAATGACTTATAATGATGTACAACGATATCATAAACAATTTCTCTGTTAATAAATGATAAAAAAATAAAGTTTATTTGAGTGAAGGTCAGAAAAATAAACTTAAATCAGCTTTTAGAAATAAAGGAGAACTAACATTACAAATAGATAAATCTAAAACTCCTAATCATGAGATTATTTAACTAAAACTCAAATTAATCATATTAATGATGGAAAAAGAATTACAATCAGTAAAACTTAATTAGATAAAAATGGAGGATTTTTACCATTTCTAGCAGCACTTATACCCTCTTTAATAACAGCTGCTAAATTTGCAGTTCCAGCATTAGCAACAGGTGCGTTTATCAGGATTAGCTAGTTCAGTTGTACAAAAGAAAGGATCTGGGAAAAAAAATGTGGAAAGGGGATATATCAACCGTGGGAATTAGTGACGAAATGATTGAAGAAAATATGAAAAATGAAAAAGGATTTATAGGTGTGTTTACCTCTGATGTATTACCTAAAACAATAGGAAAATTTGAAAATGGAATCATTAATTTAGATGTTTCAACAGGTCCCGGAACTCATTGGGTTTGTTATTATAATGATCATAAATATAAATATGTGGAATATTTTGATCCGTTTGGTGAATATAATGATATACCTAAAAATATTAAATCATTTCTTGTTACATCTAATAAAAAAACAAAAATAGGTTATAATGATAGTTTGTTACAGAAACCTTCATCTGTGAAATGTGGTTTATTTTGTATGAAATATATAAGAGAAAGGAATAAAGGTATATCACCTAAAAATGTTCTCAAATCATTTCCTACACAAAAATCTAGTGTAGGAAATGAAAATTTTGTTATGTATAAATGATAATATTAAAATCTGAAGGTCATGAGAGATCAGAGGAATTTACTGTAAATTTTATTACACCTCCTAAAATAAAAAAATTAGCTTTACACTCTTTTTCTATGGAAGTTTCCTGGTTTAATATAAGTAAGAATTATGGAAATAACATATTTAGAATGTATACATTAGACACAGATATAACAATTGTTATCTCAAATGGTAATTATACTGTAAGAGGTTTAAATGAGTATATGATGAAAATATTTGGTAAGGATCCACCTGTGAAATTTGGTATTATTGAAGCAAGACAAAGAATATCTATTAAACTGAAAAATGGTTGGGTAATTGATTTTACAAAAAGTAACTTTCATAAAATTATAGGCTTTTTAAAACCAACATATGGAAGTTATGATGAAGAAACAGAGGTTGAAGGTGAACATATTGCTGATATATCCAACGGAAATGATAATATTTATATTCACTGTGATGTTGTAAAAGGATCTTTAATAAATCAATATAATTCAGAAGTCATATATTCTTTCACTAATAAAAACCCTCCAGGTAGTATAATTTCAAAAGAATTTAATAATTGGATATATTTTCCTGTTAAAGTGGATCCTGTTGAAAGAATAAAAATGAGGATTACTAATCAAAAAGGTGAATTAATAGATTTAAATAAAGGAGCTGTAGAATTTAATTTTACTTCTTCTTAAATAAATGAATAAACATAGATTATGTAGAAAAAGTAAAAAAAAAATACAAGGATTTTTAAAGGTTTTATTGAAAACTGAACCTATTATTAAAGCACAGAATAAATTAAATGAAATATTTTCAATGAAGAAAGGAGGTGGTTTAAAAATTCTTCCTAAATAAATGATTTATGATTATAGTGATACTCATTATTATTATAATGATCACATTAAAAATTATGAATTAAGAGAAATTCACTCAAAAGAACATAGTTCAGATGAGAATGCCACCTATGTTTTTCATATTAATGATACTAAAGCAAAAATTTTATATTCTAGAGGATATCTTGAACAAAAATTAAAAATTACAAAACATGATAAATCATCCATTGGAAACGAAAATGTGAGTCTGGTAAATGGCGGAGGTTTTATCAAAACTTTAAAAGTGCATATAGGAGATACCGAAATTGAATCAAATACACAGTCAAATTTTTCAATCATGAATCATGTTTTAAGATTAACTCATTATACTCCTGATTATACAACATCACAAGCTCAAAATGAATTTTTTTATCTAGATACATCTGATTCAGCTGACCGAAAAGAGTTCAAATATGATGGTACTTTAGAAGATACTACTAAAATAACTGAATTTTTTAATAATTTGAAAATGAATAAAGATTATAACGAAGGATACACAAAGAGATGGGAAATAACGAAAAATGTCTTTAAAATATGGACACCTTTAAATCATATAATCGATTTCTTTAGAGAATATGAAAAGGTTATTTCTGGTTTTGAAGTGAAAATAGAAATTCAAAGAAATGAAAATAAGAATATGATATATACTGATGTAGGAAATGAAAATTATAAGGTAGTAGTTGAAGGTTTAACCTTACATTTACCTTATATAGAATTTAAAAATTCTGCAGAAAGCGTATTTATGGAATCATATCTATCTGATAAAGATATAGAGGTAAATTGGGATCGATATAGATTTAAGATGGCAGGTCCCTATAAAACCGATTGTGGATCTGTGACCGCTGCAACAGCATCCGATGAAGTTTTAGGTGTCTATGTTATTCCTCAGTATGTTGAAAGAGATGGTAATTATGAAAAAAATAATATGATATTTGATAATATAGATATGACTGAATGCTGGTTGATGATTAATAATAAACAAATTCCTCTTATGCGTTTCAAAACGAATTTTACCAATAAAGATTATAATATAGTGTATGAAGCTCTTTTACATGCAGGATTAAACAATATTAATACAGAAACAGGATGTTTGATAAATAAGAAGAATTTTGGTGATCTGTATACTATTTTTTATTTTGAATTATCAAATCATGAAAACTATACTGATTTAAATAATTTAGATATTGAATTTAATTGGGAGAGATTAATGAATATTCAAAAGGACTATAAGTTTTATTTTATTTTTAAAGAAAGAAAGAGATGTTTTATAAATTTAAAAAATAAAACTATAACAATGGTTAAGAGTTTAAAATCATAAAATTAATGTTATAATAAATGAGTGCTTATTATCCACCTTATGATGATCAAATGAAAGAAGGACCTATTGGACCTCCTGGTATAGGTTTTAAATTAATGGCCGATGGAAATTATGATATGGAAAATAGAATTTTAAAAAATTGTGAAAATTCTATAGATGATTTAGATTTAACCACTAAAAGCTTCGTTTTGAATAAAATAGAGAATAATCATTTTGAATTGAGAGATCTTATAGAAACTAAATATGATAAGGATTTTTTATCCTTTACTGAAGAAACAGGCAAGAGAATAAAAGAAATAAATGATACAACTTTACATTCTTTAGAAGGAAAACCTTACGATGCAAAAGGAAAAAGAATAGGAAATGTTGCAGATCCTAAAGATGATAAAAATGTTGTGAATAAAAGATATTTTGAAAAAAATACGTTAATATTACAGAATGATAAATTTGATGCAAACAATAAAAGAATAGGTAATGTAGCAGGCCCAGAATATGATAAAGATGTTGTCAATAAAATATATTTAGACAATAGAGATATCTGGATTACCGTAGAAGATCTTATTTTTACAGATGAAAAATTTACAAAAGTAAATTTCAATATGATGAGCTTTAAATTACTGGATCAAGAGATGCGATTAACTACAGATATGTATATGAAAATATCTATATATATAGCTATATATGTAGAAAGTATATATATATATATGATAAAAGTTCACTGATATCACTAGAAATCAATGGTAAGGAAATTTTAAATGCTAATACAAATACAGTAACCTGTTTTGCTTACGGTCAACGTGATGATATCATCACATTATGGATAAAATCCGATGGTAACACTTTAAAACCTTATATGCATATTGAAAAAATCCCTTTCTAAAATTTTTTCATTAATAAATGGATATCGATTGGAATGCATTTTCTAGAAAAAATTTATCTGAAGATGTAATTAGAAATCTGAAAGATTATGTAAATTGGGATTTAGTTTTACAATATTCAACACTGTCTGAATCTTTTATTGAAGAATTTGCTCAACCTGATGATTGGCCTAAAATTTCTAGATATCAAAAATTATCAGAAGATTTTATAGAAAAATGTAAAGATAAAGTAGATTGGGTAAACATATCTCAATATCAAACTTTAAGTAATGAATTTATCATAAAATTTTCTGATAATTTAGATTTATATAAAGTATCAATATTTCAAAATCTTACAGAAGATACCATGAGAGAATTAAAAGATGATTTAAATTGGCTGTATATAACTAGATATCAAACATTTAGTGAAAATTTTATAGAAGAATTTATGCATAAATTAGATTTTTGTTATTTGATTAAATATAAATTTGAGCTATTACCTGATCACTTTTTTAATGTTTATTGGAAAAATGTTCAAGCTATACAGATGAGTGAATTAAATAAAAAGTTTGGTCATCATGAAATAGAACCTTACCAAGAGAAAATAATTAATGAGATATGTGAAGTTAAATCAGTCTTGACAGAATGTGTTTATCTTTTGAGACAATTAACTAACAAAGATGAAAAATAAATATTTTAAAAAAATGTTTCTAAATAAATGAATGCTATATATAATAATGGTATAAATAAAAGATTTATATCTTTCTTAAATATAGAGAATCCTACTGAAGTGAAATCTATTTCTTTATTATATTATAATTCACTTGATGGAATAGAAAATTTAACTAATTTAAAAGAATTATATTGTGAGGGAAATAAATTAAAATCTCTTGAAGGAATAAAAAATTTAATAAATATAGAAACATTAGATTGTAGAAGAAATAAATTAAAATCTCTTGAAGGAATAGAAAATTTAACGAATTTAAAAGTATTACATTGTAGAGAGAATAATTTAACATCTCTTGATGGAATAGAAAATTTAATAAATTTAAAAGAATTATATTGTGAAGATAATAGATTAACTTCACTTGATGGAATAAAAAATTTAACGAATTTAAAAGTATTATGTTGTGAATATAATAGATTAACTTCACTTGAAGGAATAAAAAATTCAATAAATATAGAAACATTAGATTGTAGAGGAAATAAATTAACATCTCTTGAAGGAATAAAAAATTTAATAAATATAGAAATATTAGATTGTGAAGATAATAAATTAACATCTTTTGAAGGAATAGAAAATTTAATAAATATAGAAACATTAAATTGTATGGGAAATAAATTAACATCTCTTGAAGGAATAGAAAATTTAACGAATTTAAAAAAACTATATTGTAGAGATAATAGATTAACTTCATTTGAAGGAATAAAAAATTTAATAAATTTAAAAGAATTATATTGTAGAGGAAATAAATTAACTTCACTTGAAAGAATAAAAAATTTAACGAATTTAAAAGTATTATGTTGTGAAGTTAATCTATTATCTTCTCTTGAAGGAATAGAAAATTTAATAAATATAGAAACATTAGATTGTAGAGGAAATAAATTAACATCCCTTGAAGGAATAGAAAATTTAACGAATTTAAAAGTATTATATTGTAGAGAGAATAAATTAAAATCTCTTGAAGGAATAGAAAATTTAATAAATTTAAAAGTATTATATTGTGAAGATAATAGATTAACTTCATTTGAAGGAATAGAAAATTTAATAAATATAGAAACAATAAATTGTGAAGATAATAAAATAACATCTCTTGAAGGAATAAAAAATTTAACTAATTTAAAAAAACTATATTGTGTGGGAAATAAATTAACATCTCTTGAAGGAATAAAAAATTTAATAAATATAAAACATTAAATTGTAGAGATAATAAATTAACATCTCTTGAAGGAATAGAAAATTTAATAAATATAGTAACATTAGATTGTAGAGAAAATGATATTACATCTCTAAATGAATTAATATATTTTTTGTCTAGAATATTTATATGGTATGATGAAGATAAAATAAATTTACCCTCGAACATTACATTGTTAAATTAGATGTAAAAAGCTACCTTTTGTATATCTATTTGCTTTGATGATAATATCAAAATTGCCAAATACTATTTATATAATTCAATTCATTTATTAATTCTATCTAATTTTTTCCAATCTCTAAATTCTTTATTACCAATTTTGCGTCCGTAATTTCCGGACGCGTTTCATCATCAATAAAGCCTATAAATTCTAATATATTTGGTGTTATTAATATTTCTTCTTTATTATTATATTATTCTCTTTCATATATATCTAATTTTTATTAATTTTAAATTCTTGTATGATATTACACACTTCTTTATATTTCTTATAATCTCTAGCTATTTCTTCTAAAGTTATTATAAGAGATTTAAAATCTTTAATAAGAATCCCTATATTATTAGGTGAAACATATTTGACTATTTCTTTATATTTTATTAAATCATATTTTATTTTATATTTATCCATTATTTTCTTTATATTATCTTTTATAACTCTTAAATTCAGTGTCGTATAGTCATCCGACACTGAATTTATAGCATGATGTATAAAATTTAATATCTTTTTTATCAGGAATATCTTTGATTTGGTAATATTCATATATTTTAAGTTAAAAGGCATGAAACCTTGATGATGGTATAGGATAGACCATCATCCATTTTTATAATTCTTTTTTAATTTTAATATGTTTTTAACTAAAAGATCTTTAATATATTTAGAGGATTCATTTGGCACGCATTTATTTTAATATGTCTAGCTTTTTTTAACTAAAAATGTTAAAATTTGGTTTAAATGTAAAAAAGGTCTTTTTTAGCTATAAAATCATGTTTTTAATATTAAAATGGATCGAGACCTTTTTATTTATATAAAAAATATAAAAATAAGCTATAATATTATGTTTTTAGTGTTAAAAATATATGTGTGCTCGTAAGGTGCTATAGATACTACTTACACACATATTTATTTGCTTTTGATATGATTTTAAACTAAAGAATTAAATAATATATATTATTATTATTACTACTTGATCAGTGATGATAATGCTTCATTTACGGGAAAAAAATTATATACAGCATACAGTTTAAAATGCTTGTGTTATATGTATTATGTTTATTAAAGGCACCTTATGCCCATTTTATATTGTATTCCGTACGTGTATCGCAACTTTTTTAATCCTATTTTCATTGATGACTTATAGCATTTGAGGCAATTTGTTTTATTTTAGTAATGTTTTAACTACGAAAAAGCAAGTTACCTATCCAAAACAAAATATATAACCGTTTAAATGTGGGTTACCATAACCTTTTTTGAAGTCGGTTTCAAATATTTATGCAAGTTTGTAAACAAAACTATGTGTTTGATTTAAAAGAAAAAGCCATCAATGGAATATTTTGGACAAAAAATGTGGAATTTTTTAAAAAAATTAATCTAAAATTAATAAAAATGCAGGTTTACAATGTAATCCTGGGTAAAATATTTAGTGTAGAGGGTGGGTAATCCATCCCACTCTATACACCCAGTGATGTGCTAATAATTTTCTATGCTAAAAGTTTTTAATAACTGATATGGTTCGAAAATTATATATATATATCAATTGTTTGCTGTTCCCATTAAATTCTAAACAAATAGATATGCATATTGGTTTCTTTACCATTTGAATGGGTGTGAGTAATGCTATGCTACTGTCACTAACCGAAAGAAAACAAAGTGACAAAACCAAAAGAATGACATACCTATATTTTTATAAAACTGCGTCAATGGATTTACAATTAAAGTACTTCAATACACCTTCTTCTGGATTTTGAGGAAATTTTTACACACATTAACAATTACAATATGATTTGTGTCTTGATTTAATATAATTAAAAACAAATCGAATAAATTTTTTCCTGTAGTTGGGAGGAGGGGCAAGGGGGGGGGGTATCTTTAACCAGGTAAGTTCATCAGTCACAACCAGTGCATACTTTCAAATATATAAGTTAATTTCTTGGCATTCTTTATTAAACTTTTATTTACTTCAAACATTTTCAATGTAACAACTGATACTTAAACATTGAAAATTTTGACAATCAGTATGTACATACTGACTCTAGTTCTCCTTTAATGCTCGCTCCTTGTTTCTATGTGAATAAAAGATACTAATAGACCAAAATAAATAAACTGCTGTTTTTGAGAATATAAATTTGTAATACTTTCTTAAAGAATCTGATTTGTCACCTATTTTTTTTATGCCTGGTTTCTTTACAGAAGTATTAAAAAGTTATATACCAATAGAATAGATGCTATGGATTTGAATTGATATCACCAGAAATAAACAAGTTGGTTGAGATTCGCTCTTTAACTTAGTGTGTTACCTGAAGAATTTGACTTTCAGAGGAATAGCTTTTTTTTACATTAATTCAAATTTCATATTAACTACTTTATATGTAACAAATAAATATATATAATAGAATATATAATAGGCACTGATAGTGCCTAGCCTGCAGTTCGTGCTAACTGATATTTCACATAAAGTAGTTTCAACTTTTCTTAGACAGCAAAACCCTCATATAATTCCATATTTTAATATCAACATTCTAAATTGATATTTTGTCTCTATGATAACCATCTGTGTAATATATGTACACGTAATAGGTGAATGGAAACAAATATGAGTAAACAGATACAGCTTTCCGAGTACATTCAAGTTAATTTTAAATGCCTGAAATATAGCTAAAATACTTGTTCATCAAAGACGTCATGAGAAATATATTAGCTGAAGCTCCAATTTCAACTTCAAAATAGATCTGCTATTTATCTTGCTCATATTTGTTTCTCCAGTCATAATATTTTTTGTGAAAATAGCTTGATAAAACTGTTTTGCTCTTACAGTTTTCCAACATTCTAATATATCAATTTGTGAATAGGATATAATGGAGAGGACACTCCTATTTCAGACACTAGCATCCATGGACTAGTTTCTCACTTATTATATGCTCGTTATGAAATAATCAAAATTTGCAGTGGTAGCATGAAAGTTAGCATGCACCACAATTTTTTAGAACTTCTATGGGAACTAACAATTTCAGTTCTTCCACGTGGCCGGCTCAAAATTCATATACAATTTAGCTCAGGCCATATGAAGCTGCAAAGGCGAAGTTTATAAACACAAAGCTCATCTATAAGAGGCATTCTAAAAAATATGGGTGATATTCCTATTACAGATACCAGCATGAGCATTCTTGGACTGGTTTCATGCTTATTATGCATTCGCCAATATAGAATATCTGATATCTATAATGGTAACAAGAAACTTAATGTAGAACCAGGTATGGGCCATTGTGGCAATTACCCCCCCACCTTTTTTTTTTCAGATATGTGTCATTTCTTGTGATTCTATAGATTCACTTATAAAAGTTTATTGCAATGTCATAAATCTCAAAATGATATAAAATTCATTTTATCAGGCTAGTTTGCTTCATTTTATGATTAATCAAAAAAAATTATCAGTTTCGATAACTATTTACTGATATACTGCAAAAACAAATGTTCAATAAAAGAAACATGTCGAAGTAAATCCCTTTTTATTTCTGCCTGAATCTGCCCTTGTAATGTACTAACTGTAAACTTTGCAGCTACCTTTTAAATTTGGTTAACTGTACTCAAGATTCATTGAATGATGATCAATTTACAAGGACCTAATTAACCTTCAGCTTTCTATAAGAAATTCAGATTGGCTAGACATGGATTAACATAAACACTATGTAATAAAAATTATAATGTTTTAAATTTGATTAAGTAGGTACTAGTCAATCAGGTTCAGTTGATTAAATATTTATAATTTTTCAAAATATTGTTCACCGGATGAACTAAAATATGTTTTTTTAGGTAATGCATATGGTTATCTTATTTGTACTGTTTTTTCCCATCAGTAGTACAGATAATAGAATTTTAATGCATAAAAGTAAATTCCTGCCTTAAAGTAAAGGTAAAAATAAATTTCAAAAGTAAATAAAAACATCCCATTTAATAAACTAATATCTATATATTGCGATTGTAACTGTAGACGAAGAAATTGAAAAGCAGATTTAGTTTTAGCTAGAATCATTGTACTATTAGAAAGAAATTTTATATATAGCTTGATTCAGTACTATCTTATTATAGTGGCTCCCATAAATCCGATTGAGCCAAGGTTTTCATTAACGAAAAAGCCATATGACAATAATATAAACACGTGCTGTTTCTTTAGGACTGCAAAGGTTTGGTGAGATTTTACAACCTACCTTGGCGATAAATCTCGGACGCTTGGTGATTCATCCTCGGCGCCGCTATAATAAGGAAGTACCCTTGATTCTTTAAAATTATAGAAATATATTTAAGAAATATTTTTTGTCTCTACACACCAATAGCATTACCAAGTAGGGAAATCATATTCCCTAGAAACCCATTTAAGTTCAGAGAAATGATATTTAGCGAAATGGGAAGCAAACTGTTTCGTTACCAATTCAACCCCCCCCTCCCCTTCCTCAAAAGAAGAATTGCCTGGGGACGCTATGCTACTATTACACACATAATACTAATGTTAAAGGAAAATATTGTAATAGGATCAAATATTTGAACTATCAATAAATTTACATGTTTTTGTTTTACATATTCTTATTTTCGAATTGAATGCTTTTAAAATAAGCATGTGTACGTTTGTAATCACTGATATCTCACAAATGATTCAAAAGTTAGTACTAATTTTCTACTACTCAATTAAATGTATCTTCAGGTAATGAAATATGGATAGTTATATTTAATTTCAATATTTGTATAAAATTCATTTTTATTTATCAAATGCCAGTTACATTGGCCGCTAGTCCATCAAACTTTTAGCTTGCCAGTATCTTTCGAATCTACAAGAAAAATTGGATAGTGCAGCTTACACGTCTAGATAATTTGCCGTCATTGTTTGTCCAGAGTGACATAAAGTACTTGATGGTGAATCAACAAGTCCAATACGGTATAAATGAGCCAGTAGACAATCATGCTCCGTCAAAAGTCGAAAAGAAGCAACAGCAATAGCCCGCGAGAGGTCTGGTACAACAGAAGGATCCACAGAGAGTTGTTAAAATTCATAATTTGTTGTCAAATCAAAACAAATTTTAATTTTATTTACATAAAAATGTTTCAAATAGTTTGTTAAATCTTATATAGTCTAATTTCCCATTCTAATCAGTGAATATTAAATTTCAAATATTTGAAATACAGTACATACATCATTTATATGCATTTCTACATAGCTCGTCAAACATTCCTATCCAGGGACATCAATTTCAGTTACATATTTTCACAGGTATACGCCTTTACTTCACTGGTCCCTAGAGTAGTGTATAAATAGTGCTTTACTATATTTAAAAATATGCATTTTCTATTTAACAGTAAAATCTGTTTGAGCAATTTTAACTGCATAATAATGTTGCATGATATTACCTAATTTCAATGTATAACATGTTTATAAAGAAGGAGTTTATCCAACAGATATTTTAAATCAACTTACTGAATGCTGTTTTTGAAAATAATAGACGGTAGTTACTAATTTAATTTTATATGAAGATGGATTTGATATCTTAGGATGCATGAATAGATGCAAATTGACTTACTTAGTTAATACTGATGGTATCTGATTTATCCTGATGTAATGAGATATAATGAAGCTGAAAATACATATACCAGTTAAAAGTTTGACTAGTTATCACTGCGTCCAACCGATGCTAAAGTATTTCGTTAACATTAGATAGTAATATATTATCTAAATCGAATTATAGTTGTTGAAGTAATAAAAATATTGAAATTAATATTTGTTTCAAATAAAAATTTTGGGTTTAGAAATTAATAGTATTTTGACTAAATGTTTCAAACTGAAATTATTCAAGAGATTGAAAAATAAAACTTCAGGCTTTCTATTTTAGATGTGTTATACAGAATAACAAGTGTAAAGAGGTTTTTAACTGAATTAAAGTTGAGTTAAATTCAAAATGTTCTGAAAAATTTGAATGATGTATCAATACATGTCTTTAAATTTGAATATCAAAATTTCGTATATTCAAAATTTAAAGTGTAGGATAATACACATGTAATTGTTATTAAACATTTCCAAAGTTTAAATATTGGTTGTTAAATTTTAAACATAATTTGAAATAAACATGTTTAAGAGTTAAAATGTCCGTCGAAATCAGGAGGTCATAAGAAACAACGACAGAGTTAAAATGTAAATAATTTTAACTCGAACACCAAATGAATTCTAAACGCACAATAAATGTATACACTCAAACCTATTTTTGTGCGGTGGATGGGGACTGCATAAAAGAAAACGCATAAAAAAAATCGCACCAAACTTCACGAGTAGCTACAAAAAAATAAGTTTTCGCAACACAATTAAAAAAAGTCTCAAGTAGAAAATAACTCAAAACCTTACGAAATAACTAGGAATTGCTTTTTTAACGAAATCAAGACACGAGGCTTGGCAGCTACTTGGAATCACGCCAAACCTTTTGGAATCTGATTTAGAAAATACACAAGCGAACATTTTTAAATATTTTATTTACATATTTACTTATTTTACACATACAAAACTTTTCAAAACGTATAACCATTATCCTTCGTAGTCTGACAATACGCGAACTTTCTTGTGGTAAACTGATTCAAAATCGCTTTCGTCACTTGAAGATACTACCTCGCACTCGTTTAGAGTTGACTTTTTTCAGTTACCATGTAGTGGGTGATCTGTTTTTGCGACGACTGTTGTTTCACTAGATGCTTGTATATGTCTCGGTAGCCAGATATACAAGATTGAAGCTCCTTTTGGAATTTTGAAGTTCTTTCAGAATTGGCATAGATTGCAAGAAAATGACATTCTAATTTATGGCCAAGTTGGAGTTCTGCATAGATTTTATCTGCTGTCATGTTCCAATTTGATTGAAATTTTCATATACCGCGCAAAAAAAATCGCACAAAAACAGGTTTGAGTGTATTATGTTAGTGTGAACTGCGAAGAATGATAGCATTTGAAATCATAATCTTGCATAATAGCTTACTGGCTGTTAAAAATTTAGCAGCTCATTACTGGGTACAGATCAAACTTCAAAGTATTTCATAAACATTAGATAATGGCTATTAGTGTTTGCTTTCTTCAGAATGTTACTTAATATCAATAAAATCTCAAAATCAACACCCATACAATTGAAATGAAACTTCATATATATGCTATTTAAATTACAACTTGGTATATACATATAGCATATATATTAATTTTATTAGTAATTTCATTAATTTGTATAACATCTTTACACTCTTATACTATTTGCTCGAGTCCTTAGGATGAGTCGGACGGCCTGGGTCTTTAACACTCTTATACTATAACACACTACTGTGATAAACAAATTAACTATGAATCAGATTAAAAAATATATTGCTGTCTTCTACACAAATTTAATTAACCTAGAAGGAAATAAATCAAAGTTTCTCCTTTAATTTAACTGATGCAACAATAAAATCATCTGACCACTTAAGTTATTTAAACAGGCCAGGTGAAATATTGCAGTACAAGTTTTGATATATTCATATTTGGTCGGCGATCTTCCATCTAAAATTAGGTACTATAAAAAATTAATTAGAAAATCATTCAATCGGATTATTACAGATGTATAAGGTATAATGTTCCAGTGTCAGCATTTTACTCGCAAAAATTGTAATAAATATATCATAAACTACTTACCTAATATTAAGACATTTTTGTTGTTTTACGAACGTGTATATGTATCTCCGTATATTGTCATACAACGTTATATCCTTGCACTATTTCTTTCTATCATAATTTTCTTCCCGATTTAACAACATTTTTTTTCATGTATAATCTCGAAGGCGACAACTTCAAAGTGTATACTAGGCTCCGCCTATGACGTCATTTAACTTAGCCAATAGGGAAGAATCGGCCTCACAGCAGGGGGTATAGCGCGTACGTTTTCGGAACATGCCTCCGGTACATGGCTGGTACTCTAGAAGGGGCCCTGGTGGTGCCCTTTCTTTTGAGGATCAGAGATCCTGGTAGACCTGTTTGTCTCGCTTTGTTAGTGGACATTTGAGGAGTCTCACTTATGAACATGAACGGAAGGTTTTTAAGCTCTGCACTAAGTGCAGGACAACTCAGGCTTCGCCTGAGCATATTTTAAACTGTATTGACTTTAAGTTGGATGAGGTGTTTTTAAATCCTCTTTTGTTTTTAGACTTTTTAGAAGTTCATGGACTAATGGAATTGGTCTAAATTTGTTGGACCAATTAGGGATTAGGAACAACAACATATTTTTTGTCCATTTGCTTCCAAAAAGCTATTGCTAAAAACATGCGGGCACAATTATGTCTCTAATAAAATTGAATGAATGAAGTCGAACAATCTCTGCTATTAATCCCAGGAAACGCCAGGTACATTTTCTAGTAGAATTAAAAAAATGTATTAAATGCCATAAATCATATCATAAACTACTTGAATAACTATAATTTACGGGAACAACTATAACTTACGGAAAAAAATTATTTCGTAAAAAGACTTATAAATGAAATATTTTAGAGGAATGAAAAGTATAATAATATAAGAAAAAATAATTTTCATATATAGTTTTCAGTTATCTTTACATTTGAACATAAAAATGCAATTGTTTTAACGAATGGATGGATTTCAATAAATCACTCGTAATTAAAGATAACCAGATAAATAAAAATTCCTAAAATATATTTTATTGAAAGTGAAAATAAAAAAACGATTACTTCGAATAAAAAACGTGTTCAGCCGAGAAGATTTTGATTTCATATAATTCAATGGGTGCATTGGAAAATAACGTTAAAAAGTCACATGATATCAAAGTATTTCCTTGGGGTTTTCCAATAAAGTTCCATTGTCGTTAATAAAGGATTTTCATAAGAAATGTTGATGCAAAAATGTTTCATTTTTCAAAGATGATTTAATTTTCTGATTAAAACCGTAAATATTTGAAAGGAACTTATTAATTTTAACGATTAAGACTTCATTTATTATTCTGAAGTATTTGCGATATTAAAACAGTTTCATTATTTCTTTAGAGATATATCAATTGATGATATATATCAAGAGAGTTTAAAAATATAACGAAATTTTTTCTTTAAATAAGTATTATTTCCTTGTTTGAAACTTATTCAATTCAGATTTTAATTGATTTAAATTTAGTAAATATGTATTTCTCAAAATGCCTTTTCTTGAAGAATGAAGCAGGGCAGAACAATTATACAGCGAAATCCCCAAATGTAGGCCACATTTAGAGCTGTAGGTGGGCCCAAGATAAAGTTGCAAATAAATATTTAGAAAATTATAATTGATAGGAGGCCCCAGGCAAGAAACAATATAAGGGGGGGGGGAGCAGATATGTATATACGTCTAAGATAAAATTAATAATAAATGGGAAATTATAATTGGTAGGAGGCCCCAGAATAGAAACTAGCCGGAGAAGGGGCAGAACTGTAGATGGTCTTAAGATAAAGTTACAAATAAATAGTTGGAAAATTATAATTGCTATGTGGTCCCCGGCTAGAAAATAGCGGAAGAGGGGGTAGAGCTGTAGATGGTCCGAAGATAAAGTTACAAATATATAGTTAGAAAATTATTATTGCTATGTGGTCCCCGGCTAGAAAATAGTGGAATAGGGGGTAGAGCTGTAGATGGTCCCAAGATAAAGTTACAAATAAATAGTTAGAAAATTATATTTGCTATGTGGTCCCCGGCTAGAAAATAGCGGGAGAGGGGGTAGAGCTGTAGATGGTCCCAAGATAAAGTTACAAATAAATAGTTAGAAAATTATAATTGCTATGTAGTTCCCAGTTAGAAAATAGCGGGAGAGGAGGTAGGGCAGTAGATGGTCCCAATATAAAGTTACAAATAAATAGTTAGAACATTATAATTGCTATGTGATCCCCGGCTAGAAAATAGCGGAAGGGGGGTAGAGCTGTAGATGGTCCCAAGATAAAGTTACAAATAAATAGTTAGAAAATTATAATTGCTATGTGGTCCCCGGCTAGAAAATAGTGGGAGAGGGGTTAGAGCTGTAGATGGTCCCAATATAAAGTTACAAATAACTGGTTAGAAAATTATAATTGCTATATTGTACCCGGCTAGAAAATAGCGGAAGAAGTGGTAGAGCTGTAGATGGTCCCAAGATAAAGTTGCAAATAAATATTTAGAGAATTATAATTGATTGGAGGCACCAGGACAGATACTACCGGGAGATGGGTCAGGATTGTCGATGCTCCCAAGATAAAGTTACAAATAAATATTTAGAAACATATAATTGGTAGAAGGCTCCAGGCCAGAAATTAGCGAGAGAGAGCAGAGCTGTATATTGTTGCAAAATAAAGTTTCAAATACATATTTAGAAAATTATAATTGGTAAGTGGTACCTGGTTAGAAACTAGCGGGAGAGGGGACAGATCTGTAGATGGTCTCAAGATAAAGTTGCAAATAAATATTTAGAATATTATACTTGGCAAGAAGCCCCAGGTAGGAACTAGCGGAAAGGTAGCAGAGCTGTAGATGGGTCCAAGATAAAGTTATAAATATTTATTTAGAAATTTGTAATTAGCAGGTGGCACCAGATCAGACATAAGCGAGGGATGGCTTTAGGGATGGCGACTCTAGATGGCTTTAAGGTAAAGTTACAAATAAATGTTTAGAAAAATTATAATTGACAAGAGATAGCAGGCCGGAGTCTCGAATTCAGAAAATAACGAATGAAGGAAATAAAAATTTATTTGAAATGAAGAAAAGATAAGCAAGAAAATATACGTCCTTGAACTGTAATTTTGAATATGTACATAACGAAATATAAGTTCTACTCGAAAATATAAGTACTTAAAATGTAGTTTAGAAATATAAACACAAAAATACAGGATGTACATAAAATAATATCGGGTTTTTAATTTGTTATAGTATCTCTTAAATGACGTGTACAGTATTGTTTCTAGGCCAGAATCAAAGAGTAGAGACGACAGTTTTAGTAGGGCGGGTAATTTAATTTGTGTGTGCAGTTTAAGTTGTGCGTGCAGTTTAAGTTGTGCGTGCAGTTTAAGTTGTGTGTGCAGTTTTAGTTGTGCGTATGACCCAATATTTCCCAGTATTCCCGCCGGATAGCGCTAATACATGTTGATTAAAGTCAGGGAAAAATTCACCAATCGGTTGAGTATGCGCCACGTTATTAAAGAAGCTCACATTGAACAACACTTGTAGGGAAAAGCTGTAGGTGTTGCTCTTTCATTTTATTTGTAATTCATTGTTGTAATTCAAAGTTAAAAGACATTAAACAGCTTTGAAACCCAGATATTCTTTTATGTACACCCTGTATACGTACTTAAAATGTATTCTTGAAAGTGAGAATGAAAAGGGATCTCTTTTAATGAAAATTATATTTCAAAGCTTAGAAGATATTTCTTTTTTCGATTAATTCAATGATTATATTTCAACGTCATAAAAGCCACATCAAAGCATTCCGTTTTGAATATTCTTTGCATTAATTGATGATAAATTATTCTGAGTAGCAATTGATACAAATTTCTTTATATACTAATACTTTTATTGATTCTTTTAGCAAATGATCCAATTTAATTTTGAAAATCTAAATACAAATAAAAATAAAATAAATAATCACTTTTTCATAATCAATGAAACCGAGATGCAATTTATTTTTCTCAACGATTTGAAATAAAATAAATTATGCTATTCTTTTTAAGTATGCTATGCGATACTCAATATACATAAAACATATTTGGAGTTTAAAATTATAATGAATGTATTTTGTCATAAATTTTAGAGATAAGGATGATATTCGTAATTTTTTAATTAAGGCATTAAAATACTATACAAGGAATTTATGAAATAGCCTTATCAGCGAATGTTGCATGTATTTTATTTTTGAAAGAACTATTAAGCATTTTCCTTCTCTTTGCACAGTTATTTAGTACAGTCATGTGAATTTTCGATAATCCAGAAAGTGACATCTCTAAAATTGAAGTTGAAATCCTTAGTGAACATCTTACTCCGTCTGTAAATTAATGCTGAATTCATATCAGTAATCATCCAAGCCTTATTTGTTCTAAGCCAATCCTGAGAAACAATGCTTTAAGGCATTTTTTTTAATCCGACGTGCAAAAACTAATCCCGAAAGTGGAACTCCTACAGAATTTGTTGCTGAATCCATATTAGTCATCATCTAAGCTTTATCTACAGTCAGTCCTGAGAAATATATGTTGAAAGGTAAATGTGAATTCTTGAATAAAAATTGATATCTCCTCCCTACACAACCAGAAGTGGAAATGTTTAGTGAGCCCCTACCTCTTCTAGATTTTGACGCTGAATCTATCTCATGCTCCATCATTCAAGCTCTGTCTATAGCTAATCTTGAGAAATAGGTATTTCAAGTAAAAGAAAAAAAATTGAACCGGAAATGAGAAAAGAACTGGCAATGAAATCTTTAGCAAACCCCACCTCCTCCGGAATTAGATGCCAAATCTTTATCAGCCGTCATACAATATCTATCTGTAGTAAATTCTATGAAATAGATGATTCAAATAATTTTTAGCAAGAACAATATTCGAAAAAATATGAATTCGAGAAAGGATATTATCGCAATACTTTGACAAGTATTGCAGGTGTCACCATGTTACAGTCTCCGATAATAGACTTTTTGAAACCGTGTTACAGTCCTCAATGTCTTTTTCACCGCGTTAGAGTCTCCAATGTCTTTTTCACCGCGTTACAGTCTCCGATAATATGACTTTTTGAAACCGTGTTACAGTCTCCAATGTCTTTTTCACCGCGTTACAGTCTCCGATAAGACTTTTTGAAACCTTGTTACAGTCTCCAATGTCTTTTCACCGCATTACAGTCTCCGATGATACGACTTTTTGAAACCGTGTTACAGTCACCATACTATACAGTCTCCAAGTTACAGTCTCCAATGTTTTTTTACGGTATTACAGTCTCCGATGTCTTTTTCACCGTCTTACAGTTTTCGATGATACGACATTTATTGCCTTCCATGCTTTCTTAAAGTCGGTTCCAACTAATAAGACAATCCTCTACACCTCTGTAATTTGTTTTTCATGACAATCTTACCTTGTTGCCGAGTTTGTTATTCTAACATTTAAATTCTTCACTAGGGTACTAACTAACTAACACACTCCTAGAGTGTAGAGGATGGGAGTTGGCACTCCGCCTTCTGTCCCAAGGGGAACTAGGGTACTTCAATCAGTTTAATTCTATCGGGTATGGTTACCGTACTATATTCCTTATTTATATACTCATATCCGTTCTCTTGCCAAGTTATTGAGCTGATTAAATATTATTCTAGAAACGCTGTGTAATGTGTGCCAATATAATTGTGTTGTTGTATAAACTGTTCTGTGCATTTTGATTTGAATGAATAAAAAAAATCTTTGAAATACAACTAAAGTAATAAAGAAGTACACAAGCAGGTTATCCGGTCGTCCAAATAGTTGCTCTAGTCTCCTGGATGAGTCGGACGGCCTGGGTCTTCCACAAGAACGTTATGAAAGAAGGACATGATAAGGGGGAAATAGCATATTCTTCAAGAAAACACATTTTTCTAGTATTTTTACTGTTACACAGATATAACCGAAGCATAAAACAGAAGAATGTCATTTTTAGCAAAATAATACGTATAGTTAAATTAAAATGTCATTCTTAGAAAGTAAAAGATAAAAATAACGGTTAATTGGAACATTTTAAAGCAAATAGATTACAAAATTTAATTCAATTACAATTTTTGATTTTCTGAAAAATAACAAAGTTACACGCGATATTAAAGCATCCCCTCAAGAAATAACTATAAACATACAACGGCGATAATAAATTAGTTTTTAAGAGCATTATTGCGGCAAAATTCTTCAATTTTCGAAAATAATTTCATCGGCTTTTTCAGTAACATGAGCGGATTTAAATGGGAAAAGATTGCAAGTGTCTCAATTTTTACGTTGAGGACAAATTTTATATCAACAGTTTTGTGATTTCTTCTGAGATTATAGTTGATGTTTGAGATATGTAACAAAATACTATTGGGATTTAAAAATTAGAAGGCACTTTTTTGAGGATTCAATTTACTGAAACTGGATTATTTTTTTGTTTGAGACTTCTTCAATCGAGATTTTAATGGATTCATCTTATTATGGCTATTTTATTGAGCAGTTAAACACGATTTTATGATTTTTAATTTTATATTGTCATGTTCTGATAGAATTTAAAGAATGTTTCATTCCTTTTGATTAATGAAAGAATAGGTTAAAAGTGTGATGTTTACGGCAAATGACAGTCACTATATTACAATATAATGAATTTACTTTTTTCATAGTGAAAAATTGATGTCTAATATCCATGGCACAGAGTTTTTAATGTTGAATTGTACATTTGGAGCTTTTTTGGATGACAAAATATAAAACTATTACGAAGTTCCCAATAATTTATATTTCGAACATATGAATTTACAATTATCGTTATTAATAGCATACGCAATAAGCAATATATAGTATATATACTAAAATATTTTAATTATTAATTCATTAATTTAACGTCATTTCCTTTAATTTAGGGTTAATTTTGCTATTTTGACTGTATTTTCTATTCAAACTGGCGATACATGGCCAGGTTGTCGATATTTCGCTAAATTGGTCACCAAGTTCGACAAATTTATCGGCAAGCTTTAATTACATACGGAGAGAAAAAACCTTTCCAACATATAAATAGCTATTGGCAGATTGTCGGTCGTAAAAATACAAAACTATTACACAAGTAGCTTCTCGGGGGACGCGGTAGCCCATTGGTTAGCGCGCTGGAGTTGCATTCGGTAGGCCCGGGTTCGATTCCAGCCACTGCCAAAACTGCCGCCGTGTTCATGCGGAGTACGATCACGTTAAACATGTGGGTCCGAAAGTCCTTCCGAGAGGTTGGTGGTAGGGGAAGGAGGGTACGGTCCCTGTGGATGCCTCCCCCACTGGGTTCCGGTCTAAATTGGGTGGCACTTCCCGACCGTCCAAACAGTTACCTTACACCTTTCTGGTAGGTCGGACGGTCTGGGTTTCAACATCAACAACAACAAGTAGCTTCTCTCATAAATGGAATGCAATAGATTCACGAAAATGATGGTCATAAATTTGCAAGAAAAGTGAACATACTTCATGATGGTTAATACTTTTTTTTTAATTTTATGCGATTGTTTGATAAATTTATTTGAAAAATGTGCAATATCGCGAGGATGGGTATAGTAACAGAGTCAGACAGTTAGTGTAAAAGTAATTGATTTGTAATCAGGGTGAGAAATGTTTGCAAAAGGTGCATTTTTGGTAAACTCCATCCCAATACTTCCTCTTTATATATACAGTGAAACTTATATATGGAAACTAGGTGAGAATAGAGCAAAACGGATGTAGTAAAGACAAGAAAGATCAATCATGCTTAAAGCATTGATTATGAAACACTTTCCAACTTCAATGCAATTTTATTTAAAAAAGTCGAAAATGCAATACATTCCTCGGTAATATTTTAAAACTTATCACAATACTACATTGATTTATTATATTTGAAAACTCCATCGAAAAAAATGAACTTCATTCAAATGACGGCATTGAAATATAAATTGCCTGGTTTAAATATCACTAAAATGCAATACATTCCACGGTAATATTTTTAAAACTATCATACTACTACGATAATTTATTATATTTGAAAACTTCATCGAAAACAACTGAAATTAATTCAAATGCCATCATAGAAAAAATAACACGCCTGGATCTCTGTATAAAAGCAGGATTTCATTCATAACTTTCTCCATTTCATTCATCACAATACTATAATAATTTATTTTATTTAAAAATTAAGACCATGGAGCTACAATTCATAAACTTTATGCTTAAAACTTCATCGAAAAAAATCATCTTTCTGTTTATAAAATCAATTAATATTTCATTCATATCAGCCATGCAGACTCCATGGACTGAATTATTTTATGTTAAAGAAATACAGTAATTCTAATACAACTCATTCTACATATTTTGCTGTTTACATTTTACATAGGTGAAAAATAGGCTTAGTTGTAGAAATAATCAAATTTGAATGAGAATTTAAACTCAAATATATTGTCATTGTGTTGTTTTAGTATGTAGATGCACAGAATTTAAGCAAAAATAAAGTAGTTTTAGGACGGATACAACACTCAATATGAATTAAAAAGAACTTTAAAAAATCACGATTTTGAAACAAGATGGATGCCATATATCATTTTGAAGTGGGTCATGTGATCGTTTCATATCATGGCCACGTGATCGTTTCATATAAGATGTGTAATTATTATTTTAATTTTAATTTAAAAAACTACTGAATATATTTCGCTGAATTTTTTTTATATATTTTATGGAACAATTTGACTATTACCTAAAATTTTCGAAGCAATTTTTGAATTTTAACACTCCAAGTAAAGCAGAAAAATGTCTTCAGACGTTTTTAAAGGCAATAAAAATTAACAAGAAAGATCAATCATGCATAAAGCATTGATTGTGAAACACTTTCCAACTGAAATGCAATTTTATTTAAACATCTAAAATTTGATACATTCAGCTGTGATATTTTTTTAATTACCACAGAACTACAATAATTAATTTTACTTGAAAACTTAGAACTTCATCCAGAAAAATGAACATTCAAATGACATAATCGAAATATAAATCGTCTGGCTCGCCATGTAAAAGCAGTGAATATTTTATTCATACACTTTTATTTCAGACTTCAGAGTTAAATAATTTTCCGTATCATACAACTCATTTTACAATCGTTTGTGTACATTCTGCATTCATTAAAATTAGGATTAGTCGTAGAAATAATGAAAGTTTGCTGATCATTTAAACTCAGAAATATTGTAATTGCGTTGGGCAGAATATAGATGCACAGAAAATACGAAAAAACAAAGCGGTTTTAGGACGGATGCAACACTAAATATAAATTTAAAAGAACTTTCTCAAAGTAAAAATCTCGATTTTTACTCTGGGAAAAAAGGTGGATGCCATATTTTATTTTGAAGTGGGTCACGCGATCTCTTCATATTACATGGGAGGGATTATTATTTTAATTTTTATTTAAAAAACTGTCGAACATATTTTTCTGAAATATTTTTATATATTTTATAGGATAATGCAAATATTTTCTAAAATTTTCGAAGCAATTTGTTAGTTTTAACTGCGCTTAAAAATGTTAGAAAAATTAGGTCCCATAGGGCTCAATGTATTTCATTTTTTCAACCCGGGTTCAATCCAAAACTAATTGGGTGATATTATTCATTTATATTCCCATAGGTCCTACAGACCGTCTAAACAACATACTAAAATTTCATTTTGATTAATTCATTTTTACGGCAGTTGTCGTGCTAACGGACAGACAGACAGACAGAATGAACAAAGTCATAAACACTTTTCAACTTTGTTGTAAAGTGTTAAAAAGCAAATTCTATCTGAAACGAAAATAGAAGCAGAGATTATATAAAACTACAATATAACATTTAATTATACCAGGTAGGATCAAAAAGTTCGGAGACTGTGCTGATATCTCCAACCCTGATTGGAGGAGAGGGGAACTACTTTACCGTGGCGTAGAGTTACATGTGAAGCACATGTGACAGAAACAATGCACCTGCTGCAGCAGGTATAATATTTCTGTCAGCGATTTCCCCAAACGCTGGTATAATTTGATGTTCGCACATTGTTCTTCGTACGTTATTTCCGTTTTCGACGAACGCGAACGACTACAGTTCACTGACACGCGTTGTCTAGAAAAACCCTGCACTGCGGACCTGCTTCTTCCTTTTCATATTTCGCGTCATATGTGCCTCTACGTTACGGTAAAATAGTTCCCCTCTCCCCCAATCAGGGTTGGAGATATTAGCACAGTCACCGAACTTTTTGATTTTACTATGTATTACCCCTGCTATGGAATCCGTATTTAATAACTTTATTTTATTTCCCTGTAAAATAAGATATGAAGTAATGTATATGATTAAGTCTGCCCAGAAACGTGGATCACAGAGGACATTTCGGGTCTTTGCTGTGCTTATTTGATGTATAAGGCTTAATTTTTGTTCTGTGTTTTGCATTTTCCTCAACTTTCCACAGTTATAAAGGACAGCATCTTCACTCGTAATTTCGATAAATGGAATGATCGGTATCAAAATTAGACGGTCGCGATTACGTTAATAAATAATCTCTTAAAGCAGAAAGAATTAATGTTACACATGAGGGTAAATTTTAGGTGTCCAAAATAACTAAATAACGTCTTTAACTGAGGTAGTTAGTTGCTGAATTAGGGTCGTCTCTTCGATATATTTCTTTCTGCTGAATATTGTAGTGAAAGTATAAAATTAACAAGAAAGATCAATCATGCATAAAGCACTGATTATGAAACACTTTCCAACTTCAATGCAATTTTATTTAAACATCTCTAAAATGCGAAACATTTTTCGGTGATATTTTTAAAATTATCACAATGCTACAATAATATATTATATTCGAAAACTTAAAACTTCATCGAAACAATGAACTTCATTCAAATGACGGCATTGAAATATAAATTTCATGATTTAAGCATCTCTAAAATGCGACATTCCTCGGTAATATTTTTGAAATTATCACAATACTGCAATAATTTATTATATTTGAAAACTTCATCGAAAACAAATGAAATTTATTCAAATTACGTCATCGAAATATAACGCGCCTGGCTTTCTGTATAAAAGCAGAATTTCATTCATAAGCATTTTTCCATTCATTTCATTCATCACAATACTATGATAATTTATGTTATTTAAAAATTTAAGACCATGGAGGTACAAGTAATTAAACTCTATGCTTAGAACTTCATCAAAAAAATCGCCTTTCTCTGTGCAAAATCAATGAATATTTCATTCATATCAGGCTATTGCAGACTCCATGAGCTAAATAATTTTACGTTAAAGAAATGCAGCAATTCTTATACAACTCATTCTACATCTTTTGGCGTTTGCATTCTCCATAAGTGAAACGTAGGTTTCGTTGTAGGAATAATCAAAGTTGGATGATCATTTAAACTCAAATAAATATATTGTAATTGCTTTGTTTCAGTGTGCAGATGCACAGAATTTAAGCAAAAATAAAGCGGTTTTAGGAAGGATACAACACTAAATATGAATTAAAAAGAACTTTAAAAATCACGATTTTCACACAAGATGGATGCCATATTTTATTTTGAAGTGGGTCACGTGATTTCTTCATATAATGGTCACGTGATCGCTTTATATAAAAGGCGTTATTATTATTTAAATTTTTATTTAAAAAATTAACAAATATATTTTGCTGAAATTTTTTTTATAAATTTTATGGGATAATTTGAATATTTCCTAAAGCTTTGGAAGCAATTTATGAATTTGAAATCCGCTTAAAAAATGCTTGAAAAATTAGGTCCCGTAGGGTTCAATGTATTTCCGTTTTTCAACCAGGGTTCAATCCAAAACTGATTGGGTGATATTATTCATTTATATGCCCATGGGTGCCACAGACCGTCTGAACAACATACTAAAATTTCATTTTGATGAAGTCATTTTTACTGCAGTTATCGTGCTAACGGACAGAGTGCCAGACAGTCAGACAGAATGAACAAAGTCAAAAACACTTTTCAACTTTGTTGGAAAGTGTTAAAAAAGGGATTGTAATTGTGTTTCAATGACATTTCAGTTGTCAGTTATACGCTAACATATACACAACACAAAATTCTCAACCTCTTCTGTAAAAATGGCCCTTTTCGGAGTTAATGACTCAATTTCCCTCCGATTTCCAAATTGCAGCAATCTGCAAATTATATTTTACGGAATAAGCTTATTAAATTATAGAGGCATTAATATTTATTTTACGTCGAAACTATTTTTTTTTTCAAGTTATTTCTAAGAATTGTTTTTCAACAGTTGATCAAGGAAAGCTGCGTTAATACGGATAAAGTACATAAAGATGCCATTTTTTTCTGGCCACTATTCTTCAAAGACATGACCGGTTTCAAATTTTCTTGTAAAAACAATTCACCTATACTTACCCACCACATATTTGAGATCAGATTTTGATTAATTTTTCATAAGTTATCTGTTGAAGGATTTTATTGTACAATTGATTAAAAATTAACTTAGCCGCTGAAACTATACTTATTTTTTTTAAAGTCCTTGCCACCCTGGGGCTGTTTTTAAATAGTCGATCACTGCTGAAAGGCTTACTGATAAGGGGATACCGTTTTTTCAAATTTTTACTTTCCTTATATACATAATGTATAAGGAAAGTATTGTGACGGATTCGAATTCGAGTTTTCGACGGGAGAGCACGCTTCAAGCATCCCTGATCACGAATCGAACATTTTTGAAGTGATGTCTGTATGTGTGTGTGTGAGTCCGTGAGTCTGTGGAGACGATATCTCACGAACGAATGGGGCGATTCAAATGAAATTTGGTACAAAAATCACAATCCGTGAATACTGGAAGCCTATTGTTTTAAAACACAATCGAATGTTCAGAACATCCCTACATTTTAGAGTGAAATTTTGAAAAAATCATCAAAAAATCAAAACCGTTCTCGAGATATTGCACATTTTTCAAATAAATTTATCAAAAATCCCATAAATTAAAAAAAATGTTAACTGTTAAGAAACATGTTCACTTTTCATATGTAATATCATGCGAAAAATTAGGAGACATCATTCTCGTGGATCTAATTACGAGTTCCATTTACGAGAAAAGATGATTTGAGTAATACTTTTGTATTTGAACGCCAATACTCATTTATCCGCTGTAAGAATAACTTATTTCTCCGTCCATAACGCTTGGTGAGATTTTGGGGACCAATTTAACGGAATGGCCAAATTTAAAAACGAATTTAGAGGAATGTTGCCAACTTGGCGACATTTTTAAATGTTTCCAAGTTATCGAAAATCTCGTCAAATGGATAAAAATGACGTTAAATCAATGAAAATGACGTCTAATTGAAGAAAATTCAATATCTTGGGAAGAATATAAGTATCTACTATAAGAATAACATTTTTTAAAGCTGTAAAAGTAGTATATTCATTGCATTATATAAGGAAAGTCATGTGCTGCCCACATCTGCTTTTTTTTTTGTAAAGTTTGAAACACACTGTGTGTGTGTTAAAAAAAGAAAGCTTCTTAAAAATGGATTGTAGTATAATAAAGTCAAGTTGAGCTACACTTCAGTTTTTTTTATGTGAATCTATGCTATTTGCGGCGAAATAGGAACTTGACGAAAAATGTATAAACATTTTGGATGATTATATCACCGAACCTAATAGATAACAAGAAAGATCAATCATGCATAAGCATTGATTATGAAACACTTTCCAACTGAAATGTAATTTCATTTAAAAATTTCTAAAATGTGATACATTCAGTGGTGATATCTTTTACATTATCACAGTACTACAGTAATTTATTATACTTAAATATTTAAAACTGTATCGAAATATAAATCATCTGATTCTTTATGCAAAATAATTGAATATTTCATTCATGTAACTTGTATGCCAGACTCCAGAGCTAAATAATTTTGTGTGAAAAAAATTCAGAAATTCTTTTGTAATTCATCTTACAATCGCTTGAGATATTTGCATTCTGCATGTGTTAAAATTAGGCTTCGTTGACGAAATAATAAAAGTTTAGGGATCATTTAAAATCCCAACTATTGTAATTGCATAGGCACGGAATTTAGATACACAGATAATACACAGATACACAGATAATATATGTGTGTATGTGTAAGTATTGGAATCGTGCCGAAGATCGGAACTCGAATTTTCAAAGGAACTACACGCTTTGGGACTTCTAGAACACGAAAAAACTATTTTTAGGAAGACGTCTGTGTGTGTAAGTGTGTATCTGTGTATGTTTCTGTGTGTCTGTGTGGATATTACATCCACTCTAATTGAAAAACTAATGGAGCGAATTTCATACAATTTGGTAGGTATGTTTTTTGTGGGAAATCCTGATGTTCATTAGATTATAGTACGATTTGTAATAAAAGAATCTGCCTTCTTTGCGAAATGGCCGGCAGAAATTGCCTTTATCCACTCTAGCTTAAAACTAATGGAATAAATTTAACAAAATTTGGTATATAATATTTCAATAACCTGCAAGTGATTTATATACCAAATTTAACAAAATTTTGTATATACATCATTTGTAGGTTATTCTAGTACGATTCGGGAAAAAGGAACGGGCTATTTTCCCGAAATGGCCCGCAAAAATCGTTATATATAAAAATAAAAGACTATATGTGCTCAATTATATCAATTAAATTCCTATTCTATAAGTGATTTTTGACAACAAAAAGAATAAGACTAACCCCATTACTCTAGGACTAGCCGTTCTTGAGATATTCTAGTTTTTTCGCGTTTTCGCTACGCCATCTTTGACAATAAGTCCAGCTATCAAATGAGAACCAAATTTAAGTTTAACGTCTAAATTCAATGTCATTTAAAATACTTATGGTTGTTACTTTGAGCAGATAAACTCAAATTATTATTGAATAAATAAAGAGAACGAAAATGAGTCTGCAGAGAAAGACATGTGCTGTCCTCATCAGAATTTTTAACAATATTACAACAATGATTTATAGAAGTGAACGGGGATTATTTTCAGGCCATTTCGAAAAAAATGTATGATCTATATTTAAAGATCCATCAAATTTTTGTCGAATAAAATGTTCAACAAATTTAAGCTGTGCACCAAATTTTAACTCTCTAGGACGTAGGAAAGTGCATTAAAAATGCCATCAAATAAGTATATCATGAAGAGTTATATAAAATTTTGAAAAAAATGAAAAATTGTTATCTACCAAATTTATTTTAAAATGTGAAGCCTCTCCCATATGCAAAACGTTTAAACAAATGGAAATATATTTATTATATAATATATCTCTCTTTTCTTTCTTGAAGATATCCCAAAGTCAGAATTTAATTGAATTTGCTTTTTTCCCTATATTAAATAATTTTTAATTAAAACACTACTTAACATATTTTACTGAATTTTTTTTTATGTCTTCTATGGGATAATGTAAATATTTCCTAAAAATTTCGAAGCAATTCGTGAATTTTAAATTTATTTAAAAAATGTTTGAAAAATTTGGTCCCATAGGGTTCAATGTATTTCATTTTTTCAACCCGGGTTCAATAAAAAACTAATTGGGTGATATTATTTATTTATATTCCCATAGGTCCCACAGACCGTCTGAACAACATACTGAAATTTCATTTTGATAAATTCATTTTTACGGCAGTTATCGTGCTAACGGACAGACAGACAGACAGACAGACAGAATGAACAAAATCATAAACACTTTTCAACTTTGTTGTAAAGTGTTAAAAATGGATACAACGTTTACTTATTGTGACGGAAATATGGTACAGATTATGAATATAGAATATATAAAACTAATTTCAATATTGGGATATTTTGAGCTCTTTTTTTTCGAATAAAGAAACTTAAAAAACTTAAAAAATATCTGTACGAGCGAGTTTTTATCTTTTTGCTTACTTTTCATTGGAAATATTTGCGAAACTGTAAAAGATAGATGGAAATAGTAGGCTAAAAAATCTGGTTCATTGATTTATAAAATCTGGTTTATAGATTTATTATTTGTTTTTTAAAAGTTATTTAGTTATCTTAATTTTTTAGGCATTGTCTTGTAAAGTTAAAGAAGATGAAAAATTTTCCGTTTTACAAGTTTACAATGCTTATATCTCAAAAAACTAAAAGTGCTAGCTATAAACACCAAGAATTAGTAGCTCTTTGAAAGCCCTACAAGTGAATATAATTGTATTTGGGATATAGCACTTAGTTTTTGAAGTATTGTGATATTTCGATATTTTAGTATTTAACATTTGTTTTCTAATGGTTGGGAAAGCTGTAACATTTAAAATGTCACGAGTATTGCAGCTTAATGTGTTTATTTAATCTTTTGCTGAAATGTTGTTACATAAGTACGAGATATCTTGTTTTGTTTTTAAAAAGTAGGAGGTTAAACGAACTTGGGGATTCTAAAGACGTTTAGTAATTGATGATGTTTGAACAGAATAAATTGGAATATACGTACTCAAGTATGTATTTATGTGTCGCCAAGACCAGTTTGTAGATCAACTTCAAACTGAAATCTCGTTAGATATATTCTATAAATTTAATTTATATACCGCCAAGCCAGTAAATAAAATAATTTAATATTTTGATTGAAATTTATGGTTGGATTATCCAGATGAAATCGGGACGAAAACGTAGGTCTTAAATGTACGTATTCAATTACGTATTTATGTACGTTATAATATCCAGACACTTTTATGGATTCACTTTAATGTAGAATATCGTTAGATATATTATACGTTTAATATATATACGGTAAAACAAATTAGTAAAATGATCGGATATTTTGACGTGAAGTCTATGGTAGAAGTATCCAGATGAAATCGGGGTGAAAACGTAGGTTTAAAATGTACGTATTCAAATACATATCTATGTACGTTATTATATCCATACAAGTTTATAGATTTACTTTAATGTAGAATATAGTCAGATATATTATAAGTATAATATATATACGACAAAACAAATTAGTAAAACGATTGGATATTTTGACGTGAAGTCTATGGTAGAAGCATCCAGATGAAATCGGGGCAAAAACTAAAAGGGCACGCTAGCTATAAACAGTTAGCGAGTAAGTTTATATAGCTTTGAAAGCCTATAAATGAAACAAATGAGTCTGAAAAAGCCTGAAATGAAACAAATGAGTCTGAAAAAGCCTGTAAATGACACAAATGAGTCTGAAAGAGCCTATAAATGAAACAAATGAGTCTGAAAAAGCCTGTAAATGAAACAAATGAGTCTGAAAAAGCCTGTAAATGAAACAAATGAGTCTGAAAAATCGAATAAACGTGTTGAACTTTATGGATTTTTTTTTACAATATATTATTCACCAAAACTATTCCCGCTCCATTAAACTGGAACCATCAATACTAATTTATTTAATAATTTACTTTCGTCAAATAGCGCCAATTCCGATAAAAATCGATTGATTTAGATTTAAAAAAATACCATCTACACATTAATTACCAATCAGAAATCAAAACAGGATAGGCCGTTCTAAAGTGATGCATTTACAAACATTTTAACATTAAAGTCACCCAAGAAGAGAGAGAGAGAGAGAGAGAGCCACGTTATCATTGCATGTTTTCTTCCAATTAATTGTTATTTAAAATTGCAATGCTTAGTTTATGAACTCACAGTAAGTCCGATGAATTTTGAAATATTACTCTCTCACGCCATTATGTGAATCTAATCGAAACTATTTCTACAATTTTATAAGACAACTTCTATTAACCGTCATTGTTACGCTCTCTTTGTGAAATATGAATTGTGTAACTTTCTCAGCTTTGAGTTCCCGAACATGTAAACTTCCTTGTCCCAAAGTCGCTTGTAAAAATCGTTGGTCTAACTTGCCAAATCCTCTTTATTATTTAGTAAATTTAGCCAGACTCAGTATTTCGAACCTTCTAGACTAGAAAACGTCTTCTTCCCAACTTAACATTTCCAACTGTAACAGTATCTTCGTGCAAGGCGATTACACTCATCAAGATAGTTGACCACAAAGGTCGCAAGCACAGCTGTCCACATGACTTACTAAACTACTATTATACGCCTATAATAGGAACTAAAATAAATCCTTTTTAAAATGGAGTAAAATTGGAGTAAATTTTGTGGTACTTGTATAGTTTACTGACCCCTAAATATGTATTGTCAAATGAAAGATGACCTGTTACTTACGATGTACGGGACACTTTCTGTAATGTCACACGCTATACGCGAAGTTGACATCTCATTATTTTTCTGCATGTGTCGCCAACTTTTGATTATGCAGTGACCATATTCATTTAAACATTCTGAATGTATAACTTTCGATGTATGTTTAATTTAAACATGATGTAAATACGGAATCTTTTCCAAACTGAAGAAGATGTATCTTTTTTTGCAAGATTCTAAAATATTATCAATTGGTGAAATATGTAATAATGGCCATAAGATGAAGCTGCACTTTGGAAATATAATGGCTTTGAAGTGCAATGTTAATACCATTGGTGACAGCTTTGAGATTCATATACTCCTGGAGTGAGGAGCTGACAACAATAGAATGGTGCCAAAGACAGCTGGATCTGTTTAATAAGACAACTTACTCGAAATGATTTTGGTCTCCAAGCTGTTAATTTTTTTTTTCAGGAATAAGGTACTGTTGGAAATTTTTTTGCCCAGTTCAAGAAGGCTACTTTCTTTATAATAAAGGTTTGAAATTTAAATAAATTTTTTTAAATTTAAATTATTGAGAATTTTCAAATTAAGATATTTAGGCTGCTGAAAAGTAAACAGAAGTTTCAAAATTTAAATGATAGGAAAGTAAATAATTTATTTAAAAATTTAAATTATAGAAAAATAAGCAAAGAATGTTTAAAAATTGAACTTGTGAAAGTAAACACAATTTTTTAAATATAAATTTTTTAAATTTAAATTATCAAAATAAAAAGACAAAATATTTTAAATTTTCAAAACAACAGAGTAAATAAATATTTTTAAAAATTTCAATAACTGGAAAATAAACAAAAGTCTCTAAAATATTAAGAGTAAACTAGCATTTTTGAAATTTCAAGCTTTCTCAATGACCAATTAATGCATTTAAACTTGTATTTCCATTGGTGTTAGTTTTATAATTGTATGAATTTTATGTCGTCACGTTCTTCTGACAACCATGTACGTTTCAGATCGAGAAAAAGAAATCGCGTCAAAATCAAAGCATTCCCTAAATTTCGCTAAAGGAAGTCGGTAACCTACACAAGTACCAATGTTTGATATTCCATATGTATTGAATAACCTGAAATTAAAAGATCATTTGCAATAAAATATAAGCAAGGAATATAAGTATTTTGAAATTGAAATGTATTTTTAAAGTAAACGTATATAAGACGTTTATCAGAAAAAAAAAATACCGAAGATACGAGGTATATTATAAGATGCTATTTTTACGTAATTTAAAGAACCTATTGAAAATGACATAAAAAATGTCACATGATATCAAAGCCTTGCCATTTCTCTCATGAGCGATAATAAATTATTTTTTATCAGTAATTGATGCAAACGAAATGACTTTTATAAGATATTTTTGTATTATTCAATAAAATAAGCTGATTTAAACTGAAAAAGATTTAAGAATTTTCCATTAATTTTTGCCAGATGCAATTTCATGTTTTTAGTAATTTGATACAGAATAATAGCAGACCATTTTCAAGAAACATGTTATTTAATACTCAAGATAAAGTGAACAGTTTGAATTTTTAAATTATGATGAATGTCTGTAAAGTGTAATGAATTTACACTTTAAAGAAGTAAAATAATTATATAATGTTTATAAATTTTAAATATTAAGATTATTTTCACTTTATTTATTTGATGTAGCAAAATGTTGATAATGCATCAAAAAATCAAATTTTACGTATACTTTTACTTGACTTCCGGTAAAGCAAGTGTGCAATTTTATGTAAAGAAAGTCCCTTTATGTGTTAAAATGTAGGGTAGAGTTGGATAATAGAGCGCTTCTAATTTTTGATTCAATAACGCGGATGACGGTGTATAACTCTCAAAAGGCGGGCCATAATGTAGAAAATTCAAATTCATTTATACTTGTATTTAATAAAATTAAAATTCAATTTTGAAAGCATCACTGTGTGTACGCTACTGTATCCAGTGGCATAGGCAGGAGGTCTTAAACTCCCATTGGAAGAAAAATTGTATAATTAAAATAGTATAAAAGAGTTTAATACCCTACCTGCACGATTTGTTCCTAAAGTTGTGTATATCGATAAAAAGAAGGAGGAAGTTTATTTTTTAATAAGATTAATGGCGTGATATACGATTACTAAGGTCACAATAAGAGCGTGATATGAGATAGGAGTTTAGAATAAATGTTAGGAAAGAAAAGGTATTTTAACATGCTGTAGCAGCCATTGATCCGAAGAACCGGTGCTGTCGGTCGGCGATTGCGTTTGGCCAGTAATGCAATGTACCGGTTATGAGAGTATGCTGTAGTGCTAACATTACTAGAAACGGTCCTCGGGATAACTGCCCCCCTTTTTTGCGAGCAAACAGAAAGGACTGAATCTGTCCTCTCTGTTTGCGCAACCCAGTCTGCCAAAAAGGTTTAAGGCATCTAGTTGCACTGTCGGGTCCCCATTTATTTGGAATTGGTTTCATAAACTATAATTGACAGAAGGGTTCACAGAAAAGAAATTGAAGACTTTTTAATGACCTGCTCTACTTCAAACCTCCCAATAGCACCCCAAACGTATTCAATGTGTCATAACAAAACTAAGCAAACCAAAATAAACTAAAATAAACACTTTGCGAAAATTTGTTTTTGATCAATGAAACTCGTAGGTGCATATGAGTCGTGTTCATCCCACGCCTAATTTCATACTGTTCAAGGAGCAAATCGCTATGGGACACATCATTTGATATTTGTGTACCCCCATCGACAACAACAGTAAGTTTCACCCAATAAAACCAACGGATGAGTTCTCTATTTGAGAATTCGCTTTAAGTGCTTAACTTTTTGGAACTGTGTATATTGCTTGCTACATTTTAGTGTAGTTTTTTCAGTAAGAAAAATGGAAATAATTAGACAACAGTGATATAATGCATGTAACCTACAGGTTTAATAATAGTAAGACCTGCCTCAAGGCGATGTTATTAACTGTAGAATTACACTCAAATTGTAGATACAAGCATTCATGGACCCTCTTAGGAGTCGCGATTTTTATGCGCTTTAGATGATATCTGCAATGGCTTGTAAGAAAACTTGCAAGTGCCCCAATTTTTATGAACCTAATGACCTCTATGAAGACTTACAAATTCAGTCCCATCCGCAGCTGGTTTTAATTACAGATATCACAAGTAAAGATATAGATATCTTCAATTGCAGATATTCCAAGTGAAGCCATAAATCCGTAAATATTCCAGTAGAAGATATAGCAAGTGGAGATATAGCGAGATATCACATTACCCAGTTGATGCAGTCGTAGATATAAGTTATTACAGGCTGAAGAACGCATAAAAATTTAAAAAGTAGTCCATCAATAATGTACTGGATTAAAGCGTAAAAGTTCTTGAGTGTAGTCAGTTCATGAAGTAGCCCATGAATGTTGTTACCTACAGTGGGGGCACGATCACACTGGGTTAAGATTCTTAACCGTTACGATACAGAACTCACGTTCAAACTGGGACTACGAGTTTTCACTTTGTCAGTGGATGCTCTACTTATTAAGCTACTAAAGTAATACTATTTTTTTTTAATAGTTGACGTAGATTCATAGAGCTACTAAAACTTTCCCTTTTCAAAATTTCTTATTTTTTGTTGAAATATTTTAATATCAGACAGCTGCTTTTTAAGAAATTCTCTTTAACAAAGACATTTATTTGGAGCCCTTAGCACACAAAATATATATTTTTTAAATGCAGAAACGCTTCTTTTTTAAATTATGAGGCCGAAAAGTCTGTGCCTAAAGTTAAATTGCAAAATTTAAAAATGTTACTCTGGGTTAGACACGCAGATATAAAGAAGACATAGTGATTATAGAACTCATTTTTATTTCTGCCACGTTCTGAAGAAATCTAAAAACAAGAGACAAAAAAAAGATATAAGTCATGAATTCCCAGATTATGCGAGGCAGATACGAGGATTCGCTGCTTCATATTTCACTTTTTCTCAGAATTCAATTTCCTCATATGGAATTTTCTAGAACAATGCCATAAAACATGGTTCAGACAAATATTTTAATATTAAATTATTGAAAATGAAGCTAATGTAAAAATGTTTTCAAGAAAAAAACTTTTTGCTTTAACTATTTTCTTTTTTCATTTGAATAAATTACGAATAATCCTTTTTAACATGTGTGGCTTCTGAGCCGTAATCTCTAAGACAAAATTTCTGTTTCTTAATATATTGTGTTATTACTTTTCATGCATACATAGTACAACTTAAGGGTGAGCGTCAGTAAATTTTCTGCCCTATCCGCGCTTTGTTAAATTTCGCGGCACACATATTTCGCCGAAATTCTACTCAAACAGTTGCGAAATATTTTCTTATAGATAAAATGCTATGCTTAGATTATATTAAAACTGAATTTAATACCCAATAAAACATAGAATATATGTTTTATTTTAAATTAAAATATTTTTGGTGCTGCCATCTGTTGTCGTAATGTAATTCATACCGACTATTTTTATTTTTTAATGAACATTTTTAAATGTCTATTCCTTCTAATACGCTATTAAATACAACAACAGATCATATATATAATGCCATAATCACGGAAACGTAATTGAACTTGGACTTGAAGACAAAGGAACTTGAAGACAAAACTGCAGTCCTCAGTGATGTACATTCAGATCCCTTATCAATTTTATAAAATGATAAATTACCTTTCCGTGATTGTGGCATTATTATATATGATCTGTTGTTGTATTTAACACTGTATTAGAAGGAATAGATATTTAAAAATGTTCATTAAAAATAAAAATAATCGGTATGAATTAATTTGCGACAACAGATGGCAGCACCAAAAATATTTTGGATTAAAATAAAAAATATATTCTATGCTTTTTGGGGTATTAAATTAAGTTTTAATATAATCTAAGCATTGCATTTTATCTTTCAAAAAATATTTCGCAACTGTTTGAGCAGAATTTCGGCGAAATATGTGTGCCGCGAAAGTTAACAAAGCGCGGATAGGGCAGAAAATTTACTGACGCTCACGAGAAGTATTGTGACGGAGACGAAAATTCGAATTCGAGTATTCTACAAAAGAGCGTGTTTTAAGTATGCCTGAATTTGAATCGAACGTTTTTGAGGTGATGTATGTGTGTGTGCGTATGCGTTACTGTTTGTGTATGCGTGGTGAAATAAATTATTATTAAGAAGATTATTTTAAACTAATTTCTCTTGATTTAAAAATTTAGGTTTAAAAGATTATCAATATACGGAGTTACACTATTATGTTATATTAACATATACATAGTTATGTTATATTAACATATACATAATTTTAAATTTTGAAATAAAATATTATGTTTTAAACCTAAAAATTTAAATAAGGAGTAATTAGCTTAATATAACCCCTTAATAATAATTTATTTCACCACAGTATGTATGTATGTTAGTGTGTGTATGTATGTATGTTAGTGTGTGTATGTTTGTATGTTAGTGTGTGTATGTATGTATGTTAGTGCGTGTGTGTGAGTCTGTAGATACAATATCTCAACGATAGAAGCTACTCTGAAATAATTTGGTATGATTATTACAATCAGTGACAACTGAAACCCTATTGATTTGAAACGCTAATGCTAGGAAAATACCCCCTCTCCTAATTTTCGAATGAATGTTTGAAAAGCTCATAAACAAGCAGAACCTTTTATGACGATAATAGCTAATCATTTTCAGCATCATTTTACTTTCCTTATATACTACATAATGTATAAGGAAAGTATTGTGACGGGGTCGAAAATTCGAATTCGAGTTTTCGACGAGAGAGCACGTTTCAAGCATCCCTGATCACGAATCAAACATTTTTGAGGTGATGTCTGTATATATATGTGTGTGTGTGTGTGTGTGTGTGTGTGTGTGTGTGTGTCAGTGAGTTTGTGGAGACGATATCTCAAGAACGAATGGAGCGATTCGAATGAAATTTGGTTCAAAAATCACAATCCTTGAATACTGGAAGTCTATTGTTTTTAAACGTAATCGAGTGTTCAGAACCCCCCTAAATTTTCGAGTGAAATTTTGAAAAAATCATCAAAAAATCAAAACCTCTAATAAAATTACGCAAATAGACATTTCTTATGCAATTTTTCCTTAGAAAACGATTGGCATAAACTTTAGAACGCTAGCATGAACCGTTTTTGAGATATTGCACATTTTTCAAATAAATTTATCAAAAAATCCCATAAATTAAAACAAAAAATTAACTGTTGAGAATCATGTTCACTTTTCATATGTAATATCATGCGATAAATTGGGTGACATCATTCTCGTGGGTCTAGCTCGTTGCATTCATGAGAAAAGATACTTTGAGTAATAATTTTGTATTTGAACGCCAATAGTCATTTACCTGCTATAAGAATAACTTATTTCTCCGTCCATAACGCTTGGCGAGATTTTGGCGACGAATTTGGCGGAATGTTGCCAACTTGGCGACTTTTTAAAATGTTGCTCAATTAACGAAAATCTCGCCAAATGGATAAAAATGACACTAAATCAATAAAAATTACGACTAATTGTCGAAAAGAATGACACCCATTTTGGAACGCTAAAAGGAATTACACAAAATTAAAAAACGTAGCAGATATCATTCAGTAGGTAACAGTTCGATTGATATTTTATGTACTAATTTTGGGATGAATGATATGAAACATATTTCATTTTGCACAATCAAAATAATGCAATGAATATGTCAATCTCTTTCTTGTGGATTCATTCATCATTCATCATGGATTCATTAGATTCATTATAGCATCACGTATTCATCATGTATTCACCATTCATTCATTAATTCATCATTTATCATGCAATCCATTTATTTCTCCACTGATTCTAGATATCAAAAACTCATATTTGTACATATCAGCTTCAAAATAGTTGTTGGTATTTGCTACTATAACTCTGTGGATATCAAAGGAACATTCATCTTCATTTAATTTGTAAACATTCTACTCACTTTAAGAGTTTATTTTAACAGTGCACTATTGGTATTATGGGTGTTTATAATTTTGTTTCGTGTGTTTATTAAAAACACCATATTTTAATGAACGAATTAAGAGCTTAGCTTATGGTCATTACAAAATTTAAATGATTGAATTATGGTGGACTGAATTGTGGCGATGTATTGTATACATCGGGTGGTGGTTGGGACCACAATTAAAAAACTTAAACACTGAAGAAATGAAACAATAAATAGAAAGAAAGTTATGGAGATTGTCACGGTGCATTTATGCGTCGGGTGGTGGGGGGAACAATCTTAAAAAAAAAAAAAAAAACTTTTATTAGCTGAGCAGTATCGTTAAAGCAGCATCGTGATTTCTTAAATACTAAATTCACATTCAACATCATCAGTCTCAAAAATGCTTTGATGTCATTTGTAATGCAATACTGAAAACGCAGACAAACGCATACAATTTCATTTAAGTAAAACAAAAAATAGAAGAGCATACCTCTATAAAAAACATACGAGCAACTGATCCTGGCTGTGAGTACACATCAAAGGGATCCCTTTCCTAGGGTTACAGGTACAGAAATCCTCAGGATCTCACAGTTCACAAACATTAGAATAAATTCACTTTACAAATCAATTTTCAAGAACCCCCCAAAAATATTATTTTTCATCTCAAAATTTCATTATTAGTTTTAACGTCATTAAACTAAAACAAACTTTGTTAACTCCACGGGGTTATGGCGCTAGCGAGTTTTCCACGGTCAGAATTTTCAAGGGTAGAGAACAGGCTGGTTGCCGAAGGCGGCAAGTATTTAATAAAATTAAAATTCAATTTTGAAAACACTACTGTGTGTACGCTACTGGATCCAGTGGCATAGGCAGGAGGTCTTAAACTCGCATTGGAAGAAAAATCGTATAATTAAAATAGTATGAAATATGTTAGGATATTAAAGGAACATTCATCTTCAGTATGCAGTATAGCATCTTAAACTTGCAAGCAGATGTACCGCTCACCTTGAAAAATGGCTTTATAATTTATTTTAGGGTTCATATTTTTTATTCTTTCACTATAAACTTTTCATTTAGATATAGGCTATTTTTGAATTAAACTAGTTTGTTGATGCTGCTATATGGTTATGAAAACTCAGTAATAAATTAAGATATTTTGGACAATTGATATAGAAAAAAATCTGATGTGGGCAGCACATGACTTTCCTTATATAATGCAATGAATTTACTACTTTTGCAGTTAAAAAAATGCTATTCTTATAGTAGATACTTATATTCTTTCCAAGATATTGAATTTTCTTCAATGAGTCGTCATTTTCATTGATTTAGCGTCAATTTTATCCATTTGGCGAGATTTTCGTTAATTTGGCAACATTTAAAAATGTCGCCAAGTTGGCGACATTTCGCTAAATTCGTCGCCAAAATCTCGCCAAGCGTTATGGACGGAGGAATAAGTTATTCTTACAGCGGATAAATGACTATTGGCGTTCAAATACAAAAGTATTACTCAAAGTATCTTTTCTCATGTATGGAATGAGATAGATCCATGAGAATGATGTCACCCAATTTATCGCATGATATTACATATGAAAAGTGAACATGTTTCTTCACAGTTAATATTTTTTTTTAATTTATGGGATTTTTTGATAAATTTATTTGAAAAATGTTCAATATTTCGAGAAATGTTCATGTTAGAGTGCTAAAATGTATGCAATCGTTTTCTAAGGAAAAATTACATAAGAAATGTCTATTTGCGTAACTTTATTAAAGGTTTTGATTTTTTAATGATTTTTTCAAAATTTCACCCGGAGGGTTCATTTAGGGGGGTTCTGAACATTCGATTGTGTTTAAAAACAATAGGTTTCCAGTATTCACGGATTGTGATCTTTGTACCAAATTTCATTCGTATCGCTCCATTCGTTCGTCAGATATCGTCTCCACAGACTCACTGATGCACACACACACACACACACACACACACACACAGACATCACTTCAAAAATGTTCGATTCGTGATCAAGGTTGCTTGAAACGCGCTCTCCCGTCGAAAACTAGAATTCGAATTTTCGTCCCCCGTCACAATACTTTCCTTATACTTTATGTATATAAGGAAAGTAATAAGGAACAGTACATTAATGTTAAAAACTAGCCAATGAAAAACCACTAACTCAGTGTGCTTGTCACATTAAAATATTTATTAATTGCGTTTAAAAATCCTTTCTTAACGTAATAAAAAAGCCGTCGGTGGCTCTAGTCGGATGGAATCGAAATGGTTTTGCTTGAATAATATTTTTTAAAATAAAGCTCCAGTAAAGTTCGATAAGCTTATTCAATTTTTGAGATTTATTTGTTTCATTTACAGGCTTTCAAATCTCTACAAATTACTCGCTAACAGTTTATAGCTAACTGTCACTTTCAGTTTTCGACCCTGTCGAGACTTATAGAATTGTTCTCATTAGACCAGTGGACAGTAAAATATAGACTTTCAGAATTTTGATTCTAAAATCATGTAAAGATTTGATTTGTATTAAAGTTCAAGATTGAAAATAAGTGAGTAGCACCCCCTCTTTGATGTAAGTCATCCATAAGCAAAAATGCAGGACATCTCCGATCACTTCATTGAAGACTTTATTTTTACATATCATGTATAAGAATTGGGATGTGATTAATAAAGAAATAATTAACTGCCTAAAGCCGTTGACAGATATTGAATTGACTCATTTTACTTTCCTTATATACATAATGTATAAGGAAAGTATTGTGACGGGGTCGAAAATTCGAATTCGAGTTTTCGACGGGAGAGCACGTTTCAAGCATCCCTGATCACGAATCAAACATTTTTGAAGTGATGTCTGTGTGTGTGTGTGTGTGTGTGTGTGTGTGTGTGTATGAAAGTATGTTGTGTGTGTGTGTGTATGTGTCAGTGAGTCTGTGGAGACGATAACTGACGAACAAATGGACCGATTTAAACCAAATTTGGTACAAAAATCACAATCCGTAAACACTGGAAGCCTATTGTTTTTATATGCAATCGAATGTTTGGAACCCCCCTAAATTTTCGAATGAAATTTTGAAAAAATCGTCAAAAAATCAAAACCACTAATAAAGTTACGCAAATAGACATTTCTTATGTAATTTTTCATTAGAAAACGATTGACGTAAATTTCAGAACGCTAATATGAACCGTTCTTGAGATATTGCACATTTTTCATAAAAATTATTAAAAAGTCATATAAAATAAAAAAAAAATTCCTATTGAGAAACATGTTCACTTTTCATATGTAATACCATGCGATAAATTGGATGACTTCATTCTCGTGGATCTAGCTCGTTCCATTCATGAAAAATATACTGTGAGTAATACTTTTGTATATGAACGCCAATAGTCATTTATCTGCTGAAAGAATAACTTATTTCTTCGTCCATAACGCTTGTCGAGATCTTGGCGACGAATTTGGCGGAATGTCGCCAACTTGGCGACTTTTTGAAATGTTGCCAAATTAACGAAAATCTCGCCAAATGGATAAAAATGACGATAAATCAATGAAAATGACGACTAATTGTTGAAAATTCAATATCTTGGAAGGAATATTAGTATCTACTATAAGAAAAACCTATTTACTTTACTGTAAAAGTAGTAAATTCATTACATTATATAAGGAAAGTCATGTGTTGTCCACATCAGATTTTTTACTTTCCCTACAATACATGGTAATGAATAGGAAAAGTATTGGAATCATGTCGAAAATTGCAACTCGAGTTTTTGGAGGATTTACACGTTTTGAGACCTCTAAAATGAGAAAAGGTTATTTTTAGCGTGACGTCTGCGTGTGTGTGTGTATCTGTTTGTCTATCTGTTTGTGTATCTGTCTGTCTGTGCAATGTATTTATCCACTCTTACTCAAAAATTTATTCACCGAATTTCATAAAACGATATAGGTATGTGAGTTGTTGTTGATTAGATTTTGATACAATTTGGGTTAAAATAAACGTTTTTATTTCGAATTGCTCCCAAAATCCTCAAAATCTAAAATAAAAGATTATGTGTGCTAAACTGTGTCAATTAAACGGCTTGTTTAATACATAGTTTTTGACGATGAAATGTTTAATATCAATCCCATTACTCTAACACTTATCGTTTTTGAGATATTCAGTTTTTCGCATTTTTTGCTGCAGTTTTTCGTATGCCTAACTAGTATATATAATTGCAACAGCATATACAGTACAAATACTATATATAATTTCAATGAAATAAGTAGTAAAATATATATAGAATTGTAATATGCCCATGTCATGTTTTTATCCACATTATGTTTGCCGCATCATGTTTGCCCACATCATTTTTTTTTGTCATCTAATGCTTAGCAACTAAATATGTGTACCTTTTCTATCAATGCACCAACATTTTATTAACTTCGAAAAATACCACGAAAAACCATCTGTGCCTGAAATTACGTACAAAATTACAACTTTTTAACTTTTTAAAACATAAACAATAGATTTCATGACCACAGAACATATTCTTTTCCTATAGAAAACTCCGATTCTATGAAAACGGCTAACTATGTTTTATTTCTAGCCAAGGTTTGTTCGGTTCGATTTTTTTCTTTTTCTTCGGAAAGAACATTTTTATGCGATAAACAGTGAATTCATTTTGTACAGCTTTTTAAAGTGCTTTGTTCGATATGTAAACAAAGAATTCTGTGTTTTCTAGAAAGTTCCGAGACACTGAAGCTTTAGTCGAAAAGTTTTTCCTTGCGTTGAAAATAAATCTTGAAACTTGTTTCAACTTGTCCGTTTCTAAAAGAGAATGAATGCAGTAAATGCACGACAATTTTGTCGGTATTTTATATGGATTTTCTTTTTTTTAGTAATTTGATATTTTATTTGAACTATATAGATTGGGAAAGCAGATTTCATATCACATATTTGGGTGAAATGTTGAAAAAGAATTTAGACAATATCTTTTTGAGTGATGGAATTGTTTACGAAATAAATATTCATCTATATATGTAGATATTTCATGACAAGAGAAATTTCTTAAATTTATATAACCGATGTAAGGTGTTAATAATACTCCCAATGCAGATCCGTAGTTATAGATGAACCAGTTTCGCTCTCTTCATATGAGGGTACCTAGCAAAGTTCTTTAATACTCCAATAACTTTCTAAGGAAAAATCGATGAGTGTACACGTTAAGTGAATATACAGTAAAGTGATCACACGTGATTAAATAAAAGTGATTGCAATGAACCTAGTGAATATTTTTAAAATGTAAGGATAACGAACGCGGCAACAAAGCGAAATAGACAATAAACGCTAATTACAAGGTTAGAGAGCATTGTCTAATTAATAGGAATTAAAACAAGGAACGAACGTAACGCGTATACTGAAAGCAATAAATGCTAGTCATACTTAAACGGTTTCTAGAAGCTCAGCCACCCCACAATGCTGTTGAACGTTGTCAAACAATCCCTGAGTGTATGTAATTGATGCCAGTGACGTAGTACCCATCTATGAAATAAAAAAACCTGATGTGGGCAACACATAACTTTCCTTATATAATGAAATGAATTTACTACTTTTACAGTAAAATAAATAGGTTTTTCTTCTAGTAGATCCTAATATCCTTTCCAAGATATTGAATTTTCGACAATTAGTCGTCATTTTCATTGATTTATCGTCATTTTTATCCATTTGGCGAGATTTTCGTTAATTTGGCAACATTTCAAAAAGCCGTCAAGTTGGCGACATTCCGCCAATTTCGTCGCCAAAATCTCGCCAAGCGCTATGGACGAAGAAATAAGTTATATATATATATAACTTATTAGATATTGAATTTTCGACATATATTATATAACTATTATTATATATTTATATATTATATAACTTATTAAATATTGAATTTTCCACAATTAGTCGTCATTTTCATTGATTTAGAGTCATTTTTATCCATTTGGCGAGATTTTCGTTAATTTGGCGACATTTCAAGAAGTCGCCAAGTTGGCGACATTCCGCAAATTTCGTCGCTAAAATCTCGCCAAGCGTTATGGACGAAGAAATAAGTTATTCTTACAGCAGATAAATTGGCGTTCAAATGCAAAAGTATTACTCAAAGTATCTTTATTCATGAATGGAACGAGTTAGATCCACGAGAATGATGTCACCCAATTTATCGAATGATATTATATATGAAAAGTGAACTTGTTTCTCAATAGGAAATATTTACGTAACTTTATTATTGGTTTATTTACGCAACTTTATAATTAGTTTTGATTTTTTGACGATTTTTTCAAAATTTCATTCGAAAATTTAGGGGGGTTCTGACCATTCGATTGCGTATAAAAACAATAGGCTTCCAGTGTTTACTGATTGTGATTTTTGTACCAAATTTGGTTCAAATCGGTCCATTCGTTCGTCAGTTATCGTCTCCACAGACCCACTGACATACACACACACATACTTTCACACACACACACACACACACACACACACACACACACACACACACACACTACTTCAAAAATGTTTGATTCGGGATCAGGGATCCTTGAAACGTGCTCTCCCGTCGAAAACTCGAATTCGAATTTTCGACCCCGTCCCAATACTTTCCTTATACATTATGTATATAAGGAAAGTAATATATAAGCTCTAAACTCTATTATTGAGCATGTAAGTGTTGGTTATTGCGTCATTTTTACTTTAATTATATACATAATGTATAAGGAAAGTATTGTGACGGGGTCGAAAATTCGAATTCGAGTTTTCGACGGGAGAGCACGTTTCAAGTATCCCTGATCACGAATCGAACTTTTTGAAGTGATCTCTCTCTCTCTCTCTCTCTCTCTCTCTCTCTGTGTGTAAGTGTGTGTGAAAGTATGTGTGTGTGTGTGTCAGTGAGTCTGTGGAGGCGATATCTCACGAACGAATGGAGCGATTCGAATGCAATTTGGTACAAAAGTCACAATCCGTGAATACTGGAAACCTATTGTTTTAAAACAAAATCGAATGTTCAGAACCCCCTAAATTTTCGAGTGAAATTTTGAAAAATCATCAAAAAATCAAAACCTTTAATAAAGTTACGCAAATACACATTTCTTACGTAATTTTTCCTTAGAAAACGATTGACATAAACTTTAGAACGTTAGTATGAACCGTTCTCGACATATTGCACATTTTTCAAAAAATCCCATAAATTAAAAAAAAATATTAACTGTTAAGAAACATGTTCACTTTTCATATATCATATCATGGGATAAATAGGCTGACATCATTCTCGTGGATCTAACTCGTTCTATTCACGAGAAAAGATAATTTCAGTAATACTTTTGTATTTGAACGCCAATAGTCATTTATCCGCTGTAACAATAACTTATTTCTTCGTTCATAACGCTTGGTGAGATTTTGGGGACGAATTTAGCGGAAAGTCGCCAACTTGGCAACATTTTTAAATGTTGCCAAATTATCGAAAATCTCGCCAAATGGATAAAAATGACGCCAAATCAATGAAATGGAATCAAGACTAATTGAAGAAAATTCAGTATCTTGGAAAGAATATAAGTATCTACTATAAGAATAACTTTTTTACTTTCCTTATATACATAATGTATAAGGAAAGTATTGTGACAGGGTCGAAAATTCGAATTCGAGTTTTCGACGGGAGAGCACGATTCAAGCATCCCTGATCACGAATCAAGCATTTTTGAAGTGATGTCTGTGTGTGTGTGTGTGTGTGTGTGTGTCAGTGGGTCTGTGGAGACGATAACTGACGAACGAATGGACCGATTCAAACCAAATTTGGTACAAAAATCACAATCTATAAACACTGGAAGCTTATTGTTTTTATACGGAATCGAATGTTCAGAACCCCCCTAAATTTTCGAATGAAATTTTGAAAAAATCGTCAAAAAATCAAAACCAATAATAAAGTTACATAAATAGACATTTCTTATGCAATTTTTCATTAGAAAACGATTGACATAAATTTTAGAACGCTAACATGAACCGTTCTCGAGATATTGCACATTTTTCAAAAAAATTATCAAAAAGCCATATAAAATAGAAAAAAAAATATTTCCTATTGAGAAACATGTTCACTTTTCATATATAATATCATGCGATAAATTGGGTGACATCATTCTCGTGGATCTAGCTTGTTCCATGCATGAAAAAATATACTTTGAATAATACTTTTGTATTTGAACGCCAATAGTCATTTATTTGCTGTAAGAAAAACTTATTTCTTCGTCCATAACGTTTGGCGAGATTTTGGCGACGAATTTGGTGGAATGTCACCAACTTGGCGACTTTTTTAAATGTTGCTAAATTGACGAAAATCTCGCCCAATGGATAAAAATGACGCTAAATCAAGGACGACTGATTGATGATCACGACATGGAATGACGACTCATTGACGAAAATTCAATATCTTGGAAAGAATATAAATAACTACTATAAAAAGAATCTATTTTTTTTACTGTAAAAGTAGTATATTCATTGCATTATATAAGGAAAGTCATGTGCTGTCCACATCAGATTTTTATTTTATTAATTTATAAAGCTTCCATAAAAAGACAGAGGTATAAATATCAATCGAGTTTCGTTATCGGATATGAAATGGATTTATTACAGAGAGGCTCTAAAAGCGTATGGGTCACGTTAGTTTGGAGACCCAAATAACGATGGGTCCAGTTCGTTTGGTAGCTCTGTTAACGAATAGGTGCCATTTGTCTAGACTGGAGATTTATATAACGATTAGATCACGCTCAAAGTGAGGAAATCATCATAAAAACAGGAAGACATACAGATAGAAATACGGACGGACACCTAAATTTTAAGAGGGTCTATATCAACATCACACATTCAAATTTCATAAAATTCGGTACAGTCGTTCTCTCGTGATGATGAGACAAATAAACGGATTTTCAATTTTTATTAACACTTTCCAACATAGTTGAAAAGTGTTTATGATTTTTTAATTCTCTCTGTCTGTCCGTTCGCACGATAACTGCCGTAAAAATGACTTTATCAAAATGAAATTTTAGTATGTTCTTTAGACTGTCTGTGGGATCTATGGGAATATAAATGAATAATATCACCCAATTAGTTTTGGATTGAACCCGGGTTGAAAAAATGAATACATTGAACCCTATGGGAATTAATTTGTCAACATTTTTTAAACGAATTTAAAATTTACATATTGCTTCGAAAGTTTTGAAAATATTCAAATTATCCCATAAAATATATAAAGATAATTTCAGCAATCTATATTCAGTAGTTTTTAAATAAAAATTAAAATAATAATTGCACCCTTTATATGACGAGATCACGTGACCATTATATGAAGAGATCATGTGACCAACTTCAAAATAAAATATGGCATCCATCTTGTGTCAAAATCGTGATTTTTAAAGTTCGTTTTAATTCATATTTAGTATTGTACCCGTCCTAAAACTGCTTTATTTTTCCTTACATTCTGTGCATCTATATACTGAAACAACGCAATTACAATATATGTGAGTTTAAATGATCATCAAACTTTGATTATTTCTACAACGAAGCCTAATTTTAACTTCTGGAGAATGTAAACACCAAAAGACGTAAACGTAAAATTATATAAAAATGTAAACGCAAAATTATTTAGCTCATGGAGTCCGCAATATTTCTGATATGAATGATTCATTGATTTCATTGATTTCATGATATTCATTGATTTTACACAGAGAAGAAAACGATTTTTTCGATAAAGTTTTAAACATACAGTTACATTACTTGTCCTCCATGGTTTTTAAGTAAAATAAATTATTATAGTGTTGTGATGAATGAAAGGAATGGAAAATGTTTATGAGTGAAGTGCTGCTTTTATAGAGCGAGCCAGGCGATTTATATTTCGATGACATCATTTGAATAAAGTTCATTTGTTTTCGATGAAGTTTTCAAATATAATAAATTATTGTTGTATTATGATAATTTTAAAAATATTACAGAGGAATGTATCGTATTTTAGAGATGTTTAAACCAGGCAATTTATAATTCAATGCCATCATTTGAATGAAGTTCATTTTTTTCAATGAAGTTTTAAGTTTTCAAATATAATAAATTAATGTAGTATTGTGATAATTTCAAAAATATTACCGAGGAATGTATCGCATTTGAGAGATGTTTATATAAAATTGCATTGAATCTGCAAAATGTTTCATAATTAATGCTTTCTGCATGATTGATCCTTCTTGTTAAATAATATGAAGAGATCCCGTGACCCACTTCAAAATCAAATATGGCATCCATCTCTTATTCCTAGTATAAAAATTGTGATTTTCAAAATTCTTTTAAATATATATTTAGTGTTGCATCCGTCTTGAAACCGCTTTAATTTTGCGTATTTTCTGTGCATCTGTATTCTGTGCCAAAGCAATTACATTATTTTGAGTTTGAATGATCAAACTTTGATTATTTCTACAATGAAGCCTAATTTTAATGGAGGCAGAATGTAAATAAATGATTGTAAGATGAGTTGTACAAGAATTGTTGAATTTTCTTCACGCAAAATTATTCAGATCTGGAGCCTGGAATGTAGGTGATATGATTGAGATATTCATTACTTTTACATAGAGAGCCAGACGATTTATATTTCGATGACATCATTTGAATAAAGTTCATTTTTTTGGATGAAGTTATACGTTTTCAAATATAATAAATTATAGCAGTACTGTGATAATTTAAAATATATCAGCGCTGAAGGTATTGTATTTTAGAGATGTTTAAATAAAATTGCATACCAGTCGGAAAGTGTTTCATAATCAATGCTTTATGTATGATTGATCTTTCTTGTTTATTTGGATTCGACTCATGCAAGAAATCATGTGTGTTTAGTTTGTTATACAAATGCACAAACTTGACAATTCGCCTAATCATTTTCTGAGAATTTCACTTTCAGAAAGCGACTGTTTTCCCTTTGTAAATACAAATTTCAATTCTTTAAATACGGCCGACTCTATTGTATTTTCCATGCGCAACTTGTTTGATTCAATTTTTTTTCATTCTTTCTGACAGAAATATTTTTTTATATTAGAAACCATGACTTCATTTCCGTAAAAGTTTTTAAAGCCATTTTTTTTGAAAATGTAAACAAATAATTCTACGTCGCAATATTTCTGGAAAGTAGTGCGGACACAGAAGTTTTTGTCGAAAAGTTTGAGCTTAGTTTCAAAGGAACCTTATAACTTATCTGATTTGTTCTTTTTTTTTTCAACAAACAGAATGGACGTAAACGCATGAAATGTTCAAGGTTTTTTAAGAAATTCAAAGTTTCAGTGACATTAGTTTGTGAACGTAGTTTTCATGTCACATTTTCAGCGAAATATTTCAAAAGGATTTTAGACTATTTCTTCTACAATCATTAATCTCATCACATCCCAATAGTAGTAAAGAAAAAAAAATTGAATTCCTCTTTCTACCTTTCGTAATTCATTAAATTGAGTTTAATGGCACAGAATAACATGCATAATTATTTTAAATTACACCGAATTTGCAGTTTTAAATTCAATTTTCGCTTTTGTATAGCTACTGGATGTATTTTCAATGGTGCCGTGGGAAAAATTTGGAAAAATTCAAACAAAACAAATAAACAAAAAAAAAAAAAAAAAAAACACAAAAAAAAAAACCTTATAATATCTCAAGAACGATTAGTCTTACAGTTATAGGGTGCAGTTCTTATTCCTGTCATCGTCAAAAATTACGTATAAAGCAAGTATCTAATTGATACATTTGAGTATACATAATTTTTACTTTACTTATATGCATATAATGTATAAGGAAAGTATTGTGACGGGGTCGAAAATTCGAATTAGAGTTTTCGAATGGAGCGCAAGTTTCAAGCATCCCTGAACACGAATCAGACGTTTTTGAGATGATGTCTGCGTGTGTGAAAGTATTTGTGTGTGTGTGTGTGTGAAAGTATTTGTGTGTGTGTGTGTGAAAGTATGTGTGTGTGTCAGTGGGTCTGTGGAGATAATAACTAACGAACGAATGGAGCGATTCGAACAAAATTTGGAATAAAAATTACAATCCAAGAATATTGGAAGCCTATAGTTTTTATATGCAATCGGATGTTCATACCCCCTCCCCCTTAAATTTTCGAGTGAAATTTTGAAAAAAATCATAAAAAAATTAAAACCTTTAATAAAGTTACGTAAATAGAAATTTCTTATGTAATTTTTCATTAGAAAACGATTGACATACATTTTAGAATGTTAGCATGAATCGTTCTCGAGATATTGCACAATTTTAAAAAAATTATAAAAAAATCACATAAAATAAAAAAAAATATTACCTGTTGTGAAATATGTTCACTTTTCATAAATAATATCATGTGATAAATTTGGTGGCATCAGTCTCGTGGATCTAGCTCGTTCCATTCATGAGAAAAGATAGTTTGAGTAATAATTTTGTATTTGAACGTCAATAGTCATTTATCTGCTATAAGAATAACTTATTTCTCCGTCCATAATGTTTGGAGAGATTTTGGCGACGAATTTGGTGGAATGTCGCCAACTTGGCGACTTTTTCAAATGTTGCCAAATTAATGAAAATCTCGCAGAGTGGATAAAAATGACGCTATATCAATTAAAATGACGACTAATTGGCGAAAATTTAATATCTTGGATAGAATATAAGTATCTACTATAATAATAACCTATTTTTTACTGTAAGAGCAGTAAATGCATTGCATTATATAAGGAAAGTCATGTGGTGCCCACATCAGATTTTTACTTTCCTTATATACATAATGTATAAGGAAGGTATTGTGATGGGGTCGAAAATTCAAATTCGAGTTTTCGACGGGAGTGTACGGTTCAAGCATCCCTGTTCACGAATCAAACATTTTTGAAGTGATGTCTGTGTGTGTGTTGTGTGAGTGTGTGAAAATATGTGTATGTGTCAGTGAGCCTGTGGAGACGATAACTGACGAACGAATGGACCGATTCAAACGAAATTTAGTACAAAAATCACGAACTGTAAACACTGGAAGCTTATTGTTTTTATTCGCAATCAAATGTTCAGAACCACCCTAAATTTTCGAGTGAAATTTTGAGAATATCGTCAAAAAATCAAAACGGCTAATAAAGTTACGCAAATAGACATTTCTAATGTAATTTTTCATTAGGAAACGATTGACATAAATTTTAGAACGCTAACATAAACCGTTCTCGAGATATTGTACATTTTTCAAAAAAATTATCAAAAAGTCATATAAAATAAAAAAAAATATTTCCTATTGAGAAACATGTTCACTTTTCATATGAAATATCATGCGATAAATTTGGCGACATCATTCTTATGGATCTAGTTCGTTCCATTCATGAAAAAAGGTACTTTGAGTAATACTTTTGTATTTGAACGTCAATAGTCATTTATCTGCTGTAAGAATGACTTATTTCTTCGTCCATAACGTTTGGCGAGATTTTGGCGTCGAATTTGGTGGAATGTCACCAACTTGGCGACTTTTCAAATGTTGCTAAATTAACGAAAAACTCGCCAAATGTATGAAAATGACGCTAAATCAATGATGAGTCATTGATGACGACGACATGAAAAATGACGACTCTGACGAAAATTCAATATCTTGGAAAGAATATAAATAACAACTATAAAAATTATCTATTTTTTTTACTGTAAAAGAAGTAAATTCATTGCATTACATAAGGAAAGTCATGTGCTGCCCACATCAGATTTTTTATTCTAGATTTTAACGATTTTTCTGGACCATTTTGTAAAAAAAGGCGATTTTTCCTAAACGTGCCAAGATCTAACTGGCATAAGTGTAACTCACAAGTGTAACTCACTGGCATAAGTGTAACTCACTTATCTACCGTGTTTTGTGAAATTTTGTCAATCAGCTTTACAGCTAGAGTGGATGCATATATTGCACACACACACAAACAGTAACATACTGTAGATATTTTAATTTTAAATCTAAGGTCGGATGCCATTGTAGAGAGTTTAGCTTTCTATGTATCAATCTTAAACTCAAAGTGTTACAATTCAAAACGCGATTTTGAAAGATGAATAATCAACCCTAAAAGTCAAGGAATGCACTACAGATATAAACAGGCCCAAACATGTTTATTAATAACAAGAAAGATCAATCATGCATAAAGCATTGATTATTAAACACTGTCCGAATTCAATGCAATTTTATTTAAACTTCTCTAAAATGCGATACATTCCTCGGTAATATTTTAAAAATTATTACAATTCTACATTAATTTATTATATTTGAAAACCTAAAAGTTCATCGAAAAAAATGAACTTCATTCAAATGACAGCATTGAAATGTAAATTGCCTGGTTTAGACATCTCTAAATTGCGATACATTCCTCGGTAATGTTTTTAAAATTATCATAATACTACAATAATTTATTATATTTGAAAACTTCATCGAAAACAACAGAAATGTATTCAAATGACGCCATCGAAATGTAACACGCCTGGCTCTCTCTATAAAAGCAGTATTTCATTCATAAACATTTTTCCATTTATTTCATTCATCACAATACTATTATAATTTATTTTACTTAAAAAAATAAAACCATAGAGATACAAGTAATTTAACTCTATGCTTAAAACTTCATCGAAAAAATCGTCCTTCTCTTTGTGAAATCAATGAATATTTCATTCATATCAGCTATGCAGACTCTATGAGTTAAATAATTTTGCGTTAAAGAAATGCAGCAATTCTTATACAACTCATTCTACATATTTTGCTGTTTACATTTTCCATAAGTGAAAAATAGGCTTCGTTGTAGAAATAATCAAATTTGGATGATCCTTTAAATTCAAATATATTGTAATTGAGTTGTTTCAGTATGTAGATGCACAGAATTTAAGCAAAAGTAAAGCGGTTTTAGGACGGATACAACACTCAATATGAATTAAAAAGAACTTTAAAAATCACGATTTTGATACAAGATGGCTGCGATATATTATTTTGAAGTGGGTCAAGTCATATTTTCATATCATGGTCACGTGATCGCTTCATATAAGAAGTGTAATTATTATTTTAATTTTAATTTAAAAAACTACTGAATATATTTTGCTGAAATTTTTTTTATATATTTTATGGGATAATTTAAATATTTCCTAAAACTTTCGAAGCAGTTTGTGAATTTTAAATCCGCTTAAAAAATGTTTGAAGAATTAGGTCCCATAGGGTTTCAATGTATTTCATTTTTTCAACCCGGGGTCAATCCAAAACTAATTTTGTGATATTATTCATTTATATTCCCATAGATCCCACAGACCGTCTGAACAACATACTAAAATTTCATTTTGATTAAGTCATTTTTACGGCAGTTATCGTGCTAACGGAGAGACAGACAGACAGACAGAGTGAGCAATGTCATAAACACTTTTCAACTTTGTTGTTGTGTTAAAAGTTACACCTTTTCAGTGTAACGTCACGGAGCAAAAATAGATATAACTTTTATCTTTGACAGATTATAAGACACATAAACAAGAAAGATTAATCATGCTTAAAGCATTGATTATGAAACATTTTCTAACTTTTTTTAAATAAAATTTTTATAAACAGCAATTTTATTTAAATATGTCTAAAATGTGCAATACATTCCTCGGTAATATTTTAAAACTTATCGCAATACTACATTAATTTATTATATTTGAAACCTTAAACCTTCATAAAAAAATTAACTTAATTCAAATGACGGCATTAAAGTATAAATTGCCTGGTTTAAACATCTCTAAAATGTGATACATTCCTCAGTAATAATTTTAGAATTATCATAATACTACTATAATTTATTACATTTGAAAACTTCATCGAAAACACCTGAAATCCATCCAAATGACGTCATAGAAAAAATAACAGGCCTGGCTCTCTCTATAAAAGCAACATTTCATTCATAAATAATTCCCCCATTCATGTCATTCATCACAATACTATAATAAATTATTTTATTTAAAAATTAAGACCATGTAGCTGCAAGTAATTAAACTCTATGCGTAAAACTTCATGAAAAAATATCGTCCTTCTCTTTCTAAAATCAATGAATATTTCATTCATCTCAGCTAAGCAGACTCCATGGACTAAATGATTTTGTGTTAAAGAATTACAGCAATTCTAATACAACTCCTTCTACATATTTTGCTGTTTACAATTTACATAGGTGAAAAATAAGCTTCGTTGTAGAAATAATCAAATTTGGATGAGCATTTAAACTCAAATATATTGTCATTGCGTTGTTTCAGTATGTAGATGCACAGAATTAAGGCAAAAATAAAGTAGTTTTAGGACGGATACAACACTCAATGTGAATTAAAAAGAACTTTAAAAATCATGATTTTGAGACAAGATGGATGCCATATATCATTTTGAGGTATGTTTCGTGATCGTTTCATATCATGGTCACGTGATCACTTCATATAAGATGTGTTATTATTATTTTAATTTTTATTTAAAAGACTACTGAATATATTTCGCTGAATTTTTTTTTATATATTTTATGGAACAATTTGAATATTACCTAAAATTTTCGAAGCAGTTTGTGAATTTTAAATCCGCTTAAAAAATGCTTGAAAAATTAGGTCCCATAGGGCTCAATGTATTTCATTTTTTCAACCCGGGTTCAATCCAAAGCTAATTGGGTGATATTATTCATTTATATTCCCATAGGTCCTACAGACCGTCTGAACAACATACTAAAATTTCATTTTGATTAAGTCATTTTTACGGCAGTTATCGTGCTAACGGACAGACAGACAGACAGACAGACAGAATGAATGAACAAAGTCATAAACACTTTTCAACTTTGTTGTAAAGTGTTAAAAAGCACTTTTACGTATTGTGCAATACTCGCACATAAATTCTACTTATTCTCAACTTGGGCGTTACCCATAAGATGTATTGAAATGCACCTTATTGTAGAAGATAGACGTTTCACAATATCTGGATTCCTTAGTTTCTGGGGATTGTTATCGTCGACTGATTTGGTTCAGGCATCCAATAATTCCTTTTGCCTGATAAGAACTTTGAAGATCGAAAACGACGTGGGGACACGGGTCAAAAACCAATCTGCCTAAAATGTATTCTATCAAAATTGTGGAACCTGCCTTTTGCCTACAGAGCTCCTGATTGGTATTTCAAAGAAGGAAAATTGGTCTTTCAGAGAAAGGTAGGTAAATCAGAAAATAATGCAAATTAAAGATATTATAACTAACAGGTTATCGGAACCTCACAAAACACACAAAAACATCCCCGGCCGCGGTAGCTCAGTGGTTAGCGCGCGGGAATTGCACTCGGTAGGCTCGGGTTCGATTCCCGCCGCTACCAAAACTGCCGCCGTGTTCACGCGGAGTACGATCACGTTAAACATGTGGGTCCGTAAGGTCTTCCGAGAGGTTCGTGGTAGGGGAAGGAGGGTACTGTCCTCGTGGATGCCTCCCTCCACTGGGTTCCGGTCTAAATTGGGTGGCACTTCCTGGCCAAACAGTCTGGTAGGTCGGACGGTGTGGGTCTCAACAACAACAACAACACAAACATCCCCTCAAATTTCCATCTAATTTGTGAAGAAAAATATTAGTTCCTGGTTTTTCGTCCTTCTGGAGTTACAGCCACCTGAAAATTGCGATTTTACGATTAATATTTTCTGAATAAATCCATTTTTAACACTTTTCAACATAGTTGAAAAGTGTTTATGACTTTGTTCATTCTGTAGATTTGTTGTTCATTCTGTAGATTTGTTGTAGGAATAATTAAAGTTTAGTGATCATTTAAACTAAAAATTATTTTAATTGCGTTGGCAGAGAATTTAGATACACAGATAATATGATAAATTAAAGCAGTTTTATGACGGATGCAACACTAAATATAAATTTAAAAGGTCTTTAAATATCATGATTTTTTCACAGGGTAAAAAATACAAATTAAATGTTGCTGAATTATCTAAAAACTCGCCAAATGGATAAAAAGGACTCTAAATCAATCCAAATGACGACTCATTGACAAAAATTCAATATCTTGGAAAGAATATAAATTTCTACTATAAAAATAATCTATTTTTTACTGTAAAAGTAGTAAATTCATTGCATTATATAAGGAAAGTCATGTGCTGCCCACATCAAATTTTTTTATATTCTCTTCAGAATCAAATTCAAATAGGTATGGAAATTTTTCGATCTGTAACAAGCTAAATCTAAAACCACAGACTGTATCAAATATTCCCTGTCACAATGTTTTTTTTTCTAAAATATCTATCTCTTCAAGTGGAAATTATGTGGCCTTGCAAAAACAAGAAGGAATTATTTTAAAATAAATCGATCACATTGTTTCTGTGATGGGAACTAGATGGCGCTAGTTGTTCGTATGAACAAATTCCACAAAAAATGTTATTTTCCTCTCTAATTCTTTTGATATTTAATTAAAGGAATTTTAACTTTTTCAGTTGAAATACTTACGGATAGATTAAGTGGTTGAACAGCACCTTACGACAAAGATGGGATAGGGAATTTCTCAAATTATTAATATTACTCGATTTGAAATGATTACAAATTTTATGACAATTATGTGAATTAATACTTTGCGTATATTCCTTAAAGTAATGAAATTCAAAAACATTTAAACCGTTGTAAAGCAGACCGAATTTAGCATGTCAAGGGCCGTTGCCATATAAACCAATTTATTTTAAAACTACTTTGTTTCTTGCGATCTGGAACTGAAGTGAAGCACGGTATCTAGCTACATGTTCAATAACTGAGATGTTTATTTCATGAAATTTGTAAAAAATAGAAATATTAAATCCAAAATGTTCAAATATTAAATCCAAAATGTTAAATATTAAATAATTAATATACAAGACAACATAGTATCTTGTAAAATTGTACATTATACCAAGCAAATAGAAATTACTGCGTCTCACGCATTTTTTTAAATTAATTTTTATCCATAGCTTTCCCTTCATAATAGCTAAGCTTTGGTCCCTGATATCCCAGTACTGAGATTGAAATATAAATTTGGGCTTCGCCATGAAATAAAACATGATTAGTTCAAGCTAAGTATATTTTTTCCGGTTTTTTATCGGTTGAGTATTACTATGTCAACGAACTTTCGCACGATTTGAGCCTGTATTAATGAAGCTACTCTTTAATAATTTACTTTAAGGTGAATATTTCTGACGGCAGACTATAATATGACAGACGATATTTTTTAAAAATATCATCTATTGTTGTTGATGATGTTCTTTCTTTTGGCCATGATGGAGGAGGCTGTTCCTTGTATCCGAAAATAGTTGATACGCTTAATCAACCTTGTATTATGGGGCTAACAAAGTATTTATTTGTAGACAATATTTGACACCTCATGCAATCCTTGTTAACTGTTTTGGATATATCACGGGTTGTTCTTTCATACCAAAGGACGAAAATGATAAAAAGGAATTGCGATATATATATATATATATATATATATATATATATATATATATATATATAATAATAATAATATTATATATATATTTATATATATAATATATATATAATAATGATAATAATAATATATATATATATATATATATATATATATATATATTCATATATATCATATATGATTCATGCGTTCGTTCACAATACACCCCTTTTGTTGCAGGTTTATTAACTCCGCAGTGTTGTGATAAAATAATATACTAAATAGAGCTTTCTTCTTACTAGATGCTATGTAAAAAACGGGCATTTAGGTTATGCCGTTTTTTACATATGAAATATGTAAAAATAAATGCCGTATGAAAAATATGCCGTATGAAAAATAAAGAATGCCGTATGCCGTATGAAAAATGCCGTATGAAAAATAAAGAATATTTAAGTACTGGTGAAATAGATGGAAAAAATCAGTGACCAGCTATGTGCTGCAGATATAAGCCATATGTGAGTTCGGAACAATAAAACTTAATCACCCTGGACAATTGGACAGACTCAGTGTCGGCAAAAATAGACGGATAAATGTTTCCCAAAATTACAATATTTCGTTTCCTTCGACCTAGACCGTCAGACCTACCCGAAAGTGTAAGTTATCTTTTTGGACGGCTGGGATAGTGCAATTAAATTTAAACCGGAATCCAGTGGTCCATTCACAGGGACCCTCCTTCCTTTGCAACCAACATATTGGAAGGGCTTTAGGGTCCACAGATTTAAAGTGCCCTTACTCCGCGTAAACACGAGGACAGTTACTTCAGTAATCGAGCTGTGCCCTGCAAATATTACGTGTAACAGAAGAAGACCCCCCCCCCTCTAATAACATATTTTCATTAAGCGGGAAAGTACGACCGAAAATTTTTATTGCCAAAGCAATCCAGCAATAAATACAGTAGTGCGAAGTAGTAAGTGTTGAAGAATATCTTTAGGCTAGAAGCGAGAGAGAGAGAGAAAGAGAGCTTCATTGTGGCTGTCTTCAGAGGCATATTACCGCAAAGACAACATAGGCAGCTACCTAGGGCGGTATATTTTGGGGGCGGAAAATTTATTTTTAGAATCAAATTTCGTTTCCCATCCAAGCGTTATTTTCAGCTGTGTCCCTTGGGGCGGCTGATTTTAATCCTAAACCTGCACTTGAAGGGTAAGTCACTCTAAAGCTATGTTATTAGGGGTGTGCACAAATGTCATTATGGCAGCAAACCCGCGCTTCGAAAGGAATATATAATATAAAAAACCTAAAATTCACAATTTGCGGTGAGTTTTTAATATTTGAAGTCATTCTTTTTGAAGTTTCATAATAATTCTAAAGAAAGGAAATAAGTAACTTCTCCGATGCTGAGATAATAAACGGACAGGCAGAAGCTCAACTTTCAATTTTATTTATATAGATAATAGCAGATATATGACGGTGTTCGTGATTTACAATATGTATAAATTTCTGTAGTTTTCTACATGACTGTAGTATTCGAATCGTTATTCCAAAACATTCTATTAAAATATTCAATTTAATTCTTCTAAAAAGAAGTATAAGAATTTCTATTCTTGCTATACAAAATTATCTTCCCAGGCGGATCTGAATAATAAAACGTACTGGTCTTGTTTATAAACAAATAAAATAAAAATGACGATACTTGATCAACATTTGCCAAAATATGAATGCTAAACAGGTATTAGACGATACACCCGTACTAATTTTTATCCTGCTTTAACAATTGGTTGAGCACGATATATGAGTTTGAAAAAATTCTGCCAAAATAAATGATTTAAGAAATTGAAAATATCGATAATTTCCGTAATCTGTCAACCCGAAGGCCCTAATGTATATACTGCAGTCAGTAATACAATTCCTATAACATTTATTCATATGTATATTTCTTTATGGTTTAAATCTGAAAATATTTAATAAAAATCGTCTTCTATATAAACACATAGGATTTAATTCCGTTGCTAAACAACAGGATATAATTTTCTTCAAATAAAATTATGTAAAAGTATCACATGCATAATGCTATTCCTATGGAAGGTTCGTATTTGATTAATATTTCGAAATCCCCTGATCCCAGACACTTGAAAAATGGACTACATTTTATGTTGGGCTATTCCAAGACAACCCACAAGATTTCTCGAAATTCACTGCAGCCGTTCTCCCATGATGATGAGACAAACATACATATATACAGGCAGACAGATATTCAATTTTATTTATATAGGTTATCTATATATAGATTAATATATAGATAACCTATATAAATAATACTATATACTTTACTATATATACTTTTATATAGATTATATACTTTATATATATACTTTTATATATACATACTTTTATATATACTTTTATATATACTTTTATATAGATTATTCCACCGGTTCTATTTTTGACTGAGCGATTGGCGTTTTAACTTGGAAAAGGTTTTTGTGTTATAAGTGGCATTTATATTGCTATTTATACCATGCTTCTCCTTATAGACTACGAAGGCTGGATGATTTCAGCTTCTAAAACATTAAAATATGCGTTTTAAAGTGCGTTTAAAAAGCGCTAACAATTTTCTAAATTCCACATATATATCGCAATATATATATATATATATATATATATATATATGTATTGCTAATAATATATATATATATATATATATATATAATTACCAAGACATAATTAAAGAGATCATGTTACTACAAGACAAATTTGTAATCACATATGTTGATAAGGCATCCTGTAATTATGCGTTTATCTGCAAAAAATTTTATTTGGACGAACTTAAATTGCAACTCAGTACCTTTTTTTCATTAACTCCTTTATACACTAATATCAATGATATAAGTAAACAAATAATAGCTTACTACAAACTTCTTAAACTAAAATACAATTTCAATTTTCCTTATTTGGTACTCATACCTAAATTCCATAAAACACTTATTTCTTTTAGAACAGTCACTATAGGATTTAATTCATATACCAATGCTGCTGATAAACAACTTCTAATCATACTAAATCAAATTTATGATTATTTTACTACACAAAAAACGCACATAATTAAAAATAGTCTAGACCTAATTAATAAAATAAAACTCATCCCTTACATACATGATGTAAAACTTTTGATTTCAAAGACCTTTCTAATAATATAGACATTAATGATTTATATAAAGTCATACTACATTTATATGAACAATTCACTCAAGCAAAAACCATCTCATTTCCAAAATTCAAAACTTTATTAAAATTCATTTTGTTCAAACAGTATATAGTTCAAGGAAAATGCATATACAAATTAAATAAGGGAATACCACAGGGAGGTATATCATCCACCATACTGTGCAACCTTTATCTACATTTTTACGAAATTCAGAGCCCTTTCAACAGTCATATAATGTACAGATATATTGATGATCTAATTATTATTGGAATTACTAATGAGGCCAATGAATTAAACTTTGATTTCTATCCACCTAATCTACAACTAATTGAAAATGTATATACATCCATCTGTGTCAATTTTCTAGACGTTAGTTTAAAAATTCATAATGCAGACACACTAAAATTTAAAATCACATGACAAAACAGCAACTTATAACTTCAAAGTAAAAAAACTTCAACATTTCTCTTCCAATCTTTCAAATTCTCTTTATAGAAATATTATTAATAACCAGTTATTAAGAATCAAAATGTTAAGTACACCATGTTACTACAAAGAACATATTCATAAATTCATAAACGCCACTATCAAAAATAACTACCCGCCCAACCTTATTTTTTCTTTTATTAAAACACATTTTAAATTTAAATTCAATACCTTGCTAAAATTACAGCAACATATTGACAAATCATACTCTAACAATTCTCAACAATTCTTCATCTCCATGTTTTCTTAACAGTTAAAAAATTCGTATAATTAACTATAACCTGCTTTGAGATAAACTGCTTAGTCAGTAACAAAATTCACTGTAACCTGTTCTGAGATGTTTGGTCAGTTTCATTCTATTTCAGAAGTTCAGCAGAGCAAGGGGTAGAACAAGGGGATTCATTATATTATTTTGATTTTACTTTAAATTACTTTGTATTCTCATTTAAATAATTTGCCACAAGCTGGTGTAATAGTATATATTATATTCATAATTATTTTCTTTGTATTTGATCAACTTTGTATTTTCTTCTACGTCGGGCCATGTACATTATTTCTGTAATACATTTTACAGTTGTGTACAACTGTAAAATGTATAGAACGAAACGTAGAATCAGCATTAATGAAACATGTATGGCCCTTGATAACGTACATGGTTTCAGAAATGCTTTTCATATTCATTTTATTCCCTTAATATTCATTTTATTCCATTTATTCCATATTCACACTTTTTGGGAGCTAGAAAAGGCCTCGCTCATCGACCTACACTTTGTTTCTGATTTGAAAATTTTTCATCTTATACATTAAGTAATTATACATAAGTATTTACACGTTGTATGTTTATGTAGGGAACCAGGGGATTAGCACCTTAGGAAACTGCATTAGATATGAGTTAAATTACTTTCTTACATGCACTCATATACAAGATTTAATTCACCCTTCTTTACAGTCTATCTCCTTACCTTCACGATACTTATGGAACATAATAACAGGAGTATTTTTAAATATTATAATATATGACATTATCATAATTACTTTTATTGTTTTTCAGATGCAACAGCTGGTTGTACAGTCTTTTAGTTACCACATCACTCCATTCTCATTTCTCTTTTTTTATATACAGCATTTTTCTATTAATGGTAAATCTCGGGTATATGTATATATATATATATTACAAGTTAAGATAAAAATCTTCAATTATATATATATATATATATATATATATATATATATATATATATATATATATATATATATATATATATATATACATATATATATATATATATATATATATATATATATATTGACTATATATATATGACTTTATATATATATGTCAATTATATATATATATATATATATATATATATATATATACCAGCAATTTATATAAATGTCCAGCATATTTAGTAAATGGTATTGTTAAAATGTTTGGATTAGGTTCATGAATTTTCTTCTTTGTATCTTATATTAGTCAGACATCAACATTCTCTAGATTTAACTTTACATTGTATTTACATCCCCTTATATAGCCTCACTGTTTTCGATTATACGCCCCATTATTTTGTAGCTCTTACTGTACGATATCATCTTTAATTGCGTTTTCGCATTACTGTTATTTGTTGCACACGATTGGCAACATTGGTCTCTTCATTTTGGGCTCCCATGGTTAGTACACTTGCAGTTTTTTTTATTCCAGGTATTCTTGTTTCCTTTATTATTTTTCTATCTTTATGTGTGTAGCCCAAGTTTTTAGAGTTAAAGATATTATCTGTCTCTAAAATCAGAAACACACATTTTGTGTTCATTTTGATTAAATACTTTGACCTGACGAAGAGTTTTTTCAAAATGAATAATTCATTTATTTAGGCCTAGCGCTTATGCACGTGTATAGATTTAATGCTTGGATTTTATTTGTTTTTCACATCATAACATTTAAAAAAAAATCCTTTAATTATCCTAATGAAGACCATAATATTTATAATTTCTTTAATATATCTAAAAATAAATCAAAAGGAACTAAAAGAGCAAGTAAATATAATAAAAAATTGCCCTCATTATCTGATCTAAAAAATGCCATCCTACAGCAGCATGCACATTTCAAAATTACTTTTGATTGGAAACAATGGAAAAACTGGCAATTAAATATGGTTTATAACCTTTTTATAACTACTGCATATCATAACATTAATTTTAAACATTTATTCTATGATTTGCTCATTACCAGAAGTAAAAATCTTAATGTTTATTTTACGTCACGGACTTAAATTTAAAGGACGAATCAAAACATGTACTAAAATAAACGAGTATTGTAACTTGAATTTCACTAATTCTGTCTTAAATAATCTGAAGATAAATATTTTTTAAAAATCGGTTTTCAATTACTTTCCAGTCAAACATGTAAATCCTAAAAGGGCTTATAAAAATGATAAACCACTAAGACGTTATATTTTCAATTATAATTAATAGATATTAATCAAAATTATGAATTGGATAAAGAGTCATACTGACACTGTCATTCAGATAAATACAAAGACTACGTAGATAAACACCATGGGCATGTTATAACGGGGAATCTAAATATTATTAATTATCATGCACTGAGATCACTGATGTTACTAGGTACTAAATGCCGTATACCTACTAAATTTAAACTTAAATTAATTTGTAAAGATTTAATTCTTGACTTAAATAAATTTATCTATAAAATCAGCTATAAATATCAAATCCCTGTAGAAGCCTTCAAACCCTGGAGTGTCTTAATAGAGCAATATTTAAATCACTATATATATATAGTCAGGAAATTAATAAATCATATAAACTTAATTCAAATAAAAAGGATATTAAAGAAATTCAAAATGATTTTGTCATTACTTATGGCGATAAGGCTAATAGTAACTACTCACACATATATAAATATTACTATATAAGTCCCCCCAGTCACACTTGCTTAATAATCAAATCTATAATTTATATAATACTAACTTTAAAATCTTATCTAATAGAATTTCAGCCAAATATAAGCAAATCCATCTAAAAAATAGTTGTAAAAACATTCCATATCTTGTTTCATATCCATCCATACCCAAGTTTCATAAATCCCCTGTTGCTTTTCGAACTATTACTAGTGGGCATAATTCTTACATTACTAATGCTGGTAAATTATTATTAAAAATATTAAATGAAGTATCCTTGTCAGATGAGATCTCAAATAATTGTCATATTGTGAAAAACAGTTTTGAATGAGTTAAGAAATTAAAACTCTTACTAATATTCATAATATTTACACTTTTGATTTTAAAGCTTTGTTTAATAATATTGATATAGATGATCTGTATAGAATTATTTTAGGAATTTTTGAAAAATATAATATCAACCTAAAACATTCAAATATTCTTTTTAAAAAATTACTAAATTTCACTCTTTATGAGAATTACATTCAACATGGTGGTACTTTTTTTAAACAAGCGTTTGGTATTCCACAAGGAGAGTGTGTCTCATCATTGTTAGCAAATCTGTATTTATACTTCTATGAAAAGAACATTAATCCAAGCTTGCATAATATGCACATGTTTAGATATTTAGGTGGCATATATTATGCGTATCCCTTAATAATACCCCTATAGTGTTTAACTTTTATCCTATTAATTTATAATTAAATGCAAGTAATAATGACTCTAATGTTGCAAACTTTTTAGATTTAAATTTAGATTTACAAAATTGTAATATGGCTATAAACTTGTATGATAAAAGACAAGATTTTAAACTTAATACATCAGAAATTTAACATTTTGACCCTTGTTTGCATATATCAGTTTTTAGAAATATAAAGTAAACCAGGTTCTTAGAATCAATAAAATTTGTGATGAAAATTATAAATTAGCACATTTTATGGAATTATTGAGTACAGCGACTAATAATGCATATCCTCCCAAATTTGTTATTAAAATTATCAACTCAGTGTATCAACTTCCACTCGATAACATCCAAAACAAAGTTCCCAATTATAGTGGCTAAAAATAATATATATATATAATTATTTATTAATTATATAATTAAATAAAAATGAAAAATAATAAAATAAGTTAAAAAAATTAGAAAAATAAAAAAAATCGGAAAATAAGATACATTAATATTAATGTTTTGAATTTTATTTTCGCTAAAAAATTGTAAGTTTTGCCAGTTTGAAACTATGATTTGAGCGCCCTTATAACGGTGTATAGTGGCATTCTCGTTTATCCATTTCTTCTATGAATCACTTGTTTAGTAAAAATTTTCATCTTTGCTTCATGTTCATATTCTGTTCTGCTTATACGGGTAATTGTCCTGTCTCCTGCTCTGACTCACTGGACGGCTCCGGGAGTGTCGCTGTGAACGTTCGTACTGCCTCCTACGTTGTATTTAGTCATGTTCTAGATAATTTTTATACTGTTGAGGTTGATCGCATATACACGTGGTGAAAGAAGAAGGGTTTCTGCCATATGGTAATACAAATTTTCCTAATGTTTCTTATCTTGTTTGGGTCAATTAGAATTAAATAATCAGACCTGAAGATGAATTTAATTATTTTTAATCTTAGAATTACTTGAATTAATTATTTTTATTATCACTTCTCTCTCTCTCTCTCTCTCTCTCTCTCTCTCTCTCTCTGTATATATATATATGTGTGTGTGTATGTCATAAAACTAGAATATACAAGTGTACTAAATGTACCAAAAATGTAACTAGACATAAAAGCGCGATGCAGCTTGTAAATGTCGAGATATACAGCTAAGCAAAAGCTACGAGAAAATTATCAGAAAGGTGAGGAAAGAGGACCAACGGGGAATACATAAAAGGCCTAGGGGGATTGTGACCCCTAGTTCCTGGTTAATAGTCGACTTTTACGCCAATGGTAACACTCCCGGAGCCATATATTGCCTGTAGTCATATTTCAGAACAACGTCAAAACAGAAGACGAACTCACAACAAGAACATGGAACCAATAGAGATATATCTAATAATATAAAATATTCTAAATCGAAATGATGACCTCTTTGAAAACACTCACCGATTCCTCTTTCGTCACACCTCTTACTACGCCGCTCAATAAATGATTCGTATGAAATGAAAATTCAGTTATCTGTAACGTTGCCAATTATAACTTGAATCGAAGATGTTGCCAAAATCCATTTTAAAAGCATTGTCAAATTTATTATACAGAGTATTGTAACAATGACGTAGGAATTCAAGAGGATAGAGCTGCACTATAGCCTCCTTGATAAAAACAGTATAACTTTTGATACGATCCGCAGTATAGGTATTCATACGTGCATTACGTATGAAATGATTCAGTACAATATTACGAAAAATCATGTGACTCAAATTAGAATTCCAATTTATTATATAATGTATATTGATCTTGAATTGGCGTCTTTTATCGTATATTTTCGTATACTTAGTACTTCCATTTGAGAAATGAATACTTATATCCGGATAATTTATTTCTTTTGTCGTATTATTAGGAGTTTCCAACAAAGTTAAATTCGTAGGATAAAAAGTGAAATCAAAGTTGATATTGGTTTGTTGCTGTGCAATAAGGATCTCATCGATAAATCTAAAGTATGGTAACTCATTTAATATGTGAGTACCTTTTTCGTAATGATGGAGGTAAAGATTTGCTAATAATGATGAGCATCCACCTCCCATAGGTACACTTTTAATTTGCCTGAAGAAATTTATACCGTTAAATAAGATATTTTCATACAATACTATATCCAAAACATTTTTAAACTTATGTAATGGCACAATTTCTTGCATTTGATATAGACTATGCAAGCCAGTAATAATATCGTAAAGATCCGCCAAATTGATAGTATTAAATAAATCTCGGAAATCGTAACTTTTATATATCAAGTTTGTCGGTGGTTTGTTTAAGTTCCTTATCACATCTCCACTATTTTTTATTATGACTGAACCATTTTTCATTATATGAGTCATAATTGGTTGTAGATAAGAAATAAGCAGCGTATTGGCTGTAGTTGTATAAGCCTTAAATGCAACCGTGACTGGGCGAAACTTCACAGGATTTTTGTGAAGTTTGGGAATCATGACTAAATAAGGGTAACGTATATGATGTAGATTGATTCCTATACGTTTATGCAGAGCCCTGATACGATTTTCCATTTCTTGTTGTTGTACTTTCAGCTTTTGATATATCTCTTCGTCTTTATAACTTTTTTGAAGGAGTGCTATATAGTATGAGAGACATGGAAATGTAAAATTTGAAGCTTCTTTGTCAGTGTATGTAATAGCATATTTATTCCATAACTCCTCCAGATTGTGTCTGTTTATCGTGCCTTTTTCTTGATGATCATATGATGGATTATAAAAACGTTGAAAGTTTGACATGATGTGATCACGTAATTCGTCAAAAGAAATTAATGGCATACTGTATCTGACCGCCATTCTATAGATAAAATTCTTCAACTCTTTTCCAAATCTAATTTCAATCTTGCTAAATTCCTGTATACGGTATTTTGTTACTAATTTAAATGCGTCACGGAGGTGCTTATTAGTAATTATATCCAAGTCACCCGTTACAATATGTCCCAGATCACCATCGACATATTGGCTAGATGTACAATTACATATCGTATTTCCACATAGATGCAGATTTTTACTGATTTTGTTATAATTAAAAACTTTACGTCCTACAACATAACGATATGACAAACATACTTTCGTATTAGATATGGGAAAATGCCTTTGTTGAAGATTAAATATTCGTTTAAATGGGATATCATTAAAAGCTTTATTATTAAAAGTAGCTATAAAGTACTCTTTATTTTGTTTAGGGAGTGTTTCCCCATTCAGGTTGATGTTCCATTGAGATGCTCTCAATTTATCATATCGAGAAATATAGCAAACCAGTTGATGACAATATCGGACTTATCAAGTGGTGCATCTTCAAAATGTTTGTTTTTGTAATAGTGCCATATGCGATGTAGGTAACCTTTACGAATACCATAAACAGTATTTTTGATCCAATTTGTCTTCATATATTGATCGTTGTAAAATTGTTCGATTAATGCATCTATTTTTACTATAGTATTAAGATAAGAATAGCGATGAGATCGATTGCCACGATGATGTCTAATAACAGTATAGCCGTTTCTTTGAGGCTTAGTCGAAGGTATATTACCATTTCTGAATAAATCCGAATCATGATTTTCTTTATAAAGTAATGAATTAAGGCCATATGGAAAGGCTATTCCAAATTGACTAATGTGAACGTTCTCCCACCATAACCTTTCGTCATGGTTAGACACAAAATCTATTATTTTTATACTAATATCAACAAAGCCATGTTGTCTAAAGTGGCTTAATTCTAAATTTGAATGAAGTGCAGATTTATTATTAAAGAGTTTGACTTGACTTCTGTGGAGATTGATCCTTAGATTGAGTGCATTTTTAGTCTGTCCAATATACAGTTTTTTACATTTTCCACAGGTGTTAGAATATATATGCAGTTGAATGATTTGCAAAAAGTACGATAATGGTCATGGTTGAAAGAGATTTGTTCACTCGCAGCTACAGGGCAGAGTTTACAATTTCGAGATCCACACTTTTTTAATTTAAATGTTACAATATCCTTAAATTTATATTGATATTACCTATTAAAATGTTCATGATTACCACGAGAGTCTTCATTTTTATCTTGAATACAAGATACGTCCAAGACGATATTTTTATTTTCATCATTAGGTGTATGAGGGCATTTCTTAAAATAATGTAATATAGTGCTCATTAATGGTAGCAGTATATCGATCACAGAGTTTACCCTTAATCACTGTATTACCGGCCCAATATATAACTTATATATCGTTGCCAGTCGCTAAAGTTTATAAGTTGTATTCATCATAAATAAATAAGTTATACTCGTATAATAGAGTGTAAATAGAAAAGATTATAAAAATGCGATGACGTAGTATACGCAAGACATATTCATAAAAAATGATTCATCCATCCAACATTTTTCGCTACAGATTATACAATATTAGTACTTTCATTACAAATCTTCCAAACGTTGCCTATCATGACATTATCTTTTGATGAAAGATATTCACTATTTTTATAGTTTTTTTGGTATTTTTACAAGATATTTTTAAGTTTTTTTGATAGTTTATGTGAGACAAGAATATGTTCTCACATGTAGTGAGACAAGTTTATGTGTAGATTTATGGTGTCCTTAAAGGCAGACAAAGCATTAGTATGACTTGCGCCGAATTTTATGAGAACTTGAACTTTTAGGTCAAAGGACAGTAAATTTCGGAGGCCATATAAGAGTTGGGCCGGACTGAAAGTACAGTCGTGCCATTGGATGAGGGGTGGCCAATCAGTGCCATGGAAGATGTAAGGCGGAGTTCTCCCCCCCCCCCCACCGAGTGGACCTCAAGTTTGGATCCGAGAATCGGCAGTACAGTACAGTAGAGTATCAGTATTAGTTTGGAGTATAGTATAGTATTAAGATTATCGGAGTAATAGTATTAGTATTATCGGCAGTATGAGTATGAGTATTAGTAATAGATAGTAGTAGAACATGAACAAGTAAGATGACTTAGAAGCAGTTATAGAAAGATTTCAGTATTAGAGAAATCATGACTTAGAGGCAGCAGCATTCTGACTTAGCAACATGAACAAGTAAGATGACGACAAGTATCATCGTAAGAGTAGCAGATTTCAAGTAGTGAGAGTATCATCATAACATGGAGAGAACAACTACAGACGAATGCGACCACGGTTCCCAACAAGGCCCCAAACTCAAGGTATGTGTCATCAACAATCCAACGGTTAATGAATATTTAGATATTGGTTCAAGTAGTCTCACATGTCTCCATCCCAGTCTATTTTAAGAGTAATATAATGTATTGGAAGTTAATAAGTAGTTATGTAAATTAATAAATGTTATTGTTAAGTTTAAATAGTCTAATCTTTTAATAATGATAAATGTGGCAACCGAAATTAAAAGATACTTAAAGTTACACCCTTAATTATTAATTTCCTTAATTTCAATCACCTTAACATTGCCGTAAATTCATATATAGTGGAATTAACATTAAAACGTACATTGCTCGTTGTTGTGCCGCAATAAATCCTCCAATTATTTAACTTAAGTGTGAGTCCTGTAAAGGAATTCATTAATAATTATTAAAAGATTAGACTATTTAAACTTAACAATAACATTTATTAATTTGCATAACTACTTATTAACTTCCAATACATTATAATACTCTTAAAATAGATTGGGATGGAAACATGTGAGACTACTTGAACCAATATCTAAATATTCATTAACCGTTGGATTGTTGATGACACATACCTTGAGTTTTGAACCTTATTGGGAACCGTGGTCGAATTCGTCTGTAGTTGTTCTCTCCATGTCATGATGATACTCTCACTACTTGAAATCTGCCACTCTTACGACGATACTTGTCGTCATCTTACTTGTTCATGTTGCTAAGTCAGAATGATGATGCCTCTAAGTCATGATTTCTCTAATACTCAAATCTTTCTATAACTGCTTCTAAGTCATCTTACTTGTTCATGTTCTACTACTATCTATTACAAAATACTCATACTCATACTGCCGATAATCTAATACTACTACTATACTCTTAATACTGATTCTCAAAAAAAAAAACTATCTTCAAAACTGCCGATTCTCGGATCCAAACTTGAGGTCCACTCAGTGGGGGGGGGGGACTCCGCCTTACTTCTTCCATGGCACTGATTGGCCACCCCTCACCCAATGGCACGACTGTACCTTCAGTCCGGCCCAACTCTTATATGGACTCCTAAATTTACTGTCCTTTGACCTAAAAGTTCAAGTTCTCATAAAATTCGGCGCCAGTCAGACTAATGCTTTGTATGCGTTTAAGGACACCATAAATCTACACATAAACTTTTCTCACTACATGTGAAAACATATTCTGGTCTCACATATCTTCCCACAGACACAAAAAAAAGAAGCAAAAGAAAATTCTAAACCACCAGAGTTCGAAACCAAAGTGCGATGCACTTGCAACTCTGTAATTGACGTTTTTCCTTTTGGTACAAAGTTCGTCCAGAATTGTGAACACAGTCTTGTGGAACCCAAAAGTTTTTTTTTTTTTTACATGATCATACACTAAATAAACATAAGTTATGCATTCATCAACTCCATCAGGTTAAGCTTCCAATCGAAGCGAACTTAAATTTTCATTATTTAAATTATTTTAAATATATGCACATTCACTTTGAAATGTCACACAAAAAATATTTAACTTCTGGTATTTTAACACAATTCACATTTTTTTTTACAAATGACACAGTATACTATTTTTTTTAACACAATTATTTTCTTCCTTATTCTAACATTTTTCATAATTGATAATTTCATCACATAATACAAAATTTTTGCTTGACCTTGGTATATACATATTATATAATCACATGTATATATATATATATATATATTTTTTTTTTAAATTCTTTAATTTTTTTTTTTTTGAAATTTAAATTTTTTTTCTCTAATACTATACTGATGCTATACTAAAACTATACTCGAACTCGAACTGCCGATTCTCGGATCCAAACTTGAGGTCCACTCGGTTGGGGGGGGGGGGGGGAGAACTCCGCCTTACATCTTCCATGGCACTGATTGGACACCCCTCATCCAATGGCACGACCGTACTTTCAGTCCGGCCCAACTCTTATATGGCCTCCGAAATTTACTGTCCTTTGACCTAAAAGTTCAAGTTCTCATAAAATTCGGCGCCAGCCAGACTAATGCTTTGTCTGCCTTTAAGGACACCATAAATCTACACATAAACTTGTCTCACTACATGTGAGAACATATTCTGGTCTCACAGTTTATAAGATATTTTTCCATATATAATTGAAAAAATGTAAATATAAATGGAGTGAGTCCATATAGAATATTTCGTGATTAAAAACAGATCAATGCTAAAAAGATTTTCATATCTATTTATAAGATATCGTTATATAAAAATAGTAAAAGGTAAATGTAAAAGTAATTGTAAAAGAAATAGATAGCCTGATAACAGATAACAGGTAACCTGATAACAGATATCGTCAAATAAAAACATATAAGATGTAAAAATGAATATAACACCAATATCAGTATCAAAATCCCTATCACTATGCCCGCCTCCGGTCCAAACGTCACACTGAAGACCCCAGCCAACACGACTGAAGTCCGACAAGTATCCCATTAAACAAAAATATGAACATTTTTCAAATGGAAGTACTATGTATACGAAAATATATGATAAAAGACGCCAATTCAAGATCAATATACATTATATAATAAATTGGAATTCTAATTTGAGTCACATGATTTTTCGTAATATTGTACTGAATCATTTCATACGTAATGCACGTATGAATACCTGTACTGCGGATCGTATCAAAAGTGATACTGTTTTTATCAAGGAGGCTATAGCACATCTCTATCCTCTTGAATTCCTACGTCATTGTTACAATACTCTGTATAATAAATTTGACAATGCTTTTAAAAGGGATTTTGGCAACATCTTCGATTCAAGTTATAATTGGCAACGTTACAGATAACTGAATTTTCATTTCATACGAATCATTTATTGAGCGGTGTAGTAAGAGGTGTGACGAAAGAGGAATTGGTGAGTTTTTTCAAAGAGGTCATCATTTCGATTTGGAATATTTTATATTATTAGATATATCTCTATTGGTTCCATGTTCTTGTTGTGAGTTCGTCTTCTGTTTTGACGTTGTTCTGAAATATGACCACAGGCAAGATATGGCTCCGGGAGTGTTACCATTGGTGTAAAAGTCGACTATTAACCGGAACTAGGGGTCACAACCCCCCTAGGCCTTTTATATATTCCCAGTTGGTCCTTTTTCCTCACCTTTCTGATAATTTTCTCGTAGCTTTTGCTTAGCTATATATATATATATATATATATATATATATATATATATATATATATATATATATATATATATATACACACACATATATATATATATATATAATTTACAAATGTAAAGTATTCTGAGATAGCTACATGAAAAAAATTTCTCATATGTAAAATATGCAAACATGGCGCTAAGCTGCCCTTGTACACATTTACAAATATATTTTCCAAAAAGAATACCTAAGTACAGAAAAGCAAAAGATGAATGTGAAAAACGAAAAGTATCACAAGTGGCCGGGGGGAGTTGTGACCCCCCACTCTCCGGTTAAGCAATGCTTTATGCCATGGCGACACTCCCGGAAGCCGATACTTATACATGGAATGGCCTTAATACCATCAATTACCGAACAGCAAAAACCCACAGCAAAAATTCAAAAACACTATTTGGATGACACACGAAAAAACTATTTAATTCACTCAATGTGCCTACAAATGAACGTGCCGATATAACCCGTCTCAACAAATTCCAAAAATCTTACCAAAACTGTCCGATGTATAAAACTCCAACCTGTAGTCCACTTCACAAATAACCATACTCAAACTCGCGAGTCGTCGTTATTCAATGACAAAGTTTCAACTGTTTAAATATTTGCCCTTACATTCAGTTACAGTTAACCCAGTGAATTCTGAAAGTATTTTAATTACAAAACCCATAGGGTAACCGTGTTTTACAGCTTCTTTTATAAACTCTGTATCGTGATGCTTTTGATCATACTCTCTACTATTCAAACGTTTATTTCTAGTTAATTGGTTAATGATAATATTACGAAAAACATTTTTATGTAAATTACTTGACCAAGGTGTACACATTCATCTTTTGCTTTTCTGTACTTAGGTATTCTTTTTGGAAAAAAAAAAATATATATATAATGCTAAAAGTTTGAAAGTACAATGAAAGAAAGTGAGAAGCTGTAACTCGAAGAACCTAACTTTCTAACAAGCTTACAAAATAAAAGTATAAATCAGCAAATATTCAATCAAATGGAAAAAAATACAAATTTCGAATCATCAAGTTAAAGAAAATTATCAAAAATCAATGGTATGGAATCGATAAAAGAAAAACAGATGAAATCCAAGCATTAATGGTATACACGTGGACAAGGTCTAGGCCAAAATCATGGATTTATTCACTTCTTCAGAACTCTTCCTCAGGTCCAAGTGTTTTGGTAAAGTAAACACAAAAATTGCATGTTTCTGAAGAAATAGATAGATTATATCTATAAACTATTTCTACTTGGACAACATACATAAAGAAGAAAAAAAAGGAAATAAGAATATCTGGAATATAACACAACAAATGGACGAACCTGTCGAACCCGGGAACCCAGAATGAAGAGATCAATGTTGCCATTCTCAAAGCAAAAAAATATGATCTACTGTTGCCATTCGTAAGAAATAAATAACAGTAATGCGAAAAGGCAAGAATAAGTGATAATATACAATCAGAGCAACAATAAGGAGGGGCTAATAATAGAAAAGCTAATGTTTAAGTGAATGAAAATATAATATTATTAAAACAAGAGTATGGAGATATTAGACTAATATAAAAAACTATGAATATAATTCATGAAAATTCAGCTAATCTAAAATTTTTAACTATATCATTTACAAAATAAGGGGATATTTATATAAATTGCTGGTCATTTTTAGATTATTAATATATATAGCATGAAATTTTTTTATCAGATAATCTATAAATTCTAAAAAGCTGATTAAGTTTAATATTTCTAAACAATAGAACCGAGTTGCAGGAATTAAATGGTAAGATTTTATTAATGTTAAAATTAAAATAGTCTTTTTTATCATATAAATTAGTAACAATTCTATTAGAAGGTTAAATAATAAGATTTAAATAAAAAAAATTAATATTTTTACTAATAATAGCTTCATTAGGAATTAATTCCAAATTATCTGGATAAAAATCTATATCTATGACACAATTTTCAGTATATACTAGGCAAATCAGATTATCAACATATCTGTATAATGTATAATCTATTGATGTAAAACACTGTTCATAATAATAAAGGTATAAATTAGCTAACATACTGCTACTGCAACCACCCTGTGGAACTCCTGAGATTTGTAAGTATAATTTATTTCCTTGAAAATATAATTATTGAAAATAACAAAGTGAAGAAGTTTAGGAAAATTAATAAAACTGGTTTGAGTTGATAGATTAGTAATATAAGCATTGTATAGAGCTAAAATTACATCATACAGGTCTGAGATCTTGATATTATTAAAAAGATCTTTAAAATCAAAAGTTTGAAATCCCATTAGTTCTCTAAGTGATGTTAATTTATTTTTTAATTCTTTACTATTATTTAGAATAAGGTACTTATTGCTAGACTGACGTAAATTATCATTTATTTGATTTAAAGAATTTAGTAGTAATTCACTCGCAGTAGTAGAGTAAGTATTATGACCAAAAGTAAACTGTTCTAAATTTAACAGGATTTTTATGAAATTTTGGAATAAGCTCTATATATGGAAATTTAAGAAATTTATATTTAATATTTAAATCACTATACATATTGATAATTTTCAATTTGATACTATTAATGGAATGTAAATCAAGTTTAAAAAGACTATTATTTTTTAAATAATCTAACAGAAATTGAATGTAAATTTTTTTACAGATAATAGCATTATTATTAGAGGCTTTATCAACATAGGTGATAACAAAAGATCTTTGTAAATCATTAATGGAGTGTTTAATATCATCAATATTATACATAGATCTAGACAATTTAATACTATTAATAGCATTTTTAATAGATTCCAATAAAGTAAATTTCTACATAATAAATGCCTCTAAAGGTATAGCATGATTATATATATATTTATCAAGATAAATATTTATTGATTTTAAAACTTTAAAAGAATTATGACAAGAGGGTAACCTGAATTTAGTTATCTAAACTTGACGTAGAATTAAGATCTATAGAGAGGGATTGTGAAATTTCATTATAATTAAATATTGATCTACCAATAGGCTTGTTGTATTTAAAAGTCTTTGATAACTCAAATCTCCAACAGGCATTAAATGCTTGAACTTGTTAAATAGATGACCAAACTTTATAGAATTATAAATGGGATGCTTGAAAGATATTACACAATATGATTTAGTAGACATATTATTAAGATGAAATTGATTAAGTTTTAAATTTAAATACTTTGATTTTATAATAAGAAAATCATAGAATTAAATGTATTTTGCATTGTCTTTCCTATTTACTCATTTTTTTACATTTGCATATTTGCAAAGTATCCGTAATTTGTTAGTATGCTACGGTATTTATAAAAAATTATATATATATATATATATATATATATATATATATATATATATATGTAAAAATAGAAAGATTTTTAAAGAAAATTATTGAAATAAGTTTTTAGTGTACTTGCGCACAGCAGCATAAAACACTAAAAATATGTAAAGACATAATAGAAATATAAAAGAAGAAGGAAGGTAACGTAAAGTGCTTACACAAAGGCGGTAAGGGGTAGTGACCTTACTCCCCAGTTAACAACATGCATGTCTCTAATGCCACGGCATGCACTCCTGGACGCCAGCACTGACATTAGCCAACCTCCGGAGTGATAATCAAAAACATCCCAATACCCTTGATAAAGATATTGGATATGAAAAAGTAAGGACCAAGTTATAGAGACAGCCAAGTTTCTGCACATGCTACATATTTATAACATGTTATAAATATGTTATAACACATGTTATAAATATGTTATAACAATGTTATAAATATGTAGCATGTGCAGAAACTTGGCTGTCTCTATAACTTGGTCCTTACTTTTTCATATCCAATTCCTTTATCAAGGGTATTGTGATGATTTTGATTATCACTCCGGAGGTTGGCTAATGTCAGTGCTGGCGTCCAGGAGTGCATTCTGCGGCATTAGAGACATGCATGTTGTTAACTGGGGAGTAAGGTCACTACCCCTTACCGCCTTTGTGTAAGCACTTTACGTTACCTTCCTTCTTCTTTTATATTTCTATTATGTCTTTATATATATATATATATATATATATATATATATATATTACGGTTAAAGTAAAAAATTCGGTTAGCATTAATAATAATCACGTCTTTTGATAAATGTGATAAATATTGCATATTAATCACATTTACCAGTAAATATTAATCATTACCAATGAAGTTTGGCCATTGTGATTAATTAAGCATAATTTATTGAAATCCCAACTCTAACGTTATTTTTATGTCATGCGATTGGAAGTGTATGATATTACATACATGGACAGTTTAGTTAGCAATGAAATTTGGTCAATGTAAAACACGTTTTATAATAATGGTTACTATTATTTATAAGTTATATTCATTATTTATTACAACAAAAAAATTACATTACACACAAACACCTTAAAGCGACAAAAAATTGCAAACAAATTACATTCCAAATACAATAAATGGAAATCTCAAGCTAAATGTGTTAAAAATTATTACATTGACAAAATTTCATTAGTAATAATTATTAATAACAACCGGTTCATGTGATAAATTCTTATGAATTATTCACTTTAACAGGTTTATTTGCTTAGTATTAATAATAGCCGGTTATTATTAATAATAACCGATTAATCGCATTGACCGTAACATATATTTTAAATTCATGAAAATTCATCTATTGATAGTCCGGAAATCGAGCTAAAACATAAAATAACTAAACATATGATGTGGGCAGCGCATGTCTTTCCCTACAGACTTTATCCACGTTCTTTTTATTTTAATTAAATTTAATTCACTTTTAATTAAATTTTCGTTCTCATTTGGTAACTGAACTTATTTTCAAAGGTGGCTTAGAGAAAATACGAAAAAACTAAAATATCTCGATAACGGCTAGTCCTAGTGTAATGAGGTTGATCTTATTCTTTTCTTCGTTAAAAATTACGTATAAAACAAGCATTTAATGGATATATTTGAGCATACGTAGTGTTTATTTTATATTTTGACAATTTTTTCGGGCCATTTCGCAAAAAAGGCAGGTTATTTTTTTCCGAATCATACCAAAATCTAATCAGCACCAGGGTAACCTACAAGCGACTTATCTACTGAATTTTGTGAAATTTGTCCATTAGTTTTTCAGCTAGAGTGTATACAGACAATTTTGCGGGCCCTTTTGCAAAAAAGGCGGGTTTTTTTTTTTATCCCGAACCGTACTAAAAACTAATCAGCACCAGGGTCACACTCAAGTGACTTACCTACCAAATTTTATGAAATTCGGTTAATTAGTTTTTGAGTTAGAATGGATACATACATTGCACAGACAGACAGACACACATACAGATAGACAGACCCACAGACAGACAGGCACACACACAGACGTCACTCTAAAAATAGTTTTTGCGTATTCTAGAGGTGTCGAAACGTGCAGATCCGTCGAAAACTAGAGTTGCGATTTAATGTATGATTTCAACACTTTTCTTATACATTACCATATTGCAGGGAAATTAAAAAATCTGATGTGGACAGCATACGACTTTCCCTGTAGACTTATATCCACGTTTTCTTTATTTTAATAAAATTTAATTAACTTTTAATTTAATTTTCGTTTTTATTTGGTAACTGGACATATTTTAAAAGGTGATGTAAAGAAAAGACGGCGTAAAAAAACTAAAATAGCTCGAGAACGGCTAGTCCTAGTGTAATGGGGCTGGTCTTATTCTTTTCTTTGTTAAAAATTACGTATGAAATAAGCATTTAATGGATATATTTGAGCATACGTAATTTTTTACTCTAGATTTTGACGTTTTTTGCGGGCTATATTTTAAAGAAAAAGGCAGGTTTTTTTTTCTTCCGAATTGTACCAAATCTAATCAGCACCAGGGTATCCCACTAGCGACTTATCTACCGAATTTTGTGAAATTCGGTCCATTAGTTTTTATGTAAGATGTTTGCTGCAAGGACCTTTACTAGTAGAAAAAGAGGAAGACCAAAGCTGAGATGGCTTGACTCAGTTGATTCGGATTTTAGAGTGATTGGAGCAAGAGACTGGCAGACTGGCAAACCTGGTCTAGAAATAGACAGTCCTGGAGGAATTTTCAGCGGAAGGCCATGACTCATCCTGGGCTGTCGTGTCAAATATGATGATGATGAGTTTTTATGTAGAGTGGATATAGGCCATTTTTGACGGGCCATTTCGTAAAAAAAGGCAGCTTCTTTTAGCCCGAATTGTACTAAAAACTAATCATCACCACTGTCACACCCAAGTGACTTACCAAATTTTATGAAATTTGGTCTTTTAGTTTTAGAGTTAGAGTGGACATTGCACAGACAGACAGACAGACAGATAGACATACATACAGACACACATACAGACAGACAGACAGGAACACAGACATACACACAGACGTTACGATAAAAATAGTTTTTTCGTATTCTAGAGGTCTCGAAACGTGTAGATCCGTCGAAAATTCGAGTTGCGATTTTCGGTATGATTCCAATACTTTCCCTATTCATTACCATGTATTTCAGGGAAGTAAAAAACTTATTCGAATATATATATAAAAAAAAATAACGCCGAGGTGCACCTTCCCTTAAATTTTCCGCTACAAACGACACAGACGAACAAATACACAAACAAATGAACAAACACATAAACAAACGAACAAACACACATACATCTTCCTATATTATTATAGAAGAAGACTATGAACTCATTATAAACATTTACTGAATATGTATTGGTAAATCCTACCCACACGTCGCCACATCGGCGGTTCCTAAAAGCATTAATGCTAATATTTGCTTTAAATTCTTCTATTTAGTAATAGTAATAAAAATTTTGAATATTTTCTATAAAATAAATACTATTTTATGAAAAGAAAATATCTGTATTAATATAAAGGATCACAAAAATTAAAGTTGTCTGATAGCAAATTTTTGGTTGCGGCATATTGCCATTGGGTTATTGTATTTATTCATTATATTTGCATAAATTTACCGCGCATTTTGTAAAAGATGTGGATCAAATTACTGCAAATTTAATTATTAATGTATCAGTCTAATAATTGCATTTCTAATAAAGTTAATATCTTTTATTCCCGCAGCATTACATTCCTCCCTTACTGTGACATAAAATTTAGTTGAAAATGAGTAGGTATTTTAAAATAACACACTAAAGCAAGCATACCTAATTGAGTGATATTCGCATAAATATTTCGAACATCGCGATCTCTGTGGAGAAAGTAAAATTTTTAATTTCTCGAGATCGGCTAGTGGTAATTGCTAAATATGTCCATTCATTTCTGATTAAATATGCTTTAAAAACAATCATTTGATAATAGTAAACGCATTCGATTAATTTTTTTCCCTTTTACATCAAACATTTATTGAAAATGGCAGATGTTATCATTTTGTAGATGATGTCATTTGCATTAAAGTAAAAATTGCCCACAAAATGACTGTTTTTTGTAACAGATTCTACAACATCAATTTTTTGTAGCATCATCCGTTTTTAACATTTTACAACATAGTTGAAAAGTGTTTATGACTTTGTTCATTTATTCTGTCTGTCTGTCTTACCGTTAGCACGAAAACTGCCGTAAAAATGACTTTATCAAAATGAAATTTTAGTATGTTGTTCAGACGGCCTGTGGGACCTATGGGAATATAAATGAATAATATCACCCAATGAGCTTTGGATTGAACCCGGGTTGAAAAAACGAAATACATTGAACCCCATGGGACCTAATTTTTCAAACATTTTTTAAGCGAGTTTAAAAATCACAAATTGCTCCGAAAGTTTTAGAAAATATTCAAATTATCCCATAAAATATAGAAAAAAAAATTCAGCAAAATATATTCAGTAGTTTTTAAAATAAAAATTAAAATAATAATTAGACCCATTATATGAAGATATCACGTGACCATTACGTGAAGAGACCACGTGACCCACTTTAAAATAAAATATGGCATCCATCTTGTGTCAAAATCGTGATTTTTGAAGTTCTTTTTAATTCATATTGAGTGTTGTAACCGTCCTAAAACCGCTTTATTTTTGCTTAAATTCAGTGCATCTACATTCTGAAACAACGTAATGACAATATAATTGAGTTTAAATGATCATCCAACTTTGATTATTTCTACAACGAAACCTAATTTTCCCTTATGGAGAATGTAAACACCAAAAGTTGTAGAATGAGTTATATAAATATTGTTACATTTGTTTAACGCAAAATTTTTTATCTTATGGAGTCTGCAATATAGCTGATATGAATGAAACATTCATTGATTTTACATAGAGAAGCAGACGATTTTATTGATGAAGTTTTAAGCACAGAGTTAAATTACTTGTCATCTCCATGGTTTTAAGTTTTTAAATAAAATAAATTATTGTAGTATTGTGATGAATAAAATTAATAGAAAAAAGTTTGAGAATGAAATGTTCCTTTTATATACAGAGCCATGTGACTTATATTTCGTTGACGCCATTTGAATAAAATTCATTTGTTTTCGATGAAGTTTTCAAATATAGTAAATTATTGTAGTACTGATAATTTAAAAAATATTACCGAGGAATGTATCGCATTTTAGAGATGTTTAAACCAGGCAATTTATATTTCAATGCCTTCATTTGAATGAAGTTTATTTTTTCGATGAAGGTTTAAGTTTTCAAATATAATAAATTAATGTAGTATTGTGATAATTTCAAAAATATTAACGAGGAATATATCGCATTTTAGAGATGTTTTTATAAAATTGAATTGAAGTTGGAAAGTGTTTCATAATCAATGCTCTACGCATGATTGATCTTTCTTGTTTATAATTTACTTTTGATCAAAAATTAAAGGCACTTCGCTAGACTGAGTCTCCTGAAAATTTAGAAGACCATGACATTTATCGATTGTAGTAATTATACAAAATAACATTCAATTTGCTCAATCTGTTCGATACATATATCGCTGCAAGTTGAAAAGTAAAATTTACGATATCTTGGTAATGGTTCGAGATAAATCTTATAAATTTTATCCATCTGTTTCTGTTATAAAGTATATGTATAAAATAATTTACTAATTTGATAATTGTAAGTATCATTAATGTTTTGTGATTTTTTTTAGCGTTTTAGATTAAAAACGTAAAGTATCTCAACAGCGTATATTAACCATTGACAATAACATTCGCTTTTAAATAATAATTAAAAAAAATCTGATGTGAGCAGCACATGACTTTCCCTGCAGACTTATATTAGCGTTCTCTTTATTTAAATTAAATTTATTTCACTTTTAATTCAATTTTCGTTCTCATTCTGTAACTGGGCTTATTTTCAAAGGTGGCGTAGGGAAAGTACGATAAACTAAAATATCTCGAGAACGGCTAGTCCTAGTGTAATGGGGTTGGTCTTATTCTTTTCGTCGTTAAAAATTACGTGTTAAACGAGCATTTAATGGATATATTTGAGTATACCTAGTTCTTTAGTTCAGATTTTGACGATTTTTGCGGGCCATTTTGCAAAAAAGGCAGGTTATTTTTTTTCGAATCGTACCAAAATCTAATCAGCACCAGGATAACCCACAAGTGACTCATCTGCCGAATTTTGTGAAATTCGGTCCGGTAGTTTTTCAGTTAGAGTGGATACAAGCTTTTGCGGACCATTTCGCAAAAATAGGCGGTTTCTTTTATTCCAAATCGTACCCAAAACTAATCAGCACTAGACTCACTCACAAGTGACTTACCTACCAAATTTTGTGAAATTCGGTCCATTAGTTTTTTAGTTAGAGTGGATACAAAATCTGCACAGACAGACAGACACACAGACACACAGGCAGACACACAGACAGACACACAGACTCACAGACACACACACAGACGTCACGCTAAAAATGGTTTTTTTGTATTCTAGAGGTCTTGAAACGTGTACATCCGTCGAAAACTCGAGTTGCGATTTTCGACATGATTCCAATACTTTCCCTATACATTACCATGTATTGCAGGGAAAGTAAAAATCTGATGTGGGCAGCACATGACTTTCCCTGCAGACTTATATTAACTTTCTCATTATTTTAACTAAATTTATTTTACTTTTAATTCAATTTTCGTTCTCATGCGGTAACCGGGCTTATTTTCAAAGGTGGCGTAGGGAAAGTACGAAAAACTAAAATATCTCGAGAACGGCTAGTCCTAGTGTAATGGGGTTGGTCTTATTCTTTTCGTCGTTAAAAATTACGTATTAAATCAGCATTTAATGGATATATTTGAGTATACCCAGTTCTTTAGTTTAGATTTGGACGATTTTTGCGGGCCATTTTGCAAAAAAAGGCAGGTCATTTTTTTCCGAATCATACCAAAATCTAATCAGCACCAAGGTAACCCGCAAGTGACTCATCTACCGAATTTTGTGAAATTCGGTCCATCAGTTTTTCAATTAGAGTGGATACAAGCTTTTGCGGGCCATTTCGCAAAAAAGGCGGGTTCTTTTATTCCGAATCGTACCCAAAACTAATCAGCACCAGACACGCTCACAAGTAACTTACCTACCAAATTTTGTGAAATTCGGTCCATTAGTTTTTTAGTTAGAGTGGATACAAAATCTGCACAGACAGACAGACAGACACACAGACACACACACAGACGTCACGCTAAAAATAGTTTTTTCGTATTCTAGAGGTCTCGAAACGTGTAGATCCGTCGAAAACTCGAGTTGCGATTTTCGGCATGATTCCAATACTTTCCCTATACATTACCATGTATTGCAGGGAAAGTAAAAATCTGATGTGGGCAGCACATGACTTTCCCTGCAGACTTATATTCACGTTCTCTTTATTTTAATTAAATTTAATTCACTTTTAATTCAATTTTCGTTCTCATTTGATAACTGGACTTATTTTCAAAGATGGCGTAGAGAAAATACGAAAAAACTAAAATATCTCGAGAACGGCTAGTCCTAGTGTAATGGGGTTGGTCTTATTCTTTTCTTCGTTAAAAATTACGTATTAAACGAGCATTTAATGAATATATTTGAGCATACGTAGTTCTTTATTTTAAATTTTGGCGATTTTTGAGGGCCATTTCTCAAAAAAAGGCGGGTTCTTTTATTCCAAATCGTACCCAAAACTAATCAGTACCAGACTCGCTCACAAGAGACTTACTTACCAAATTTGTGAAATTCGATCCATTAGTTTTTTAGTTAGAGTGGATATAAAATCTGCACAGACAGACAGACACACAGACACACACACAGACGTCTTTATTTTAATTAAATTTATTTCACTTTTAATTCAATTTTCGTTCTCATTCGGTAGCCGGACTTATTTTCAAAGGTGGCGTAGAGAAAATAAGAAAAACTAAAATATCTCGAGAACGGCTAGTCCTAGTGTAATGGGGTTGGTCTTACTATTTTTGTCGTTAAAAATTGCGCATTAAATGAGCATTTAATGGATATATTTGAGTATACCTAGTTCTTTAGTTTAGATTTTGACGATTTTTGTGGACCATTTTGCAAAAAAAGGCAGGTTATTTTTTTTCGAATCGAACCAAAATCTAATCAGCAACAGGGTAACCCACAAGTGACTCATCTTCCGAATTTTGTGAAATTCGGTCCATTAGTTTTTCAGCTACAGTGGATACAAGCTTTTGAGGGCCATTTCACAAAAAAGCGGGTTCTTTTATTCCGAATCGTACCCAAAACTAATCAGCACCAGCCCCGGCCACAAGTGACTTACCTACAAAATTTTGTGAAATTCGGTCTATTAGTTTTTTAGTTAGAGTGGATACAAAATCTGCACAGACAGACAGACACACACACAGACGTCACGCTAAAAATGGTTTTTTCGTATTCTAGAGGTCTCGAAACGTGTAGATCCGTCGAAAACTCGAGTTGCGCTTTTCGGCATGATTCCAATACTTTCCCTATACATTACCATGTATTGCAGGGAAAGTAAAAATCTGATGTGGGCAGAACATGACTTTCCCTGCTGACTTATATACACATTCTCTTATTTTAATTAAATTTAATTCACTATTAATTCAATTTTAGTTCTCATTTGGTAACTGGACTCATTTTCAAAGGTGGCGTAGAGAAAAAAACAAAAATAAAAATATCTCGAGAACGGCTAGTCCTAGTGTAATGGGATTGGTCTTATTCTTTTTTTCGTTAAAAATTACGTATAAAACAAGCATTTAATGGATATATTTCAGCATACGTTGTTTTTTATTTTAGATTTTGTCGATTTTTTCGGGCCATTTTGCAAAAAAAGGCAGGTTATTTTTTTCCCAATCTTACCAAAATCTAATCAGCACCAAGGTGTTCTACAAGTGACTTACCTACCGAATTTTGTTTAATTCGCTCCTTTAGTTTTTCAGCTAGAGTGGATACAAGCTTTTGCGGGCCATTTCGCAAAAAAAGGCGGGTTCTTTTATCCCGAATCATACCCAAAACTAATCAGCACCAGATCCACCTACAAGTGATATACTTACCAAATTTTATGAAATTCGGTCAATTAGTTTTTTAGTTAGAGTGGATACAAAATCTGCACAGACAGACAGACAGACACACAGACACACAGACACACACAGACGTCACGCTAAAAATAGTTTTTTCGTATTCTAGAGGTCTCGAAACGTGTAGATCCGTCGAAAACTCGAGTTGCGATTTTCGGCATGATTCCAATACTTTCCCTATACATTACCATGTATTGCAGGGAAAGTAAAAAATCTGATGTGGGCAACACATGACTTTCCTTATATAATGTAATGAATTTACTACTTTTACAGTAAAAAAATAGGTTTTTCTTATAGTAGATACTAATATTCTTTCCAAGATATTGAATTTTCGACAATTAGTCGTCATTTTCATCGATTTAGCATCATTTTTATCCATTTGGCGAGATTTTCATTAATTTGGCAACATTTCAAAAAAGTCGCCAAGTTGGCGACATTCCGCCAAATTCGTCGCCAAAATCTCGCCAAGCGTTATGCAGGAAGAAAAAAGTTATTCTTACAGCAGATAAATGACTATTGGCGTTCAAATACAAAAGTATTATTCAAAGTATGTTTTCTCATGAATGAAACGAGCTAGATCCACGAGAATGATGTCACTCAATTTATCGCATGGTATTACATATGAAAAGTGAACATGTTTCTCAATAGGATTTTTTTTTATATGACTTTTTCATAATTTTTTTTAAAAATGCACAATATCTCGAGAACGGTTCATGTTAGCGTTCTAAAATTTATGCCAATCGTTTTCTAATGAAAAATTACATAAGAAATGTCTTTTTGCGTAACTTTATTAGCGGTTTTGATTTTTTGACGATTTTTTCAAAATTTCATTCGAAAATTTAGGGGGGTTCTGAACATTCGATTACGTATAAAAACAATAGGCTTCCAGTGTTTACGGATTGTGATTTTTGTACCAAATTTGGTTCGAATCGGTCCATTCGTTCGTCAGTTATCGTCTCCACAGACTCACTGACACACACACACACACACACACACACACATACACACACACATACTTTCACACACACACACAGACATCACTTCAAAAATGTTTGATTCGTGATCAGGGATGCTTGAAACGTGCTCTCCCGTCGAAAACTCGAATTCGAATTTTCGACCCCGTCACAATACTTTCCTTATACATTCTGTATATAAGGAAAGTAAAAACAATATGCAAAATGTGTAATTTTGTAAACATTTAAAACTTTATTACGTTTTTATAACATTTTTACTACATAAACGTTTCTATGAAATTTTTATGATTTTCGCGATTTTCTTATTAAAACATTGAGGCTTGGCCTGTTCACTCATTTAATCAATTGGCCTCAAATGTTCAACGATTAAAATAATCACACCAATCACATCTGTTTGATGTACTCAATTTTTTAGAGACGTATCCAGGTTTTGACTGACAGACAGACAGGCATATGTCATGAAAAAATCATTCATTTGAATTCATGGATACTTAAAGCTTGTAAATATATCAAAATACGAGAGTCAGATTTCTGACCGCATTACAATAATTTCTATTTACATGTATCATGTATTGTAAGGAATGTAAAAACGTGTCAACTCATACCAAAACCCAAATTTTGAATGTCGTTCATAGTGAGGTGGGGGGGGGGAGGTCTAAAATTAATAATTAGTAATTATTCGCAATTTATGTTATGTTTTAAATATGAGTAATTCAAATTTTCTTCCTATACGATGTATAAGCATAATTGTTTCATGTGTTTGTTTACCGTACACATATTGCAGTAAAATTAGGCTATAGATAGTAATAATCTAGTGTCAACCAGCTCCAGAGTAGCATTTTCTGCAAAATCTGATAAATAAATATTTGGATAGGAATCGTATATTCAAAACATACCGAGATTCAGTATGTAAAATTGCTAATACTGTTTACTGCAAAGTTAGATGATGAATATTTAATTATTTTAACTAACGTTGCCCTTTAAATTTGATATTAATTCTACTAAAATCTATATTCATAAAGATGAAATTATGTTTCTGTGTGTATTTACATTAAATACATTTTATGAAAAATAAAACTGAATTCTTCAATAACCACGAATAAAGTTAGATATTTCAGCAGGTTTTGTATCGAGTTATAGGTAATTTAATAATGACCCTAATTTCACGCTTTGTGATTATAACAACCTATATGCATATTATCTAAAAGTAGTTTATTCAATTAGAAGTGTACCAAAATAATTACTTATATTCAACATATTAATAGCGAACTTTTGCGATTTTGTTAAATAGATGTTAGGCTGTATGTTCAATGAAATATGTATTACATATTGTGAGACCAGAAATTGATCTCACACTTTGGTGAAACAGTTTTATGCCGTTTATTTATTATGTTTAAAACGGCAAACAAATCTGCCAGTCTGGATGGTGCCGAGTTTTACGACACGTGAACTCAAAGGTCACAAAATCATAAATTTAGGGGCTCCATGACAGAGGGGGCCGAGCTGGTCCTTACGAGGATGTGGAATGGTTCCATTGGTTAAATAAGTAACCGATGGAAAAAGGGGCTTGTTGCGTCACTTTCAATGCTACAAATGAAAGCAAGGGGGGAAATGACATCCCCGAGAAAGAGGGAACCACAACATGTGACCGAAGAAGGATACTAGGAGCAGACTTATACAGAGATCTTCGACATCATGACTTAGTAGACTTGTGGAATAACAGTTCGAGTTCGACATTACAATTATTACTTGTGTAGATGTTGAGAGATATACGCGTGCGACATTATGACATAGAGATGACTTGTGCAGAGGTACTAGAATGTACGTGTGCGACAGTATCATAGCACGACGACTAGAGATGTAAAGTGTTCCGTAGATGTTCCAAAAATAGTGGCTAACAAAGTCAAAGATAGATGTGAAGGTATGTGTTCCTCAAATAACTTTAGGTCTAAAAACGTTTAGGCAATTTAAGTGGTCTCACATGTTCCCCCGGAAAAACTAATAAATAATTGTGTAATGAATTAATTAATGTTTATGTTGTTAATAAGTGTTTTATTGTTAAAGTTTAAATGCAGTAATCAATTTAATATTATTCTAATAATATTCCTTTACGGAACTCACGCAAAGGTAAATAATTGGAGGGTTTTATATAGCGGCACAACAAAGCAATGTACAATATTAAATAAGTACCACTATACGAGTAATTTACGAGCATGTTGTGGTGAGGGGAATTTTACACATAAATACAATAAACTTAAACATATAAATACATTAAAAATACTCACCAAATAGTTCCACCAGGCTCAAGCGCGTTAAAGTATAGTGGGGTCCGATTGGACCAAAGTACATTGCGTTTACTACAACAAAATAATCACTCCCATTTTTGTTGCCAACTACAATTTATTTATAGAACACATGAAATCTCAATTTTAAACATTAATATACAAATACACAATTACAAAAGAGTTCCCAAATTACCTAAACTTGACCTCAGGGTGCACAGTTTATTTTGCATTAATTTGCATATTTATAAAAATCCAAATTTGTAATTAAATTACTTTTGTTAAGAACACTATATATATATATTCAATTTTGCAAAAAAAACACCCATTTAGCATAACCTTGCCCTTACACTATTGGATTACATCAGTTACTTAAACATTCATGTACACATTTTAAAATCAATATATAATTTCCATACCTTCATACATAGGACTCTCACTGAGTGCTGTAGCTGACCTCTGCACGTAGGAAAGGGTGGCACAATTAATTGAATGTTTATTAGTTCATTTATTCCGATGGTTCGTGGAAAACACTACCAGTCCGGGAAACACTAGGTTGCATATGATCAGGTCATAAGTAATTGCCAAGTATTATTTAGGAGATGGGCACACTGTCCACTTTCCTTCTCCTCCTCTTAAACGATGGCTTGTCCCAGCGGCTCTTGAGTGAGCATGCGTACAGGTTTTGCCAAATATATATATACGTTTTCGTAGAGGCTTGTCTGCTGCTTAGGATCCCGGGATTGATGCTCCTCAACACTCCCTACACGCAGTGTTACAGTTACCACGGCTTAAATGCAGCTAAAGGAGCAAGGTCCTCCACCGCGCCGTTTTAGTGGTAGAGCTGTGTTGCACTGCAACTAACAAAAACAAAATGACGATGGGCATACTGTTCACTTTCCTTCTCCTCCTCTTAATGCGGCTTAGACCCAGCGGCTCTTGAGTGAGCATGCGTACAGGCCCTTGCCTAAAGAGTGGAGAGCGGATACTTTATTTGTAGAGATTGACTGCTGCTTAGGAGCCCTGGATTGATGCTCCGCAAATTATTCCGTGCACACAGCATTTACGTAACCACGGCTTAAATGCAGCTAAAGGAGCAAAGGTCCTACACCGCGCCGTTTTGGTGGTAGAGCTGTGTGTACTGCAACCAATTAAAACATGACGACCTTCTTCCATTTTCTGGTCGAACTGCCCGAAGAAAATGCGCCCTCGCGCTGAGTTAGGCTCGGCTCGTCTTGGCTACGAGTCGTCTTCTATACCGGACTCACTTCTTTGGCTCCTCGGCAAAAGCATTTTGTCGCCCGAGATAGGAACCGCGGATGCCGGTTCAGAGATGCATCAAAAATACATGCCGGGTCGGGCTACACCGAAATACAAGTGCCCCGCACTTGGAGTGCTCTCTACTCGAGCTCAGAAAAGCAACTAACTATTTTTTACATTTCTAAAACTTTCAAACTTTACAAACAAGGGGAACGACACAAAACAGGGAGGAAATCCCCCCAACTCTCATTCGCTGTTCCCAAACGCTATAAAAAGAGGAGGTCCAAAAATGCTTCACACCATTGGTCTTTGAAGCGACGCTAATTTTTTATGCGTTCCACTAAAAAAACAAGAACCAGAGGGCATTCTCGAGAACCGGGTGGTCCCAAGGAGGTACCCCGACGCGAGCCACACCTGACAGGGCTATAATCTTCAAAGATTTGTAGCTCAACTTTGACATTTTGCTGCAATTAAATCTCTGAATATTTACAATCCATGTCAGTGCGCACACAACCCAACGGCGCCAAAAAATCCCAATTCCGTCTGTGCAAAGGCCTAGCTATAAATATACATCACAAAAACATAGTATACATTTCAATATATTTACCATTCCCTTTTTCCAGGGTTACGTATAAAGATATGTGATTACAGTATCACATATTTTCTCCCCCCTGAACAGAAAAGAAGTCAAGCTAGGTTTACAAAATATCATATAGTACACTTTACATCATCATTATTTGTTTACAGATTTTCCATCACTTTTCTTCAACAGTTCACATTTTTTTTTTGTTTACAGTTTGAAATCATATACCTTTACATACAATCAGTACCGTTTGATTTAACATTTGCATAATTTCACAATTTTATACTCTACACATTTCAATTTACAACGCAATACGACCACAACAAAACAACTGTCAGTCCAGGCGTTTTCCCCCACTGTTTATCTCAAAACATATGTTCGTCGCCAGGCAACGGCGGAACTAGTTTTTCCCCCGAAGTGCTAGTAGAACCGGAAATCCAGTCGCCCACCCTTTCTCTCTTCGCACACTGCATTCGATAGAAAAATGTGCTGGTCATTTTGAGAGCGGCCGTTCGCTCAATGTTTCACCAGCCTACAAGCAGGTAAGCAATTTTGCATGTTTTTATTTCTTTGGCATGTTCTTTAGCAATGTTATCTCTGTATTTTACACACACGTGAGTTATTTGATGTGGAAATGAAATTTGGCTGTCTAATTGTACAAGTCAGATTCATTTTCTTTGTCATCTGACCATCGTGCTACATTGGCGAGAAATCCAAATCGTCACATACACTGATACTGTGTCACAATAATCCCTGATCTCTCTTTCAAAATGTTATTATTACTTATTTTTAATCTAAATTTACGTCTATTTTACTGTGATATGAATTTTTATTTTATGTTTTATTTTTGCGCATTTTCATGTATTCACGAGTTAACCCAATTTTTTTTTTGAATAATATCTATAGATTTACCTAGGACACCTTTTATAATTTTAATGTTTAGTATTTAAATTGAACGACCCGCGTTTTAAATACCTGTATTGGTTCACTACCATGAATCATGCTTCTAACGCAGCTATATGTTTTATTTATTTATTTATATTTTTATTCTTAATTTATCTTTTATTGTCATTCACTTATATTTATATTAAAATCTGTATATTGTTATTCCTCTGTGATTCTCTAATCTTGTACATATTTATTCATTTTTACTATGAGTTCATCACTTCGTATTACTGTATTTGCTCCATGCCTATTTGTGAACATATGCTAAGCTTCCCCCGCGTTGAAGAGAATGACCTTGAATTTCCGCCTGCATACTTTGTCTCGGAACCAGTTTTTCTTACCGAAAGCGTCCGACTTTTTGTCCGACCGTATGTAAAGCACTGGCTTTTTCGATCAGCCGGCCGTCAGCTTTTTTTTTTTTTTTTTGTAAGCGGAGCTGCTCTTATTTTTTAAAACTTGTTTACATTTCCTTTCCAATTTTTTTATTTATTTATTTATTTATTTTGATTGTATACCTTTGAATGTAAACCTTTTAAAACATCCGTTGTCATGATTTTAAAATATTTTGCAGCGATATCAACGATCTGAATACCCTAATTCAAATGCCTGTCATCAAGGCCGCCCGGTTTGTATATGGTGAAGTATTTATTTGTTGTTATTGTGCTATACATATATGTCTTTTACTTTATTTACTTATTTTGTTATTTTGATTACTGATTCTTTTTATTTTGTTATTTAAAATTTACTTGCAAGTTAGTCCCCCCCCCCTTTTTTTTTTTTGAAGTTGCAACTTGCCGACTGCCATTCACTACTCTTATGTATATCATTATATCTGTGTATATCTGTTTTGGCTATATATTATTAGATTCATATAAATTTTTCAGCGATGCCTTCAGCCATATGTGATGTCCAGATGGACTCGACTATAAACTTGACGATTTTCATTATGGAACAGCCACCTGCCAATTTTCAGAGATGGAAGCCAAATATACTGTACAAATACTGGTCGTATCTTTTTATTATTCCTCATATTATTATTGTTATCCTTCTCATTATGATTTATTTATTATTTTATTTGTTAATTCTAACCTGTATTTAAAGATTATATTTATTCTTATTATTATTATTATTTTTTTTTATTTGAAAATTTTTGTTATTGTTGTCTGACTAGCCCCCCCCCCCCCTTTTTGATTGTACTCATCTTATTTTTCTACACTGCCCTACGAGTTCGTAGGTCCGAATCTCCCTGCTCTTATCCCCACTTACATAGTATTTGACAATGTCCATTTTTATAACGTAGACTAATTTTTATTTTGTTTGGAAGGGAAAAAACATTTATTTACTATTTTCTTTCACTTCAAAATTTTCCGAGTCTCCGTTTTTATTTTGTTCTCAAACATTTTAATTTCCTGAAATCATCCTTGTATTACATATTATTTATACTTCAGATATCTTTTATTTTTTTTTACGTCCACTGAATTATTTACTTTACTTATATTTTCTAAGATTAAATTTATTTATTTTACTTATATTTTCATATAAATTATTTATCTTTTATCATTGTCCGTTCATTTATTTAATATCTACTTGCATAAAAGGAACGGGAATCTAGAACTTTTTTTTTTGTTGCATAAAATTTAATGCTTTAAATATTTCTATCCGCTGTACTTGTCTTCCTCCAGACAATTTTGAAGTTTTATTTTAATTTGCGATTTTGTTGACTACCGTGCATTTGGAGAACTATTTACCTATCATCACACTAAGTCTTCACTACTACACACTTTTCCTCAACACTACAGTTTGCACAATACTACAATACACAATGTACAATACACAATACATACAATAATAACCATATACTTTTTGCTTCACCTATGTTTTGCACATATTGTGGCACTATGCTATTTGTAACACACTTGTGCTGTCTATTTACTTATTATCACTTAATTTTAAAAGGTGCTCAATCTACATAAATTTTCTATTATTATAATTATATTCATTTTCTTTACATTAACCAAAAATATCTATTTGTAGACTACCTTCCAATTAAATTTTACATTTACTGTAGACTACCAAAATTGTTTCAGAATTCTTTCCAACTTAATTTCAAAAATCCTAACAGGATATTAAAAATATTTCACAATACTATCTAAGTTAATTTTAAAATCATTGTAGACTGCTACACATATTGTAAAATACTTTTCAATTAATTTTAACTTTATTGTAGAATTGTAACAATATTGCAGAATACCCTCTAAAATAATTCCATAACTATTGTAGAAAACTCAACAAAATAATTTTTTTTTTTGCAAAATCTTATCTGAATTAAATTTTTTTAACATTATTGTAGAATGTTACACATATTGTAAAACATTACCAAATTTATTTTTTTAATTCACTGGCTCTACACCTTGTGCTGCATTTATTAGCATACACTTACTATTTATTTCTGCTTTATAATATTTGGATTTTTCCACTTAAATTAGCAGTTGCTAGTCCAATTTCTATACATACTGAATCACTTTAAGTTAATCCTTATTTTCTGTTACTCTTAATTTGTAATTTTAAAATATTACAGTTAGTTATAGCATTACGCTTTTCACAACATGATTTAAATTTTGCACACACATAATATACTTTTTATACACCATATTTTCAAGGACGACACATACTCTTTACCACAGTTATTCATATACTTTTTACATCCTATCTCTGTATATATTTTTTATACAGCATTTATTTTACTTAACTTCTATATTTTTTTTATTACTTGCGTTGATAATTTATTTAAGTACACCCCGTCTATCATTTACACACTAACAGTATCTATTTAAAACTCAACTTCAGTATTGGCCCGCAATTTTGGCTAAGCCTCCCACACAACAGTTAATCTAAAGCAAAAGCCCGTGGTTCGTTTCCGAACGACACGGCACCAAGTACGGTATAAGGTGGTCCATGTGGTGAGGTGAATTTTACACATAAATACAATAAACTTAAACATATAAATACATTAAAAATACTCACTAAATAGTTCCACCAGGCTCAAGCGCGTTAAAGTATAGTGGGGTCCGATTGGACCAAAGTACATTGCGTTTACTACAACAAAATAATCACTCCCATTTTTGTGGCCAACTACAATTTATTTATAGAACACATGAAATCTCAATTTTAAACATTAATATACAAATACACAATTACAAAAGAGTTCCCAAATTACCTAAACTTGACCTCAGGGTGCACAGTTTATTTTGCATTAATTTGCATATTTATAAAAATCCAAATTTGTAATTAAATTACTTTTGTTAAGAACACTATATATATATATTCAATTTTGCAAAAAAAACACCCATTTAGCACATTTTAAAATCAATATATAATTTCCATACCTTCATACATAGGACTCTCACTGAGTGCTGTAGCTGACCTCTGCACGTAGGAAAGGGTGGCACAATTAATTGAATGTTTATTAGTTCATTTATTCCGATGGTTCGTGGAAAACACTACCAGTCCGGGAAACACTAGGTTGCATATGATCAGGTCATAAGTAATTGCCAAGTATTATTTAGGAGATGGGCACACTGTCCACTTTCCTTCTCCTCCTCTTAAACGATGGCTTGTCCCAGCGGCTCTTGAGTGAGCATGCGTACAGGTTTTGCCAAATATATATATACGTTTTCGTAGAGGCTTGTCTGCTGCTTAGGATCCCGGGATTGATGCTCCTCAACACTCCCTACACGCAGTGTTACAGTTACCACGGCTTAAATGCAGCTAAAGGAGCAAGGTCCTCCACCGCGCCGTTTTAGTGGTAGAGCTGTGTTGCACTGCAACTAACAAAAACAAAATGACGATGGGCATACTGTTCACTTTCCTTCTCCTCCTCTTAATGCGGCTTAGACCCAGCGGCTCTTGAGTGAGCATGCGTACAGGCCCTTGCCTAAAGAGTGGAGAGCGGATACTTTATTTGTAGAGATTGACTGCTGCTTAGGAGCCCTGGATTGATGCTCCGCAAATTATTCCGTGCACACAGCATTTACGTAACCACGGCTTAAATGCAGCTAAAGGAGCAAAGGTCCTACACCGCGCCGTTTTGGTGGTAGAGCTGTGTGTACTGCAACCAATTAAAACATGACGACCTTCTTCCATTTTCTGGTCGAACTGCCCGAAGAAAATGCGCCCTCGCGCTGAGTTAGGCTCGGCTCGTCTTGGCTACGAGTCGTCTTCTATACCGGACTCACTTCTTTGGCTCCTCGGCAAAAGCATTTTGCCGCCCGAGATAGGAACCGCGGATGCCGGTTCAGAGATGCATCAAAAATACATGCCGGGTCGGGCTACACCGAAATACAAGTGCCCCGCACTTGGAGTGCTCTCTACTCGAGCTCAGAAAAGCAACTAACTATTTTTTACATTTCTAAAACTTTCAAACTTTACAAACAAGGGGAACGACACAAAACAGGGAGGAAATCCCCCCAACTCTCATTCGCTGTTCCCAAACGCTATAAAAAGAGGAGGTCCAAAAATGCTTCACACCATTGGTCTTTGAAGCGACGCTAATTTTTTATGCGTTCCACTAAAAAAACAAGAACCAGAGGGCATTCTCGAGAACCGGGTGGTCCCAAGGAGGTACCCCGACGCGAGCCACACCTGACAGGGCTATAATCTTCAAAGATTTGTAGCTCAACTTTGACATTTTGCTGCAATTAAATCTCTGAATATTTACAATCCATGTCAGTGCGCACACAACCCAACGGCGCCAAAAAATCCCAATTCCGTCTGTGCAAAGGCCTAGCTATAAACATACATCACAAAAACATAGTATACATTTCAATATATTTACCATTCCCTTTTTCCAGGGTTACGTATAAAGATATGTGATTACAGTATCACACATGTATATTAAGTTTAATTTAACAATATTATTATAATTATTAATAGATAAGGATGTACTAAATTTATATTTTCTAGTTGCTCCGATTTTCCAGTTATTCTAAAAAAAAACGGGTCCATTTTCATGTCGGATCCAGGACGGGCTAGCCCGATAAAGTTCAAATCTGAAGAAAGTTAAATATTCCACAAAAGCCAACGACATGTTAAATTTGGAATTTTTAGCTACTTCGGTTTTCGAGTTATTCCTCAAAAACGAATGCACTCTTTAGAGGACCCAAGAGGGGCTAGCCCGCTGAGGTTCAATATCTAAATTAAAATCTATCCAAAAGGAAATGATATATAAAATTTACATTTTTTAGCAACTTCGATTTTCGAGTTATTCTTGAAAGCGAATAAATTTCAATAGCGGACCTGAGACGGGCTAGCCCGATATGGTTCGAAATGCGATGAAATGTTATATACCCCAAAGGACAATGATATATTAAATTTAGACATTCTAGATGCTCAGAATTTTGAGTTATTCTCAAGAAACGAGTATATTTCTTTTGTTGGGCTCAGGACGGGCTAGCCCGATAGGCCTTTAAATCCAAAGTGTTAAAATATACCGAAAATGACAAGGATATGCTAAATTTCGAATTTTTAGATACACCTGTTATCGAGTTATTCCGCAAAAACGGGTGAATTATTAAGGCGGGCCCAAGACGGGCTAACTTAATACGGTTCAAAATTGAAAGAATTAAAATATACCCCAAAAGAAAAAGATATATTAAATTTAGATTTCCTACTTTCTCTGATTTTCGAGTTATTCTGTAAAAACGGATAAAGTCCTATGGCGGGCGCAGGACGGGCTAACCCGATAAGCTTCAAAATCGAAAGTACTGAAAAGTACCACAAGCGAAAACGTCATACCGAATTTCACGTTACTGTGATAAATGAACCTGATTATTTTGGACCTCAATGGTTGAACGAACCAGATCAAGTTAAATGGAATTTTAAAAATACAAATATATCTTTAGCTTGCTATCTCTGAAAATCAAGTGACTTTTTGTGTATACCGCTTGCAATAATCACACCAAATTTCACGCAAATTCTTCAGTTATTTCCAAAGATATTGGATATTTCATTTGCATTAAATTCCCATTAATTTCAATGTTAGCTCCTCAGCTTTTGATCTCTTATTCGAGACCAGAGCCGTCTGGCTGAGGCGGATTTTCGGGAACAGCTTCCAGCATTGGTAGGTGTAGGCGGTTGGCTCACTATTACTTCTAGGCACTGTACCACAGGTCAATCATTGAACATTAATTTGCTTCCGACATTACAGAGCCGGCAGAAAGAGCGGTATCTTGGCAAACTGTTTACAGTCGGCTACATGCAGGTCAACTGTATGCAAGACGACCAGTGGTTGCGTCCCACTGTTCTCTTTTCTTACAGGGGGCCCGTCACAAGATGGCGGTGTATGCAATTTGGCACCTCCTTTTATCTGTGGGGTACACTAATCTGTGGATAGGCCGGCTGTTAACGTGGTTTGGTTCTTGAAGCAGGCGCTTCCAGGTGGGGGAGAGGCATAGGCCTCTTATGACCTATACCATTAGTACCATTAGTGGCGACACGTCAAACTTCAAATCACTGAATCAACTAATTAAATGACAAATCTTAATTTGAGGAAGAGTATGAAGGTGTTCGAAAGCTTAAAATTATATATTTGATGTACGTCTGTAGGATGGTTTTTTAATAAAGTGACCTTTAAATCTGGTTTTTAAGATTTGTCATTTAATTAGTTGATTTCCTTATGACCTGTTTCCAGACCCGTCGGCAACTGGGTCTTGACTCGGTGGGTTAATAATATTGTGAAAATTAGGTCGGAAATGATTTTAGGAATGTGGCAGCGAAAGGAAGAAGCAGAGAGGATTTTATATCCAAGGCTTGGATTATGAGAGAGCCAATCAGAAAGCAGCATGAAGTCTAACCAATCTGAAACGAAGGGCGTGATAGCCCAGTGGTTAGCGCTCGGGGATTGCACTCGAACGACCCAAGTTCGATTCCCGCTTCAGCCCAAAATGTCGCTGTGTTTACTCAGAGTACGATCATGTTAAACATGTGGGTTCGTAAGTCTTTCCGAGAGGTTGATGGTATGTAGTATGGGAAGGAGGGTACGGTCCTTTCGGATGTCATCCCCCACTGGGTACCGGTCTAAATTGGGTGGCACTTCAGGGGCCGTACAAACATATATCTTACACCTTCCGGTAGGTCGGACGGTCTAGGTCTGTAGAACGAAAAAAAAAATTCGAAACGAGTAGTGACACACAAAAGTATAAACTGGACTTATATAATATCTCGAACGAGATGTAAGATTCAGCTGAATCTATAAACTTCACAATTCCAATTCTTCTCTTCAAACTCATCAATCATCAAACATATTTAGAATCCCTAAGTCTAATTGAATTCATAATTTATTTAACACAAAACAAAATATCTCGTGTTTTTGCACCAATATCTTGCCAACATGGAAATTCATTCAGCTGACGTTTTAACAGCTTTACCATCTGTTGCAGTTTTCATTCCCGTTAGAAAAGTTTAACAGGTCAACGTATTAAAAAAATCTGATGTGGCCAACACATGACTTTCCTTATATAATGCAATGAATTTACTAATTTTATAGTAAAAGAAAGAGGTTTTTCTTATAGTAGATACTTATATTCTTTCTAAGAAATTGAATTTTCGACAATGAGTCGTCATTTTCATTGATTTAGGGTTATTTTAATCCATTTGGCGAGATTTTCGTTAATTTGACAACATTTCAAAAAGTCGCCAAGTTGGCGAGATTCTGCCAAATTCGTCGCCAAAATCTCGGCAAGCTTTACGGACGGAGAAATAAGTTTTTCTTATAGCAGATAAATGACTATTGCCGCTCAAATGCAAAAGTATTACTTAAAGTATCTTTTCTCATGAATGGAACGAGCTAGATCCACGAAATTTATCGCATGGTATTACATATGAAAAGTGAACTTGTTTCTCAATAGGAAGTACTTTTTCTTATTTTATATGACTTTTTGATAATCTGTTTGAAAAATGTGCAATATCCCGAGAACGGTTCTTGTTAGCGTTCTAAAATTTATGTCAATTGTTTTCTAATGAAAAATTACATAAGAAATGCCTACTTGCGTAACTTTATTAGCGGTTTTGATGTTTTGACGATTTCTTCAAAATTTCACTCGAAAATTTAGGGGGGTTTTGAACATTCGTTTGCGTATAAAAGCAATATGCTTCCAGTGTTTACGGATTGTGATTTTTGTACCAAATTTCGTTCGAATCAGTTCATTCGTTCCTCAGTTATCGTCTCCACAGACTTATTGACACACACACACACACACACACACACACACACACTTTCACACACACACATACAAACAGACATCACTTCAAAAATGTTTTATTCGTAATCAGGGATGCTTGAAACGTGCTCTCCCGTCGAAAACTCGTATTCGAATTTTCGACCCCGTCACAATACTTTCCTTATACATTATGTATATAAGAAAAGTAAAAATGCTATTCTTATAGCAGATACTTATATTCTTTCCAAGATATTGAATTTTCTTCAATTAGTCGTCACTTTTATTGATTTAGCGTCATTTTTATCCATTTGGCGAGATTTTTGTTAATTTAGCAACAATTAAAATTGTCGCCAAGTTGCCGACATTCCGCCAAATTCGTCGTCAAAATCTCGCCAAGCGTTATGGATGGAGAAATAAGTTATTCTTACAGCAGATAAATGACTATTGGCGTTCAAATACAAAAGTATTACTCAAAGTATCTTTTTTCATGAATGGAAGGAGCTAGATCCACGACAATGATGTCACCAAATTTATCGCATGGTATTACATATGAAAAGTGAACTGTTGTTTCTCAATAAGAAATTTTTTTTTTATTTTTTATAACATTTTGTTAATTTTTTTGAAAAATGTGCACAATTTCGAGAAGGATTCATGTTGGCATTCTAAAATTTATGTCAATCGTTTTCTAATGAAAAGTTACATAAGAAATGTCTATTTGCGTAACTTTACTAGCGGTTTTGATTTTTTGACGATTTTTTCAAAATTTCACTCGAAAATTTAGGGGGTTCTGAACATTCGATTGCGTATAAAAACAATAGGCTTCCAGTGTTTACGAATTGTGATTTTTGTACCAGATTTCGTTCGAATCGGTCCATTCGTTCGTCAGTTATTGTCTCCTCAGACTCACTGACACACACACACACACACACACACACACACAGACTTCACCTCAAAAATGTTTGATTCGTGATCAGGGATGCTTGAAACGTGCTCTCCCGTCAAAAACTCGAATTCCAATTTTCGACCCCGTCACAATACTTTCCTTATACATTATGTATATGAGGAAAGTAATATCGAAATTGTAACCTCAATTGTTAAACAAGAAAGATCAATCATGCATAATGCATTGATTTTGAAACAGTTTCCAACTGAAATACAATTTTATTTAAACATCTCTAAAATGTGATACATTCAGCTGCTGATATATTTTAAATTATCACAGTACTACAATATTTTATTATATTTTAAAACTTAAAACGTCATCGAAAAAAATGAACTTTTGTCAAATGACGTCATCGAAATATAAATCGTCTGGCTCTCTATGTAACAGCAATGAATATTTCATTCATATCACTTTTATTCTAGACTCCCGGGTTAAATAATTTTGTATGAAAAAATTTCAGCAATTATTATACCCGTGTTCACGCGGAGTACGATTACGTTAAACGTGGGGGTCCGTAAGTCCTTCCGAGATGTTGGTAGTAGTGGAAGGAGGGTACGGTCCCTGTGGATGCCTCCCCCACGGGGTTCCGATCTAAATTGGGTGTCACTTCCCGGCAGTCCAAAGAGATACCTTATAACTTTCTGGTAGGTCGGACGGTCTGGGTCGAAGAAGAAGAAGCAATTGTTATACAACTCCTTACAATCACTTGTTTACATTTTGCATCCATTAAAATTAGGCTTCGTTGTATCAACTTTTGTTGATCATTTAAATTAAAATATATTGTAATTGCGTTGGCGCAGAATATAGATGCACAGAAAATACGAAACAATAAAGCGGTTTTAGGACGGATGCAACACTAAATACAAATTTAAAGGAACTTTAAAAATCACGATTTTTAAACAGGGAAAAAAGATGGGTGCGTATTTTAGTTTGAAGTGGGTCACGTGATCTCTTCATGTTATATGGGTGTAATTAATAGTTTAATTTTTTATTTAAAAACTACCGAATATATTTTTTTGAATTTTCTTTTTATATATTTTATGGGGTAATTTGAATATTTCCTAAAATTTTCGCAGTAATTTGTGAATTTTAACTTCCCTTAAAAAATGTTTGAAAAATTAGGTCCCATAGGGTTCAATGTATTTCACTTTTACAACCCGGGTTCAATCCGAAACTAATTGTATGATATTATTTATTTACATTCCCATATGTCCCACAGACAGGATCAGCATTTTAAAATTTTATTTTGATAAAGCCATTTTTACTACGGTTATCGTGCGAACGGACAGAGAGACAGACAGAATGAACAAACTCATAAACACTTTTCAACTGTGTTGTAAAGTGTTAAAAACTAAGGACTAAATCCAAAATCAAATTATATAACCTTATAGGGCTTTCAAAGGGCAATAAATTATTTCATATAGTTCATAACAAGCATGTTCTTTTTTGAGGTATAAGCATTACAAACTTAAAACCGGAAAATTTTCTATATTTTTCAACTTGACAACACGATTCCTCAAAAAATGTAAAAGCCCTGTGAAAGCAAAAGTATAGATCTAGAGATCAGATTTTCTGTGGAATATTTTTGTGGCTTATCTATTTTTTATAGTTTTGAAGATATTTCGGATGAAAATAAACAAAATGAATCAAAACCTCGTTCGAATAGAAACTTTTTAGTTGTTTCAAAAAAAAAATGTTTAGATATTGAAATGATATTTATACATTCATAATTTGTACCATATTTTCGACAAAGCAAGTGAAAATTGTTTACATGTTTAACTATTATGTTTGGAGATATAAACGTCCAAAGAGTTTACATTTTTCTTAAAGCTCCGATTTTAGTCAGATATACCCTACACATAAATGTTACTCATAACAAAAATGAAACCTACTTCCAAAAATGTCATGAAATCTCAAAATGGTTTGCGCTATGTTTTCGCAGAACCGGAGTTGTACTTTCAGGTTTGGGTACACGGCTCTAACCCCCCCCCCCCTTCAAATCGCCAGTAGCCCGTTTTAGCCATAGTCAATTAAAAACAAGAACGATCAATTATGTATAAATCATTAATTATGAAACACTTTTCAAGTGCAATGCAATTTTATGCAACATCTCTAAAATGCGATACATTCAGCGGTGATATTTTTAAAATTTTCACAGTACTACAATAATTTATTTTACTTAAAACTTAAAACTACGGAGTATTCATGCTTAAAACCACATCGAAAAAGGCAATGCTATAAAATCGTCTGCTTCTCTATGTAAAATCAATGAATATTTCATTCATATAACCTATATTCCAGAGAGCTAAATAATTTTGAGTTAAAAAAATTCAGCAAGTCTTATACAACTCATTTTACAACTTGATTTGTTTACATACTGCATGCGTTAAAGTTAGGCTTCGTTGTAGAAATAATCAAAGTTTGATGGTCATTTAAACTCAAATATACTGTAAAATTGTACTCAATACTAATTGAACTCAATACTAAAATATTTGTGCTCAAATATGCTGTATAAAAAAATATTATAATTGCGTTGGCGACGAATACAGATGCACAGAAAATACGCAAAAATAAACCGGTTTTAATATGTATGCAACACTAAACATAAACACATTTAAAAGAACTTTAAAAGTCACGATTTTTAAACTAGGAAAAAAGATGGATACTATATTTTAGTTTTCTCTTCATATTATATGGGTGTTATTAATATTTTAATTTTTATTTTAAAACTACCGAACATATTTTTCTGAAATTTTTTTCATATATTTTGTTGGATAATTTGAATATTTCCTAAAATTTTCGAGGCTATTTGTGAATTTTAACTTCGCATAAAAGTGTTTAAAACATTGGGTCACATAGGGTTCAATGTATTTCACTTTTTCAACCCGGGTTCAATCCAAAACTAGCTGGGTGATAGTATTCTTTTACATTCCCATATGTTCCACAGACCGTCTGAGCAACATGCTAAAATTTTATTTTGATAAAGTCATTTTTACGATAGTTATGCTAGAGGACAGACAGACAGATAGACAGAATGATTAAAGTTATAAACACTTTTCAACTATGTTGGAAAGTGTTAAAAATGTGGATTATGAATACGTCACTAGCTGATGCAGTGGCGTATTTATATTGTTTGGGTTTTGTAAGATAAAGATAAAATGGCAGATAAATCTCTAGGCGGATAAACAGCTGTTTATCCTAGGTAGTGGATTTTATTTATCGGTTTTCTAATATTGAGAATTTGCAACATATTATTCTAATATTACTTTCCTTATATATATAATGTATAAGGAAAGTATTGTGACGGGGTCGAAAATTCGAATTCAAGTTTTCGACGGGAGAGCACGCTTCAAGCATCCCTGATCACGAATCAAACATTTTTGAAGTGATGTCTGTGTGTGTGTGTGTGTGTGTGTGTGAAAGTATGTGTGTGTGTGTGTGTGAAAGTATGTGTGTGTGTGTGTGTGTGTCAGTGAGTCTGTGGAGACGATAACTGACAAAAGAATGGACCGATCCGAACAAAATTTGTTATAAAAATCACAATCCGTAAACACTGGAAGCCTATTGTCTTTATACGCAATCGAATGTTCAGAACCCCCCTAAATTTTCGTATGAAATTTTGAAAAAATCGTGAAAAAATCAAAACCGTTAATAAAGTTACGCAAATAGACATTTCTTATGTAATTTTTCATTAGAAAACGATTGACATAAATTTTAGAAAGCTAACATGAATCCTTCTCGAGATAGTGCACATTTTTCTAAAAAATTATCAAAAAATCATATAAAATAAAAAAAAATATTTCCTATTGGGAAACATGTTCACTTTTCATATGTAATACATTGCGATAAATTGGGTGACATCATTCTCTTGGATCTAGCTCGTTCCATTCATGAAAAAAGATGCTTTGAGTAATATTTTTGTATTTGAACGTCAATAGATATTTATCTGCTGTAAGAATAACTTATTTCTCCGTCCAAAACGCTTGGCGAGATTTTGGCGACGAATTTGGCGGAATGTCGCCAATTTGGCGACTTTTTGAAATGTTGCCAAATTAACGAAAATCTCGTTAAATGGATAAAAATGACGCTAAATCAATGAAAATGACGACTAATTGTCGAAAATTCAATATCTTGGAAAGAATATTTGTATCTACTAAAAGAAAAACCTATTTTTTTACTGTAAAAGTAGTAAATTCATTGCATTATATAAAGAAAGTCATGTGTTGCCCACATCAGATTTTTTTTAATATGGTGTCATATTATCATAAGTAGTATTGTTTAAAAAACGGAGAAGTTCTGATGAAAATTCGCTAAGATAGCATTTAATTTTCTTGATATTACCATTTTTTATGTGCAGTTTCCACATCAGTTAATTTTAACTTTGATTTACTGGCCAAGTTCTATGGCTTTTGAAAAATTGAAAAAATTTATTGAATTAATCTCTGCTTTAAATCCCCCCTGGCACTGCGGGTACATTCCAAGTACACATAAAACATTCAGTTCAGTAGCTATTATATTCATTTTACCATAAACATAAACAATATTCTATTTCACAAAAACTTCCTATATGTACATTTCACTATGCCTATTCACACTGTTTTAAAAATATATCTTTTCATTAAAATACTTTTATTTCTATTGTTCTTTTTCAGTAACTTTCTTAAACTTTTTAATCACATCGTTGTGCCAAAACGAAAGAAATATTTACGAGTTCTTATGAAATTAAAACATCTAATTTGATTTCGGAGAAAAAATAAATAAAACATACATTACATGCTGATATATCATTGGGTTTCGGCTGTAAGCTTATTACATAACTTGAGGGAATATTTTCATTCGCTATGGATTTTTCCATTCTGTGGTTTAAATTTCATTCTTTGTGTTTTCGTCTGAATGATTCTTTTTTCACTTCTTTTTTTATAGTGCTCAGAAGTCTTTTTTATTTCAGAAAATCGTCTGAAACTTTACTTTTTACTGAAAGGGATTTATTTTCTATATTTTTATTATTTAAAATATTTTAATTATTAAATATTATTTAAATTATTAAATACGGGTGATTTGTTTTGTTCACAAATTTATCTGCAAATGACTGTTCAACTGTTCAAATAAGGATAATATTTGTTTTGTTAAATAATATATATATATATATATATATATATATATATATTAATATTTTTTTTACGGTTTAATTGAAAAAAGAAGCACTGAAGTCGTATCTAGAGGTTCGCTTTCATATTTATTGTCTCATACTGTTGCATGGAAAAAGTATTGTTTTCTAAGAAATTTTCTAGATTTTGACGGATAGACACGTTTTAAAACAAATAAGTACGTTTTACATCATTGGTTTGTGCTATGCTATCAATGGAATTTTAGATTTTCAATTATTTTTGGCTATACTTTAGTTATTTAATATGAGAAACTGATTGTTTGAAAATGTTTATGAATGTAAGATATTAAGTATAACAACAAGTTTGATGAATATATTTAATTCATTGGCTTGACTGATTTGTTGACAATGTAAATGAATTTTTAAAATCAAAACCAGAAAGAAAGAAAATATAGATAAAAATGAGAGAGAAATAAATAAATAAACAGAAAGTAAGAAAGGGGGAATGAGCGAGATAAAATAAAAGAGAGAGAGAGAGTCAGATAGATATAGATAGAGTGAGATATATGGAGAGAAATAGAGTGAGAGAGAAACAGAGGGAGAGACAGAAAGAGAAAGCGAGAAATAGAAATACAGAAAGGGAAGTAAAGAAAGAGGGGAAAGAAATAAAATTTGACTGTGAGAGAAATAGAGAGAAAGTGAGATAGAAAGAAATATAAAAGGAATAAGAGAAAGATCTGAGAAGAGAATGATAGAAAAAGTTGAGAGACAGAAAGAGAAAACGAGAAAAAAAATATAGAAGAAAGGAAAGTGAAAAAGAAATAAAGAATGAGAAAGAGGGAAATAGAAATAGAAAAATAGAAAGGGAAAAAGGGGTAAAAATTAATTTAATAAAAAATAAAGAGAAAGTACGACAGAAAGAAATAGACAGGGGAGAAAGTAAAAGATAGAAAAGAAAAAGACAGAACAAATTGGAGAGTGCAAGAGAAAGAGAAAGAAAGAAAAAGAAATAAAGAGAAAGAAAACTTGATATTTCAGAAAACTTTTAAAAGTACACCTTTGAAACGATACGTTTAATTTACACTCTTATGCTGAATGAGATACAAATAAACATAAAATTAAAGAATATGAGTGTATGAGGAAGTCGAGGGGAGACACATGCTTCATATATTTCGTTGCTTGTTGTCGCCACTGGAGGTTGAAGTACTTTGGCAGTAAAATTTAAATGTACACAGATACAGGGCAGGATTTCCACTACCTGGGGTTACTAAGCGGTATTACTATGATTTCAATTTTGTGACCTCATAACGTATAATAGTGCTCCTGTAGCACAAGCTGACCAATGGCCTCCATGATGTGATACAGTGAGAAATGCCTTTGTGACAAGGACTGAGAACCAGCGCCACTCTTGTTGACCTCAATGGAACTCACCTATTTTGGCGCATTTATCACCGATTGCGGCGGAAAACGATACTCTTGCATTCATCTCGTCTACAACTTATCCTCCATTTTTTTTTTATTCATTTAGGAATCTAAGCATTTGTATCCGTTTCTGGGAATTATTAGAGCAATTTACGTCCGAACATCCTCTCATTTTATTTCGAATTTATATCACAATGCACGATATGGTGTCACTGCGTAATAGTGACTAATGGGAAAGTATGATACAAAATGGCAGCTACGCCAACTCCTTATACTATATGAGCCTTAACGTATAATACAGAACTTATGCAAATGGTCAACACATTGATGTAACTTAATGATATGAGTTTTAGCGTTTATCACACACTTTTAATTGAGAAACTTGCTTTGTTTAAAATCAATAATCAAATATCTTGTTTAAACTTAAAATTCAATATTCTTTTTAAAGTAAAACGACACTGATGTGGATGACTTTCTTTATATAATGCAATGAATTTACTTCTTTAACAGTAAAAAAAAAATGATGAAAAGATCCACTGTGCAATGTTTTAACGTTGAATTGTACATTTGGCTCTTTCATAATGACAACATGTAATGCCATTTCAAAGCACCCAATTAACTTATCTTTCTCTCAACTTTAAGTTAACAATTAATATTGATAGCATCCTTAATAAGCAATATAGTCTATATATCAAAATATTTTAATAATTAATTCATCAATTAGGCGTCATTTTCATTAACTTTGACTTTATTTTCGTCAATCTGGGGCGACATATCGCCAAGATGGGGATATCCAGCTAGATTATTCGTCAAGTTCGCCAAATGCATCGCCAAGTGTTACAGACAAACGGAGAGAAGAGCATTTTTTATATATTAGAAGGTATACTCTGAGAACCCAGACAGTCCAGCTCACTCGAGAGTATGGATCAGTTGAATGAACGACCGGAAAGGACTAGAAGGTATACCCGTTATAAGACGGAATTTAAAATTTGTAAATCATTACCTCCCATTTGACGATATTTTTATCAATTTGGCAAGATTTAAAAAAGTCGTCAAGTTGGCGACATCCTGCCAAAATTTTCACCTAGCGTTACGAACGGACGGATAGACGGTCGGTGTTCGGTGAAATGGGTTATTCTTATAGTCTATTCTTATGTTGTTTTTAAGATAATGAATTTACATCAACTAGTCGTAATTTTTATTGAATTAGTGTCGTCTTTACCAATTTGGCGACACTTTCGTCAATTTGGCAACATTTCGAAAAAGTCATTTTTCGGCCCTCTGTCTAAAAATCGGAAATCTGGTTTTGTGAAGTTTTGTCTCGTACTAAATACTACAAGTGTGAAATTCAGCCTTGTAGGTCACCGGGGAAGGGTTGGAGTGTCTGAAAAGACACAAACACGTTAGACAATTGTTATGGAGGACGAAGCAAAGTCCATGCTCGGTTCCTAATGAAGCGAAATCAGCATTTGTCTGAATTATTCGTTCTTTTTTACTCGAAAACTGCAGTAGGTAGGAAGATAAAAATGTGCTCACATACGTGAAATTTCACACAGATGTGCAAAATCCCAGTTTCAATAATTCAACCATAAAAATGTGCGAACATACGTAAAATTGCACACAGATGTGAGGAATCACTGTTTCAATAATTCAACCAACGAATCGTAACAGGATGAAACTACCATTTTCAAACCTCACATGCTCACTACGCTTCATACAAATAACATGTAAACAACATTTAAACAGCTCACCAAAACACGTACGCACATGCATGCATTGTGATTTAAAGGTGCTTCTGCATATTAAACACGTTTTTGCGGTTTGAATATGCTACTTTTATTTCTCTGTTTTCCCGCATACTAATCTGTTTAATTCAATATTCAAATTTTAAAAACTTATATGCTCTTTTGCATTAGGATTCTCAAATACTGAAATTAATTCCTTGATACTACTAATTTCACAATTATGTGTTAAATTAAGTTTTTAACTTGAAATCTTTCACAGCTCCCATACTTCATACGCGTTAGTCCTTTCAAGTCCCGGCTTTTTTGCTAGTTTTAACAATTTGATGGGCTCTTTCTTCTGTGAGATTTAAGTCAATTTACTAGAAAATACAACCGCTTGAAGGTATATACGCAAACCTGCTTCTTTGAGATTTTAAACTGAAAGAAATGCATATTCAATGCATCGCTGTCTTTAGGAGTAAAAAATATTTCGAACTTTTACGTTTTCGAGTAATACGAAAATGGATCGCACAGTTTAAACTATGAAAGGCTATTTGAAAGTCATAAAAGCTTCGGTCTAGGGCTTGAAAGTATAGGGAATCTCTGACTGATACGTTGGATGGATAATTTATCTTTGTGCCGTACTTTTTCCTGAAGAATAATAGATCAAGTAAATGTTAGAGTGAGCAACTGAAGATGCTGTGCCTATGGCAGTTGAGTGTTTCTATAAAATATAAATTTCAAAAGATTTTTCAAAGAAAGCCAGAACGTAATCGCTATTTTAATGTTTCTTTCATAGTTATATTAAGTAACTAGAAAATGTACCCTCTGTTGCTCGGGATTTAAGATGCGGCCATAGCGTAGCCCTGTCTGCACCGGTACAGCAAATTTTTTAATTTATTTTTGTTATTATTAGTGTTGTTTTATTTTGTTGTTATTTTTTATTTAGTATTGTTGAAACGGTCTTTGGTTTTCAGGAATTTGCTGGCAGTTTCGGTGTAGTGCGTTTTTATCAGAAATTTACTTTAAAATCTGGCAACGCTGTAACGTTTCCATGAAATGTACCCGTTCTTGCCTGGGATTTAAGATGAAAACCTTTGATTACAATTCCATAGGAACACGCAGCAAATTCTCGAAAACCAAGATACGCATTAACAATACGCAGGCTTATAGAAACAACAAGACAGAGAGAGAGAGCGAGAGAGCAGCGTGGTGCTTGGCATTGGCAGACAAATCAATTTTTGTACTAAATACTCGACTTATGCACATATAGAACTGCCCGGCCACACATTAAGCTGCCATAAGCCTTAGGGTTGGTCGTGTGGTCTGGTTCTTCAACATATAGAACTGCGCATATATCTCCATTTGCATTAGACATTTGTTGATACTCTTGCTGTATTGACAAGCCCTTGGCCTGGTCTTTAAGCACTACTATTTGAGCATTTTTTAGGCAAACGCTGTTAGTTTTTAACACTTTACAACAAAGTTGAAAAGTGTTTAGGACTTTGTTCATTCATTCTGTCTGTCTGTCTGTCTGTCTGTTCATTAGCACGATAACTGCCGTAAAAATGACTTAATCAAAATGAAATTTTAGTATGCTGTTCAGAAGATCTGTAGGACCTATGGGACTATAAATGAATAATATCACCCAATTAGTTTTGTATTGAACCCGGGTGGAAAAATGAAATGCACTTATCCCACGATTTACACGGCACCAGTTTTACACGATTTCGCTTTTACACGATTTATAAATTTGATTATTTCTGCAACGAAGCCTATTTTTCACTTATGTAAATAGTAAACAGCATAATATGCAGACTGAGTTGTATAAGAATTGCTGTATTTCTTTAACGCAAAATTATTTAGATCATGGAGTCTGCATAACTGATATGAATGAAATATTCATTGATTTTACAGAGAGAAGGACGATTTTTTTCGATGAAGTTTTAAGCATATAGTTTAATTACTTGTAGCTCCATGGTCTTAAGTTTTTAAATAAAATAAATTATTTTAGTGCTGTGAGGAATAAAATGATTGGGAAAATGTTATGAATGAAATGCAGCTTTTATAGAGAGAGCCAGGCGTGTTATTTTTTCTATGACGTCATTTGAATGAATGTCAGTTGTTTTCGATGAAATTTTCAAATATAATAAATTTTTGTAGTATTATGATGATTTTAAAAATATTACCGAGGAATGTATCGCATTTTAGAGATGTTTAAACCAGGCAATTTATATTTCAATGCCGTCATTTGAATGAAGTTTATTTTTTTCGGTGAAGGTTTAAGTTTTCAAATATAATAAATTAATGCAGTACTGTGATAAGTTTTAAAATATTACCGAGGAATGTATTGCATTTTAAAGATGGTTAAATAAAATTGCATTGAAGTTGGAAAGTGTTTCATAATCAATGCTTTAAGCATGATTGATCCTTCTTGTTTCTGTTAGTTTTGCTTCTTTTTAGACAATTACATTTTTGGGCAACTGCTGTGATGACAAGTTTTTTCCATTTTCACATCTCTCCTTCTCTTTTTGTTGGAGAAACTTTTTTGAAATTGGCTTCAGGGAGAAACGCCTTTCTGTAAGACCACACAAATTCCGATGGGTGATGCTAGTCCTCTCATCATTGCATGTGGTTTATGGATCCTGATTGGACGTCCACCGCTTGTTGACGTTGCTTCTAAGAATAATGGGGTTGGTCTTTTTATTTTCGTTTTCGAAACAAGCATTTAATGAATACATATAAACATACGCAATCTTTCATCTTATTATGGCAATTTTTGTGAGTCCTTTCGCAGAAAAGTAGGTTCTTTCTTCCAGAATCGTACCAAAATCTAATCAGCACCTAACGGGTGATTTATCTACCAAACTTTGTGAAATTTGGCAGATAATTAGTTTTTTAATTATAACAATTATTTTTAATAATATTTTTTATTATTAGATTATAGTTCAGACTTTTAGTTGGAGTGGATATATGTAAATTTTTGTGGGTCATTTCGCAAATAAAGGTAGTTTCTTTTTTTCTGAATTATACCAAAATCTAATTGGCACTAGGGCAAACCACAAATTACTTATCTGCCAAAGTTTGAAAAAATTGATCATTTAGGTTTTCAGCGAGAGGGGATACATACATTGCATAGATAGACACACAGACAGACACACACATATAAACATGATGTTTAAAAATTGATTCTTTGGGTTCTTGAGTGCTCGAAATCCGCTGAAAACTCGAGTTGCGATTTTCGACACGGTTTTAATATTTTCCGTATTGCCCTATAATACATTTATCATGTATTGTTCGGCAGTGTTTCTAACTACCGGGCCCGCGCTATGCTCTCAAATCTTGTCATTTTAGTTTTATAAGCATTCTTTATGAATGAATATTTTATATTGGAAATATTCTATTGAGAATAATTCGTGAACGTATGGAAAAGGCCCAGGTCTAGAACGGTTAAATAACATATGTGTAGCAAATTTCAGTGACCAATCCACTTATTACTTTCATTATATACATAGCATAATGTATAATGAAAGTAATGCGAAGGGGTCGAAAAATTGGAATTCGAGTTTTCGATGGGAGACTACGTTTCAAGTATCCACGAACACGACTCAGACGTTTTAAACATGTTATAACATAGTTGAAAAGTGTTTATGACTTTGTTCATTCTGTCTGTCTGTCTGTCCGGTCGCACGATAACTGCCATAAAAATGACTTTATCAAAATGAAATTTTTGTATGTTTTTTAGACGGTCTGTGGGACATAGGGGAATGCAAATGAATAATATCACCCAATTAGTTTGGGATTGAACCCGGGTTGAAAAAATGAAATACATTAAATCCTATGGGACCTAATTTTTCAAACATTTTTTAAGCAAATTTAAAATTCAGAAATTGCTTCGAAAATTGTAAGAAATATTCAAATTATCCCATAAAATATATAAGAAATATATCAGCAAGATATATGCGGTAGTTTTTTAAATAAAAATTAAAATAATAATTGAACTCATATTATATGAAGAGATTATGTGACCCACTTCAAAATAAAATATGGCATCCATCTTGTGCCAAAATCGTGATTTTTAAAGTTTTTTTAATTTATATTTAGTGTTGCATCCGTTGTAAAACCGCTTTATTTTTGATATTTTTTCTGTTTATCTATATACTGCGCCAACGCAATTACAGTGTTTTTTAGCCTAAATGATCATCAATCTTTAATTATTTCTACAACACAGCCTAATTTTCAAGTGTGGAGAATGTAAACACACCAAGCTGTAAGATTAGTTGTATAAGAATTGCTGAATTTCTTTAATGCAAAATTATTTAGCTCTGGAGTCTGCTATATAGCCGATATGAATGAAACATTCATTGATTTTACATAATGAAGCAGACGATTAGTATTGCATTTTCGATGAAGTTTTAAGTATGCAGTTAAAAAGCACTTTTACCTCCATGGTTTTAAATTTTTAAGTAAAATATATTATTGTAGTATTGTGATAATTTTTAAAATATCGCCTCTGAATGAAAGGAATGGAATAAAGTTTATGAATGAAATATTCACTGCTTTTATATTTAGAGCCAGGCGATTTATATTTCGATGACGTTATTTGAATAAAGTTCATTTGTTTTCTATGAAGTTTTTAAATATAATATATTATTGTAGTATTGATGTAATTTTAACAATATCACAGCTGAATGTATCGCATTTTAGTGATGTTTAAATGAAATTGCATTTCAGTTGGAAAGTGTTTCATAATCAATGCGTTATGCATGATTGATCTTTCTTGTTGAGGTGATGTCTGTGTGTGTGTGCGTGAAAATATGTGTGAGTATCAGTGAGTCTGTGGAGCCGATGTCTCATGAACGAATCAAGCGATTCGGACAAAATTTGGTACAAAAATCACAATCAGTGAATAATGGAAGTCCATTGTTTTTACATGCAATCGAATGATTAGAACCCTCCAAAAGTTGCGGCCAGTTGCGTTTCTGCATTTCTGAAGTGAAAACAGGATAAGTTTTGAATCGTGGGAGATTCGGATGATTCTAGTAAGATTTCGATGCGTGTGAGTTGGAGTGAAGGAAACAGTACAAAGATCGAATTGGATGAGTTTGGTCGACAGCCTAGTGGATGGAAACGCACTTAGATACCACTATGACCGGAAGAGTCTAGTATCCTGGATTTGACAGCAGTACGGGGGGAGGTAAAAATAATGTCATAGGTAAGCATAAAAGCTTTTTAAATCGTGTACGGGGTAACAATTATCACCAGACCCGTCAAGGGTAGAATCTTGTATAATTGTAATTCATTCTGGGCATGTGCAATAACAGTTATGGTCTATGTCGTCAGTTGCTTTAAACAGCCAGCTTCTGTAATTTCTGCGTAATCCACAGTAAAAATATTTTGATTTAAATCAGTGCAGTCCTGTGTTATTGCCTTGGGTCAAAAGGTCTGATTATCAAGTACTTTAAGTTAGAGTTATGTCTCCTTGTTGACAGCGATAAGTACGGATATGTAATCCCGGAATACGAGTATAAATGTACTCATCCGTACAATAGAGTAACCAATAAGAGCCGATGAAGGCAAAATACTCTACACAAGTTAACATACTTCTGCTGCTTTCACTGCACAGATGACCTCTATGGTAAGTTAAAGTGCATAAATGATTTTTTCACTACCTTTTTTTTTCAAACCAAGACCAATAAATTAATTTAATAAAATATTCAATTTTATACTGAATAATTTTATAAATGTTTGGTGATCGGAATGAGGTCACCAAATGGAACAATATCAATGGAAATCAGCAAAAAAGAATTGAATGATGTTGGCCTGAGGAAACTACAATTTTTATTAGTGTAATTAAAGATGCGGATTTTACGGAAAATTTTCCAGGAAAATTTTAAACTTATTCTTAAATATTATATTTAAGCTAGAATAATATGCCGAGTGACTTTTAAAAGTATTTGTTCTTACATTAGAGCTACAGTCATATATATATATTATATAAAATGGTTAAAAAATGATTTAAATTTTGAAATATATAAAAATATTCTATGCACAAAAATTTCTAATACATATGTAAGTCAGCAGTTGCAATTTAATATTTTCGTTGAGTATCTGTGCTTTTGAAGGGTTATAAAATAATTATATTTTATTTATAATATAAACACCTTGATTGATCTACCCGTCTCCCTCTCTCTATCTATCTTGGGTAACGCTGCTACAAAATGTTGCCAAACGTGTTTTAATCACGGCTAAACATTTCAATTTTTACGATATAACCATGGAGCTTTACTTAAGTGAGGACATGACGCGGGCGACCTGTTTCTCACGTAATGCAGTGACTATACTTCTTTGACAGTGAAATTATGATGTAACCATGGAGCTTTGCGTAGCGTATGACATCAGATATTGAAGGTGAGGCCATGATATGGGCAGCCCATTCCCTACATGATTCAATGACTATACTTCTTTCACAGTGAAATTATGATGTAGTTATGAAGCTTTACGTAGTCGCCAATGTCGCCAAATCTATAAAAATGTCGTCAAATCTATAAAAATGTTACCAAATTGATAAAAATGTTGCCAAATTGATAAAAATGTCGCTAAATCAATGAAATTCATTGCGTTTTAAAAGGGAATATTATTGTAATAATATTTAGATAGCTTTTGTCTGTCAAGTCCAACCATCCCACTTGGCGACAAATTTGGCGACTTTTAAAAATGTCGTCAAATTTATAAAATGTCGCCAAATTAATAAATATGAAGCCAAATCAATGAAATTGATTCTGTTTTGAAAGGGGATAGTATTGTAATGATGTTTCGGAAGCATTTATTTGTCACCAACAGTCCCACTTGGCAACAAATTTGACGCATTTTTAAATGTCGCCAAATTTATCAAAATATCGCCAAATCGATAAAAAAATTTCCAAATTGATAAATATGAAGTAAAATTAATGAGATTAATTGTGTTTTGAAAGGAGATAGTATTGTAATGATATTTCGGTAGCGTTTGCCTGTCAATCCAACCGTCCCACTTGGAGACAAATTTCGAGAAAATTTTAAAATGTCGCCAAATTGATTAAAATATCTCTAAATTAATGACAATGTTGGCAAATCAATAAAAATGTCGCCAAATTAATAAAAATGACGCCAAATCAATAAATTGATTGTGTTTTGAAAGGGGATAGTATTGTAATGACGTTTCGGTAGCATTTGTCTGTCAGTCCAACTGTTCTACTTGGAGACAATTTTGGCGAGTTTTTAAAATGTCTCAAAATTGAACAAAATTTGACAAAAATTTACGAAAATGTCACCAAATCGATAAAAATTCAATATCTTGGAAATAATATAAGAATTTATTATAAGAAAAAGCCATTAAAAGTATTAAGAATTGTTTAGAAAATACCTGTTTATAATTGAATTGGTGAGTGCTATAAGCTAAAAGTGACAATTTTGAGGATAAATAATTTCCATCAGCTAAATCATTTGCAAAAATGTTCTATATTTATCACATTTTCATAAATTTTACTGAATTAATTTCTGAAAGCAAATGTTTCTAAAAATAATACCTGCTTTTTTATCAGAATGAGTAAAATGCCATTTGTACCCTTTCAGTTTTTGTCTATACCTTCTCTTGAAAATAAATCATTACTCCCATTCTTCTTCAAAATCAGAAAACTAAATAATCAAAAACATTTTGCAAAGTTACCTCAATTTCAAAAAGTAGTGTGGAAAAAATAATACATTTCATTTTCAAATAAATTAGGGAGAAGAAAAAGGCGTAACATTTTGCGAAAATTTTTCCTACAGGCATCTCTAAATGTAATGCATATAAACTTTGAAAAATATTGAAAATAAGCTTGAAAAAAAAATTGAAAAAACCGAATTTGCTGGTACCGGACCCTCATAAAAAATAATTTATCAGGTCGCGGTCTCATAAAGGTTGAGATCCACTGCTGTAAGGTAAGTAAAACTCCGATGTGGGCAGCACATTACTTTCCCTACCGATTCAAATTTATTTTTATATTTATTTACTTCACGGTGGATTAAATTGCGTTTAATTGCACAAAATAACATGGATACGTTTCTGATATTATATTCAATTTATATTTTTAATGCATCTTCGTTTTATATTGGCAATTTATTTCATTTTAAAACACCTTCAGCTCTTTAAAATTAAAAAAAAATTATAGATCTCGAGAACGCGTCATTATAGAGTCATGAGGTCACTCTTATTATCTTTGTTGTTCAAAATTACACGAAGAACAAGTATGTAATTAATTTATTTCAGTAATTTTGGTCATTTACTTCAGATTTTTAAAATTTTTTGGAGGCTATTTCAAAAAATTGGGTTGGTTAAAATCTAACAAGCATCAGGATAACACTCAAAGGACATAATTACTAAATTTTAAGAAATTTTATCCAATATTTTTAATTACAGCGAAAAACGTCTTCAGATTCTCAGAAGTGAAAACAACATAAATACCTCGAGAAGGGTCCAACTTTGAGTGATGAAGTTGGTCTTATTTTTGTCAAAAATTACGTACTGAACAAGCATTTAATTGATACATTTGAGAATATGTACTATGTAGTCTTTTATTTCAGATTTTGATGATTTTTGTGGGCCATTTCACAGAAAAGGAAGTTTTTTCCCGAATATTACCTGAACCTAATCAGCACTAGAGTAACTTACAATTAGGGATTGCAATTCCGGGGTCCCGAATCTCGGGATACCGGGATCTCGGCTGAAAAATGAATACCGTAATATTGGGATGGGTGAGGCCAGAACCCCGGGATTGCGATATTTTTATCAGATTTACATGCACGTGCTAAACACTAGTGTTCATGCTTCCTAACTTAAACTTTTCCTGATTTTATCAAAGGCAAACATTCATTTAGAGATTGAAGCATATTTTGTGAAAACTTACTTATTAGTTAGATGTAAATGACTTGAAGAAAGGTGCTCTCACCCTGAAATCAGTTTCGGTCAAGTATCTGACGCCAAAGTGTCTGGTGATTTTGCGGTGATAAGATTTTCGCATTTTCATATGCTAAGTTTCTTTTTTAATTCCAGGTCACATATATAATTTTTACAAAGATCATATTTCTGTTATTAAACAGATTATATTCTGTTATTAAAAAATGGAATAATACATTTTCTTCAATAAATAAAAAAATTACTGAATCCCGCCGGATGCCGAAATCGCGGGATTGAAGATTTTACGATCTCGTGATCCAGGGATTGAAAATTATTTACTGGATTGCAATCCCTGTTTACAAGTAACATAATTACCAAATTTTGTGAAATTCAGTTAATTTGCTTTTCAATTAGAGTGGATACATACGATTTTTGAGGGCCATTTCGGAAAAAAAAATACGCAAATTATTTTTTCTCGAATCTTACAAAAATATAATGAGCGCCAGGGTAACCTACAAGTGCCTAACCTACCACATTTTATCGAATTTGATTCATTAGCTCTTCAGCTACAGTAGGTGCATGTATTGCACAGAAAGACAGACACGCACACAGACACACATACAGACGCCCGCCTAAAAATTGGTTTTTCATGTTCTAGAGTGCTCGAAACGTGTAGTTCCGTCGAAAACTCATGTTGCGATTTTCGATACGGTTGCGATATTTTCCCTATACTTAACCATGTATTGTAACGAAAGTAAAAACAGATTTAAGAATTTTTAAATTTTTTTTTTTAGGAATAATTCTTGAAATAAAGCTGATAAAGGGAAACATGGTTTATGATTATGATATTGATAATGATATAAGTAGATTAAAGAAAAGTTGTTTCAATCTGATGGGACTGAATTGGTTTTGCGTCAATAACGTCACGTGAAGTAAAATTTTAGAATATCGAAAATTTAAAACACTATATTTCAAAGGCTACAATCCTGATCCAAAATATAATTCTATATCCTTGCAGAGCTTTCAAAGCGATACAGATTATCTGTGTGCGGTTCATTGCTATAGTTAGTACTTTTAGTTTTCGAGATACATTGTCTTACAAGTTTTAAAAACGGAAAAATTTCAATGTTCTTTAATTTGACAAGACGATTATTCGAAAATTATGAGTTTTGCAAAAAAAATATTATTCTAGAAGAGGGATTTACTACTGGAAATTTTTGTCGCCTACTGTCTGCATCTATCTTCTATAAATTCAGGATGTATATTTAGTAAAGTGAAGTAAAAACTTGTTCAAATAAAAACTTTTTAGTTTTCTCAAATATATATATATATATATATATATATATATATATATATAAATTATTTTTGTATATTTATAAATAGTACCCTATTTCTAATAAAACAACTTTAAATTGTTTATATTTTTATCTATTATTTTCGGAGATATATGAGTCCAAAATATGTATATGTATCGTACTGCTCCGATTTCAGCCAGATCAGACACCCCAACCATAGACGTTATTCGCGTCAGAATATAAAATATGAGTGTATGAAGAAGTCGAGTGTAGATTCACACTCTAGACACATTTTAAAATGTTATCTGTTACCATAGACTTTTGGAATCTCTCGGTAATTCAACCCCAAAAATATAAAGGTATAATGCAGAAATCCGTTTACCGATTTTTAAAGATTTTATGCTAAAATGCAAATTCTCTGTATCGCTATCTTTTATCGAAGACGCCTAAGTTCGAAAATGATGTGAAAATGGATCGCACCGTTTAAAACTATGAAAAGCTATTTGAGAGCCATAAAGCTATTTGAGAGCCACAAAGCTATTTGAGAGCCTTTTTTCACTCTGAGGTAAAGCATCGGAATTTTTTGACAGATAACCGAGATGAATGATATTTTTTTCCCTTTTTATTCCAGAAAGGCAATGTAGGAAACAAATATGCATGAAATTGCTCAGACCAGGGGTCCCCAAACTTTTAAAACAGAGGGCCCATATTATGATATTGAAAATACTAGATTGGCCGGATCACAAGTGAGACATACGCTTTTCTCTTTCTTCTCTCTTTTTTCCATCTCTGTATATATATATATATATATATATATATATATATATATATATATATATATATATATATATATATATATATATATATATATATATATATATATATATTACCAGGTTACCGAATGAGAACGAAAATTGAATTAAAAGTGAAATAAATTTAATTAAAATAAAGAGAACGTTAATATAAGTCTGCAGGGTAAGTCAAGTGCTGCTCACATCAGATTTTTTATTACCGCACATTAACAAATAGTAAACAATTTTGCTTAATTATAGAGTTTAAAATATCTCAGGGGCTTTGTAAATTTAATAAAGCTGTATAATAGAACGTTTTGGTATTAATATTTCATTTACAATTCCAATAGAATTGAAAATGTAGGAAAGATTAAATTAGTTTTGTATTATTAAATAACATTAATTAACATACTGAAATATGCAATGGTAACTTGAAATTGTAAGTTGATTATTTCACCTTTTTCCAAATAATTTTAACAATTTTCAATAACATAATAGCAGTTTATTCGCTATATTAAAAAAATGTGCACAACCTAAACACAAATGACTTCTTAATCCATACTATTAAAATTTCAGCATGCCATAACAAATAATAAAAATCTGATGTGGGCAGCACATGACTTTCCCTTCAGACTTATATTCACGTTCTATTTATTTAAATTAAATTAAATTCATTTTTAATTCAATTTTCGTTCTCATTTGAAAACTGGGCTTATTTTCAAAAATGGTGTAGGAAAAATACGAAAAACTGAAATATCTCGAGAACGGCTAGTCCTAGTGTAATGGGGTTGGTCTTATTCTTTTTTTCGCTAAAAATTACGTATTAAACAAGCATTTAATGGCTATATTTGAGCATACGTAGTTCTTAAGTTTAGATTTTGATGATTTTTGCGGGCCATTTTGCAAAAAAAGGCAGGTTATTTTTTTTCGAATTATACCAAAATCTAATCAGCACCAGGGTGGCCTACAAGCGACTTATCTACCAAATTTTGTGAAATTCGGTCCATTAGTTTTTCAGTTAGAGTGGATACAAGCTTTGGCGGGCATTTCGCAAAAAAAGGCGGGTTCTTTTAACCCGAGTCATACCCAAAACTAATCAGCACCAGATTCGTGCACAAGTGACTTACCTACCAATTTTTATGAAATTCGGTCAATTAGTTTTTTAGTTAGAGTGGATACAAAATCTGCACAGACAGACACACAGACAGACAGACACACACACAGACGTCACGCTAAAAATAGTTTTTTCGTATTCTAGAGGTCTCGAAACGTGTAGATTCGTCGAAAACTCGAGTTGCGATTTTCGACATGATTCCAATACTTTCCCTATACATTACCATGCATTGCAGGGAAAGTAAAAATATACATGCAATATATTAAGATACTAAATCTTTTACATGCAATTACTTACTTATCAAATGGTTAAAAATATGCTATTTGATGTATGAAATATTACATTTTACATTATTATTTTACTTTCATAATTTTAGTGTAGCATTTTTACTGCTACGATTTCTTACTATTGACAATATCTTAAAAAGAGAATGAAATTTTTTTATCTATATAAATAAAATGAAAATACACCTGTCTGTCTGTCTGTGTGTTTATCTATCTCAACATCACGGTAGAACAGCTGCATCGAATTTCATGAAAATTTTGTGGTTAGCCTTGAAATAGCCCCACTTAAAATTTAGTCCATATTTCGAGTTTTTAGGACCAGGAATTGCTGAGATATGAATAAAAATCCCACAATTAAACCTTCCATAGAAATAGTATTATGCAGATGATAAATTTTCTACAAATTTATTAAGAAAATTATATCATAATGCTTAGCAACGCAATTAAATCAAACACGTTTATTAGGTAGACGATTTTTATTAATTTTTTCCAGATTTAAATAATAAAGAAATTGATATAAAAGAAAATTTTATAAAGGATCGGAATTTCATCTTTAGGTAGATTACATTAATTACTGCTTTCGGGTTTAAATATTACGAGAATTAATGGCATTTTCAATTTAATACTTTATATGTTTTATTTTGGCAAAAACTCATGATGTATTTAGTTCATTAATTCATATATTTTGTTTAGTTAATTAATTCATATATTGCGTTTAGTCAATTAACTCATAAATTGTGCTTAGCCAAATGTTAAAACAGAATAAAAGTGATAATACTATTTTTGCGCTTTCATTTTAGTATATATTAACCCAATTTTATATATATTTTATAATTTGCTTGCAAACGGGATCAGGATGTTTTATTCTTCAGATCTGCTTGTGAAAATAATTTTGTATAGAAACACAGAAAAAAGAATTAAATTTAGATGAATTAAGTAAAAGGGTAATTAACTGAAATATTTTAATAGAATGTTTTGAGTAACAATGTCATTTAGAATACTGTAGGAATTTGCACATACTTTAAATCATGAGCAATGTCGGGTATATCTGCTATTAACAGTATACATAACATTGTAAGTTGTGCATCTATCTGTCTGTTTATTATCTCAGCACGGTAGAACTCACCTATTTTATTTTTTTCAGAATTATTAAAAAAAATTCAAAAATAAAGACTTCAAATACTAAAACTTCACTGGAAAAATTCTCAATTTTAAGTTTCTTGTGTTATATAATCAGTACGAAGAACTGCATGCTGCTAGTCTTTTATAAAAAATCACAAAATTAACAACATTACTAAAAAAGTTTTAAAATATTTATAGGAAACTGAATGATTTATGACAACAAATGAAGTACACTAGGCAAATGCAATGAATGACACAAGCTAACCTGATAAAATATACATTTTAAAAATTGAATTATTTTAAATCCTTCACAATTATTTAACAAAGCTTAATTTCACAAGTGCCTAGTCAGTTTTCTCAATTAATGGGACAACAATAAAATTTTAAATGTAGCTAAGAAATCTCTAAAATGTTTGTTGACGTTATAATTAGCAACAAAACAATCCAGTAAGCTTTAATTGAAAAGAAATTTAGACAATAAGGAATAATATAATTTAAGTATTTTGAATGCCATATATTTAAAATTACAATTTATTTTAAATGACATGATAAGGATAAGAAGCAAAAAATGATAAGTACTTACTTCTAAGAAGTATCTACAGTATGTAGTAATGTATCCAATGTATCACGATAAAGTTATAAGGTACGCAAATTATGTACCGTATCAAATCATGGAAATAAGAAATTACACATTCACAAAATAGGATAAAGGAATATTGTCCAGAAAAAATATTCGTTGGGTGTTACATCAGCTAGCTTAATGTCTTCCTTCTTTGTATAGGCTGCTGAGGAGAATTTTCCAGAAAAGGTCAGACGAAATTCGAAGGCCAGATTTGGGACTACAGAGCACAACGATGTCCACTTTCGGGGAGGGGGGTTGTGCTCTGACCTCTGCCATCGGAGGTGACGATCAGTCCGTAATTTGGGGACCCCTAGCTTAGGCGATTTAGTAAACGTTAAAGAAAACTCATAGTCACAGAATCGTAATATAGGAGGCGTTCCCAAATATCTATAATGACAAAAAAAAGACGTCTGTTTGTGTCAGGTGCCGCTGAAAATTTATGTCACGTACAGCCAAAAAAATTTGGTGTAGGGATTCGTTGGTTCCCGAGAAGAAATATTTCATCGAGATGTTTTAAAAATTTAAATTAGTTTTTTTTAATTTAAATTAGTTTTGAAAAAAGCACTTACTCGTGGAGTTTTTAGCCGATTTACAAAATAAGTTTTCAGACCTCGCCACAAGTCTCCATGTTCGCAATATTTCGCCAAATTCGTCCACAAGACCACCGAAGATCAAATAAAGATGTCGCCAAGGTCAAATGACCCAAACCTTCAAACTATAGTAATGGTTTCCTGTTATAGTTATTCTTAACAATATAAAGTTACTCGCGTTATATACTTTCACTATATATACTTACATTTCTATCATGGCTTATTCCGTATCCCGATCCTAAGATGCTTCAAATGAAAAATCTGTTTTTTGCTTCTTGAGATTTTATTCTAAAACAAATGCAAGATCGATGTATTGTTATCTTTTGGAGAAGGTGCTTAAGTTTGAAGACAATACGGAAATAAATGGTACTGTTAGAAATATAAAAGGGTTTTGAAGCCATAAAAACTTCGGTTTGAGGCATCAAAGTATACGTTAATCTCTGACTGATATCCTGGATGGATAATATTTCTTTTCCCGTAAAGTCGAAGCAATTATTTGAGGACATATTGACTAAAATATTTCAAAGTTTTTTTTTTATATAAAATTCTAAATATTTTTTTTAAATAAAGCGTTTAATAATTATTATTACATTTTTGTATCATTGTATAGGAAACGTAATGTTATCTCTTAAATTTTCGAATTGGAAATGTGAAGTAAAAGTATCTGCATCATTTCAAATACTATCGTAAAGATATCCCCCCTCTCTCTTTTTCTCACCCTCTCTTTATGTGTACATGTGTATGCATGTGTGTGTTTTTGTATGTATGCATATGTCAGTATGTGATAAAGGAAAGATATAGATTGGTAAGATAAAAAGGTAAGATATAGATTGCATATTGTATAATAACTTTATCTAGCATACGATTTATTAAAATATATATTTTTATACAATTTTCTCCTTTGAAGAACAATGTCATGTTCTGGTATATTGATAATATTATACTTAACAGAAAAAACTAATATTAGATTTGTCCCGTATGTGAAATATATTAATTATAAGAAATAAAATTTCTCAGATTAGTTTCAAAGAGAAAAAGAAAGAGAGAGAATGAATAAAAGATAGAAAGTGGAAAACAAAGTAAGAAGAAATATAAGAGAATGAGTAAAGAGAAGGATAGAAGGAGAGAAAATGTGTAGAAATAGAGATAAAGGAGAAATAAAGAGAGAAAGAGAAGGGAAGAAATTGAAAAAGTGATAGGGAAAAGAAGGCGAAAAAAGGTAAAGAAAAAGAGAGGGAAAATATAAGACATAGAGTAAAAGACGGAGAAAGATAGAAATAAAGAGATAGCAGGAGAGAATGTCAAATAGAAAGAGATAGAGAGAGAGAAAGAAAGAAATATAAAAAAAGAAAATGAAGAGAAGGAAATTAAAAGATGGAACAGGGTAAAGAGAAAAAAAGAGAGAGAAAAAGGCAATAAGAGAAGACATAGAAAGAAAGAAAGAAAATGAAAGATAAGGATTAAAAGAAGGTAAAGAGAAAAGGAGATAAAGAAAGAGAAAGTAAAGGAGAGAGAGAAAAAGTAGCGAGATACTTAAGAAAACTAAGAGTTCCTAATTGAGATACTTAACAGCTCCTTAAACGAAATATACATTTTATTTACAAGCTGATGCTAAGAATGATATAATGGATATAATATTATAGTATATATATATGAGTACATCAGAATGCCGAGTTGATATTTTTGCATCAGATATTTCGAAGCATGTTGTCACTATAGAAGGTCAAAATATTTAGGCAATGAAAAACAAATTTAAATTATGCAAAGTTTGATATACAAATGGTATGTTTTAATAAGTGCTATATACCAAAAGAAATAAATATCAAATTGAGCAGGAGCCATAAAAATTTAGTTTAATCGAATAATTGCTGGCGCCAGACTTGACATTAAAGGCCATGTGTTTATGACCAGGCAATAAAAAAGCGTACAGAGATTTATGATTCTATAGAGATGTCCCCACATACGAAGAAGAGTCACGTAATGTTTTCGACCAGAGTCCGTGAAATTAGGCGACCTAGGAAGAGTCACCTAGACCGTGGACTATAGGCAGTTTGGTCAATGACCAAGCCATGATTAAGCCTCTCATACAAGCTTGCTATAGTCAATGGGTAGTAAAGACGGAGTTTTGCGAACAAATCTAGCGCAGCGAATGTTCAGTTGTAGAAGAGCAGACAAGATTTATAGTGAAGTGAAGGGAGTTTAAAAGCACCTAAATGCTCATGTATACAAAATGACGACCACAACGGTCCAGGCGACCCAGATAAAACTGACTATCCGAACAGCAACGCCTGCAGACCAATATAACGACGAATTAAGGTACCTATTTCTATGATAAATGAGAATATTTACTTTTAATAACAAAGTTGACGCTAAAGTCAATTCCAAATTTTATTTTGTCATACTCGAAACGTCAGCTTAAAAACTTTGCTAAGAGACAACGCAAAAATTGATGAATATTTAAAAATGAGAAATATTAATGAATATTTAATGAATATAAAAACAATGAGAAATATTAATGAACATTTAATGAATATAAAAACAATGACAAACATTAATGAAAATTTAAGTAATAATTATTTTAATAATACCTAATGATATTTTTAATAAAATTCAAGTTAAAATATGTCTCATCATTTCAGAGTGTTAAAATTTAATTTATGTATAATACGTATTTTATTTACGCATGTTGAAACCGGACTATATACACTTGTGGATTATGCTGAAAGAAGCATTGCACAAATAATACTATACGAAACGCATATTATACTTTTTATAGAACTTAAATAATTAACACCACATAAAGGCGAGCTTCGTAAAATAAATACCACAGAAAGAAATACAAAATTATGTCTAGCCTGCTTGAGACTTTAAACCAAAAGAAATACAAATTCAATATATCTCTATTCTTTAGAGAAAAGAACGCTTACGTTTGAAAATTATATGAAAATGGATCGTACCGTTTAAACAATGAAATGCTATTTGAGAGCCATAAAATCTTGGTTTTGATGCATGAAAGTTTCGGAAATCTCTCATTGATACCTTGGATGGATAATATTTTTTTCCGTCATTCTTTGAAAATAATATACCGAGAAAACGTTAAAGCAAATATTTATATAAATACAGTGACTTAATGATTTATAAACTATACATTTTTGCGAAGATTGTATACGTCGTGGAACGTATACAATTGGATACACGTATACATACGTCGTGGAACGCATCCAAGACGTATGCAGTTTTCACCGGCGTCATCTGCACCACAGTTAAGGATCAGCGAATTATAAAATGTACCAACATTGACTCCAAAGTTCAGAGCTTTGAAGTAAAATATTTTAAATACGTTAGAGTACCTTCCACTATAAAACATTACAGAAATTAACTAGGGTGTAGCTTTACTTGACTTTCTTATTCCAGAATCCATTTTTTGTAGCTTTTTTTTTCAAATTTTACAAGAAATTTTTTGTAAAATCGGTATCAAATGATTACAATTATAGCATTTTACCCTTCACTTTAAAGGGCTTGAAAAAATGTTTGATGCTATTTTTGACAATGTACACTCGAGGGGGGGAGAGTAACTTGCCCCCCTGAGGGACTCTAAAACAAAAAATTACGTCACAAACAAAAAATTATGTGGTGGCTATTTTTCATAACAATGATTCAAACTATTAAATCTCTTGATCATTAAGCCCCAAATAAACCCTTTTATGCATAATTATGACAAATATTGCCCTATATTACCATGTTAAAAATATAAAATTTCGATTAAATTTCGAAATTTCTGCTGCACTTTAAAAAGTTCTCTCTACCTCTAGAATGTTTCATAACAAAGCCGGATATAAAATTTCGTGAAACTCCTTCAATATTTGTAGCCGCTATCGTGTACACAAGAAATGGATCACAGACGTACAGATAAACATACAAAATAGTCAAAAAATGTTCAGGAGGTCTTAAAACATTTATTAGCAACAAAATCTCGAATTTGAAAAGTTTCGTGAAAACAATACTTTCTCTATACTATATTACATAGTGTGATAAAGTGAAACTGCGTCCCATTATAATGCCTCGCCCTGTATTTACATAACACATCTAAGTACATAATTTCGTAGCGGTCAAAACATTCATTCCTGGAGCAGTTGTATTCACACGTCACTGGCATGCACACACAGAGCGACATCATTACAAAAATGTCCGAAATATGTTCAGGTCGCAAAAAGCCAATGGCTCTACCGTGCTGAAAACACAGGTTCCCGTTAGATCACCGATGTTAAGCAGCATCGGGCGCGGATAGTACTTGGGTGGGTGACCACCTGGAAACACCGTGTGCTGTTGGCTCATTTAAGTCGACGTAGTGGCCGAACGGTCAAGGCGAGCGTTTCCAGCGAGCGATCGGCCGCCACGTTGTGTGTTCGAGTCCCACTTAAGACATGGATGTTGTGGGCGCAGTGTGTTCCGCCCCCTTTGGTGCGCCTGGGGCAACGTCCTAGGACGGCAAAATGGTTCACGATTTCGGCCGTACATAGGGCAAACGACGTAAGTAGACGTAGAGTCTAGTGCTAGAGTCTAGTGTCTGGCCATTGGGGAAAAATTGTTCAGGTCGCAAACGTGCTTATCTTTCAAAATTTCAACTTTTTTGGGAATATGGTGCTTCAGACAAGAGTACAAAACGCAAAAAAATATTCTAAAGATATTGCTTGCAATTTGTGTTTGAATTTCTTTCTTGAAAAATTGTCGGTTTGAAATCTGTAAAACGTAATATGAGAAGATGCTTTTATCATGGAGCGAAGGAAAATGTAAGATATTTTTCGAATGAAATACTGCGATTCAATGGTATTAGATGAAGAACGCCTCGAAACAATTTTTAAGCAACTTCTCTTTCTTGCATGGGTCACAAATATTCGCTGACGCGGCGATTTCAATAAAAGGTTTCGAGAAAGATTTGGGAAAAAGTCATTATTTAAGACGGAAAAATATTATTTTATTCCTTCCCTCAAGAAAATATACTGTTTTTTACCTTTTTATTTATGTTATGTTGTTAATACATGGGAATAAATTTCTCCGCCATCATGTTTGTGGCATACTCTTAAAATCCTTTCAAAATCATCTTTTGAGAGCAAGTAATTGAAATCTTTTCAAAGACAATTTGATTGAATATAAAGTGTTCTTATTTTTACGTGGAAGTGTGTGGAAGTTGCGTGGAAGTGAAAATTTAAAATTTCTATAATTTGAAATCACTACAAATAACATTTAACATGTATATGTTTCAAATGCAGTCTTAACCAATTACTTTCTTTATATACACTGCTCACAACTGAAATCGCAACCCCATAAAGTTGTAGGTGTAGCTTTATGTAAATCAGGCAATGGAAACAGAAAGGAGAGATATGCAAATGATCACAGTTTTGTTATGTATAGTGACGTAACACCTTGCCGAGCAGCATAAAACCGTCAGGCCAAGGAGGAGCGATATCACAGTTAAATTGTAACGTCATGGGTTTCAGGTTGTAAAAATCATCACAGTATGCTAAGAGTACGTTGATGTACCGCATATGTTCAGTTGTCTTCAACGGAAATTCAACAAATCATTGTTTTACGTGAGGGTGAAATGAACCTTCGAAGAATCGCTGAACTATTGGGTCGTCATGCGAGCACAGTTCAACGGTGTGTGTTACGGTTTGTGAGAGACAGCGAAATGACAAGAAGATCAGTTAGTGGAGCTTCCAGGTGTACCACGCCACGTGAAGATCGTATGCGTTTGAGAAGCGTGGCGCGAGAGCCGTTTACTACAGCAACCGTGTTACAACGACATTTATCATACACTGCAGGTAACGTGGTTTCGACGCAAATAATTCGAAACTTTTTGCATGACGCAGGACTCTGAGGTAGACGACCTTTTCGACACCTGCCGTTTCAACGTCTTCACCGGTTCACCAATTGTTGTCATCTAATTGGTGGGATTTTGAATCCACTTGATGGGTTTCTTTTTGTTCCATTTGTTCCCATTTCGTCTTCAAATCTCGAGTTTGTTGGTCTGCTTGGCACTAACGAAAGGGTAATCTTATCTTCAAATATAGTGATTTGGGTGTAAATGGGTTGTAATAAACTTAATTCCTTTAAGCAATGTGTTTTTCCTTATTGCCTACATCAGTTTATCCCAAGTATTTCACTTTCATGTACTACTTAAAATTCCGTGTTGATAAAAGGTTTGGTAAACATATAATTTAAAAATTTGCATATTCAGGCTAGAGGCAGGACACTGGATTTAAATCGACAATCGTGATGAAAGCCTTCAAACCATCCAGCTAAGGAATTGTAAGGAAATTAAAACAGGGATCAATGTCTGCCCAACTGGCGATATATTCATTCAGCTACTTAGATGACAGTATTTTATTTTACAGTTGAACTCATCCTGCAAGAATAAGGTATCTGACCTTTTGTTTAGTCAAATAAACTGTGAGTGGCTGATTTCGCAACATCAAATAGCTGACCTTGAAACTGCTGATCTTGATACAAGATTCTACCACAACCCATAGATTCTAATTTCGTCCAGTTCCGAATCCAGAGGAACTGTGGGGAAGGATATTTATGACTGCGCAAAGAACTTGTCTTAGTAGAGAATCGAATCAGCAAATCCCCAACGATGCTCTATATATCGATCCATTAAGATGACTACCTTTCCCTATATATTTTAAGTGAACTCTATAATTTCTAACCGATGTGATTACTTTTCGACATCAAAAAAAATAAAGCGATTTTAGGACGAATACAACACTAAATATGAATTAAAAAGAACTTTAAGAATCACGATTTTGACACAAGATGGATAACATATTTTATTTTGAAGTGGGTCACGTGATCTCTTCATATAATGATCATGTGATCTCTTCATATAAAGGGTGTAATTACTATTTTAATTTTTAATTAAAAAACTACTTAATATATTTCGCTGAAATTTTTTTTATATATTTTATGGGATAATTTGAATATTGCTTAAAACTTTCGAAGCAATTTGTGAATTTTAAATCCGCTTAAAAAATATTTGAAGAATTAGGTCCCATAGGGTTCAATGTATTTCATTTTTTGAACCCGGGTTCAATTCAAAACTAATTGGGTGACATTATTAATTTATATTCCCATAGGTCTCACAGACCGTCTGAACAACATACTGAAATTTTATTTCAATAAAGTCATTTTTACGGCAGTTATCGTGCTAAAGGACAGACAGATAGACAGAATGAATAAAGTCATAAACACTTTTCAACTATGTTGTAAAGTGTTAATAAAATGAATAAAAGTATCAACTATACTATGTTAGAAATGGTAAGTTGTAATAAAAGAAAACATTTCCGTAAAAATTACGACTATTTTTCGAAAAAAAAAAAAAAAATTTTTTTTTCACATATATATAAGACGTTTGAGAAATAGTAATTTGTATTAAAATAAAATATTTTCTCTATTATTTGAAGCTTTGCCATGAAATACACGATATATATATAGAGTATTTTTCAAGTTTTCATATTTTATGTGTTTGCTGTTATAATGCTTTTCGGTAAAAGCTGTCTGGGATAAGAAAGTTATTTGTGCTATAAGGGAGCTTAAATAGTGCAGAAAAATGCGAAATAAAAATGTTCATTTATTTATGCTATATGGAACATATGGCGTTTTTCGTTGTTACTCATTTTTAAGCCATACCAGCTGTTTGATATATGTTGGAACAGTAAAAAAAAATTAGATTACAGCAATCATAAAATAAAATACTTGTTCCATAAAATAGACATGCAATTTAGGTGAAAGTGACGGAAAAGGTGATAAATTTAATACATTGTTAAGTATGTTATAAACTCCCAAAATTATGTTTAACATTGCCCTAAATTTTATATAGTGATAATGAAGGTGTAATAAGTCTATAGTAAGCTTATATATATGTAGACTGGCAGTATACAAGTTCTTATGGAATATATAATATATAGAACTTAAAATTAACAGTTATGTGCAAATTCTTATAGCATTCTAAATGGCATTGTTATACAAATGACATATTTATTCAAACCATTCTATTAAAATATTTAATTTAATTCTCCTAAAAATAATTATGAAATCTCTGTTCAATACAAAATCTTGATCACAGGTAGATCTAAAGAATAAAACATCTTGATCCCGTTTAAATACAAGTTTACAAAAAATATTGAATTGGAACAATATATGCCAAAAGTAAACATTCTAAAATGCTATTAGAAGATACACACAAACTAATAGCAGCCAACGGCCCTACCGTGCTGATAACACCTGTTCTCGTTAGATCACTGAAGTCAAGCAGCATCGGGCGCGGTTAGTACTTGGGTGGGTGACCACCTGGGAACACCGCGTGCTGTTGGCACTTTTCGGACGCGGTAGCCGGGTGGTTTGCGCGCTGGATTTGCACTCTGCCACAACTGTCGCCGTGTTCATGCGGAGTACGATCACGTTAAACATGTGGGTCCGTAAGTCCTTCCGAGAGGTTGGTGGTAGGCGAAGCAGGGTACGGTCCCTGTGGATGCCTCCCCCACTGGGTTCCGGTCTAAATTGGGTGGCACTTCCCGGCCGTCCAAGCAGTTACCTTACACCTTTCTGGTAGGTCGGACGGTCTGTGTCTCAACAAAAACACATACTAATAGCTAAATACAATATATGAATTAGAAAACTATTTGCCAAAATAAAACAGATGACTTAAGAAATTGAAAATATCAATAATATCTGCAATCTTTCAACCCGAAAACCGTAATTGATATAATCCAATAATAAAATATAATTCGGATAAAATTTATTTTTATATCCATTTCTTAATTATTTGAATCGGAAAATATTTAATAAAAATCATTTGCTGCATAAACTAACTCATTGGATCTAATTCCGTTGCATAGAAGCATGATATAATTCTTTTTCAAATGAATCTGCGGAAAAAAAAATCATTTGCAGAATGCCATCTCTGTAGGAGGTTCGTTTTCTATTAATACTTCGACAACCGCTGGTCCTAGAAACTCAAAACACAGACTAAATATTAAGTGGGGTTATTTCAAAGCTACCCACAAAATTATATGAAATTCGGTGCAACATACACACATATATAGACAGATTTTCAATATTATTTACATATGAAATGCTGATTTAATAAAGCAAATATGATTCGGTGAACTCTTAAATGAAGTAAATACGCAAAAGTTTAGTTTTTAAATTCATATAATAATTGTCCGTCTTTCTAGATCCTCCCAAAAGACCTCCGTCCCTTGTAGCATGAAAACTGAATCTTTCAAACTTTAGTATTGACAATAGAACAAAACCTTACAGAGTAAGATTTTCAATTACTCCCACCAATGCTAGAAGTAAAAAGGAAAGTTACTATATTAAATTTCAGAAATAAAAGTTAAATTCCAGAAATGAATTAGCAGCAGACCCTTTAAAAGCTTTCCGGTGACTTTAAAGGCTCAATATTTATTTAAAATAGACAAACCCTAACCGAGCTAGATTTACAATTCTTCTAATGCGGAGAGAATGGGGGAGTTCCCGATAATTCTTACTAGGTCTTTCTTGAACTTCCTTTTTTTGAGTTTCAAGGCAGAATTTTTGCACAGTATCAACCATGATACAGAACGTAACGTAGCCAAATTTTCGATTTCTCTCTGAGACGACTTAAATGATTGTCAAAAAGACTTCCCAGATTCCCCGAAGTCCCGGTGATATAGAAGACTGAAACTTCGTTGACTTATAGTCTCGACACCGGGACAGAATAAATTTGAACCAATCTTTAATTAAGGCGTCTATTTTTAACGCTTAGTGTCATATATTGTTACACAAAATATAAAGTTCATTAAAAAGTTGAAGTTTAATATTTTAAGAGTATTAGTTTCAGTGTCTGTAACAGGCTTTCATTACTGTGTATAAACATTTTATTGATCTTTCATGTTCTAAGTTAGGAACAAGAAAGATCAATGACATGGACTAAGACTATCAGGACTATCATGGACTATCAGTAATTTAAGCAGTATTCGGTATTTTTATTTTTCTTTGAATACTTACGAAGAAATAAAAAGTATAGAATATAGAGAACAGAGAAATATACAAGATATAGAAAATAGATACAAATAGGGTGAGGGTTATAGAAAAATACAGATGCAGAAAATTGAATATAATATATATATATAAATAAAATGAGTGAGAGAGTAATTATCCATATAATGATGAGCTCCTTTCCACACTAGCGTGCTTTCATACATATTCTACATAAACTATAAAAAAGTTATGAAAATTTAGTTTTTACTTTAATGTATAAGGAAAGTATTGTGACGGGGTCGAAAATTCAAATTCCAGTTTTTGACCGGAGAGCACGTTTCCAGTATCCCTGATCACGAATGAAACATTTTTGAAGTGATGTCTGTGTGTGTGAAAGTATGTGTGAGTGTCAGTGAGTCTGTGGAGACGATAACTGACGAACGAATGGACCGCTTCGAACGAAATTTGGTACAAAAATTACAACCCGTAAAACACTAGAAGCCTGTTGTTTTTATACGCAATCGAATGTTCAGAACCCCCATAAATTTTCGAGTGAAATTTTGAAAAAATCGCAAAAAAATCAAAATCTCTAATAAAGTTACGCAAATAGACATTTCTTATGTAATTTTTCATTAGAAATCCATTGACAAAATTTTAGAACGCTAGCATGAACCATTCTCGAGATATTGCACATTTTTCAAATAAATTAAAAAAAATCCCAGAAATAAAAAGACAATTAACTTTTGAGAAACATGTTCCCTTTTCATATGTAATATCATGCGATAAATTTGGTGACATCATTTCTGTGAATCTAGTTCGTCCCATTCATGAGAAAATATACTTTGAGTTATACTTTTGTATTTGAACGCCAATAGTCATATATCTGCTATAAGAATAACTTATTTTTTCATCCATAACACTTGGCGAGATTTTGGCGACGAATTTGGCGGAATGTGGCCAACTTGGCGACTTTTTTAAATGTTACCAAATTAACGAAAATCTTGCCAAATGGATAAAAATGACGCTAAATCTATAGAATTGACGACTAATTGTCGAAAATTCAATATCTTAGAAAGAATATAAGTACCTACTATAAGAAAAACCAATTTTTTTTACTGTAAAAGAAGTAAATTTATTGCATTATATGAGGAAGTTCATGTGTTGGCCACATTAGATTTTTTTTTTTAGGAGATGCAATGTATTCTGATCTAAAAAGGGATAATACACATATATCTATTTCTTAATTTTGTGTCTATTCCTTTATAATTTGATGAAACCCTTCCGTGAAAAGGGGACTGGAAATTTCAATTTTTATGAGTTTGCTTAAAAAGTAACAGAAAATGAAATAATACATTAATTAAAAATGTGTTAGAATGAAAATATATACACAGGTTTTTTGCTAAACTATAGAATTGTGCTAATTTTACTTTTCTGGATGCTGCGAAATAAGTAAGTTAACCTAAAATATGCAAATTTCGATGTACTTAAAAAAATAAATATGAAGGAATTGGTTCAAATATCGGATCAAACATCGTTGGAAAGAACGATTGTATATGGACCGGGAGATCAGCTAACCTAGTACAGAATTTCGTAACTGTCTGAAGATCATATTTTCCGTCCGCGACAGTCAACACACACACACTCACAGACAGAAAGACAAATTGGTCCTTCTATTGTGTTTATTGTAATGTATAAATACTATCCAAGTGTGCTATTTTAGAAAATGTATAGTTTTTTCTTTTCGTATATACATAGTATAAGTATATAGTAAGTAGTATATATACGTAGTAAGTAGTATATTTCCTTATATACATAGTATAAAGTACAGGGAAATTATTGAGATTTGATCGAAAAATTCGAGTTTTTGATGGAAGATTACGTTTCAAACACCTGTGAACTCGAATCGAACGTCTTGGAGGTGATGTGTGTGTGCAAGTATGTGTATATGTGTAAGTATGTGTATGTGTGTGTGTGTAAGTATACGTATGTATGTGTGTGTATGTGTCCGTGAATCTTTGGAGACGATATCTCACGAACGAATGGGGCGTTTTGGACGAAATTGGGTACAAAAATTGATTGAAATTATTGAATGTTGCAATCCAGTTGATTTTAAGAGCAATCAAATGTTCGGACAACTCCCGAATTTTCGATTGAAATTTTGAAAAATCCTAAAAAAAATTAAAATCTTCAATAATCTTAAGTAAATAATCATTTTTTATGTAATTTTTTGTTAGAAAACGGACACAAACTTCTGTAGAAGACTAGCATAAACCGTTCTAGAGATATTATATTTCTTTCGAATAAATTTACCAAATAAAATCACAATATTGAAACGAAGTATTAACTATTGTAAAAAAGGTTTACTTTCACATGTAATATTATGCGATATATATGTTAACATCACTCTCGTGGATCTAGTACGTTCCATGCACGAGAGAAGATACCTTGTGTAATAGTTTTGTGTTTCAATGCCTAACAATTCGCCATATATCTTGGTGATATTTTGCCCCAGATTGACGAAAATATAGTTAAAAGTGCTAAAATGACACCAAGTTAAAGAAAATGATTCCAAATCGATGAATTACTTATGAAAATATTTTAATATATGGAATATTGCTTATTGCGGATGCTATCAATAATGATAATCGTCAATAATGATAGTGTTCCATGAAATATAAGCTAATCGGGAGCTTCGAAATAGCTTTGCATGCTATTATTCGGAAAATAGCCCAATGTACAATTCACTGTTAAAAACATTGCACCATTGACTTTATACATCATGTTTTCACTATGAAAGTAGTAAATTCAAGTGTTATATAGTAAAGTCATGTGCTGTCCACATCAGCGTTTTGAATATTAACTTGGATTTATTTTTTGAGTTGAATTATTTTTTGAATTATGAACTTGAGTTATTTTTTGAATAAAATTTTATATAGCGATGCTATCAGTTTTAATTTCTAAAGCATCTATATATTTCGGTACCAATCTCAGTGCTTAAAGCTCCTGAAAGTAATAAACAAAATTGCATTATAATTAAGCAATAATCTAATAATGTCAATAAATTAAAAAAAAATCATCAAAAATCATCAATAATTCCTATCTTTATCAAACATTTTACTAAAACGCAGTCTTGTTGTTTATTGCACAATGAGATAGCTGATAACCATGTCTGGAAATTTTCAAGTAAATGAAAAAATAATCTTTTTTTTTTATTTTCGCAAACAGTGTTAGAAAAAATAAATACTGAAACTCGTAGTTGTGAGTAAATCGAAAGCGGAACAGTGAATCTACATACATAAAATACAACTATGTTTAAGAAAATATGCTTTTGGTTTTATATTTAAAAAAAATGTGAAACCGTTTGTGGAATTTAAAAGAAAAAGATTTAGGAAATCTAAACATTAAATTATCTTAAATATTTACCAAGGGGCTCTAAATATGAAATTCCAAAAATAAAAGAAATAGTAGTTTCATTAATCATCAGCAAAAGATGCAATTATACTGAAAAGATATATGACTGTGTCAAAATTTCAAAATTCTGAAAATTAAAAAAGTAGTAGTTTTATTGATCATCACCAGGTGGCGCCAGCCGTGAGTTATCTAGCTTTAATCTTTTAATAGATTCTCCTCTGACTCGAAGGAAGTATGTCCTAAAATTTTTAAGTTTCTTATCTTCTACAATCATCTCCTCCAAGGGAGATAAGCTAGGGAGAGAGGAGATAAGAAGAGAGGGAGATAATGAGATAGGGAGGGGCGATATTGCCCCATTATTTCTCCGGGTGGTAAAATCCCTTTATTACACTATTGACAATTATTATTTTTTTACATTTGCAGTCGCTTCTGAAACGTGTATTTTAATCTGAAATGTAATCTGCTTCAAACACTTATTTTATAATCGCAAAATTTATTATTTCGAAACTCAAGAACCAGTATTATACAAAATGTGTTTGTTGTGGTGTATAATAAAAACATCCTGCTCAGCAATATTAAATGAAAGAGAACTAAGCAATTTTTAAGCAATATTTCTTATTTTCTTCCATGGCAAATATTTGCTGACTCTGAAATTTCAATAAAAATTTTTAAGAATAAGAAAACTCATTATTGGAGATTGAAAATGCTTCGTTGTTTCTCCGCTATTGAAATAAAATCGTATTTTATCGTTTGACTTGTGTTTCTATGTTAACACATGAGTACAAATATTTCAGTGACCGTAATTAAATCATATAAGCTTAAAACTTCCTCAGACATCGATTAAAAGAGCGGTTTCAAAATTTGTTAATAATTAAAATTTATCATAAGCTGTTAATCTTTACTTTCCTGTAATGCATGGTAATGTATAGGGAAAGTATTGGAATCATGTCGAAAATTGCAACTCGAGTTTTCGACGGATCTACAGGTTTTGACACTTCTAGAACACGAAAAAACTATTTTTAGCGTGACGTCTGTGGGCGTGTGTCTGTCTGTGCCATGCATGTATCTACCCTAACTCAAAAACTAATTGACTGAATTTCATAAATTTGGTAGGTTAGATTTATTTCATAAATTGGGTGACCCTGGTGCTGATTAGATTTTGGTACAATTCGGGACAAAACAAACAGCCTGCCGTTTTTGCGAAATGACCCGTAAAAATTGTCTGTATCCACTTTAGTTGGAAAACTAATTGACCAAATTTCACCAAATTTTGTAGATATGTCATTTGTGTGTTACTGTGGTGGTTAGTTTAATTTCAGAAATTGGGTGACCCTGGTGCTGATTAGATTTTGGTACAATTCGGGACAAAACAAACAGCCTTCTGTTTTTGCGAAATGACCCGCAAAAATTGTCTGTATCCGCTGTAGCTGGAAAACTAATTGATCAAATTTCACAAAATTTTGCAGATATGTCATTTGTGCGTCACTATAGTGCTGATTAGATTTGGATGCATTTGGGGATAAAAGAACCTGCCTGCTTTTGAGAAATAGCTCGCAAAAATCGTCAAAATCTAAACTAAAAGACTACGCATGCTCAAATGTATCAACCAAATACTCGTTTTATACGTAATTTTTAACGATGGAAAGAATAAGACTAATCCCATTACTATAGGATTAGTCGTTCTCGAAATATTTTATTTTTTCGCATTTTTGCCATGCCGCCTTTGAAAATACGTCTAGTTATCATATGAAAACGGAAATTGAGTTGCAAGTGCAAATTCCTTGCAATTTTAAATAATTATGTGTGTTATTTCCTACAATTAAACTCAATTTAAAGAATTATTAAAGAAAGAAAAAATGAATTTTAGTCTGGAGGGACAGTCATATGCTGTCCACACCAAATTAAAAAAAACGTTGAGTGTGATACTCTACCTGTATTTTGATGTGAATAACATCTAGGCATGGGGTATCTGTGGCGAAATTGAAGCGTTACGGAAAATGTAAACACTTTGGACGCTCATATCCCTGAAACTAATTTATACAAATGTAAACAATTGCTTACTTGTTTTGACGAAAATATGGTACATATTATGAATATGCAAAAATAATTTCAATATTATAACACAGTTACCTTACACCTTTCTGGTAGGTCTCACGGTCTGGTTCTCAACAACAACAACAACACTCCCCTCCAAAAAATAAGCCCGACATGCAAATTTTCAAATCACGAGCGAACGCATAAATTTTATTGGACGAAGCTTGCTGTATACTTTGAATATAATATGTAAATATAGAAACACGTGGAAAATAGTAATTGGCTCCGTGCTAAATACGTAAATCAGTGTCTTGATAAAAGCAGGTGTTTCTTTCCGTACGTCCTTACTTCTACTACGAGTTAGGGTGAAAATCCGAAATAGACATTTCATTCGATATGTCCCAAAGAAGGCGTTTAGATGATGGCCAGCGATGACGAGCTGTGGACAGGTTAGAATCCGGCAAATCTATTGGAGAAGTTGCTGAATTCTTCAGAGTCCACCATTCCGTGATTTAAGGTTTATGGACCCAATTCTCAAACACCTGAACAATAAGCAGAAGGCCAGATCAGTTCGCCTTCGAGTTCCACCATTTTCCTGTGACTGCTGCTTAGCGTTATTGGTCAGACGTAACAGGCAAGCAATAGCACTCGCTTTACGTTCTAGCCTCGCTGCAACTACAGGTAGACTTGTATCCGTTACAATTGTGAGAAGGAGATTGCACGCACATGGCTTTTATGCGCGGAAGCCAACCATTTGCGTACCATTGTCTGCGAGACACAGAGCATTCCGTCTCCAATGATGTCAGGAACACGTCAGTTGGACCATAGACGATTGGAGCAACGTCCTATTCGCCGATGAGTCCAGATTCGCTTTGCAATCGGACGATCGAAGAAATTTTTGTGTAGAGTAGCTGGTGCACCGTATCAAGCGATTAACATCGTCCACCGTACTTATTTTCAGGTGGTGGTGTCCTTGTAGGGCTGGGATTCCTTCGGCGGACGTACTGACCTCCATTTCTTCCTCAACGGTACTGTGACTGGTTATAGATATCGCTACGAAATCCTTGATCCCTATGCTCGCCCTTATGCGGATGCAATATGTTTTGAGTTTTTTCTTATGAACGACAATGCCCGGCCATATAGAGCTCTCATCGTAAGCGATTGTGGAGTGACCAGCGTATTATCCAGACCTAAAGCCAATAGATCATGCATGGAATGCTCTCGGGAGAGTTGTAGCTTCCCGACAAACCCTTCCAAACACTACCCAAGAGCTCCAACGTGCTGTCATACAAGAGTGGCGATTACTGCCATCCGACCTCATTGAAGTTGCCAAGTCTGCATTAGTGTGAAGAGGAGGTCACATTCCTTATTGATAGACATTTCACATTCAAAACTATGACCTGTCTTTTTCTGTATTTGCTTTATTTCTTTTTGATGTGTAAGTATGCATTCGAAATTCTTTTTTTGTATGCAAATAATAGACAGAGTCCTATTCTATGTTACAGAAAAATTTCGAATAAATTGTTGCAGTCGTTTCCGATTTGCGCCTGATTTTCACTTTCGTGCTTATGATTTGGAGGGGAGTGTATTTTGAACATTTCTGAAAAAAAAAATTAAATTATACGTCTGAGCGAGATTTATTTCATTTTGTTTATTTTCATTCTACATATCTTCGAATCTATAAAAGATGGATATAAATAGTTAGCGATAAAAATATGTATTAGAAAATGAAGTTTTTAGGAGTTCGAAATATTAATCAGTCATAAATTCCCAACGGTATTATTAAAATATAAAAATTTTATATGAATTCGGAGTGTTTTAACCTGGAGAACCAGAATATATTATCAAACATGGTTGTTGGTCTTTGCTAAAACCGATTTGGTACTGAAATAACATTAATTTATAGCAACAGCAACAGGTGCTCAATCAAACAGAGAACTGTATTACACCATAAAAAACAATAAAATCGCCGAAGGGTAGTGTCATGAAATAAAAGTGAAGACTACAGGACAATTGGACCAGGATCAGTGGCGCTTAGGTTGACAACCTTAATTCAAACGGATTTACAGAGGTCATGATGTCAACCTCTCCTACTCAGAGCATGTCGCAAATATAGTCGGGAAGGAAACACCCTCAGCAAGAAAACCAGAAAGTCAACTTGTAAAGAATATTGTTGCCTCAACTGGGAAACAAACCCTGGACCGTCGAACTGGCCAGCCGACGCTCTACGGTTGAGCTACTGGATCGAAACTGCAAGTTCTTATTGTCGAAGTGGACTCTGTATTCACCACCCTGTAATGTCAGATTGGCTTGCAACTGACAATTTGACTGACCATCTCCTACTGTTTTTACTTAGGTTAGCCTCCTGTTACTACTCTTTTTACCTACATTTGAAGCCTACTTGGTCGTTATTCTCTCGATATGAAATCGGCGCTCGATATCCCAGAATCCACTGAATCCGTACTAGGTTCACCTTCAGACCTCCGACATCGTTGCACTAATCAACAGTGTGGATTTGTTCGGGAGTCATTGTAAAGAACGTTACTGCCCCAATCGTGAATTGAACCCTGGATCTTCGAACTGGCCAGCCAACGCTCTACTGTTGAACTACTGGGACGAAATTACAAGCTCCTATTATTGAAGTAGACTCTGCAAATTCACGATACCGAGTGAGAAAAGTAACACAAAATATAGAAGTGTGGCCAAAGGAGGTGGGAGGAGTTAAAACGCTCCAACTAAATTCTTGATTTTTAGAAGAGAGGCACAATCACACACACCACTATCAGATAGTGTCTCGAAAGATGCCCAGAAGGTGCGACTAGCAAACAGTAGAAATGGAGGCTCGTGTGCATATCTTGATAGTATGCCTAGTGTTCCGAAATGGACTTACAGTGCCATCTGTAATAAACGGATCAAGAACATTGCAGCCTTATGTGAAGGAATGGAGCCAGACAAGCAATTACAATCTTATTCTGCATGACGTTCATAACTTTTGATAGGTATATTGTTTATTTGATAAGTTATTTATAAGCAAGTAAAATAACTGGAGGTGTGGCTCAACTCGACTTTCTCATCCCAAAATTCAGTTTTAAGCAGCTTGTGATTTTTATTTTGCCAATTTTACCAAAAAAATTTAAAAAATCTGTACCTTTGTTCTAAATGATCACAGTTATAGCATGTTACCCTTCGTTCTAAAGGCTTGAAAAAATCTTTCCATTAATACCGAGTTTGATAATGTACCCTTCGGTAGGTAACTGGACCCCCCCCCCCCTCCCCCTTTCTCTCAGAAGGCGCTAATAACAGCACGAACACAAAAATTCTATCGCGGCTATTTTCCACTACAATGATAAAAACTATTAAGTTTTGTAATCAATAGGAATAAATAACTAATTTTTCGCATAATTATGTCAAATTTTGTCCTATGTTGCCATGTTAAGTAAATATAAAATTTCGAATAAATTTCGAAGTTTTCGCTCAAATTAAAAAAAATGCTATCTAGTTTTAGATTTTTTGATAACAAAGTCAGATATAAAGTTCTGTGAAAATCCATTGATATTCGTGGCAGCTATAGTGCACACAAAAAATCTCCCACAGACAGACGACAAACCGACAGACGGATATCACTCCAAAAATAGGCAAATCGTGTTCAAGAGGTTTAAAACATATATTGGCATTAAAATCTCGAAATCGAAAATTTTCGTGATAACAATACTTTCTGAATATTATGTTTGATGAAGGAAAAATTGAATAGATCTATCGTTTGGCAGAAATTTCGTAATTGAAATTTTATTACATTTATATTTGGAAACACATTTATATTTCAATTATAAAATAATAAGTTAGATGAGTTTGTATCGAAGTGAAAGTGTAACTGTTAATTTGGAAACAATTTTTACATAACAAAAATATAAAGTGCTAGTTTCACAAAAGGTGCAGTTTAAAAAGTAGTTTCTAACAAGCTCATGATTAATTCAGATTTTGTCAATGTTATCTCATTCAGATTTTTTATTGCAGCAAAGCAACTACTTCAACCAGACAGCCTCCTTTTCCGAATATAAACATAACGCAACTTAAATTAATTTTGTTAACATTTTTAAACTTAACTGTATTCGAAATTAAAGATATTTTCACCCAATTTATTTAATATTTTAGCTTTAAACTTAAAACTAAATCAGCAAAATATAATTTATCACATTTATAAGAAAATCTCCACTGGTACAAAGTTTGGGCGCGGTAGCCCATCGGTTAGCGCGCTGGAGTTGCACTCGGTAGGCCCGGGTTCGATTCCAGCCACTGCCAAAACTGCCGCCGTGTTCATGCGGAGTACGATCGCGTTAAACATGTGGGTCCGAAAGTCCTTCCGAGAGGTTGGTGGTAGGGGAAGGAGGGTACGGTCCCTGTGGATGCCTCCCCCACTGGGTTCCGGTCCAAATTGGGTGGCACTTCCCGGCCGTCCAAACAGTTACCTTACACCTTTCTGGTAGGTCGGACGGTCTGGGTCTCAACAACAACAACTGGTACAAAGTTTAACAGGAAGACGCTTCCTTATGCAAATTAGATGCACATTTATATGTAGAAGACATTATTCAGAGTCAAATAATACATCTATAGTATAATTCAAAGATCAGTGTTTGGATTTTTTTTTGTCGACTGTACCTTGTACCATCGTCAAACACAGTGCTTGCCAAATTTTTTCCATTCAAAATATTCGAAAGGTATAATGTATACATCAATATAAAACGAGTTATGCAGTTACTCAATATTTTTATTCTAGTGGTGCACTTAAGTAATTGTCGTCCCTTTTAACTTTCCCTACAATACTTGGTAAATTATAGTACATTCTCTACAGTACATGGTGATATATAGGGAAAGTACTGAAATATCGCAACTCAAATTTTCAACGGATTTGCACGTTTCGAGCACCCGAGAACACGAAAAACTATTTTTAGCGTGACGTCTCTGTGTGTGTGTCTATGTGTGTGTTTGTGTGTCTAAATGTCTGTGACGCCTGTCTATGTAATATATGTATCCACACTAACTCAAAAACTCACTGACTAAATTTTAGTAAATTTTATAGGTAGATCAATTGTTAGTTAGAGTGGTACTGATTAGATGTTTGTTCGATTCAGGAAAAAGAACCTGCCTTTTTTGCGAAATGGCCCGCAAAAACGACAGAATCTAAAATAAAATACTGCGTATACTCATATGTATCAATTAAATGCTTGTTTTATTTTTCACGACTCTCCAAGATGAACTCCCTTACTTCAAAAAGGACCATTTTTGAGATTTTGAAGAGTTTTATTAATTTTGAAGAGCCAAAAACGTTTCCCACTGGAGTTAAAAACTGGTTAATAAAATTTCTTAAAATTTAGTAGTTAAGTCCTTTGAGGTTTGTCCTGATGCTGATTAGAGTTTGGCATGATTTGGAGAAATATAACTGAACCTTTTTTAGTGAAAAGACCCCCCAAAGGTCGTGAAAAAGTGTCTGAAATTAGTGACTAAAAATGCTGAAATGTATTAATACTGGTTGGCTATGTAATTTTTGAAAACAAAGCGAATAAGGTTGAGTCTAGGACTGTAGGATGTTTTTTGAGATATTTCAGTTTTATTAAAATTTTGAGGAGCTGAAGATTTGTGTTTGCCTGTCTTGGAAGTTTGTGTATCCATTCAAGATCTAACTAATTGACCAAATTTCATAAAATTTGGCAGGTAAGCCACTTGTGGGTGACCCTGATGCTAATTAGATTTTGGTATGATTATGAAAGAAATAACTTTTCTTGTTTTGCAAAAATCGTCAAAATCTAAAATAAAAGACTACATAAGCTCAAATGCATTAATTAAATACCTGTTTCATACATAATTTTTGACAAAAAGAATGATACCAACTCATTACACTACGACTAATCGTTCTTGAGATACATCAATTTTTTGTAATGTCGTCTTTAATAATACGTTCAATCACCCAAAGAAAATTCAAAATTGCGTTAAAACTTCAAATATCGTATAATTTAAAATAATTATCCTTGTTATTTTGTGTAACTAAACTCAATTTGAGGAATTAAGAAATGATACTTTTGTTTCTCTTTTCTATCGTTTAATGTAATATTTTCTCTATAATAAACTTTGTCAATTTAACATTGTATTTTATGCCAGAAGTCCGTAAAACATCGTCCGTAAACTTCATTCATTATATCAGTTGAGTATTTGGCCACGCCTGCATTTGATCACGCCCATTCCTCCCCTTCGGGATAGTCTCTTGGGACATTGAAATAGTTTTTATCTATCTTCTATATAAATAAAATTGAAAATCTGTCTGTCTGTCTGTCTGTTTGTCCCATCATCACGGGAGAACGGCTGAACCGAATTTGATGAAATTTTGTGGGTAGCCTAGAAATAGCCCCACTTAAAATTTAGTCTATGGTTGGAATTTCTACGACCAGTGGTTCTCGAGATATTAGTAAAAAACGAAACTTTCGTTTGTCTCATCATCACGAGAGAACGGCTGAACCGAATTTAATGAAATTTTGTGGGTGACCTTGAAATAGCCCCCCATAAATTTTGCCCAAGTTTCAAGTTTCTAAGACCACGGGTTGTCGAGATATTAATGAAAAACGGAACTTTTTTTATAGGAGTTCTACTCTCCAACTCCGTGGTTTATCCAAACGGAAAGGATAAAAATCGTTTGTTTAAAGCGTCAAAGGGAATTAAAACTTTATTTTTGAGTTTGATGCAGGATTTTTGCATTAAATAGTCACTATCTGAAAGCATGAATTGTTTGAAACATGAATTTAAATGGAAAAATCTACCTCCATGTTTTTACATGTATTAACCTCCATGTATTTCACAAGCTTTTACTCAACGATTAGAAGTATAAAGAAATTAAAATGGTTATTTAATTTCGCATTTTATGAGGAAGATTCTATCTTATATCATGTTGCTCGGCAAAGGAATGGAATTGAATGTGTTTGTTAATGATTATTATTATTTTTTCTATTTGTATAATAAATAAATGGATGTAAAAATATATTTTATAAATGAACGGTTTGATTGTTCTTTTAATTATATATATTGCGGACTGCGTACATTACTTTTATTTATTTTAGCAAAGAGGTTTCAAGCTCATATATTGTGTTTAGCTAATAAACTCATAATAAATGAACGGTTTGATTGTTCTTTTAATTATATATATTGCGAACTGCGTACATCACACTTTTATTTATTTTAGCAAAGAGGTTTCAAAGCTCATATATTGTGTTTAGCTAATAAACTCATATATTGTGTTTACCCAATAAATTCATTTAGCCGATTGTTGAAGCAGAAAAAGAGTAGAACGGATGTATGTATCTTCTAATACAATTTTAGTGTTTTCATTTAGTATATATACAGACGGGATATGGATATTTTATTCTTCAGATCTGCAAATTTAGAGCTACGAATTTAGCGGAATATCTCTAAATAACTTGGTAACTTTTCTTAAACTTTACCAAATTAGAGGAAATATCTCCAAATTAATAAAAATGACCCAAATCAATGAAATTAAATTTGTTTTTTTAGAATAGAGTACTGAAATGATGTTTCTGTAGCATTTGTCGGTCAGTCCATCCATCCTACTTAGTAACGCATTTAACTAATTTTTTTTAATATCACTAAATTGATAAAAATATTTGTAAATCCATAAAAATATCATGGAGACGAAAATGTCGCCAAACCTTCCATGGAGATCACATTATTCAGACGACATGATTTCCATCAATTTATTTGAAGCAGATGATATCATGTCGCTTAGCAACGGATCCAATGTGTTATGTGTCATACGATTTTTATTAAATCTAATAAAAATATGTATATAAAATAAATTTCATTGACATTGCATTTTTGACTGGATAATATCAATTACGGTCTTCAGGTTTAAACATCATTATTATTGATATTTCGGGGACAGTTGATTCAGGAATTATTGATATTTTCAAATTATTATGCCATTGTTTCATTATGACGAAAATTGTTGAAACTCATATATAGTACGTTGTACAAGTAATCTTCTACAAATGCACGGGTATATCTTTTAATCTACGAGAATATAAGTAGTACAGGTATATTGGCAAAATTTTTATATATATTGGCATATATTGGAATCAATTACGACCTTCTGGTATTAAGATTACGAGGATTTCTGATACTTTCAATTTATTACGTCATCTTTTTTATTTTGGTAAATATTTTTAAGACTCATATTACAATATGTTTAAGCTTCTACTAACACACTGGCATATTTTCTAATTTACGACAATATAAGTAGTACGTGGTTGCATATATTGATCCAATTCTTTTTTTTGTGTGTGAATTTGTTTACAAAAGGGGCCAGGATATTTTATTCTTCAGATTTGCCCGTGATGATAATTTTGCATAGTGAGAACAGATATTCTTAAACTTCTCTTTATGAGCAATAAATTTAATATTTTATCAGAATTTGCACATGATTGCGAATTATAAGTTTTTTTATATTATATACTCCGTACGAAGGACGGGTATGCTGCTAGTTTGCAATAAACATGAAAAAGAGGAGGATGTAAAATGTTACGCATGATTGTTTAATTTCAAACCACTATTTCAGTATGTGTTAAAGTCAGAGAAGAATATGAAAATGAATATAACTTTTTTGTGTACACTTTGTTTTGACAACATCTCTGTCATATAAAGTCAAAATTTTATCTTATTTTATTTATGCCCCAACAAGTCATTAGTAAACTTGTTTTCGGCGACATCTATTTTTACTTAAATCTTTATTTTTAATAAACATCATTTTTAACACTTTACAACATGAAAAGTCTTTATGACTTTGTTCATTCTGTCTGTCTGTCCGTTAGCACGATAGCTGCCGTAAAAATGACTTTATCAAAATGAAATTTTGGCATGTTATTCAGATGGTCTGTGGGCCCTATGGGAATATAAACGAATAATATCATCCAATTAGTTTTGGATTGAGTCCGGGTTGAAAAAGTGAAATACATTGAACCCTATGGGACCTAATTCTTCAAACATTTTTTAAGTGAATTTAAAATTCACAAATTGCTTCGAAAGTTTTAGGAAGTATTCAAATTATCCCATAAAATATATGAAAAAAATTTCATTCAGTAATTTTTTAAATAAAAATTAAAATAATAATTACACCCTTTATATCAAGAGATCACGTGACCCATTGCAAAATAAAATATGGCATCCATCTTGAGTCAAAATCGTGATTTTTAAAGTTCTTTTTAATTCATATTTAGTGTTGCATCCCTTCCTAAAATCGCTTTATTTTTGCTTAAATTCTGTGCATCTACATACTGAAACAACGCAATTACAATATATTTGAATTTAAATGATTATCAAACTTAGGTTATTTCTACAACGAAGCCTAATTTTCACTTATGGAGAATGTAAACACCAAAAGATATAGAATGAGTTGCATAAGAATTGCTGCATTTCTTTAACGCAAAATTATTTAGCTCATAGAGTCTGCAATATAGCTGATATGAATGAAACATTCATTGATTTTACTCAGAGAAGCAAACGATTTTTTCGATGAAGTTCTAAGAATAGAGTTAAATTACTTGCACCTCCATGGTTTTAAGTTTTTAAATAAAATAAATTATTATAGTATTGTGATGAATGAAATGAAGTGAAAAGCGTTTATGAATGAAATGCTGCTTTTATAGAGAGAGCCAGGCGTGCTATAATATTTCGATGACGTCATTTGAATAAAGTTCATTTGTTTTCGATGAAGTTTTCAAATATAATAAATTGTATTAGTATTATGATAATTTTAAAAATATTACCGAGGAATATATCGCATTTTAAGGATGTTTAAACCTGGCAATTTATATTTCAATGCCGTCATTTGAATGAAGTTCATTTTTTTCGATGAAGTTTTAAGTTTTCAAATATAATAATGTAATGTATTATTGTGATTATTTTAAAAATATTACCGAGGAATGTATCGTATTTTAGAGATGTTTAAATAAAATTGCACTGAAGTTGGAATGTGTTATATAATCAATGCTTTATGCATGATTGATCTTTCTTGTTTCTCTTCATAGAGTCTGAGATAAACTGAAAGTGAATTTTTATTTGTGTGTACGTTTTATAAGTGTCGATAATATTTTAAAAGAATATTTTATATTAAATATGATTGCATTAAAGTTGTTAGTTGTAGCACCCTCTCTAGCAGAGATAGAGATAACGCCTCTATACGCGTATTTCAGGCTATAAAATAAGCAAATACGTTTCATAAATTAAGTAGTGCGTATTTTTAAGTATCGGTTTTGTAAACAAAAACGAAAAAAATAATTCCTTTTATAATCGCCAATTGAACAGATTTTGCTTGAAAATAAGCAATTTCTTGTTTTATTCGACACCACGTACATCGTTACAAGTTCATCATAACAATTTTAAGATATTTCATCATGAATTATATGATTAGTTACTTTTATGAAGACAGCATTGTTAATTATACTATAGCGAATTAATAATTCAAGATTATTACTCATAAAATTGAAAGGAAATTATAAAAATAATAATCCTAAAAGTCAAAAATTTAGTAAACAGTTTAAAACTCACTTCATAAAGTTTATAAGGTATAACAATTGTGCTATCAGATATATAATGTATTTTGCTTATTAACACAAATAAAGAGTAGAGTGCATTTCTTAAATCTTGTTTTTTTTAACGTAGAAAAGTGAAAAATGTATATCCTGTTGGGCGATAATCTTGTAACTTTTTTAGAAACAAAATGCAATGCATTTAATAAATACCTGGAAATTTGAGGGTAACTGTACATTAGTTAAAAATTATTCCTCTGGAAGGTAAAATACTCCTTCAAATCAAGTCAGGGAGTATTTTTACTGTTCTGGAAAAATTCTAGCTCGATTTCTAGTAAGTAAATTCTCTGTCATCTAGAAAGCAAGTTTTAAAATTTCAGTAATGTTAATTTAATGCATTATTTTGTCAATGGTACTTCCTTATTATAGCGGCCCCCGCAATTACAATTACATCAAGAATACAAGCGATTTTAAAAAAACAATACGAAATCGGAAACGTTAACTAAAAAGCAATATGATGGTGGTGGTAGTGGTGATCGCCCGCTTTGGGCTCCTGGACCATATAACAGCGTTCGCAAGAACGGTTTAGCAATATGATGGTAATATAAACATGTGCTGCTTCTTTAGGACTGCAAACGTTTGGCGAAATTTAACAACCTACTTTGCCGATACATCTCGGTTGCTTGGCGATTCATCTTCGGGGGCCGCTTTAATAAGGAAGTACGAAATCAATCCTATAAATTCTTGGCAAATCCATCTATCTCCTATTAATGTAATAATGTATATTCCCTTTATTTCAAGGCTACTACTTGGCCCATAACATCCAGGTTTGCTTAAAAATTTAGCTCACAATCCAAATTGCAAAATTTTTTAAAATTTGAAAAACTTGAGTAGATTTTTAAATATTTGCACAACTAGAAAAAAAACCCCTCTAAATCGACTTAACCGGCATCTAATCCTGGCTATTAATATTTTTTGGAAAGAATATTTCGGACGTATATTTTGTTTAACATAATGATATTTAACTTTGCTTATATTATATGCAAAATTCCGTCGGATAAAGTTAAATGAACTTTAAGTAGCAATGCATTTATTTGCACTATTTGACGTAGCATTATTTGACATTTTAAAGATATAATAACAGAGTGGAAGGTCTCTGGGAAATTAAGGTAAGGAATCGAGCATTCTGGCGAAATGCTCGCCACGAGTATACTAGTGTAGTGTTGCAAATTTTTGTAAAACAAGCCCTGGAAGTGTCGCTAAAAATATGCAGAGTTCACTTCAAAGATAAGAACTTGCAATATCGTCCCAATAGCTCAACGGTAGAACGTCGACTGGCCATTTCGGAGATACAGGGTTCGGAGATACAGGGTCCCGGTTGGGACGGCAAGGTTCTTTACAATAGCGCCCAAAGAAATTAACCCTGAAGGTTAGAGTAAAAGATGTCGGAACTATGAAAGTGACTCCAGTACGGATGCAGTGGACTCTGGAATATGCAGCGCTAATAAAAAAGGATAATGACTACGCAGGTTGCTAACCTGAGGTAAAAATAGCAAGAAGGTGATGAGGCAGATGATTCAGTTATCCACCAATCTGACAAAGGGACAAAGGGTGGAGAATGCAGAGTCCATTTCAATAATAAGAACTTGCAATATGATAGCTCAACGGTAGTTGGCCAGTTCGGAAATCCAGGGTTCGAGTTCCGGTTGGGGCGGCAAAAAAAAAAAGAAATATAAAGTAAAAAAAAATATAAAGTAAAAAAAGATTAAATTACAAATATAAAGTGAAAAAAAAAGATTTCTTTTACTTTATATTTTTCTCAACCTGTACTAAAAATGGTTGCACAGTAAGATGCTTTGTTTGCCAAAAAATATTTTGATATCGTATAATATTTAAGCCTCCCCCCCCGCTAGGTCTTGCATATTATATTATTTGCTATTTTTTGATATTTTAAGGCAGCTATTTTTGTATCATTTAAAAATAAAGTTTATTTTTTAATACTGATAGCATCGACCCATATGAGTTGGGAAACTAGATAAATGATGTCCAATTTGTAAGACAATAGATGAATGTAAAATATACCGTTAAAGAAAGGAAGTTCGCCTTGACTTGCAGAATAGGTTAGTGAAAGAGGGAAGACAGCATTGTAGGTACTATATGTCGATGGAAGAAAAGATCGAACCTTGGCAATTGTGGAAGGAGAGGGTGCTTCATACAGAAGAATTAAAATGGAGCAGCATATAGTGTTAGTGCAAGAGTCAGGAAGCAATTTCCTCGGTCATATATCACCAGAAGATCGCACCGCTAGTATTGTCAGGCATTCTAGATTATCTGAAAGAAAGTCTGTTATCTACCATGGATTTAGTCGCAATTGTATTGGATGGAACTGCTGTCAGATGTATGAAGAAGACCGTTGCAGTGGTTGATATGCCCGTTGCTCGCTAATGAGTTATTTTTTGAGTCATTTGATATGTTATCGAGATGGAAACACTACAGGCCCTTTTACATATTGGGGTTCTTAAGGGAGCTTCTTGACCCATCTGAACAATTACCAGTTGTGAAGTTTAAAAGACTCGCTGTTGATTTACCTACAGTAGATGTAGAAAAACTTATTACTGACCAAATATATTTGTGCCAAATCTGTCACGTGATGTCTTCCGGAAATTGTCCAACAATATTGTGCAATAAATCGACAGGAAAGATTCTTCATGCCAGGTGGCTTAAAACAACAAACAGAGCGCTTCATCTAAACATTGGTACAGAGGAGCCATCACTTTAAATAGCGACTATTGTGGGATATATTTTGAAAGTGTATGCAAAAGTTTGCTTTCGCACTAGAATTAAGCCTTCATGAACAGCCGTTGAACAGCATGTTTGGGAAGTTATTCACTATTCAAGCTATCTCAGATTTTTATGGTCACCTAAACTATTTGCTGATTGCCATGATCACCGATAAATGACTCCAAGTGAAAAAATTAGGATTAAGAAGAATTATGAAGGCCTGAATACTTATGAAACAATTCGTGATTTTATCATTCCACATATCAGTTTTTAGGCAAATGATTGTATACAAGTCATCAATTGGCAGAATTGTTGAACCTCCACTGACTAAACATATACTCAGTACATAACTAGAGAATGTGGCTAAAACAAGAGATATTATTACATGTAAGCTGTGGAATCTTCCATGTCCAAGCATCTTCTGCGTTCCATCCACAAGCTATCGAAGGGGCAGTCAAGTTAGTGGGCAGAGGCCAGCGGAGCAAAAACCGCGATGGCTTTGTATGTACAATATTGACGTCCCCAAAAAGTTGATTCCCAACTTCGAAAACAAAGCAAAAAAAAGTCTGATGTGGACAGTATATGACTTTCATTATATAATGTAATGAATTTGTTTTTTTTTCGTAGTGAAAAACGATGTTTAAGATTTATGGCACAAGGTTTTTAATATTGAATATATTGAATTGTACATTTGACGCTTTTCCGGATATCAACATGCAAAATTATTTTGAAGCACCCAATTAAATTATATTTCATGCAACTCTAAATTGATAATTATCAATATTGATAGGCGCGACAAAAATCAATAAAGTTCATACGTATGTTAAAATATTTTTATAATTAATTCATGAATTTGGCGCAATTTTATTATCTCAGCGTCATTTTTAACACTTTACAACATAGTTGAAAAGTGTTTATGACTATGTTCATTCTGTCTGCCTGTCTGTCTGTCTATCTGCCCGTTACCACGATAACTGCCGTAAAAATGACTTTATCAAAATGGAATTTTAGTATGTTTTTCAGAGGGTCTGTGGGACCTATGGGAATATAAATGAATAATATCACCCAATTAGTGTTGGATTGAACCCGGGTTGAAAAAATGAAATACATTGAACCCTATGGGACCTAATTTTTCAAACATTTTTTAAGCGAATTTAAAATTCACAGATTGCTTCGAAAGTTTTAGGAAATATTCAAATTATCCCATAAAATATATAGAAAACATTTCAGTAAAATATGTTAGGTTGTTTTTTAAATAAAATTTATTTAATATAGGGAGAAAAACAAATTCAATTAAATTCTGACTTTAATTAATTCTGAATTAATTTCTGACCAGGCAATTTATATTTCAATGCCGTCATTTGAATGAAGTTCGTTTTCTTCGATGAAGTTTTCAAATATAGTAAATTAATGTAGTATTGTGATAATTTTAAAAATATTACGGAGGAATGTATCGCATTTTAGAGATGTTTACATAAAACTGCATTGAAGTTGTAAAGTGTTTCATAATCAATGCTTTATGCATGGTTGATCTTTCTTGTTATTTTAATTTTAAAGATATTTTCGTCAATATGGAGTCGCAAGTTGGAGATATTTCACTAGCTTAATCTCCATTTTGCCATATTGATCGCCAAGCGTTACATATAAACGGAGTGAAGAGCCTGTTTTATATTAAATGACTGTTGGCGAGTTGTTAGGTGTCACAATACAAAATTATTACTCAAAGTTCTTCTCATGAATGGGGTGAATTAGATCCACGAGAATGATGTTAAAAGAATTATTGAAAAATATTAATATGAAGGGGTCTTTAATATATTCGATTGCTTTTACAATCAATAGGTTTTAAGTATTTGCTGATTGTAATTTGGCTTTACCAAATTTCGTTTGAAACGCTCCATTCGTTTATGAGATATCGCCTCTCTCCACACACACAGACATTATCTCAAAACGATCGATTCGACTCTAGGGATGCTTGAAACATACTCTTCCGTAGAAAACTCTAATTTAAATTTTCGACCCCGTCACAATACTTTCCTCTATATATTTCACTATGTATATAGAGAAAGTAATATATAGCGAAATATTCCAGTATCACTAAATAGAAAACCGTGCCCATATTTGGTTGGTTAGGGACGGGTGAAGTTTGGGTGAAGCTACCTTTTCGTGGTGAATTTTGAGTTATTCTGCTAAAAGATTTGGCAGAATAAACGAAGAGTTTCGTTAAGACATAAACAAGAAAGATCAATCATGCATAAGCATTGATTATGAAACACTTTCCAACTGAAATGTAATTTCATTTAAAAATTTCTAAAATGTGATTCATTCAGTGGTAATATCTTTTACATTATCACAGTACTACAGTAATTTATTATACTTAAATATTTAAAACTGTATCGAAATATAAATCATCTGATTCTTTATGCAAAATCAATGAATATTTCATTCATATAACTTGTATTCCAGACTCCAGAGCTAAATAATTTTGTGTGAAAAAAATTCAGCAATTCTTATGTAATTCATCTTACAATCGCTTGAGATATTTGCATTCTGCATATGTTAAAATTAGGCTTCCTTGAAGAAATAATAAAAGTTTAGGGATCATTTAAAATCACAACTATTGTAATTGCATAGGCACGGAATTTAGATACACAGATAATACACAGATAATATATATGTGTATGTGTATGTACTCAAAGTATTGGAATCGTGCCGAAGATCGGAACTCGAATTTTCAAAGGATCTACACGTTTTGGGACTTCTAGAACACGAAAAAACTACTTTTAGGAAGACGTCTGTGTGTGTAAGGGTGTATCTGTGTATGTTTCTGTGTGTCTGTGTGGATATTACATCCACTCTAATTGAAAAACTAATGGACCGAATTTCATACAATTTGGTAGGTATGTTTTTTGTGGGAAATCCTGATGTTCATTAGATTATAGTACGATTCGTAATAAAATAATCTGCCTTCTTTGCGAAATGGCCGCAGAAATTGCCTTTATCCACTCTAGCTAAAAACTAATGAACCAAATTTAACAAAATTTGGTGTATAATATTTCAATAACCGACAAGTGATTTATATACCAAATTTAACAAAATTTTGTATATAAGTCATTTGTAGGTTATTCTAGTACGATTCGGGAAAAAGGAATGGGCTATTTTTGCGAAATGGCCAGCAGAAATCGTTATATATAAAAATAAAAGACTACGTGTGCTCAATTATATCAATTAAATTCCTATTTTATATGTGATTTTTGACAACAAAAAGAATAAGACTAACCCCATTACTCTAGGACTAGCCGTTCTTGAGATATTCTAGTTTTTTCGCGTTTTCGCTACGCCACCTTTGACAATAAGTCCAGCTATCAAATGAGAACCAAATTTAAGTTTAACGTGTAAATTCAATGTCATTTAAAATGCTTATGTTGTGCAGATAAACTCAAATTATCATTGAATAAATAAAGAGAACGAATATGAGTCTGCAGAGAAAGACATGTGCTGCCCAAATCAGAATTTTTAACAATATTACAACAATGATTTATAGAAGTGAACGGGGATTATTTTCAGGCCATTTCGAAAAAAATGTATGATCTATATTTAAAGATCCATCAAATTTTTGTCGAATAAAATGTTCAACAAATTTAAGCTGTGTACCAAATTTTAACTCTCTAGGACGTAGGGAAGTGCATTTAAAATGCCATCAAATAAATTTATCGTGAAGAGTTATATAAAATTTAAAAAAAAAGAAAAATTGTTATCTACCAAATTTACTTTAAAATATGAAGCCACTCCCATATGCAAAACGTTTAAACAAATGGAGAGATATTTATTATATAATATCTCTTTCTTTTCTTTCTGGAAGATATCCCAAAGTCAGAATTTAATTGAATTTGTTTTTTTCCCTATATTAAATATTTTTTTTAATTAAAAAACTACTTAACATATTTTACTGAATTTTTTTTTATATATTCTATGGGATAATGTGAATATTTCCTAAAAATTTCGAAACGATTCGTGAATTTTAAATTTACTTAAAAAATGTTTGAAAAATTAGGTCCCATAGGGTTCAATGTATTTCATTTTTTCAACCCGGGTTCAATAAAAAACTAATTGGGTGATATTATTTATTTATATTCCCATAGGTCCTACAGACCGACTGAACAACATACTAAAATTTCATTTTGATAAACTCATTTTTACGGCAGTTATCGTGCTAACGGACAGACAGACAGACAGACAGACAGACAGACAGAATGAACAAAGTCATAAACACTTTTCAACTTTGTTGTAAAGTGTTAAAAATAGCAAATGATACAAATTGCAAAGAAAATGGCAGGGCGGGTTAAGTGTTATACGATATCAAATTAATTTTTTTCAGAAACAAAGGGTCTTATTATGCAATCATTTCCAGTACAGCCAATTAATTCTGATTAGTAAAAAAAAAATATTATCAGAATTTATAATTTTCGAAATTTCAAGAATGTGGCAGGGGGTGGGTGGGATATAATCATATTTCAGTTTCAAAAAGAGGAAGAAATGTATTACAAACATTTGATACATATACCCTTTTTTTTCCCGTGACAGGCGATTTCGATTTAAAAAAAAATAAAAAAACGGGGGCATCGTAGTATTAGGGAAAAAGTAATCTGAGTGATAATTAGGTCAAAGATGTTTCTTATGCGATTTTAAGTATTTGCAGCGAACTTATTTAGGGCGTATCGAAGTAGCTTTTTTAGGGCGTATTACTTCTCCGTTGTACAAATGGCATATTTGCACATAGAATAAACGGGGCGCGGGAATTATTTTGATTCAAGACAGGCGATTGAGAAATTGAGTGATGTTACTTGTATCTATATTATTTTCGTAGCCGGTAATTCGCTCTAGTAGTCAATATTATGTTACCTGTAGTTTACTGTTCATTATGTGATGGGTATTAAAATAGTAGTTATTAGAAAAAATCAGCTGACTATCAAATTTATCAACTTAATTGCCAAATCAAAAAAATCTGATGTAGGCAGTATGACTTTCCTTATGTTATGCAATGGATTTACTAGTTTTACAGTAAAAAAATAATGTATAAGATCCATGCGCTGTGTCTTTATCGTTGAATTGTACATTGGGCTATTTTCCTCATGACTACATATAAAACTATTTCAAAATACTCAATTAACTTATATTTCGCGCAACTCTAAATAAACATTCATCAATATTGATAGCATCCTCAATAAGCGATATAGCCCATATATAAAAATACTTTAATTACTTCATCAATTAGGCGTAATTTTCATTAATTTAACGTCATTTTCATTAATTTAGCGTCATTTTTGCAGATTTGACGATATTTTTGTTAATCTGGGACGAAATATCGCTAAGTTGGCAATACTTTGATAAATTATTCGCTAAGTTTGTCAAATGCATCACCCAGTGTTACAGACAAACGGAGAAGAAATTATTTCTTATATATTGGAAGTGGCCGTCATATGACAGAAATCAGAATTTGCGAGCATTTACTTCTCATATGGCGTCATTTTTATCAATTTGGCGAAATTTTTGTCATTTAGCTATATTTCAAATAGTCACCAAGTTGGCGACGTGCCACTAAATTTCTCGCCAAGCGCTACGGATAGACGGAAGGAGAAATGTGTTATTCGTATAGTCTACGCTTATGTGCTTTCCCAAATACTGAACTTTCATCATCTAGTCGTCATTTTCATTGATTTAGCGTTGTTTTTATCAATTTTGTGACATTTTCGTTAATTTGCAACATTTAAAAATGTCGCCAAGTTGGCGAGATTCCACCAAAGTCTCGCCAAGCGTTATGGACAGAGAAATGAGTTATTCTTGTAGCAGATAAATGACTATTGGTATCCAAATAAAAAAGTATTACATAAAGTATCTTTTCTCATATTTTTTTTTATTTTATATGATTTTTTTGATAATTTTTTTGAAAAAATGTGCAATATCTCAAGAACGGTTCATGCTAAAGTTCTAAAATTTATGTCAATCGTTTTCTAATGAAAAATTACATAAGAAATGACTATTTGCGTAACTTTATTAAAGGTTTTAATTTTTTGATGATTTTTTCAGAATTTCACTCGAAAATTTAGGGGGGTTCTGAGTATTCGATTGCGCATAAAAACAATACGCTTCCAGTAGTCATGGATTGTAATTTTTGTACCAAATTTCGTTCGAATCAGTTCATTCGTTCGTCAGTTATTGTCTCCAAACACACACACACAGACATCACCTCAAATACGTCTACTTCGTGTTCAGGGATGCCCGAAACTTGCTCTACCGTCGAAAACTCGAATTCACATTTTCGATCCCGTTACAATACTTTCCTTATACATTTTATGTATATAAGGAAAGTAATATTTCATTTTTCAAAGATTTCCGAAGAGATTTAAATGTTTATAAAATATACATTTTCTTTCCATTCTGATACAGATTGTGATTAAAATGAACGCAAGTGTATGGAATATGTTTGTATTTAAAATACAATTCGATACATACGTATATACTTCATATTACTTTCTCTACATACATGGTATAATGTATAAAGTATTGTGACGAAAGAGCAAGTTTCAAGCACTACTGTAATACTCGAATGGAATTTTTTGGGAGGTACTGTTTGTATGCGTATGTTAGTTAGTGCGTTTGTATGTTGGTGTATGTGTGTGTGTATGAGTGTGTAAGTATGTTAGTGCATGTGTCCGTGAGCCTTCGGATGCAATATTTCATGAACGAATGAAGTGTTTAGAAAATAATATGATACGATTATTACAAATGATGGATACTGGAACCGTAATGATTTAAAAAACATTTAATTATTTGGAAAATCCCCAATTTTCGAATGAATTTTTGAAAAAAATCATTAATAATAATTAAAAATCAGAGCCTTCAATAATAATGAATGAATAAATACGTAGAATATACTTATGTATTTTTAAAAAGTCAGAATCTTCAATACTGTTAAACAACGGGTTATTTCAGACTTAATTTTAATTGGAAAGTGAATAACATGAACTTTAAAACGCTACCATGAACCTTTTCTCAATATAATGCACGTTTGCCAGATAAATCGATTAAAGAAAAATTAAATAAAATTGAAAACATAGTAAATATTATACAAAATATTCACTTTCCATGTACAATAATATGCAGCAAATCTGTTAGCATCATTCTGGTGTATCTAATTCGTTCCATTCACGAGAGAGGATACTTTTATAATAAATTCATATTTTGACACACCAAGTAATTTGCCAATAGTAATTTATTTCGCAGAATATTAACTGCATGTCAATTACATTTTGATGAGGATTTTGCAATGGAGTATAAATAAGTATGGATTAACAAGTTGTCAAAAACGCCAAATTTCAATTTTACTGCTAAAAACAATGTGCTGTGGAACTTGAACACCAATATTTCACTGTAAAAGAATCTATAGCAGAATGTAGGGAAAGTAGTGTGGTGCTCATATAGGATTTTGTTTAAACTCCCACCGTGAATTAAGAAAACAACATTATCCCTGTATAAAAACAAGTCTCATAGACTGAAAAGCAGCTTTTGGCTTTAATAGAAATAAAGTAACGGGAAATAAAAATTGAAAAACATCGAATTGTAATTTATTTACTTTTTATATCTTATAAACAAGGCTTTTGGGATCATTCTTTAAATATTTTTTTCTGATAGAAAAAAATTCTAAACCATACCAGCTGTTAGATATATGTCTTAAAAGTCGGACGAAATTAGTGAGGGATGATCGTAAAGATAGGGCATGTTTTACAAAGTTGGACATGGAATTTTGGCAAAAGTGACAAAAAAAAACATGTTGATAAATTGAGCAGGTTATGAAGTATGTTGTGAACGCTGAAATTATGTTCAACATCACTCTAAGCTTTATGAGGTGATATACGGTGAAATATTATATTTTATCAAAACACATGTGTTTTCTTGAACAGTCTCTAAGAACACTGTAAGTATGGAAGACAATATTCCGTATTGATAAAAATGTTGAATATTTTTTAGTTAAGATATTTCTCTAACAAGTGTGGTAAGCAAGTTTAAAATACATCGTATATTTTTAATCAAAGACTACAAGATGTGCAAACTGTATTAAAAATACTACCTTGAAGTACAAAGACCATCTTGACGTAAAACGTAAAAATTTCTGATATGTCAAGATGGTGTTTTTAAATAAAGACTTACCTGCACGCGAAGACATTGCAGTGGTGAAGGAATACTTCCCAGAGAAGTAAGTATTTCGAATGAAATTTCATATGGAGTAACAGCCTATACAACATTCTTGTAGCAACTCATCGCAAACTGTAACAGAAGGATAAGTTATATGCATGAAAGTTAAATACTTCATAAGTAACAGCAGAAACAGCTAATTAGTTCTGTTACTAGAAAGTATTTCAATTTCAGATTATCTTACATATATTATCGTCCATCAAGAAATCATTTTTATTGTGAAGTGCAGTAATACAACAAATTTATGCTGATTTTCATTTACAGTGTACACTAAAGGTAAACTTATTTTCCTTTATTTTATCTATAAATGCATAAAAATCTTCAAATTTTCAGAACTTACAGGCGTTTGTTTAGACTTTAAACAGACATATCCAGTGGAATTTGTGTATGAAACCCTCTACCACACTTCGGAAACTTGCTTTTATAGACAACTGGTCAACGCAAACAAATATGCCGTGAAAATAATTTTACTGTCAAAAGTATGCTTATTATTGATGTTATCTAATTCAATAAATAAAATTGAATCTAAATTCTTAGCGATCTTAAGATTCTTAGATTATCTAAATTGTTAGAGAATGCTTTAATGTATATAAATAAAATTGAAAATTTGTTTGTCTGTTTGTGTCTTTGTCTCATCACCAATTCGCCATCTGCAATTTGCCACTCATGGACAAAATCTGCCGATCGCTGACTGAAGGGCAGAAAACTATCTTATATGCTTAAATACTTTATTTTGCGAAGTTAGAAAACCGATAATGAAGTAAGACTTTTGGATTGCTTCAGATAAACAATAATAGATGAAAATACTAGGTATCGCAGAATAGAGGAAAAATTCCTTTACTCCAGAAGTAATATTTGTGAAATTGATTGCCATTTCAGCGAGTTTTCATCTTATTTAATATTCCGGTTTATCTTTTAAGTTTACGAATTTAGAAAATCGTAAATTTTATTGGAGTTCACGTTAAAACAGAAAGACTGGGCGCAACAATCCAGTGGTTAGGGCTCGGGGATTGCACTCGTACGATCCGAGTTAGATTCCCGCCTCTGCCCAAACTATCTCTCTGCTCACTCGGAGTACACCACGTTAAACATGTGGTTCCGTAAGTCCTTCCGAGAGGTTTGTGATAGGGGAAGGAGGGTATGCTCCCTGTGGATACCTCCCCAACTGGGTTCCGTTTAAATTAGGAGGCACTTCCCGGCCGTCCAAACGCTTTCCTTCAACGTTTGGAACGCGTTCTCGGAATATTGTCTACAGATCAATCTACGGAATATCGTCTACAGATCAATCTATGGAATATCGTCTACAGATCAATCTACGGAATATCGTCTACAGATCAATCTATGGAATATCGTCTACAGATCGATCTACGGAATATCGTCTATAGATCAATCTATGGAATATCGTCTACAGATCAATCTACGGAATATCATCTACAGATCAATCTATGGAATATCGTCTACAGATCAATCTACGGAATATCGTCTACAGATCAATCTACGGAATATCGTCTACAGATCAATCTATGGAATATCGTCTGCAGATCAATCTACGGAATATCGTCTACTGATAAATCTACGGAATATCGTCTACAGATCAATCTACGGAATATCGTCAACAGATCAATCTATGGAATATCGCCTACAGATCAATCTACGGAATATCGTCTACAGATCAATCTGTGGAATAACGTCTACAGATCAATCTACGGAATATAGTCTACAGATCAATCTAAGGAATGTCGTCTACAGATCAATCTACGGAATATCATCTACAGATCAATCTATGGAATATTGTCTACAGATCAATCTACGGAATATAGTCTACAGATCAATCTATGGAATACCGTCTACAGATCAATCTACGGAATATCGTCTACAGTTCAATCTAAGGAATATCATTTACAGATCAATCTACGGAATATCGTCTACAGATCAATCTACGGAATGTCGTCTACAGATCAATCTACGGAATATCGTCTACTGATCAATCTACGGAATATCGTCTACAGATCAATCTACGGAATATCGTCTACAGATCAATCTATGGAATATTGTCTACAGATCAATCTACGGAATATCGTCTACAGATCAATCTGCGGTACATCGTCTATAGATCAATCTACGGAATATAGTCATCAATCTACCGAATATCGTCCACATATCAATCTACGGAATATCGTCCACAGATCAATCTACGGAATATCGTCTACAGATCAATCTGCGGTATGTCGTTTACAGATCAATCTACGGAAATCGTCTGCAGATCAATCTACGTAATATGGTCTACAGATCAATCTACGGAATATCGTCCACATATCAATTTACGGAAAGTCATCTACAGATCTATCTACGGAATATCGTCTACAAATCAATCTACGGAATATCGTTTACAGATCAATCTACGAAATATCATCGAAATTTATTTGAAGAGATGCCGGAATTTCGGTTTTAAACTAATTCTGTTAGGTCTGTTATATCGAAAGTTCAGTTAATTTTGCACCGAATTTCAAAGCTGCCTGAAGCATAGATAATTAGCTTTCTATGATAATTAGTTAAAACGAATATTTAACTAATTATAATCGAAATCGACAAATAATCGTTGATGATCAAAAATAATTTTTTGTCAAAATAACTAATTTTTAAAATAGATGGTCACTGAATGCATGTTATCGCTGCAGCTTACTTCGAACCGATTAACATGACTTGGACCGATTAACATAATAACTTGGGGTCGATTAGTACAATTTTCTGGCTGGTTAGTTAAGCTTAACTATGAAAATATATTTTGTTAAAATATTTCAGATTTTGTATCTAGTTAATTTCATTTCAATATTATTTTATTCTGAGCATAGCTAGTCTACTTACTATATATTGTAGAAATCCGTAATTGTTCTGTATTTTAAAATGCTGAATCAATTCGAGGAGTAAACAATAGTCAATGCTTTGTATGTTTGTCTTAGTATTATAAATTCTTTTACTAAATGGGGTCCTTCCAAGTACTTTTACGTTGATGGGTGTATGCCATTCAACAGCTTTTATCATTTGCACAGTATTTAAGTAATACTGTACAAATGATAAAAGCTGTTGTCCCACACTGTAAAGCATTTGCAAGCATGTTACTGAAAATTTCAGGGGAATCCGCTATGCGTAATGGGGAGTTAGGATCCAAATAGTTATAATAATAATATACAGGGTGAGTCAGAACTCTTGGGCCAAACTTTAAGGGGTGATAAATCACATCTAAACAACCAATTTTAGTCATACAAAGCAGGGTCGTAACGCAAGAGGTGAACCGCTAGACGTCGCTAACATTGAACGCAGTGACGACTGCGTCAGAACAAGCCAGGGTTTATGCTGAGTTTAAAATTATTTTAGAGATCATCTGATTGGCCCATATCTTCTACCATGCCGATATGGCCGGCAGAACATACCTCCTATTTTTACACGAGGTATTGCCACAGTTACTGCAACATGTTCCTGCCAACATTAAAGCATGTATGTGGTTCCAACACGACAGAGCACCACTCCATTTCAGAGTGGTTGCACCTCCCACCTTAGATGCTACATTTCCAGGGCAATTGATTGGTCGGGGTGGTCTCATAGCTTGGCCAGCACGGTCGTCTGATCTCTCCTGTCTCGAATTTTTCTTATGGGGCCATATGAAAAATCTCATCTACGATAGTCCCACCGACTCCGATGAGGACCTTGTTGCTAGGATTGCTGTTGCTGCCGGCATTGTCCAAAATATGCCTGGTGTTTTTGCTAACGTGCGCCGCTTGCTACGTCGCAGGCGTGAATTACTGCTGGTGGTCTCACTTTTGAGCAGTTTCTGTAACTTTGTCTATGTATTCTGCAATTTCTGTCAGTAAAACGTACTTCGTGACTACTCTGCCATTTTTGTGCTTCTTCTTTTCACCAGAGAGCCATCATTTCCTCATTTCATGAGCTACCACCTAGAGGTTCATCTCTTGCGTTACGACACTGCTTTGTATGACAAAAATTGCTTGTATAAATGTGATTTATCACCCTTTAAAGTTTGGACCAAGAGTTCGGACTCACCCTGTATATAAATGCAAAAATAACGCTTTGGCAGACGATAATTAGCTAAATATTTCAGAAATGAATCTGGGATTTTCATGAATGGGTAGTAATTGCGGTTTTTCTGACAACTTGCCAAAATTATCAACATAGTATCTGAAAAAAATGAGCAAAGGTTACAAAGTGTTTTACAGTGCCGACAGGGAAATAAAAATACAAAAATACAATTTCCTTTGCAAAGTTTTATTTTCTTCAAACAACTATGGTGCTTAGCATTGAAAATAATCGTCTTAATTGGCTCAGATAAGTTCTGTTACGTTGTCGATAATATAAGTGTATAAATATTTTGGCTTTTGGATCAATGGATCACGTCTGAAAGGTATAAAAAATTTTTCCGATCGGCCATTTTGATCACCTCCAGGAAAAAGAAACCGAAGACCCGTTTCCGTTAGATTCTGTTCCGTAGTCAATACTACAAGTGTCAATACTACAAATTCAACCTTCTAAATCAATGGGCGTGGAAGGTTTCTGGAAGGATCTGAAAGGTTTTTTAAATTTTTTTTCTACAATTTTTAGGGGACAAATAGTAAATCTGGCTCCATTTAGTTCTATCCTGTTGTCGGTACCATGCGGTACACAGATAAGGTATTTTATGTCACCAAAAGCCTTTAGAGTATCTGAATAAATTAAAGCGTGTTAGAATATAATTATGTAGATTTTCCGTATGGAACGGGGAAATAAAACTTTTAATACTATAGTGTTTTAGACTGTACTATGTATAATTTGTAGTGTAGTAACTAGGTATGATAATGTGGTGAATGTGTAATATTCCCTCACTGGCGTCTCTCGTCTTGTCTTTCGTCTCTTTTTCATTGTTTTTGGCTGACTTTAATCTCTTCTTTCATTCCGTCTTGTCCGGCTTCCATCTCGTCTTTCATCTCGTTTTTAAGACTTTCGTTGTTTCTTGTCCTGCTTTCATAGATTCTTACATCTCGTTTTGTTCTAATTGCATTCGTTTTTCACGGATTTTATTTCGTTTTGTACGGATTTCATAGCTTCTTGCATAGCTTTTTGTCCGGCTTTTATAAATTCCAGCAACTCGCATAACTATTCCTCCATCATTTTTCTAGTTGGAGAAGCCATAACCGCTTGTCATGTTTCCAGAAACCCCACTCCTGACATCAGTTGTTACGACATATTCTCTGGAACCATGGGTGTGTATGCAGGATACAAGAATGAGTCCCAATTTCTGGATAACTAAACACGTTTATTCATAAGCACAAAGTAAGCAGGGACAATATGTAATAAAACAGCACTTAAATGCTTTACTAATTTCACAAAATAGGCAATATTATTCTCAAAATACTAACGAAAGTAATTTCACAAAACACATCTCAAAATATTGACAACAGTCACAGTTCACTGTAGCTCGTATTTTGTCAACTGAATTCCGACTGAGTAAAGATCACTTTCATAGACTATCCATTGAAACGTCTGGAAATCTCTCACGTAGAATAATCGTTATTTGGAGATGCTTCCCGAGGATTAGGAAAGTCGCCAAATCTCTCCAAATTGGCGACAAATTGCCAAATCTGGAAATCCTTCTTCGTACTCCAAATTCTGGAAACCCTCGAATGACGACATGGGGATAAAAATGCCCGTACCGGTGTCTTCTGCAGAAAACACTTCGATGGAACCGTTTGATCTGTGAAAGAGACGAAAGACAAGACGGGAGAAGCCACGTTTGCAGCAATAACGAACACTATTAAAATACCAATGCACTACAAGTCAAATACAAAGACATATAAGCACATAAAACGTGTTTTAAATGCGTAAAAAACAATTTCTTTAATTTAAATATTTAAAGCATACTTTATATAACGGCTCGGACCTAAAACCCATGGTTTTTACCATACGTTTAGGGATATAGTTTATTATAATGATGACATGAAGATGTTTCATGTTCAAAAATAAGAATTAAGACCCTTCGAACTACGACATTAAAGATATGAAAGTCTAGATAACCCTCTTACAGGGGATTTGTTTCAATAACCGCGGTATAAATATTTACCCATTAATTCTTGATAAAGCCAAGAACACATACTTCATTAGTAGTTATTATAAAATAATCCGTTTTAATACCATAAACATTGAAATTTTCCGAGGGCTTTATAATGATTTGTTGTGATCCACTTTTTCCTAGTTGATAATAAGCCAGTATAATTAATTATTTGTCTAATTTCTTTATTATATTTCTAATTTGTTTTGTATAATTATTTGTTCTATCCAATTTTTTAATTATATTTATTATATTTCGAACTTGTTTTGTATAATTAATTGTATTGTGTAATTAATTGTGTTTAATCATGATATAACCTATATAATTAGTTGAAACGGAAATTGTATGATGTTGTTAGAGGTCTGCATGAACTTGGGCCTGACCCACTGGCTTAAGTCCGACCCGATTCATCAGCCCGGCTGGGTTTGAATTTTCAAAGATTGTTTTGCGTTGATCCAGATTCCTGCTTAGCTTTTAAAAAGTCGGGTCAGACCGGGCCGAACAAATTTAATTTAAAAAAAAAATGAAATTTAATTGAGTGTATATAATATTATTGTGTTGATTTCAGCTATGTAAAGATAATGTTTAAAAAAACAAATTTAATCTGAATTTTTTGCATAGAGATATTTACAAGTTCAGGGTTCAACAAATTTGAATACAAATCATTTCGGGCCGGATCTGGCCGGATCCGGCCGAAACTCAATAACCATCGCTCCAGGCTAGGATCAGGTTCAACATCTGTAAATTTCTTTAGGATCGAATCGAGTTTATGCACTAGTTCTGTCCGTCGGGCCGGGTGAAATCTGATATTTCGTCCCGTGCCATACCTCTAGATGCTGTTTTAGGTAAATTTATAATGAAGTTTCGTCTGGAATTGCACTTTTAAAGAAGAAATAACTTTCGACCGGTATTGTTCCACTTTCAGTAAAATACACGTTTAGAAAATGTACACCTGTTGGTGTTGCTTTGTAAAGAGTTTTGCAGCCCCAACCGGGACTCGAACATTGGATCTCCGAACTGACCTTATCTCTTATCGTCAAAGCGGACTCTGCATTTTTCACCCTCTAATATCAGATCGGCGGACAACTGAGAATCTGACTGACCACCCCTGTTATTTTCACCTCAGGTTAGCCTCCTGATACTACTATATACAGGATAGTATTTTACTTGGTCGTTATCTTCTCAGTTTGAAATCGGCGCTCAATCTTCCAGAGTCCACTGAATCCGTACAAGTCGTACTAGGGTCACTTTCTGACCTCCGACGTCTTTGCAGTAACCTGCAGGGTTGATTTGTTCGGTTGCCATTGTAAAGAGTCTTGCTACCCCAACCGGGAGTCGAACCCTGGATGTTCGAACTGGCCAGCCGAAGCTCTACCGTTGAGCTACTGGGACAAAACTGTAAGCTCTTATCATCGAACTGGCCTCTGAAGTTCAAGTTTTGCAAGCCATGGCTGATTTCAAAAAGCAAATAATGATTGTCAAAGTGGCATTTTGTGAAAGCGAAGTGTCACATTTGTAGAATCTATTTAACTCCAGAAGAAATTATTGTAGTAGAAACTAAAGTAGAAATATAGGAATTCACAAATTCGGCCCAATCGCATAGCCTTATGTAAATTATATAAAATTCATCTTAGGCTACAGGAGGCTGAAATGGGCGAGTTCATAGTGGCAAAACGAGTCTATAGAATGGGCCTTCTTGCCGGTTGTTAGAGTGCTATCCTAACATTGCCCCACCTTGCGGTTTATGTGAAAAAGAACATGACCGCTGGAACCTGAACTGAATCTTAAAGTCATATGAAGTTGTCTTAAAGCATTATGGTAATCTTAAAGTAATATGCGTTGTATAACTGAATGTGCCGATCTCCGTAGATGTTTCATTTAAATTGTGGTGCGTGGCAAATTTTCTTGTGCCATTGTAGATAATGGTTATTCTGTGCTGACGAGTGCGTAATAAGCACGAAACCGGCTAACGAACGCTCTTATCTGCAGTAGGAGCGCAATACTAATTTTGGAGTGTCTCTTATTGACAGTGTCTGCGATATCTTTTATGATATATTAATTTTTAGGATATCTTAGGTTTTATGATATATTAACTTTTAGGATATCTTAGGTTTTATGATATATTAACTTTTAGGATATCTTAGGTTTTATGATATATTAACTTTTAGGATATTTTAGGTTTTATGATATATTAACTTTTAGGATATCTTAGGTTTTATGATATATTAACTTTTAGGATATCTTAGGTTTTATGATATATTGATTTTTAGGATATCTTAGGTTTTATGATATATTAACTTTTAGGATATCTTAGGTTTTATGATACATTAACGTTTATGATATCTTAGGTTTTATGATATCTTACCCTTTCTCAATTAAATAGAGGCTGATATATTTTAGTTAGTTATATTTCTCCTTGTCATGCGTTACTACATAATCTCCGATTAAAATTGTGAAATGAGTAGGAGGTATATCCCATTTTTTACACATATATTTTTGTTCCATTAAAAAAAATACATTTGACAAACAAGTAAGAAATGACTTTAAAGGGAAAAGTATATAAATACACCACTTTACTAAAAAAAATATCCTATTTTTTATGTTGAGTTACTAAAGCTTAAGTTCTCAGAAAACAAAACTTCCCTCGCAAAAAGGTTTAAGAACTTAAATAGATATATTAACCGAGATGTTTTTGTAAAATTTTTGCAAGTCATAAAGCTTTGGTGGAATTTAATAAAGAAATTAATCATGCTGAATTAATTAAATTAAAAGGGAATGAAAAAGCCTAAGCTTTTGTCTCTTGAGACTTCAGTTTTTAGGTTGCAGTGTTGTATTTTAATTAATTGACTAATAAGATTACTTAATAATAATATATAAATAATAAATTTAAATGATGGGGGATAGTTTTAGTAAGTCACATTTTCAAAAATATATATATGAACATATATATATATATGTAAAATAAATATTATAAATATCCTATACAGCGGAAACTTACAAAAATTAAAACCAGAAATCACACTTTTTAGGCCCTTAGCAGCTCAATAAAGAGGATTCAAATAGCAATCCATAAAGGAAAAGAATGAATGTGAAAACAATATACCAAAAATTGGCCGGAGGGGTTGTGACCTTCCACTCCCCGGTAAAGCAAGCTTTATGTTGCGATGACACTCCCGGTAGCCGATACATTGGTATAGAAGAGGATACAATTGTATCAAAATACAAGGGAAAAGAAGTCACATGATTAGCATGTATTAAGGAGGATTCATTGACAGAATTTTTTTTTTATCTAGTCAATTTAAATTAAAAACATCTAGTGTTACCACAAGACATATATCTGTTATCCAACGTTACAAACATTTATCAAAATCATTGAAGCAAAAATATATCGTACGTCTATATCAAATACTTCAAAAAATGTTGTTAAAGGTTCAACATGAGAAATAGTATAATGGACTTACATAATTAAACCTTCTATGACTAGGAATAACCACAGCAACTTCTTGTGTATAGAAGGCACTGACTTGAAGGCAGTAAAACTACTTGCCACTAGGTCTTTTATTTAAATATAAACGATAGCTGTCACTCACGGTTCTATCATACAAACAGCTGATGTCACTTAAAAACCTTTTCGGAAAACCTTGTATAATAGTACCATGAAGGAAACGTATGTCGCAAGCATATCGATCATTAGTGTTTCTATTAAATCGTTTGCTGCGAATGAGTTGATTTAAAATGAAGTTTCTGAACACATTTTTTTGTAAACAGGAATTTCATAAGATATCATAATTTATTTCAAATTTAAAATCTCTGCGTTTATCGTACAGACGAAAATCCGTAATACCATCAAAGAGCTTATATATTGATAAATCCAGAAAATTGAGACTTTTGATCGTTGTTATATGGAGTTTCTGTTAATTTTAGGCTGTTTGGATAAAAACAAAAATCCATAATATACTCTTTGTTACTACAAGCTAATAATATACCATCAATATAAAGTATATAATAGCAATTCATCCAAGAAATGAGTGCCCTCTTCATATCTGTGTAATTATATATTAGCAAGAATAGAGGAACATCCTCCTGTTTACAAAAACTGTGTTCAGAAACACCATTTTAAATCAACTCATTCGCAGCAAACGATTAAATAGTACCGCTAATGATCGATATGCTTGCGGCATACGTTTCTTGCATGGTACTATTACACAAGGTTTTAACGAAAAGGTTTTTAAGTGACATCATTAGCGATTTCTATGATATAACCGTCACTGACAGCTATCGTTTATACATATATAAAATACCTAGTGACATGTAGATTTACTGGCCTTACGTCAGTGCCTTCTATACAGATGAAGTTGCTGTGGTTATTCCTAGTCATTGAAAGTTTGGTTATGTAAGTGCACTATACTGCGTCTCATGTTGAAACTTTTACAGCATTTCTTGAAGTATTTAATGTAGACGTAAGATAAATTTTATGCTTTAATGATTTTGATAAATGTTTTTAACATTGGATAACAGACATATGGCTTGTGGTAACATTAGATGTTTTTAAATTAAATTGACTAGATAAGGTATTTTTTCTGTCAATGATTCCTACTTAATACGAGCTAATCATGTGACATCTTTTCCTTTGCACTCTGATGCAAGTGTATTCTCTCCTATAGCAGTGTATCGGCTACCGGGAGTGTCGTCGCGACATAAAGCTTGCTTAACCGGGGAGCGGGGGTCACAAACCCCCCAGTCAATTTTTGGTACATTGCTTTCACTTTCATTCTATTCCTTTATGGATTGTTTCCTCTCTCTCTCTCTGTATATATATATATATATATATATATATAATATATATATATATATATATATATATATATATATATATTTATATATATATATATATATATAATATATATATATAATATATATATATATAATATATATATATATATATATATATATATAATATATATAACACCATAATTTCATTCACTTAGTATTAATAGATGGTCATATTCTGAATAACATTTTACATCTTCATGAGCGCCCATAGAACATTTTCCATGTGTGGGGCAAACAACTAATGTCAGTAAGGCAAACAAAAAAAAAGACGTAAAACATAGATTATCTTGATGCACACCTTTGCGACTTTTAACCACGCTTGTAAATTAAGGGAGGGAGGTGCTCCCTTTTCCCACCACTATGGGTATCTTTGGAAGTCTTCCTGGTTCCCATGAAGCAGCGGATTCAATTCACGCTGAGTCAAAATAAACAGGGAAGTAAAAAAGTGAATAAAAAAAATACTACACTGAATAGAAAAAATTGGGAAATGAGAAGATATATACCGATGCAGAATATAGGATTCACATCCGCTATACAAAATCATCTTATAGTTAGTCAATGAATAACCGGTTAATATGAGAAATTTTAAAATTTCTTTAGTATGTTGAGTTAAGCTTAACGTTTTATATGAGACGTTTCCCATAGTAGATCATGAATATATCTCAAAATTCAACAAGCAGTTCCGATTCCGTAAATACGATTTAAAACAAGTCAAACTTTGCTAAAAGGTATCTTCAGAAATTCTATTTTAGAAATACAAACAAATTTTGATTTCTCTAAAAGCTAGAATTTTTTTAATGTGAAACAAAAACAGGTACTTTAAATACATAAGTCACAAACAAAATTTTTTAGAAATAATAAATTAAAAACGAAATACAAACCAAGACTCCTTAATTACATTCTACAAAATGCATAATGAAAACCGCGCATATCTGTAATAATACAAGGAATTTTTTAGTTTATTCGTCGCATTGCAGGAAATCTAATACACCCACAGCCATGAAATTTCATACATCCCGAAACAGATATATATATATATATATATATATATATATATATTCCCATATATAGTATATATATATATATATATATACTATATGCAAATACTATACTATATATATATATATGCAAATTTTCATTTTTTGAAAGCGTATTTGAATTTGAGTGTCTGAAAATCGCTGCGGATATAGATGGCAGTATACAAATAATCGTATGTTACAGCCAATCACGATTGACTGTCCGCATATATGCTAATTAGGCAATCGTTGAAAACGCCAGCATTCTAAAGGGTTTAAGGAAATGGTTTGTATTTTACATGCTGATACGAAGTGTTTATAACTTTTGTAGGATTATTTTTGATAATATTCGTGTTTCTACGACTGAAAGAAGACGAATGACAGATAGTGAGCGCTGTCGTGCTGTAGGACGAATTGAAGCAGGACAGTCAATCAAAAATGTCGCTATTTTCTTTCGCGTTGATAATTCGGTAATTTCTTGGTTATGTAACCAATTCCAAATACGTCAAACAGTTGTCCGGAGACCTGTGCCCGGTCGTTCAAGGGTTACCACACCCTCTGATGATGAGTATATTGCTATAGTAGCCAAGCAGAATCGATGAGCGACCTCCACAACTGTTACATCCATGGTTGCAGTCGCACTTGGTAAGACAATATCTGCCAGAACTGTGTGTCGGAAGCTCAACGTGAACGGACTGTACGCTCGAGTACCACGTTTTTGTGTTTCACTAACCATCCAAGTCAGAGGGGCAAGATTAAAGTGGTGTCGTCAACAAGTCAATTGGACTGTCTCAGATTGATGCAACACTCTGTTCACGGACGAGTCCATATTTTCCCTGGAATCGGAAGATAAGCGTGTAAGGGTCTGGAGAAAACGAGGCACACGCAGTCAGTCCGAAAACTTCATCGAACATCACGCTTTCAGAGGTGGCAGCGTCATGGTGTGGGCGGGAATTTCAATGGGATATCGCACATAGCTGCAAGCGGTTTTGTGACAGCTGCGCGGTATTCGGGATGAAGTCCTAGACCCCGTTGAGAAACTCTACGCTGCAGCAGTTGGTCCTGATTTCCACCTCATGGACAATAATGCAGTCCCCATCGAGCTAACATAGTTGAAGAATACCTGGAAAGTAAGTGCATTGATCGTATGGAGAGGCCGGCGTATTCTCCAGACATTAATACCAATGAAATTATAAGGGCAGCTTAGCGCCATGTTTGCATATTATACGTAAGAGAAATAATTTTTCAAGCGGCTATTACAGTTAGCTTTACATTTGTAAATTATAATGTTGTTGAAATTATAAGCAGCGTTGCGCTATAGATACAATAACTTTGGTTAAGCATTGGATTTGGATTGTGAGGAAGGGGTTTCACTCGGTGGATAGGGGGGAAGGTGGTGATTTTGTCTTCTAAGGGGGCGAACACATGCACATGGAGGCATAATGGAAAAAGATGCTGGCATATAGTTATCGGTATTTCGTGGATTTGTTTGGTTTTTTATGATGTGATTTGTGGTGAGATTATGTTTGGGTGATGGGGATTTGAATTGTTTTAATATGTGTTTTAGTATAGTCTCAAAATAAAACAAAAAAATTTCGAAATAAAACAAAAAAATTACAAAATTAACTTTTAGCTCAAAAAAAAAACTGATAAAATTAGTGAAAATGTATTTGAGACTTTCAAATATAAAACACAATAATAGATACAGTAAAATTTTTTTTATCCCTCTCTATGTTTATTGATGATTGTAATGAATGGATAACACAAATGAGGTTGAAAAAGTGTTTGGGGTTTATATATAAAAGTTTTGGGTAAAAAGGAGTTAAAGACATTAACGATATAAGTGTACTACTGAGGGTAAAAGGTTATTGTGACAGAGAGATATGAAAGGAGTACCTTACATAGGTGAAGCTGGAATAATGGATTTCGTTATTGAAAAATTTTTTTTCTTGAAATTTATAAAATTATGACATGTACAACAAAAGGAATTTAGTTACCGGCAACGTCGAGGCGAAAGCAGCGATGGCCCGGTCGACTAGTTTAAGGGGTACTGGTCGATCGAAAGCAAGCAACCCTTCGGTTAACACTATCACGAATTATTTCAGATCACAAGACAAGAGAGAGGGGATAAACAAAAAAAATCGTCGTTTTAAAAACAGGTCCACAGAAATGCAATGATATTGGAAAAAGGGGAGTGAGTCTGTATGGTGGTATTGGGGAATTCAAATATAAGAAATGTCTGTCTAACAAATGCAAATTGTGTCCACAAGCCAATAAAGATCAAATTAGTAATAATGTGACCTTTCTACCTTTTTGCAAAGTGCATAATTGCATATATGTTATAAAATGCAGGATTTGTAATAAAGAATATATTGGTCAGACAAAAAATAAGTTAAATTTATGAATAAACTTACATCGTAGTTTAATATATAAATTTCAGAAAGATAGTAGTATGGAAACGACAATGGAAATAAAACATTTTGCGGAACATGGCATTGAAGCTATGGATATCTCTATCATAGATTTGGTGATAGATCTTAAACAACGGCTGTGGTGGGAGTATAGACACATTAGAATGAGAAATTCTTTATACCCATATGGTCTTAATACAGTGGGGTTAGGTGTGCACTATAATAATGAATACTATGGAAGATTAAATACTAATACTGTGTTGCAAAATTATGGTAATTGCAAAAGAAAAAAGAGAGGTGGCAGAATCCGTAAAATTAGTTACGAAAATACTGTAAAACATCTCAGAGACTTTTTAAAAGATAATGTTACAAATCCAGGTATTCCACATAAATGGGTTAAGAACTTTGTCTTTGGAATAAGACCTAAGTTTCTCTCGAAGATTTGGAGTTTTTGCTATGGAGTTTCATATGCAAAAGAATTTGGGAAAGAGACAGTTTTACAAGCTTTAATGGGTGATTATATAAAAGTTAGAGCCAAATTATTGGGTCTAAAATTAAATGAAGGAACTGGAAAACAGTTACACAAATATCTTATATTGAAATACAAAAATAAAGCTTTCGACAGGATTCCTTTTAATAAGATTCTGAGGGAGTATAGGGATTGTTTGCCAATTGGGAATTTCAATGTTGGTATTACTTTTAGTTACCTAAAACCTATAGGCAGAAATTTTTTTAACTATAACAGCTTCTGCCAAAATTTGAATTTGGAAGAGAAAGACCAATGTACTTGTCATGAATCCAGTTATTTAGATAGCGACCACGGACATGTAATCACGGGCGATCTAGGTGTCATAAATACAAATATAAGAACAATTTTCGAAAAAGGCACAAAATATAGATTTCAAGAATATGAGAAAGCCGTACTTTCTGTAGAAAGGGATGTGATCAAATTCATCTATAACACTGCTTTTGAGTACAGTTTACCTACTGAGGTATTCAGTGAATGGAAAAGTAAAATAATGAATAAAATTTATTACTGGTATAACAGGTATAGAGATCATGGCGAATTATTGAAGTTTAACAAAAAAGAATTGGAAGCTTTACAAAATAGATTTGTTATCACTTATGTTGACAAGGTTACGGCTAATTATGCTTTAACTTGTAAAAAATACTATATGGAGTTGCTATTAAATTGTTTTAACGATGAGAAGATGTATCTGCAAGTCAATCAATCTAAAATAGAAATAGTAAATCGTATTGAGGCAAAGTATAAACTTTCCGGTATTGGTATTGGTAACATTAAATTTCCTTATCTCACGCTCATACCCAAACTGCATAAAAATCCAGTTAAATTTCGTCCTGTAACTATAGGATATAAGTCATACTTAACCAATGCAAACGAAAGGTTACTCATGGTGCTCAGGCCAGTTATTGCTGATCTCAGAAACCAGGGATCTTATTTCATAAAAAACAGTTTTGAAGCTATTAATAAATTAAAGAGCATACCGCATAATGTGGTGTATAAGAGCTATGATTTTAGCGATCTTTACAATAATATTGATATAAATGATTTGCTTAATATAGTGATTGAATTATACAATACACACAAATTGTATTTATTGATGTCGCTGATAAGGTATACTGCATTGGTGAAACTGGTCTTTTTCGAAACTGTACTTTACAATGGTAAGGGTTAATACAAGCAGATTAAAGGTAACCCTATGGGGGGAAGTTGTTCTTCGGTTCTTGCAGACATCTATCTCGGCAAGTATGAAACGGGTACCCATATACTAAATGAAATGGTTTACATGAGATACGTCGATGACGTGATTTTGTATTGTAATGCTGCAGATTTTAAAATGGATTTTAGTTTTTATCCACAAACTTTAAAAATTATAGAAACTCCTTGCAAATCGGATGAAAGTTTAAATTATTTAGACTTGTGTATAATTAAAAACAATGATAAAACATATTTCAGAATTTTTGATAAGAGATAAAATTTTCCATTTAAAATAAATTTCATAACACCTTGGTCAAGTAATTTACATAAAAATGTTTTTCGTAATATTATCATTAACCAATTGAATAGAAATAAACGTTTGAATAGTAGGGAAAGTGATCAAATACTATACGATACAGAGTTTATGGATGAAGCTGAAAACATGGTTACCCCATGGGTTTTGTAATTAAAATACTTTCAGAATTCAATGGGCTAACTGTAACTGAATGTAAGGGCAGATATTTAAACTGTTAAAACTTAATTAATGTAAACTGGATTAATGTCAGGAGAATACGCCGGCCTCTCCATACGATCAATGCACTTAATTTCCAGGTATTATTCAACTATGTTAGCTCGATGGGGACTGCATTATTGTCCATGAGGTGGAAATCAGGACCAACTGCTGCAGCGTAGAGTTTCTCAATGGGGTCTAGGACTTCATCCCGAATACCGCGCAGCTGTCACAAAACCGCTTGCAGCTATGTGCGATATCCCATTGAAATTCCCGCCCACACCATGACGCTGCCACCTCTGAAAGCGTGATGTTCGATGATGTTTTTGGACTGACTGCGTGTGCCTCGTTTTCTCCAGACCCTTACACGCTTATCTTCCGATTCCAGGGAAAATATGGACTCGTCCGTGAACAGGGTGTTGCATCAATCTGAGACAGTCCAATTGACTTGTTGACGACACCACTTTAATCTTGCCCCTCTGACTTGGATGGTTAGTGGAACACAAAAACGTGGTACTCGAGCGTACAGTCCGTTCACGTTGAGCTTCCGACGCACAGTTCTGGCAGATATTGTCTTACCAAGTGCGACTGCAACCATGGATGTAACAGTTGTGGAGGTCGCTCATCGATTCTGCTTGGCTACTATAGCAATATACTCATCATCAGAGGGTGTGGTAACCCTTGGACGACCGGGCACAGGTCTCCGTACAACTGTTTGACGTGTTTAGAATTGGTTACATAACCAAGAAATTACCGAATTATCAACGCGAAAGAAAATAGCGACATTTTTGATTGACTGTCCTGCTTCAATTCGTCCTACAGCACGACAGCGCTCACTATCTGTCATTCGTCTTCTTTCAGTCGTAGAAACACGAATATTATCAAAAATAATCCTACAAAAGTTACAAACACTTCGTATCAGCATTTAAAATACAAACCATTTCCTTAAACCCTTAAAATGCTAGCGTTTTCAACGATTGCCTAATTAGCATATATGCGGACAGTCAATCGTGATTGGCTGTAACATACGATTATTTGTATACTGCCATCTATATCCGCAGCGATTTTCAGACACTCAAATTCAAATACGCTTTCAAAAAATGAAAATTTGCATTGCGTTCTTAACGTTTGGAAGTCAGTGTATATATATATATATATATATATATATATACTATATATGGGAATATATATATATATATATATTATATATATATATATATATATATATATATATATATATATATCTGTTTCGGGATGTATGAAATTTCATGGCTGTGGGTGTATTAGATTTCCTGCAATGCGACGAATAAGCTAAAAAATTCCTTGTATTATTACAGATATGCGCTGTTTTCATTATGCATTTTGTAGAATGTAATTAAGGAGTCTGGGTTTGTATTTCGTTTTTAATTTATTATTTCTAAAAAATTTTGTTTGTGACTTATGTATTTAAAGTACCTGTTTTTGTTTCACATTAAAAAAATTCTAGCTTTTAGAGAAATCAAAATTTGTTTGTATTTCTAAAATAGAATTTCTGAAGATACCTTTTAGCAAAGTTTGACTTGTTTTAAATCGTATTTACGGAATCGGAACTGCTTGTTGAATTTTGAGATATATTCGTGATCTACTATGGGAAACGTCTCATATAAAACGTTAAGCTTAACTCAACATACTAAAGAAATTTTTAAATATCTCATATTAACCGGTTATTCATTGACTAACTATAAGATGATTTTGTATAGCTGATGTGAGTCCTATATTCTGCACCGGTATAAATCTTCTCATTTCCCAATTTTTTCTATTCAGTGTAGTATTTTTTTTATTCACTTTTTTACTTCCCTGCTTATTTTGACTCAGCGTGAATTGAATCCGCTGCTTCATGGGAACCAGGAAGACTTCCAAAGATACGATTTAGTGGTGGGAAAGGGGAGCACCTCCCTCCCTTAATTTACAAGCGTGGTTAAAAGTCGCAAAGGTGTGCATCAAGATAATCTATGTTTTACGTCTTTTTTTTGTTTGCCTTACTGACATTAGTTGTTTGCCCCACTCATGGAAAATGTTCTATGGGCGCTCATGAAGATGTAAAATGTTATTCAGAATATGACCATCTATTAATACTAAGTGAATAAAATTATGGTGTAAAATATTCTCCTTATTTTTTATTAAGTGATTAGTACCGATAACAAGCTATCGAGGTCGAAAAACAGCACACTGGTTATATCGCAAAACTTACCAAATTTATCCAAGTGCGATCTTACTTACCTTAGCTAAAATAAATAATTCATTGGTCATTAATTACACAATTTTATCTTTAAAAATAACATTTATTTAGCATTAAATTATGATTCATATGTATATTTACACAAACTCTTCCTAATTACTCATTTCAAGAAGTGACCCAGGAGGTTTTAGTGTGAGACCTATTTTGTTTGAAACATTTTCGAGGAATGGCATTCGACCGGTTGTAAATAAAGTTGAAACATACCTTTGGTACCGTTGCCCTGCGTCATTAATTCACCTGACTTGTTGTGGAGAATGGCATAATTTCAGCATTACCACATTTTGATAATTATGCAGCTGATTTTTTAGCGACCCCATTCATGAGCACCATCTCACATCTCTTTCGACGTTCTTTCTCTTCTTGATGATCTGATGATCTGATATCTGATGTTGTCTCACCTTTTTATTAGGCAATTGCATCATTTCTTGCTCTGGGGAAACACGCCTTATCGGATTTTTATTGGCCTATGCATTTCCCCGACTCTCATTGGCCTAGCCTTTCTGTGATGTTGGGGTGCATTTTGATTGGCTCCTGTGGAGCTTGAGATTGCGCTAGTCTTGCACGGGAGCATCGTTTACACCCAAAGTCTCTAACGTAATTTTTGATGTCATGGAAGATTGGTTCACAGAAGATTGGTTCGGTTCTGTTGGTTCATGGAAGATTGGTTCACAGAAGATTACTTCGGTTCTGTTGCGCAAAGTGATAAATCAAGATCTGAATGTCAAATGAAAACATATATAATAGCAATAGAAGATGTATTAAGTTCTTGATGCTTGATGCAGCGTATGATGTTTCGATATTCTCTGGTGTTATTTTGATGTTCTTTCAAGCGGCACATTAAACCACGTCTATTTGATTAGATCGCAATAGCTCATTTCGACAAGAAGTTCGATAAATGGTGCAATTATTGAATTTCTAAAAAGGATCTTTAAGAGACGTAAAATTAATTTTATTAATAGGAGAGGAAATCCTTATCATACATTATAAAAATTTAAAATAATATCTTTATAGAACGTCAGAATTCTCGATAATCGTCTGGGGTAGGGGACTGCTTTGCTGGCAGGCACAATGAAACATCTGCTAAAATAATTGATTTTAAAATGTCTAAATTTCTGCCGATTTCGAATTTTTAGTTCATAACTTTTAAACTAACACACAAAAAATATCGACGAGGTGCGGCGTAGTAGGGTTCAGCTACCCCTATACCAAATTTATCGACTGTCGGTATTTTTCGATATTCCACTGTAGGTGATATAGACACATACACATCTTTTATAACGTAATAAGATTGCAGGAAAATTATAACCTAATAATAAAAAGAATAGCTTTATTATCTAATAAAGCATTTACTGTTAAATTAAACTATTTAAGATATGTAAATAAGAAATTTTATTTAGAAATACATGAAAAATATACGAGAATAACATCAAAAAATGAACTGCTATGTATTCTATTCTTTTAATAAAAATAGCTTCTTCTGGATATCTTGCAAATGAGATTTATTTCGTCCGCGTAAGCCATTGAATATCAAAAAGCTTTATGGTAATGCATGGTCTTACATTTGATGGAAATCTATTTATATTAAAAAAAAGCAACTTATATTGCTTAGAATATATTTTAAGAAGTAACTTTTACTTTTTTTTCATTTTACATATTTAAAGCGCTACCTGGAAAAGTTCCTTATAATTTTATCTTTTGCATAATAAAAATTATAAAAAATAGTTATTGTGAATAAAAGTTTGAGAATGAAGTACGATTATAAAAGTTTAGATTATAGTTGTCTGACTCTTTTATGATGAAACTAACTTCTTTTAAGGTGTTTTATTCAACTTCAATAATAGTGCCTGTTTTTCCATCAAAATACGTTTTTATTACCGTACATATATTATTTATGTTTAGTAATTCATAGGTAAAGTATTTCTAAGCAAATTTTTTCTGAAAAACTTTAGATAAGCACCATCTCTCTGTCTCTCTCTCTCTCTTTCTGTGTGTGTGTGAGTGTATGTGTGTGTATGTGCATATATATATATATATATATATATATATATATATATATATATATATATATATATATAAATATATATATATATATATATATATATATATATATATATATATATATATATATATATATATATATATATATATATTATATATATATATATACAGGGTGGTTAAAGTTAAAATATCCCTGTTCAGAGCACTGTAGAGACAAAACCAGTGGTCATAAGAACGGCAGATCTGAGTGGTGTGCTTTTCAGAATATGGGGAAACGAATGACGTAAAAAAAAATAAGTCCCAAAAGTAACCGATAGGGAAGAGATGGCGCTGTAAACAGTCTCTAGTAAAAACATAATTCAATGAAACGGCTTCTCAGTCGTGATGCTTATTAATTACGAATTGTAAGTGATATAAGCGACCATCAACTGTCATAGACCTTGAATATGAAATTTAGGTAAACATTGTGCAAAGGCATCAACAAAAGAATTACTTTATGCAATTTGTGTAAAAACAATTTGCCATAAAAACACGTTATTGCTATAGGACTCTCCACGATCGTTATGAGACTCTTATTGCCTGACCGTGTTTTATTATTAAAGTTGTTTTACAAGAATGACGAAAACGTTGCTGGCGCTCTTCCCGAGTACAGACGTTTGAAATAGCTGCGTACAGGTAGGTCCTCAGACAGCATGTGGCGTCCGGAGAATGGTTGAACGTCTCGAGGAGACTGGAAACTTCTCAGTTTGACCAAGACGAGGACTGAAACCTGTGAAAACGCAAGTGGCTGAATAGGTTGTAACGGCGGTTGTTGAGCAGACCAGTCACAATGAGGTAGGAATCAGCAGTGCTCGAGCTGTAGCAAAACATTTGGAGTTGCCCAACGCAACAGTACGGAAGTGTTTGCGGAAAACTTTATAAAGGTATCCGTATAAGATCCATCGTCACCAAGCGTTACAATATTCTGATACAGATATCCGTGAAAAGCTTGCTTTGACATTCCTTGCACGGATGCAGGTAGACGCCAAATGGCCCTGGAACATCTTGTGGAGTAATGGCGCACATTTTTCTCTGTGTGGAGCAGTAAACATCCAAAACAACCGCATCTGGGTAATAGAAAATCCCACCAGTTTCAACAGACTTACATTCTCCCAAACTAACCGTTTGGATTGGGTTTACAGCAACATTTCTGATCGATCCCTATTTTTTTTTTTTAAGAAATCCATCCAGAGGGACCAAAAACCTGTTCAGTTACTGCGCAGCGTTAGAAGGAAATGTTGCAGAACTTTGTTATTCGTCTTCTTCAACAACGAGGGTGCCTTAACTGTACCATATTCAAACAAGATGGAGCCCCTCCTCCACATTGGTCGTCCTATTCAACAACTGTGCAACAGCATTTTACAGAAAATTGAGTAATCAGTCTCGCTTTCCTATCTTTATGACAACCTCGTTCACCAGATCTAAACCCTTGTGACTTTTCGCTGTGGTGTTACTTGAAAAGCATAGTTTATCGGGGAGATATTCGTAACCCTGTAGATTTGAAGGATAGCGTCACCTTGCACACACGCAACATCACAACATATCACTTAAGTGCAGCTGTTCAACACCCTGTTACACGGTACCAGTTGTTGCTTCTTCAACACGATGAACACATTGAACACTGCCAATGACTTGTCTTTCTACAGCCTTCTTCCCTTCTGCGTTCCATGTATAATAAGTTCTAGATGCATTAATTAAATTGGTATTTGGGTTTTATGATCATTGTTAGTATCTGTCGCACGCTTATACCACTTACAATTCGCAATATGCATCACGACTGAGAAGCTGTTTCATTAAATTATGCTTTTACTAGACACTGTTCGCAGCGCCATCTCTTCCCGTATCGGTTATTTTTTAAACTAATTTTTTTACGGATTGTGATTTTTGTACCAAATTTGGTTCGAATCGGTTAATTCGTTCGTCAGTTATCGTCTCCACAGACTCACTGACACACACACACACATACTTTCACACACACACACACACACATACACACACACACAGACATCACTTCAAAAATGTTTGATTCGTGATCAGGGATGCTTGAAACGTGCTCTCCCGTCGAAAACTCGAATTCGAATTTTCGACCCCGTCACAATACTTTCCTTATACATTATGTATATAAGGAAAGTAAAAATCTGATGTGGGCAACACATGACTTTCCTTATATAATGCAATGAATTTACTACTTTTACAGTTAAAAAAATCTGATGTGGGCAACACATGACTTTCCTTATATAATGTAATGAATTTACTACTTTTACAGTAAAAAAAAAATCTGATGTGGGCAACACATGACTTTCCTTATATAATGTAATGAATTTACTACTTTTACAGTAAAAAAATAGGCTTTTCTTATAGCAGATACTAATCTTCTTTCCAAGATATTGAATTTTCGACAATTATTCGTCATTTTCATTGATTTAGCCTCATTTTTATTCATTTGGCGAGATTTTCGTTAATTTGGCAACATTTCAAAAAGTCGCCAAGTAGGCGACATTCCGCCAAATTCGTCGCCAAAATATCGCCAAGCGTTATGGATGAAGAAATAAGTTGTTCTTACAACAGATAAATGACTATTGGGGTTCAAATACAAAAGTATTACTCAAAGTATCTTTTTTCATGAATGGAACGAGCTAGATCCACGAGAATGATGTCACCCAATTTATCGCATAGTATTACACATGAAAAGTGAACATGTTTCTCAATAGGATATACGATATATTTTCTCGTATATTTTTTTTCATTTTATATGACTTTTTAATAATTTTTTTGAAAAATGTGCTATATCTCGAGAACAGTTCATGTTAGCGTTCTAAAATTTATGTCAATCGTTTTCTAATGAAAAATTACATAAGAAATGTCTATTTGCGTAACTTTATTAGTGGTTTTGACTTTGGACGATTTTTTCAAAATTTTATTCGAAAATTTAGGTTGGTTCTGAACATTCGATTATGTATAAAAACAATAGGCTTCCAGTGTTTACGGATTGTGATTTTTGTACCAAATTTGGTTCGAATCGGTCCATTCGTTCGTCAGTTATCGTCTCCACAGACTCACTGACACACACACACAGACACATACTTTCACACACACACACACACACAGACATCACTTAAAAAATGTTTGATTCGTGATCAGGGATGCTTGAAACGTGCTCTCCCGTCGAAAACTCGAATTCGAATTTTCGACCCCGTCACAATACTTTCCTTATACACATTATGTATATAAGGAAAGTAATATATGATTGTGTGCCACGTATGATAGTGCTTTCCGATGGTGTCAAGATGGAAAGTGGGTGATAATAATATTTCAGGTCGCTAAGAATTCGATTTGTCTGAATATCGTCTAAAATCGTTATAAATCCTGTTAAAACATAAAATAACTAAAAAAAAGTTAAATCGAAAATACAAAAAATTCTGATGTGGGCAACACCTGACTTTCCTTATATAATGTAATGAATTTACTACTTTTACAGTAAAAAAATATGTTTTTCTTATAGTAGATAATAATATTCTTTCCAAGATATTGAATTTTCGACAATTAGTCGCCATTTTCATTGATTTAGCGTCATTTTTATCCATTTGGCGAGATTTTCGTTAATTTGGCAACATTTCAAAAAGTCGCCAAGTTGGCGACATTCCGCCAAATTCGTCGCCAAAATCTCGCCAAGCGTTATGGATGAAGAAATAAGTTGTTCTTACAGCAGACAAATGACTATTGGCGTTCAAATACAAAAGTATTACTCAACGTATCTTTTTTCATGAATGGAACAAGCTAGATCCACGAGAATGATGTCATCCAATTTATCGTATGGTATAACATATGAAAAGTGAACATGTTTCTCAATAGGAAATATTTTTTTTTCATTTTATATGACTTTTTAATAATTTTTTTGAAAAATGGGCAATATCTCGAAAACGGTACATGTTAGCATTCTAAAATTTATGTCAATCGTTTTCTAATGAAAAATTACATAAGAAATGTCTACTTGCGTAAATTTATTAGTGGTTTTGATTTTTTGACGATTTTTTCAAAATTTTATTCGAAAATTTAGGGGGGTTCTGAACATTCGATTACGTATAAAAACAATAGGCTTCCAGTGTTTATAGATTGTGATTTTTGTACCAAATTTGGTTTGAATCGGTCCATTCGTTCGTCAGTTATCGTCTCCACAGACTCACTGACACACACACACACACACATACTTTCACACACACACACACACACACACACACACACACACACACACACATACACACACACAGACATCACTTCAAAAATGTTTGATTCGTGATCAGGGATGCTTGAAACGTGCTCTCCCGTCGAAAACTCGATTTCGAATTTTCGACCCCGTCACAATACTTTCCTTATACATTATGTATATAAGGAAAGTAATAGGTTTTTCTTATAGTAGATACTAATATTCTTTCCAAGATATTGAATTTTCGACAATTAGTCGTCATTTTCATTGATTTAGCATCATTTTTATCCTTTTGGCGAGATTTTCATTAATTTGGCAACATTTCAAAAAAGTCGCCAAGTTGGCGACATTCCGCCAAATTCGTCGCCAAAATCTCGCCAAACGTTATGCACTGAGAAAAAAGTTATTCTTACAGCAGATAAATGACTATTGGCGTTCAAATACAAAAGTATTATTCAAAGTATATTTTTTCATGAATGGAACGAGCTAGATCCACGAGAATGATGTCACTCAATTTATCGCATGGTATTACATATGAAAAGTGAACATGTTTCTCAATAGGAATTTTTTTTTTATGTGACTTTTTCATAATTTTTTTGAAAAATGTTCAATATCTCGAGAACAGTTCATGTTAGCGTTTTAAAATTTATGCCAATCGTTTTCTAATGAAAAATTACATAAGAAATGTCTATTTGTGTAACTTTATTAGCGATTTTGATTTTTTGAAGATTTTTTCAAAATTTCATTCGAAAATTTAGGGGGGTTCTGAACATTCGATTACGTATAAAAGCAATAAGCTTCCAGTGTTTACGGATTGTGATTTTTGTACCAAATTTGGTTCGAATCGGTCCATTCGTTCGTCAGTTATCGTCTCCACAGACTCACTGACACACACACGCACACACACACACACACACACACACACACACACACACACACACACACACACACAGACATCACTTCAAAAATGTTTGATTCGTGATCAGGGATGCTTGAAACGTGCTCTCCCGTCGAAAACTCGAATTCGAATTTTCGACCCCGTCACAATACTTTCCTTATACATTATGTATATAAGGAAAGTAATTAGCACCAGACAATTTGCCTTCTATTAATTCATTAATTGTGATTAATTTCGATAGCATTACGTCGGTATCACAATTCACATACTCTTCGAAAGTAACTTCTGATCTCAGGAGATTCCAGTCTTCTTCATGATCACAGTTTCATCATCTCCAGCGTTAACATCACTGTCGTCGTTTGCATCACATTCATCTAATTTTGGATCTGGAAATCCTCCTCTAATGAAACAATTTTTTATTGTTTCAGACTTGACTTGAGTCCATGCTAGGGAGATCATATTCATCCCCTTAGTACGTTTATCTTTTCTTGGATATTTCCTGTAGTGATGCTTTGAAGGGCATGTAGAATTAAACGCTTTCTGTAGTACGCTTTTAAGCTTTTTATTATTCCCAGATCTAGGGGTTGTAGTTTGCTCGTGCAATTTGGTGGAAAGAAAACCACTTTCACATTTTTAAAAAAGTCGGTCTCTTGGGGGTGAGCAGTACATTGATCCATAAAAAGTAAAATTTTGCGTTTTTTGTTGTTTCATATCTTTATCCATTTTTTGAGCCACTCAGCAAGAATTTTAGCAGTCATTCACATTTTTGTACTTCCGGCCGCACATATTGCTACCGCAAACCCTAGGGTTGGTCGTGTGGTCTTGGTCTTCAACACTTTTGTATTTGCTTCATAGCCTACTGGCAATGTTTTAACTTTTTCAAAACGCCTTGACTTCCGTGACTTCCCTATGACTAGAGGAGTCATCTTATCACTTCCATCAGCATTGGCACAAAGTAAAACAGTGAGGCGATCTTCAGTTTTTTTTCCGCCATTGCAATTGTCATCTTTAAAAGCGAGAGTTCTTGCAGGCATGAGATGATAAAAGAGACCTGTTTCATCAACATTGTAAATGTCCTTCTGCTGGTTTCTATCAATTTTGTTCGGCAAAATTTTTAACCATTCGTTAACAGTTTCCGTTGGAACATATTTAGATTCCCCGCTTACCACTTGACTTGAAATTTCCTGTCGCATTTTGAATTTGTGAAGCCATCCAGTTGAAAAGCATTAATCTTTTACACCCAATTTCAATACAATTTCCTTTGATTTTTCCATAAGCATGGACCCACTTACGGGAATATTTGATGCACGACATTGTGTTAAAAACTGAAGCAAAATGTCGTCTACTTCAGGAAATTTGCCCCTTTGCACACGCCGTTTCTTCGAAACAGAGTTCCCCCAAGCTGGTGCTCTGTTCTCGATTTTTCTCTTGCATGGATAATGGCTTTCAGAGTAAAAACTGGAATATCCAGTTTTTTAGCCAAATGTACTTTTGTTAATCCTGTACTTTTACCAAAGTCTCTTAAAATTTCAATTTTATCTTTTAATAAAAGTGCTTTACGCTTTCGGGACATTTTTGGAGAACGTTATATTTTTAAGAAGCCAACAGAATGATAATAACCAACAGACTGAACAGTAATACTGAAACGTGAGCTCTCAAAAGCATAGGAATTTGATTCGAAAATGAACAGCTTATAAAACAAAAGAGGCTGGCAAATATAATAAACCCTCTCATTGTTCGTTCTTTCCGCAGTTTATGGTTGCCATGTAAATTTGACAGCTTGAGCGAGAATTCTTTGGGAATCAAAAAGCGCGCTAAATTTGTAACAGTGGTCAGAGTACCTCAACCCTTGGGTGGCAATTCCCAAATGTTCTATCCGAATGAAAATTTTCGAATTTTAGAATGATTTATCATCGGGAAAAGAGGGAAAACGACGTATAACTGAAGTTTCGCTTCGTATAATCGAAATATTTTATCATTACATGGTTAGGAATGAATCGGGATTGTGATGAAACGACGTATAAATGTAAAAGACGTATAAATGAGAAACGTATAAAAGGTGCTCCATTGCATATATATATATATATATATATATATATATATATATGTATATATATACATTACTATTCTTGCAGATATTTACAATTAAATAAATTTGAGGAAGGAACACATATATTTATTAAAATAATCTTTATTAGATATGTGGATGACATTTTGTGCGCTTACCCCGAAAATCAATATAACTTAGACTTTTCATTTCATCCACCCAACTCAACCGTAACTGAAACAGTAAGTAATTTTGATCAAAGCATTAATTTCCTGGACTTGACCATATACACACAGTCCAATGGATACGTTGGTTTTAGACTTTATGATAAAAGAAAAGATTTCAGTTTTAAAATAAATTACATCGTCAAATGGAATACAAGTTTACATCTAAATGTATTCAGAAATATTATTTTAAACTTTCTGATCAGAAGTAAACGTTTAAATAATAGTAATAAAGATCGTTATAAAAGCGATCGATGTTGCTTGAATGAGGCTATTGCAAAGAGTTACCCTTTGCGTTTTCGAAGCAACATCATCAGAAAATTGTACAACATAACCGTAACGGAAAGTTACAGTTTATTTTTATATAAAGGAACACTTGCAGTTTAAACAGAAGAAGACATACAGCTAACAAGGACATAATCGTAAAGAAGTTAAAGGAAGTTTTGATTCCGAAAAGGTTGTGTCATTTTGCTAGGTAATAGTTTGGATAATGAGGTATGTACGAGGTTGGTTTATCTGATTGTCTCTTTGATATTTTACATTGTAATTTGAGTGGATGTTAGTAACAATGAACTTATAAATTCAGTTTATGTGGTATAGTCGGTAAGGGTCTTTCACCTTTTTGACTTTACATATTGTGATTTAAGTATGGTGTACTTGGTTTTCGACAGTGTATCCGCTTCCGGGAGTGTCGTCATGACATTAAGCTGGCTTAACCGGGAAGTGGGGGTCACAATTCCCCTCGGCGAAAGTTTGATACATTGTCGTTCTTTCTTTCTTCTCTTTATGTTTTATATAAATGTACTTGGTCGAGCTGCACTGCGCCTAAAGGTATATTTTCAGAAGGTTGTTTTTTCGGAGTAGTTGATAAATTTATATTTGGATATATATATATATATATAAGTTGTATATTTAGAATTTAATTTACATAGTTTTATTAGTAAAAAAGTATTGCCAAACTTGTAGAATTTGCAATAGAAGAATATTATATTTTTAATGGTTTCAGGGTTTATGTAAATAAATTAAATGCATAGCAATGGGGTGTGCAGGACATGGTTCATCAGCTTTAGCTAATATTTATATATATTTTTACCGAATTCCCCAGGTACGCTCTCCAAAGAAGAATAAAAGCCAATAAATAAATAAATGAAATATTAATAATAATAATATAGTAAAATATAAAAAAATCGATCAGGAGAGAAGGCGTGACTTAAACCTTCCAAGGTAGACATGGGCGCAGAAAAAACCCTTCAACGCGAGGAGAAACTGTCATCTTCTGCAGGAAATGCATTTGTTTCTTTTATGCGTTTGCTTAAGAAATCATAAAAAATTAAATGATGTGTTTATTCAAAAACATCTTTATTGTTAGAATGCGAAGATATATACACAATTTTTTACCAAACTGTATATATTTGTGACAATCTTTTTCGGATGCGGCCGGATAAGTATCAAATAACCTGAATAATGTAAATTTCAATGTATTTAAAAAAGAAATGTATATGAATGGGGGGAATTATTTTCCAGATTAGGTCAATCAAAGTTGTAAAGAACGTTCTTCGGTCTTACCGATAGTGTCAAGATGGAAACTATGAGATAATATTTTCGGCAGCTAAGGAAACGATTTGTGTAATTACTGCTCAAAATTGAGCTAAAACATAAAATAACTAAACATTAATTTGAATTAAAAAAAATCTCTCTGATGCCTCGTCCCGGGTCCTGAAGTACATGTGTACCATGTTTCATGGCTATATGATGCTTAGATTTTCCGCTACAGACGACAAATACCCACAGAGAAGCACAAACTTCTTTTATTATATAAGATATGTTCAGAATCACAAAAGTTTCTAGGAAATGTACACAGTATCGACTATTTCTTTCAGAACTCTAGATGCGGGGATTCTGAAATAGTATTTTATTTTCTTTCAGAAAGAAATCACTTCGAACAAGGTGATATACAAAGAAAAATATGCATGAAGTTGTGCCATAAGAGTGACTAAGAAATATATATATATATATATATATAAACTCATTTTAGGGAGAGCAGAGAATTTGAGGAGGTAGCCTCAAAACGCATACTGATGCTGGAATGTTCGATTTGTTCTGTTCCTAGTTTTATACCAAATATTCTCTTGAAGGAAGACAACAGAGAGTTAATAATATGGGGCAATCAAGTTTGGAACGTATATTGAAAAGAATTACATTTAGCTATGTAGTTAGTATCAGAAAAAAATATTGTCCTGCTGTATTAAGGTTCCAATAAATATTAATTAAACAAAGTGTGGTGCACAATACAGATAACATAATGTTAGATTTTAGACTTATTAAATTATTCATAACTAACGGGGTCGTTGATCGTAGTTCGTAAAACATGGCCGTAATATCGTACAGTCGTAAAACACTTGCGTTGCGCCGCGAATAACCCACGACAAATATCTTTACCAAGAGTTCCTGGAATAGAATATATAAACATACTACTACTCATAATTAACTGCACCCAGTTTAACTTTAAAATAATATTATTTATACCGAACATTCTATTCATTACTAAATTAATTACAACAATTACCACATATAATTAAGGAGGATATTGGGCATGTGAGAACAGGTAAGTCATTATTATCAAAATGGTTATGACCTGCGATAAGCTGACTTGCACATACCTTCTGGTTATCTTTAGATGTTGACACATAGCCGACTGTCTTTCACATCGGCACTCGCACAACCTGCTATTGCACATGGCCTCTTCGGCACTCCGTCTTACACCGAATCTATTCTCGATCTCATCTGATCTGTCAGAGTTCTTTTCACATCTCTGAATCTGGTTTCTTACTCTAACTGTAATTTTACATATCTTGTTCTCTAGTCATTGTATCTGCTACTACTCTTCAACTCTCTTTCAAGTATATATGGGATCTGTAGAACATTTTGATTGCCGCCTCTTTTGCCTGAGGTCTGATACGCCGATCTTAATGGATACTTTTTATTTCAATACATGTTGTCCTCTTTTGAAAATATTAAATCCTCTTCCTTTCAATAAATATCGAATCAATTTTGTTTAATTAATTATTGCATATATTTTTTCCATAAATATTGACACGAAAAGTATGAAATAATTATTTTAATATATATTGCATACATTTTTTTTTCAATGTACGTTGCCTCTTCTTTTAAAAATATTAAATCCTTTTTCTTTTAATAAAAATTGAATACTTTTATTTCAATAAATATTGAATAAATTTTATTTCAATAATTATTGCTTACTTATTCTTTCAATAAATATTTCATATTAAATGTTGAATAAGAACCCTGTTGCTGATTAAATTTTGTAAAATTGTACAATTCGGTAAAAAACTGCCTTTTTTCTTAAAATAGCACGCAAAAATCGTCAATATTTGAAATGAAACTAAGTATGATCAAATATTTTAATTAAATGCCTATTTTATATATAATCTTTGATAATGAGAAGAGTAAGACACATTCCATTACTCTAAAAATAATCATTCTCGAGATATTTTAGTTTTCGCATATTATTGCGACACCGAGTTTGGAAATACGGCCAGTCGCCATATGAAAACGGAAACTGCAAATTCAGTGAAATTTCAAAGAGTTATCCGCGTTCTTTTATTTATATTATTTCATTTTATTTCTGTACAATTAAACTGAATTTATTGTATTATGAAAGAAAGAAAACGAAAAAGAATTTGAGTTTGTAGGGGAGCCATGTGTTGCCCACATCAGATTTTTTTGGCACCAATAACTTCCACGGCGTAGTTCAACTTACTAATTCCCCATATACTATGTATTACCGCCACTGTTCGATAATGATGATATTATGTATATCATAATTGCTTTCCATAGGAAATAATGCTCTGAGTACCTAAGATACGAACGATTCCTGTTCTGATCATGAGAATGATAATCTATTTTTTCTATTTCTAACTTTCGCATAATGTAACTACATGGGAAATTTTATAACGGTAGGTGTATTTGCTCTTGAGTTATTTTATCAGCACCTAAGTCACATGCACATATAGAGGGTGTACATATAGAAGGTGTACTAAGTTGCAAGTAGGCCAAATCAGTATTGCTGATGGTAGCTGGAGCTATTGAAGTGAGGCATTATTTATATAATGTGATCATGCAATACCAGATTGAGACAGACGATATATATACGATATATATATATATATATATATATATATATATCGTACACATTTTATCATTTTATACATATATATATATAATGCTCTGTCGAATGTGTTCGCCTGCGAACATGTAGACTCCCACGTGGTGGCTGTGTGAGTTAATATTTCTGTTTTTTATATTTCTGGTTTATAATTCACTTGGTTTTTATTATTTGTCCTTCCACTAGCCAGTAGACAGCTCCAATGGTGTCCATAGGTAAATACTATAGCCATTATCAGAAACTGGCTATTCTATCGGATGTAATTCAAATTGTATGACTGTCCTGACGAGAATACAATTTCGAACTAACCACCGTATTTTGTTTAGTTTCAGTTGATTGTTCTCCATGTCTTGATCTTTAATCTTGAGCTATTTATTATTGCCTTTTCTCATTTTTGCCGTGTTTGCTTTTTTATTATACATATATTTATGTATATGTCTTTTTAATTGTGAAAAGCACACCACTCAGATTTGACGTTCTTATATATACCACTGGTTTTGTCTCTACAGTGTTCTGAATAGGGACACTTTAATTCTAACCACCCTTATATATATATATATAAGGGTGGTATATATATATATATATATATATATATATATATTTATATATATATATAAGGGTGGTATATATATATATATATATATATATATATATATATATATATATATATATATATATATATATATATATATATATATATATAAGGTGCGGCTATTAATTTCCAGGACTGACGTAACTGTACGAGAACTGTAACTCGGCAGAACGTATTAATGCTTGTATCTGGAAGGTAGTGTATCTGCGCAATGCGCATGCCCCATAAAGTGGGCGTCATTCTGAAACAAGAGTTTGTTGTTGAAACACGAATTAAAACCTAACTGTTAAATTGTTGTTGTGGAAGTGCAGATATGGAGCAGAGAATTAACATAAAATTTTGCTTCAAATTGGGCAAAACTGCGAAAGAAACCCATGAAATGTTGAAACAAGTGTAAGGTGATGAAGCATTATCCCGTTCCCGCACTTTTGAATGGTTTAGACCAGTGTTTCCCACCCTTTTTTGTGCTACCTAAGTCTTTCTAAAATTCTTATGCCCCTCATGTAACATATACATAATTTTTAATATTCAAAAATTGAATTGTTCACTGAAGAAATTTGAATGATAGGTTTTAGGAAGAAATCACTAGGGAATTTTTGAGGAAACGCAGTAAGTAAATTTTCAAAACATATAATGGAGAACTGAAATTCAAGTACGAAATAATTTTAATGAAAGATTTTTCTATATTATTTCAATTATTAGTAATTATTACTTTCCTTATATACATAATATATAAGAAAAGTATTGTGACGGGGTCGAATATTTGAATTCGAGTTTTCGACGGGAGAGCACGTTTCAAGTATCCCTGATCACGAATCAATCATTTTTGAAGTGAAGTCTGTGTGTGTGTGTGTGTGTGTGTCAGTGAGACTGTGGAAACGATATCTCACGAACAAATGGAGCGATTCGAATGAAATTTGGTACAAAAATCACAATCCGTGAATACTGGAAGCCTATTATTTTTAAACGTAATCGAGTGTTTAGAACTCCCCTAAATTTTCGAGTCAAACTTTGAAAAAATCATCAAAGAATCATAACCTTTAATAAAATTACGCAAATAGACATTTCTTATGTAATTTTTCCTTAGAAACCGATTGACATAAACTTTAGAACGTTAGCACTAACCGTTCTTGAGATATTGCACATTTTTCAAATAAATTTATCAAAAAATCCCATAAATTAAGAAAAATATTAACTGTTGAGAAACATGCTCACTTTTCATATGTAATATCATGCAATAAATTTGGTCACTTAATTTACGTGGATCTAGCTCGTTTTATTCATGAGAAAAGATATTTTGAGTAATACTTTTGTATTTGAACGCCAATAGTCATTTATCTGCTATAAGAATAACTTATTTCTCTGTCCATAATGTTTGGCGATGAATTTGGCGGAATGTCGCCAACTTGGCGACTTTTTGAAATGTCGCCAAAAATAACGAAAATCTCGCCAAATGGATAAAAATGACGCTAAATCAATGAAAATGACGACTAATTGTCGAAAATTCAATATCTTGGAAAGAATATAAGTATCCTAAGAATATAAATAAGAAAACCTATTTTTTTTTACTGTAAAAGTAGTAAATCCGTTGCCTTATATATATAAAGAAAGTCCTGTGTTGCCCAAATCAGATTTTTTATTATTTAAATTTAGTGAGATCCTTGCGCTTGCTGCAAAGATATTTTATGTTAGGTTCCAATTTAGATAGCTTCAGTCTCAAAGTCTCCCCGTTGTGTTATATCCAGCCGATTTCTTTTTTTTAGCAGCAAATCATTTATGGCACTAAATCCACATTCAGCTAAGTATGAAGATGGAAACGGTAACAATAGTTTTCTTGCACATTTGGTTGAATTTGGATATTTGATTTCTGTTTCCTCACAAAGCCATGCCATCGGTACTTTTATATTAAATAAAGTTTTAACCGACTCATCATTTTGCATTTCTGCCAGTTCTTCTTGATACTGCATATCTGAAATATCACACAAATCCACTAACATTGGCTGCATAATCCAAGTTGGAAAATCAATTTGTTTCAAATCAGAAAATCTCTTTTAAATCAGTCGATATAATTTTCAGATGATCAACAATAACAAATATAGCGGTATCAGTCACTTCACATTTTTGGAGCCAATGAAACTTTTCAAAATTTTTGTTGTAAATATATTTCTGACATAATTCTATAATGGTAATGAAACCAAATATCTTCGCTTTTTCATCGACAAGAGTTTTATGTGTTCCTTAAAGTTGATTATTTAATATATTTAGTTTTTCAAAGACATCGGCTAAACAACTCACAAATGCTTTACCACCGACCGTTAACATATACTTCATTTCAGGTTTGTTTCTTAAAAAATCACTAAGAGTATCAAATAGTTCTATAAATCTTTTCAAGCAGTTCCCTTTCGAGAGCCATCTTACTTCAGTGTGAAGTAAAAGTCTCACATGGTCTGCATTTTGTTCTTCACAAAATAGCTTGAAGAGACGTTCACATTTTGCATTAGCTTTAATAGCATCGATACACTTTATAACTGAATTTAGTGCTTCATTTAGAACAGGCGAAATGTTTTTAGCTACCAAGTTTTCCCTATGAATAACACATTGCACAAGAAGCATTTCTGGATTCTCATCTTTCATCAATTTCAAGCAGCCATTTTTCTTGCCCATCATATTAGCAACATCATCTGCAGCACAATATGTTATATTTTTCATTGGTATATTATTGACATCTAAGTAATTTTTTACCTTATTATATATATCTTTGGAGGTAGTGGTGCTTTCTAATGATTTACAGATTAGCAACACCATCTGCAGCACAATATGTTACATTTTTTATTGGTATATTATTGACATCTAAGTAATTTTTTACCTTATTATATATATCTTTGGAGGTAGTGGTGCTTTCTAATGATTTACAGAACAACATTTCTTCAGCAAAATCCCCTTTATCAATATATCTTACGTAAGTTATCAATACGACCTCACTGTCTCTCAAAGTTCATTCATCCATTTGCAGTGAAGATTTTCTTGTTTCCAGCTTTTCAACAAGTTGTACTTTCAATATCTTCACTCATTTCATCTATTCTTCTGCTAACAGTATTGTTACTGAGTGGCACAGCTTTCACGTCTTTGTCATCTTTTTCCAGAACCGTTTTAAGAAAGGCTGATATTGATGGTTTGATTAAATTCTCTCCTATTGTATATTTTTTCCCAGATTTAGCGATGAGTAAGGAAATTTGATAACTAGTCTCAAGAGTACGGTTAACAGTTGCAGTATGAGCAGTAAATAGAGATTTTAATGTTGCTCCTTTTTCAAAATGTTTCTTTAAATTTCGAAAGTAATTCAAATCTGAATTAATATGAGCACCATGTTTCGCCTTCATATGCGTCTCAAGACGACCTCGTTTCATCGATTCGTTGGTCAAGCATTGTTGGCATAAAAGAGAAAAAGTTGACTGTCCATCGTGGAGAGCGGGTGTGACACCAAATTTTAAATATTCCTCCGAATACTGACGAATTTTTTTCTTGCTTGCACCACTCATTTTACTATGGGCTGAAAGAAATAAATATAAGATCAATTAAAAACTAAAAATAAAGTATGTGTTAAAATTAATTTAATGTGAAGTGGAATAAACGTAGACTAAAAAATGCATATATAAATGTATATGACATATTTACCCCACCGCAAAATAACATGTTTTTTCCATTTGACAAATTTTTCTGGAAAAAGATTCTTCTAAAACTGAAATAAAAAATCTGATGTGGGCAACACATGACTTTCCTTATATAATGTAATGAATTTACTACTTTTACAGTAAAAACATAGGTTTTTCTTATAGTAGATACGAATATTCTTTCCAAGTCATTGAATTTTCGACAATTAGTCGTCATTTTCATTGATTTAGCGTCATTTTTATCCATTTGGCGAGATTTTCGTTAATTTGGCAACATTTCAAAAAGTCGCCAAGTTGGCGACATTCCGCCAAATTCGTCGCCAAAATCTCGCCAAGCGTTATGCACTAAGAAATAAGTTATTCTTACAGCCGATAAATGACTATTGGCGTCCAAATACAAAAGTGTTACTCAGAGTATCTTTTTTCATGAATGGAACGAGCTAAATCCACGAGAATGATGTCACTCAATTTATCGCATGGTATTACATATGAAAAGTGAACATGTTTATCAATAGGAAATTTTTTTTTTATTTTATATGACTTTTTGATATTTTTTTTGAAAAATGTACAATATCTCAAAAACGGCTCGTGTTAGCGTTCTAAAATTTATGTCAATCGTTTTCTAATGAAAAATTACATAAGTAATGTCTATTTGCGTAACTTTATTAGTGGTTTTGATTTTTTGACGATTTTTCCAAAATTTCATTCGAAAATTCAGGGGGGTTCTGAACATTCGATTGCATATAAAAACAATAGGCTTCCAGTGTTTACGGATTGGGATTTTTGTACCAAATTTGGTTCAAATCGGTCCATTCGTTCGTCAGTTATCGTCTCCACAGACCCACTGACACACACACACACACATACTTTCACACACGCACACACACACATACAGACAGACATCACTTCAAAAATGTTTGATTCGTGATCAGGGATGCTTGAAACGTGCTCTCCCGTCGAAAACTCAAATTCGAATTTTCGACCCCGTCACAATACTTTCCTTATACATTATGTATATAAGGAAAGTAATAAAAATAAAACACAAAAACTTACTACTTATATTTATATACCACTTATATTTATACAATGTATAAATTTTTTAAATCAACAAGACTTTTACAACAGTTTTAACGGACGCTTATTTCAAATTAACACCGATGATTCTTCTTTTAACTCTGCACTCAACAGGCGACCGCCCCTAGCGTCTAATAATCTTTAGAACGAACATAGAGGGATTTATTTGACGTTTCCCAGTGTGCTCTTGTGACCATAATGTGAGTTAGGGTTATCTATTTTGACTCAGGGCGTTTTAACTACGACCGCCCCTAGCGTCTAATAGTGAAATCACGGCTACGAACATGGAGGACATAAGTTACCTGTACTGAACGTTTATCCAGCTCGAGTAGCATAAAATCGAACTATTATAACGAGCTATTATATTCGAAATAATTATAACTTAAATTCTAGACGAGTCCATTTTCGAATTGCCCCCCGTAACAATCAAATTGCCCCCCTGTGGGGCGTGGGCCCCACGTTGGGAAACACTAGTTTAGACGTTTTCGGGACTGGCAAAGAAACGTCGAAGATGAAGCGCAGACTGGACGGCCGATTTCCTTGCGCAAGCTGGAAATAATTGAGAAAGTTCGTGGGCTTGTGACATCGGATTGCTGATTGACTATTCGAGTACTCGCCAATCAACTGAACATTGACAAGGAGGTGGTTCGGCCAATTTTGACGCAAGACCTAGGGAAACACAAGGTTTGTTCCAGAATCGTTCCTCACTGTTCATCCGAGGAACGAGTTCACGGGAGACGAGTCTTGGTGGTACCAGAAAGCAAGCGACAGAGCTCCGAATGGCAGTCTCCAAGCTCTCCCAAACCGAAAAAATTTCGATTTAGAAAATTCAAAGTCAAGGTCATGTTAATTGTTTTCTTCGATAGCGAAAGACTGATTCATCACAAATTTGTTCCACCTGGCAAGACTGTCACACCACAGTTTTACGCATAAGTTCTTGCCCGACTTCGACAAAGAATTCACAGAGTAAGGCCTCGTTTTCGACAGAATGGGAGTTGGCTTCTTCTGCACGACAATGCCCGCCCCCACATTGTGTTGCCGCCTGTTAAGTGGTTTTTGGCGCAGCATGATGTCGTGGACATGAATCATCCTCCATACTCTCCGGACTTAGCACCTGCAGACTTTTTCTTGTTTCCAAAACTAAAAAATTTGCTGAAGGGAACACGATTTGAGGATCTCGAAGACATCAAGAAAACCGTGACGTCAGAATTGAAGAGCATTCCGAAAGAGGACTTTAAAAGTAGTTTCCGAAACTTATACAGCCGAGTACAGAAGTGCATTACGGCAGGTGGAAGTTACTTCGAAACATTTTAAATGGGTATGTAACTCGCATAATATTTTCCGGACCGCCCCTTGTATATATATATATATATATACACACACACACACACACACACACATATACACACACACACACACACACACACACACACACACACACACACACACACACACACACACATATATATATATATATATAATAAAAATAAAAATAAATATAATAAGGCTAATTTAAAACATGAATAGTGCATGTGCATATACAATAACTTTAAGTTGGTTAATAATGTGAAAGAAGATTTGAAATAAGATATCTAACAAAAGGAAACAAATGATACCGTAGAAAACTTAATTTTAAACTATAAAGTAATATAATTTAAACTATAAAGTAATATAATATTGCATGTGAGTAAATTAACATCCAAGTGTGATACATACAAACTAAGCACTAGCATCAAAGGATTGTCAAAACCTGGAGGCTTAAAATAATAAAATCACAATAAAAAATAAATTGTAAAGATAAGATGCAAATTAAATATATATATAAGGTGCGTCTCAAAAGTTTATGTTACTGTAGTATAAGCAATAGATATCAGAAGAAGAAGAAATTAAGAAATGCAATTTCATCACTATATATTTAATAACGACTTATAAACAATATAAGATCATGAACATACTTTGCAGGTTTCAATAAACGAAGCAAACACACAAAAAAAAACACCCATCAAAGAACGTGTTTCAAATGTTTATGCACAAGTACCAAAAAATTATTTAACGAATGTGATGTCCATTTCGTTTTATAACTTGAGAAACACGATCTGGCATTGACAGAATAAGAGAATAAAGAATTTCTGGATCTAAATTTTACCAGCAGTTTTCAATTTCACACTTTAATTCGAACAAAGACAAAAACTGTCGTCTATTCACATAAACTCCTCTGGATAAGGATCCCCAAAAAGTTTTCTATGGGATTCAAGTTGGGACTTTTGGCCGGTCAATCCATAACCCTAATGTTATTACACTGCAACCAAAGTTTCTTTGACTTTGCCGCATGAATGAGAGCATGATCCTGCTGAAAACAGAAGTTTGTCCGGCTAGATTCGCAGTTTCTGGTAATATGTGATCCTTTAACGTTTGTTGGTAATTTAGCACATTTTGCTTACAGTTAAGAAAGACTAGAGGATAACGTACCATTAAAGCAAAACGCTCCCCACACCGTCAAGGAACGACTTTGCTTTTTACCGAAAAAAAATCTCGCTTCTTTGTTCAGGTCATGCCAGTATGATGCTCATCCATCTGGGCCATCAATATTCCATTTTTTTCACCACTAAATAAAGCAGTTGGTCTTCTCAGTCCTTGTGTTCCAGAGTCCATTCCATACGACGCAATTTATGATTTCCAGTTGAACTCGGAATTCGCTTTACGTGTGAGCATTATATTACAATTAACGCCCTAGAATAGTAAGTAGATCGATATACTTTTAAACCTGATTTACTTTGTATTTCAGATAACGACAGCTCTTGAGTCGATACTTGACGAAAAAGTTTTCCGTCATCTCGAGAACCGATCTATTTTGGGCAGCCTGATCTATCCTTTACTTTATAATCGCGCTCTTTTTGTAGCACAGCATAAAAGCCTCGTTTTCACCGATTTTATATTTTTGCGATATCAAGAACAGACTTACCATAAGCTTTTAATCTCCAAATTTCACACACTTCGTTTTTTGTAAACTATTTCATACGTGGCATTATACTGAATGATGAGAGGTGAAACGCAACAGCCTTATATATAATGGGCAAACGTCTGCAGAACTGTTTCATGCAAATTATGCAAATTACTACCGTTTTTGCATATTTATTTTGATTTCCCACGTTTTTTGTGATTTGTGCATAAACTTTTGAAACAAGTGTTTTTTGTACATTTTTTTTTGTGTTTACTTCGTTTATTGAAATCTGCAAATCAAGCAGATATGTTCATGGTCTTATATTGTTTATTAGTCGTTATTAAATATATTGAGATGAAATTGCATTTATTATTTTCTTCTTCTGATATCTATTGCTTATACTAAAGTGCATAAACTTTTGAGAATCACCTTATATATGTCGTATCGCCTGTATGTTCGATTCGACAGTGTGTGAAAACGCGACTTGAAAAACTCTCTTTTTCAACGCCTGCATTGTGTTAAGCCTCGTTTGGATTGTCTTATATGTTAAAAGTCTGGTTTTGTTTTAAGATGCGAATTTGATGTTTCTGCTGTTCTTTTTCTTGGCGCCCTCGCTCGATTTGTGTGACGTGGAGTTCGAAAGCGAACTTTTTGGAGTTTTGCTCCTCTCTCAGCCAATGGAAGAGCGGCTTGGCTGTCGTTGGGAGAATGCGGCCTTGTCCGGTTGTCCGGGAGCTTTTGATAGTTGAATTTAATGAAGTTCGGATGTATGTTAACCGGTGAAGTAGAGAAGATCAAAAGAGTAGGGTCGGTGGCCCCTATACTGCTGGGGATTGGTGATTTTCCCAAAATCTAATCCTGGAAGATACCAGAGGAAGAATCTTTCCGGGTCCGGCAAAATTTTCAAAATTTAATATCTATTTTTCTATTTTAGGAAATTGATTCTGGATCAGCCGAAGTCAGACTGACGATAGATTTGATCTTTCCGATCGGTAAAAGTCTTTTCTTTTGGACATGCCTTGCTGAGAAATTCACCTTGAAAGTTTAATTGCAATTTAACTGATGTTTCTGGAATTAAAGCGGTTTGGCGTGAAGCAGAAACCTTGAGGTAAAACTTTTAAAATCGAAAGCTATAATTCAGAAACAGTGAGATAGTCAAATAGCATTTCAGAACTCTGATCCTTTGAATAAATAACTGATTACATAACTTCATTGATTAAAATATGGATATTAATAAAATCCATTTAGAGTTGATTTTATATTAATAGATCTGAATAATTGACTAATTAAATAAGGATTCTTATGTGATTGTTAGTAATAATGTTTGCAGAAAAACTTAATTACATAAATAAGATGTTCTCAGATGATATAAGTAGAGAGAATTATTGTAATATACAAATTTTATAAGATCTATGTTGGATTCTGAAAGAGATCAAATTTGATATGATTGCTGTATACTTCAAATATTTGGAATATAATTCCATTTAAATAGTTTGCACTTTAATAAATATGAGTGTGAAATTTTACTGTGTGTTTATTTATTGCACACCCTGTTTCATGTCGTTATTTCTACCCATCTGTGGACTGATGTCTCCAGACCGTAAGTACTCCTGGGTTATGAGAGATTTTATTTCGAATCCTGTGTATAAATTTGCAATGTACTTTTCCGTATCTTCAATCTTCAATGCATGTCGGTTGTGAGATCGGTTTCGGTTCGACTTTGGTTCCGACTCACCGCCGATGTGACACATATATATATATATATGTGTGTGTGTGTATGTGTGTGCATGTAGAAGCAGTTTTACGAGTAGCAGTCATCTTTTGCATACGATACTCTTAGTACTTTTTAGAGCTTTCTATTTGCACTATATGTTTCTACAATTATACAAGGTGTCCCAAAAAGATTTAAACGCTCTTTAATTCTTTACCTGTTGGAGATAAGTGGGCAATGTAAATTGCATAAATGTTGAAAGTAGGGTAGGAAATAAGACTACATTAATGAAATATTCCTCCCATTCATTTTCAAGAAATTACACTTTTTAAATTTTTATACGACCCCCTTAGGCAAATTTGGTCAAACAGAAAATTTTATTTTTGCGAATGCTGCGTAGGCTCACGATGCAATCACGGATTCTTAAGTACTTTTCAATAACTAAGTACTTTTTCAATAATTAAGTACTTTTAAGTACTTCTTTTTTTTACCTGTGTCAAAATCGTGATTTTTAAAGTTCTTTTTAATTTATATTTAGAGTTGTATCCGTCCGAAAACCGATTTAGTTTTGCTTAATTTTTGTGCATCTACTATATTTTGAAGCAACGCAATTACAATATATTTGAGTTTAAATGATCAATGGCATCCACCGTGTGTCAAAATCGTGATTTTTACAGTTCTTTTTCATTTATATTTAGTGTTGTATATATATATATATATATATATATATATATATATATATATATAATAATAGTAGTTTGAAAATCCAATGAACGAAAAGTAAGAAGATGTAACACGATAAACCTAACTTTTTAAAAAAACCCACAGAATAAAATATAATACAGCAAATCATCAATCAAATGGATAAAAAATACAAAACACAAGCTATCAAGTTACAGGAAATCAACAAAATGCAAAGGTATGGAAACAAAAAAAGAAAAACTTAAACTAAATTCAACTATCTAACTGGCTTACAAATCAAAAGTAAAAATCAACTAATCGTCAAACAAATGGAAAAAAAAAATAAATTTTGAATCAACAAATCAATGAAAAATATCATAATACAAAGGTATGGAATCGAAAAAAGTATAACAAACGAAATCAAGCACAAACGCTATACACGTGGACGAGGCTCTAAGCCTAAATCATGAATTGTTAACCTCTACAAAAATCTAATCATGTCCAAGTTTTTTGTAGAAGCAAACACAAAAATGTATGTTTCTGAAGAAATAGATAGATTATATCTGTAAACTATTTCTACTTGGACGACATACATAAAGAAGGAATAAAAAAGAAAAAATGAATACCTGGAAAAAGCACAGCGTATGTACAATCGAGTCGATACCGGGAACACTGATAGAAGAGACCAGTGTTGCCATTCGTAAAGAAAAAATAAAAAACCATTTACTGCTGCCATTCATAAGAATTGGAAAACAGTTAAGCGAAATGTTAAGAAAAAGTATTAATATACAAAAAGAGCTACTAAAAGGAGGGGCAAATAATAGTAATGCTGAAGTGGAAGAGAATGTAAAAAAAAAAAAAAAGTACAAGAGAATGGAGATGTCTGGCTAATATAAGATACTATGAATAGAATTATATGATACTATGAAAAGAATTATAAAAATCCAGCTATTTTAAATTTTTTAACAATACTATTTACTAAATAAGAGGGATATTTATATAAATTGCTGGTAATTTTGAGATTATTGATATGCATAGCATGAAATTTTTTATCAGATGATCTATAAATTCTAAAAAGCTGATTGAGTATAATATCTCTAAACAATTGAATCGAGTTACAGGAATTAAATGGTAAGATTTTATTAATATTAAAATTATAAAAATCTTTTTTATCATATAAATTTTTAACAATTCTATTAGAAGGATCAATAAAAAGATTTAAATCCAAAAAAATTAACATTTTTACTAATAGTAGCTTCATTAGGAATTAATTCCAAATTGTCTGGATAGTAATCTATATCTATGAGATAATTTTCTGTATGTACTAAGCAAATCAGATCATCAACATATCTGTAAAAAGTATAATCTATTGAAGTAAATGACTTTCCATAATGATAAAGGTATAAATTAGCTAGCATACTGCTACTGCAGCCACCCTGTGGAACTCCTGAGACTTGTAAATATAATTTATTTCCTTGAAAAATATAATTATTGAAAATAACAAAGTGAAGAAGTTTAGGAAAATTTATAAATTTAATTTGATTTGAAAGATGTGTAATATAAGCATTTTATAGAGCTAAAATTACATCATATAGTTCAGATATCTTAATCTTATTAAAAAGATCTTTAAAATCAAAAGTTTGAAATCCTATTATTTTTCTAAGAGATGTTAATTTATTCTTTAATTCTTTAATATTATTTAGAATCTGGTAATTATTGCTAGTCTGGCTTAAACTATTATTTATTAGATTTAAAGAATTTAGTAGTAATTTACTCGCAGTAGTAGAGTAAGTATTATGTCTGTCCTCTAGTAACTGTTCTATATTTAATAGGATTTTTATGAAATTTTGGAATAAGCACTATATAAGGAAATTTAAGATATTTATATTTAATATTTAAATCACTATACATATTGATAATTTTCAATTTAATACTATTGATGGAATGTAAATCAGGTTTAAAAAGACTATTATTTTTTAAATAATCTAACAGAAATTGAATATAAAAATTTTTACAGATAATAGCATAATTATTAGAGGCTTTATCAACATAGGTGATAACAAAGGATCTTTGTAAATCATTAATGGAATGTTTAATATTATCAATATTATATAAAGATCTAGACAATTTAATATCTCTAATAACATTTTTAATTGATTCTAATATAGTAAATTTCCACATATTAAATGCCTCTAATGGCAGAGCGTATTTACAAGCTAATTTATATATATATTTATCAAGATCTATATATATATATATATATATATATATATATGTATATATATATATATATATATATATATATATATATATATATATATATATATATATATATATATATATATATATATATATATATATATATATATATATATATATATATATATATCATGAGAAAATATAATTCATAAAAACGTATAAAACTAAACAGATAAACAGAGAACGAAATTGGAAATTAAAAATTGTAGATCAGATTACATTTTTAAGACTCACATTTTAGTTCTTTCCCTTTGTACAGAATAAAAAAAAACTGCCAATAGAATTTTCAAAGCCTTGATCATTTCCTTTTGGGATTCGAAATCTAGGAATTCCGAAATGTTTTTATCTTTCTATCTTCAGGAAAGAAAATATTTCAAATAGTGTGATAGAAGAAAAACAGCTGCCACGTCAGCGAGAGAACCTGAAATAGATGGTAAACTAATCTTAGCCAGAGTAAAGAGTATGAGAAGGTAAACTGAAGACAGTTTCTGATGCCCAAACGTCCACTTTATTGGGGTTTTCAGATTCGATCCCAATCATTTACGTGAAAACATATGTTGCATAAGAGAAAATATTTTTCGGTGATGGATGTTGAGATATAGGCCGAAGTGTAATTGCTTGCGCCTATGTAATATTGGAGTTTAAATAAAATTTTCTTTGCAATTTCGAAGTATTTAGCTTACACATACAGCGTAAGAATATCGGGAGTGGCATCAGTCCGTGAGAGCCAAAATGGTTTTTTGGTAAAAAACGTCTTTGTAGATGTTTTGTCTTCTTTAGACATTTTCAAAGTTCACACTAAAAAGAATCTAATGTGGGCAGTCCCTGACTTTCCTTGTACAATGCAATGGACTTACTGGTTTTACAATAAAAAATAAAACTCGTTGTCTTCTTTAGACATTTTCAAAGTTCGCAATTAAAAAGAATTTAATGTGGGCAGTCCATAACTTTCCTTATATAATGCAATGGATTTACTGGTTTTACAATAAAAAATAAAACTTGTTGTCTTCTTTAGACATTTTCAAAGTTCACAGTTAAAAAGAATCTAATGTGGGCAGCCCATGACTTTCCTTATATAATGCAATGGACTTACTGGTTTTACAAAAAAAAAAATCTGATGTGGGCAAAACATGACTTTCCTTATATAATGTAATGAATGTACTTTTACAGTAAAAAAATAAGTTTTTCTTAGATACTAATATTCTTCTCAAGATATTGAATTTTCGACAATTAGTCGTCATTTTCATTGATTTGGCATCATTTTTATCCATTTGGCGAGATTTTCGTTAATTTGGCAACATTTCAAAAACTCGCCAAGTTGGCGACATTCCGCCAATTTCGTCGCCAAAATCTCGCCAAGCGTTATGGACGAAGAAATATGTTATTCTTACGACAGATAAATGACTATTGGCGTTCAAATACAAAAGTATTACTCAAAGTATCTTTTTTCATGAATGGAACGAACTAGATCCACGAGAATGATGTCATCCAATTTATAGCATGATATTACATATGAAAAATGAACATGTTTCTCAATAGAAAATATTTTTTTATATTTTATATGACTTTTTGATAATTTTTTTGAAACATGTGCAATATCTCGAGAACGGTTCATGTTAGCGTTCTAAAATCTATGTCAATCGTTTTCTAATGAAAAATTACATAAGAAATGTCTATTTGCGTAACTTTATTAGGGGTTTTGATTTTTTGACGATTTTTTCAAAATTTCATTCGAAAATTTAGGGGGGTTCTGAACATTCGATTGCGTATAAAAACAATAGGCTTCCAGTGTTTACGGATTGTGATTTTTGTACCAAATTTGGTTCGAATCGGTTCATTCGTTCGTCAGTTATCGTCTCCACAGGCTCACTGACACACACACATACTTTCACACACACACACACACACACAGACATCACTTCAAAAATGTTAGATTCGTGATCAGGGATGCTTGAAACGTGCTCTCCCATCGAAAACACGAATTCGAATTTTCGATCCAGTCACAATACTTTCCTTATACATTATGCATATAAGGAAAGTAAAAATAATGCATTAGATCCACGGCGGTGTGTTTTTATTGTTGAATTCTACATTGGGCGATTTTCAGGATGACAACATGTAAAACTATTTAAAAATTATCAATAACTTATACTTCGCGCAAATCTAAATAATCATCAATATTGATAGCATCCTTAATAAGTGATATAGTCCGTATGTTAAAATACTTTAATAATTACTTCATCATTTAGTCGTCATTTTCATTGATTTATCGTCATTTTTATCAATTTGGCGACATTTTCGTTAATTTACAACATTTAAAAAAGTCGCCAAGTTGGCGAAATTCCGCCAAAATCTTACCAAACGTTATGGACGGAGAAGTAAGTTATTCTTGTAGCAAATAACTGACTATTGGCGTCCAAATACAAAAGTATTCCCTAAAGTATATTTTTTCATAAATGGAACTAGCTAGATCCACGAGAATGATGTCACCCAATTTATTGCACATCAATTACTTATGAAAAGCGAACATATTTCAGCAATAGGTAATATATTTTTTTTAATTTTATATGATTTTTGATAATTTTTTTGAAAAATGTACAATATCTCGAGAACGGTTCATGCTAGCGTTCTAAAATTTATTTTAATCGTTTTCAAATGAAAAATTACATAAAAAATGACTATTTTCGTAAATGTGTTAAATGTTTTGATTTTTTCAAAATTTCACTCGAAAATTTGAACATGCGATTGCGTATAAAAATAATAAGCTTCCAGTGTTCATGGATTGTAATTTTTGTCCAAATTTCGTTCGAATCGGTCTATTTGTTCTTCAGTTATCGTCTCCAAAGGCTCACTGACACACACACGCATACACACACACGCACATACACACACACACACACACACGGAGAGAGAAAGATCATCTCAAAAACATCTGATTCGTGTTCAGGGATGCTTGAACGTGTCTCCCGTCGAAAACTCGAATTTGAATTTTCAACCCCGTCACAATACGTTCCTTGTACATTATGTATATAAGGAAAGTAAAAACGGTTCCGTCCTGCAAAAATTCAACTATGTAGGACATGCCAACAGAAGATCGATCTTTTGCTATTGATAGCTTGTCCAGGACGTGAACCCGTAGCTCAAATACTCTTCCTTTGACATGACATTAAATTTTTCTAAACTAAATGATAAATCGAAAAACGGTTTATATCAGTGAAGAAAATTCTCTAGAATTTCTCAACAAATATATCAAATTTCATAACTTTGTATGCTATAGATTTTGCGGCAAGTGACAAAGGAACTCAAAGAACGCGAAATTAGTTAAACAGTAGCGGCGCTGAGATATCAGCTATTTTTCTGTAACATTTTCTAACATAGTTGAAAAGTGTTTATGATTTTGTTCATCCTGTCTGTCTGTAACGATAACTGCCTTAAAAATAACTTTACCAAAATGAAATTTTCGTATGTTAGTGAAACGGTCTGTAGAATATATGTGAATGTAATTGTATGGTATTCCCCAATTTATTTCGGATTGAACTCGGGTTGAAAAAGTGGAATACATTGAACCCCATGGGACCTAATTTTTCAAACTTTTTTTAAACATTTTGATATATAAAATAATTTCAGCAAACTATGTTCGGTAGTTTTTAAAATAAAAATAAAAATTATAATTACACCCATATTATAGAAAGAGATCACATGACCCACTTCAAAATAAAATATGGCATCCATCTTTTTTTCCCAGTTTAAAAATCGTAATTTTTACACTGGGAAAGTTCTTTTGCATTCACATTTAGTGCTGTATCCGTCCCAAAACCGCTTTATTTTTGCTTATTTTCTATGCATGTATATTCTGTGTCAACGCAATTGCAATATTTTTGAATTTAAATGATCGACAAACATTGATAATTTCGAAAACGAAGCTTAATTTTAATGGAAGCAGAAAGTAAACATATCAAGATGTAGGATGAGTTTTATAAGAATTGCTGAATTATTTTGCGCAAAATTATGTAGCTCTGGAGTCTGGAATAAAAGTGAGATGAATGAAATATTTATTGTTTTTACATAGAGAGCTAGACGATTTATATTTCGATGACGTCATTTGAATAAAGTTCATGTTTTTCAATGAAGTTTTAAGTTTTCAAATATAATAAATTACTGTAGTACTGTGATAATTTAAAAATTATCCTCGCTGCATGTATCGCTTTTTAGAGTTTTTAAATAACATTGTATTTCGGTTGGAAAGTGTTTCATAATCAATGCTAGATGCTTGATTGATTTTTCTTGTTAAGAATGGGTGCAGTTAAAAATTCATTTGTTTTCATTACACACGTCCGAAATGTGTCCAATACCTTACTCATTTTCCAAAAAAAGTCAATAAACAAAATTTGTTGCAGCTTACAGAAACAAACATGGTAATATACGAATAAAACGACATGAGTATTATAGCTAACGCCCACGCAGTAATTCACATCCCTTAAAACTTGTATTTCGCTTGATTTGCCTCATATCTGTGTTTCATTATTTTCAGAAACGCAGCTTTTCTTACTTCTTTAGGAGGTACTGCAACTAAGGACTAGTTGCTCACTTATTATATGTCCGCTCTCATGTATTAGTCGATATATAAACGGCAGCAAGAAAACTTGCTATGTGCCAATTTAACCGATCCTCTTCTTCTTTCTTCTTCGACCCAGACTGTCCGACATACCCGAAGATGAAAGGCACCTGTTTGGACGGCCTGGAATATCGAACATTTTGGAAGTCCGATAAATTCAGTTCCACCGTGCAGCTGGAATCTCTTAAAGAATGAGTCTGGGCTGTGTGATAATACAATGGCCTTGGCTGGGGCAGAAATTACCGGTCATTATAGAGGTTTACAAAATTGTATCACACACTATGTTACTTTCCTTATATACATAATGTATAAGGAAAGAATTGTGACGGGGTCGGAAATTCGAATACGAGTTTTCGACGCGAGAGCACGTTTCAAGCATCCCTGATCACGAATCGAACATTTTTAAAGTTATGTCTGTGTATGTGTGTGTGTGTGTGTGTGTGTGTCAGTGAGCCTGTGGAGACGATAAATGACGAACGAATGGGCCGATTCGGACGAACTTTGGTACAAAAATTACAATCCATAAACACTGGAAGTCTATTGTTTTTATAAGCAATCGAATGTTCAGAACCCCCGTAAATTTTTGAGTGAAATTTTGAATAAATCGTTAAAAAATCAAAACCTCTGATAATGTTACGCAAATAGACGTTTCTTATGTAAATTTTCATTAGAAAACGATTGACATAATTTTTACAAAGCTAACGTCAATCGTTCTCGAGATATTGCACATTTTTCAAAAAATATTATCAAAAAATCATATAAAATAAAAAAAAAATGTTTCCTTTTGAGAAACATGTTCACTTTTCATATGTAATACCATGCGATAAATTTGATGCTATCATTCTCGTAGATCTAGCTCGTTCCATTCATGAAAAAAGTACTTTGAGTAATACATTTGTATTTGAACGCCAACAATCATTATCTGCTGTAAGAATAACTTAATTTTCCGTCCTTGGCGAGATTTTGGCGACGAATTTGGTGGAATGTCGCCAACTTGGCGACTTTTTAAATGTTGCTAAATTATCGAAAAACTCGCCAAATGGTTAAAAGTAGCGCTAAATCAATGAAAATAACAACTCACTGACAAAAATTCAGTATTTTGGAAGGAATATATGTATCTACTGTAAGAGTAACCTATTTTCTTTTACTCTAAAAGTAGTAAATTCAGTGCATTATATAAGGAAAGTCATGTTCTGCCCACATCAGATTTTTTTTATGCCTCTGCAGATATTGACTATTCGGCATTGACGAGCGCATAATGAAAGCGAATTCGTGTCATGGATTCTTTTTTTTCTGCAGGAAGAGTGCTATCCTAACTTTCGGAATGCAACCTATAGATGGGTTCTTTGAGCATATTGCCTTAGCAAAATACTTCATATACCTTCCAAGAATGTTATTCGAGTTGCAATTCCACCTAGCAACCATTCATAGTATACGGGTTTAAACCGCGAGCAAATGTTTAGAGTCTTGTGAGTGCATAAACTCCTAATGATTCGAATTCCAGTCAGGCCAACTAAGCACTATTAGGCACTATTAGACCCTAGACACATGCCTTGGACCAAGAAAAAGGAAGGGGCGTGGGTGGAAGATATAAAAAAAATACTAATGCTATTTTACAAAAGCTTTTTTGAGATGTAACAGTATTCTGGTAGTATGTATTTTCCCAGAACTATCTCATGGATAAATTATTCTTCCTTAAAACAATATTTTCCTTGCACAGTTTCTCTGAATGTTTTTAATAAATTGTTGCATCTTGTATGTTTTTGATAAACTGTTTAAAAAATATTCTATATGTTTTTTCAGGTGCTTGAGGCTATGCACTGGAAGAAAAATAAATCTACTTTGTGCTGTTAACCTGTCAAAAGGAAAATATTGAAAATGCTGAATGTGGGAGGACATGAATGAAACAAAGAACCAAAAATCTATTGGAAATATATAAAATTTCAGTTCTAAAATCATCAATTTATAGGGATTTTCTAATGAACATTTGTATTTGGGATATCCCTTTTTTAGTGCATTGGGATCATGAATAAAATAGACAAATTATATAGCTATACATAAATCTTAAATATTTCTGATATGTGGGTTATTTTTGTTTTACGAGTCATTTCATCAATCTGTGAATTGATACGTTAACAGTAGATTGATAGGAGAAATTAATAGATTAACTGCATGTGCCGAAGAAACTGCAACAGAGAAGTTACACATAATCTACAGTAATACTCGTAGATTAATGTCAGTATATTGATAGGAGGAAATACCATAATAGTAGATTCATAATAGGGGAAAAGGAAAATTACAGATAATCTGCAATAATTATAATAAACAACGTAGTCAGTGTGTGCAATATAGCCGAAATTGTAAGCTATGACTAGCTATAAAATTTAGTATAGAGATATTAGTTTTAAGTTACCTTGGAGATAATTATTTTTTAGTTATTATTTAGCAGTTTTTTATTTATTTAATGTTTAAGCCGAATTTTAGCATTTAGAACCATTTTTACACTAATCGTACACCGAAAATCCCCTATTTTTCACCGTTCTTTGTAATAAGAAAAATTTTGCACAGTTTTAATCTTAAGCCATCGCAAAGTTTGAAAAATCTGATGTGGGCAGCACATGACTTTCCTAATACAATGCAATGAATTTACTACTTTTACAGTAAAAAAAATAGATTATTTTTATAGTAGTTATTTATATTCTTTCCAAGATATTGAATTTTCGTCAATAAGTCGTCATTTTCCATTTCGTCATCATCAATGAGTCGTCATTGTTTTAGCGCCATTTTTATCCATTTGGCGAGTTTTTAGTTAATTTAGCAACATTTAAAAAGTCGCCAAGTTTGCGATATTCCACCAAAATCTCGCCAAGCGTTATGGGCGAAGAAATAAGTTATTCTTACAGCAGATAAATGACTATTGGCGTTTAAATACAAAAGTATTACTCAAAGTATCTTTTTTCATGAATGGAACGAGCTAGATCCACGAGAGTGATGTCACCAAATTTATCCATGGTATAACATAGGAAAAGTGAACATGTTTCTCAATAGGAAATATCTTTTTATTTTATATGACTTTTTGATAATTTTTTTGGAAAATGTGCAATATCTCGAGAACAGTTCATGTTAGCGTTCTAAAATTCATGTCAATCGTTTTCTAATGAAAAATTACAGTAGAAGCATCTATTTTCGTAACTTTATCAGCGGTTTTGATTTTTTGATGATTTTTTCAAAATTTCACTCGCAAATTTAAGGGGGTTCTGAACATTTGATTGCGTATAAAAACAATAGGCTTCCAGTGTTTACGGAGTGATTTTTGTACTAAATTTCGTTTGAATCGGCCCATTCATTCGTCAGTTATCGTCTCCACAGATTCACTGACACACACACACACACATCACTTCAAAAATGTTTAATTCGTGATCAGGGATGCTTGAAACGTGCTCTCCTGACGAAAACTCGAATTAGAATTTAAGACCCCGTCACAATACTTTCTTTATACATTATGTATATAAGGAAAGTAATAATAAATTTCAAAAACTAAAGAAAACAAGCATGCGATTAAATTTCAAGATATTGCTTTGGGAATAAAGCAAACTATTATTATTTAATTGTGCTTATTTATAATGTATAAGTGCATTGCAGTTAAATGTGAGTTTATGCTTGTGTGTGTTTGTGTGTGTATGTGTGTTACAATATAGTTTAAAAGATTATCAATTTTTTATTGTTTCTGCAACGAAACCTAATTTTGACTTAAGGTGAATGTAAACACATAAAAATGTAGGATGAGTTGTATAAAAATTCATGAATTTCTTTAACGCAAAATTATTTTGTTCTGGAGTCTGCAATATAGATGATATGAATGAAAGAGTCATTGATTTTACATAGAGAAGCAGACGATTTAATGGCAGACTTTTTCAATAAAGTTTTATGCATAGAGTTAAATTACTTTTACCTCCATGGTTTTAAGTTTCTAAGTAGAATAAATTATTGTACTACTGTGATGAATGAAATAAAAATGTATAAATGAAATATTTATTGCTTTTACACAGAGAGCCAGTCGATTTATATTTCGATGACGTCATTTGAATAAAGTTCGTTTTTTTCGATGAAGTTTTAAATTTTCAAATATAATTAATTATTGCTGTATTGTGATAATTTTAAAAATACTGAATGTATCGCATTTTAGAAATGTTTAAATAAATATAGAGTTGGAATGTGTTTCATAATCAATGCTTTATGCATGATTGATCTCTTTTGTGTTGTATAATGTAGATCTTTTATATCCCACTGGTTTCTGTAATTTAATGGAAGTTATATTGATATTTTTCCATCTCTAGATTCCAACGTAGTTGAGCTGCGTGATATGTGTGTGATAACTGAAAAGAAAGTGTTATTTAACTTTAAAGTTAAAATTAACATTATTATACTACGTTGCGTTCGCAATAACCCTCCAATTATTTACCTTTTTCGTGAGTCCTGTAAAGGAATTATTAATTATTCGAATACTATATGGATCACACCATTTTAATTTTAACAATAAAACATTTATTAACAACATAAATACTTAATTACTTAATTTACATTAATTACTCTGCTTACTAATTATTTAGGAATATAGCATGTGAGACCAGAAATATTATGCCTAAAGTATCTTGATAACCTGTGAATATTTGAGGAACACATACCTTCAAATCTCTCTTGTACTGCTGATTCATAATGTCGGACGAGTATATATCATATGTATTGATCAAGTTATACTATTGCATTTCTCACTCTTAATGTCGCACATAATTTAGCATAAGCATAATGTCGCACATGCATATTTTTAAGTCAAATCTAAGTATCTTCTTTAGTCATGTCTGCATCATAATGTCGAACTCGTTCTTCAGTCATCGTCTCCAAGTTATCTGTTCAAGTCGTTATTAAGTCATCTCTGCTGAAGTGTTCTTCTTCGGTCCAGGTTGTGGTTCCCTCTTTCTCGGGGGTGTCATTTCCCCCTTTGCTTTCATTTGTAGCATTGAGAGTGACGCAACAAGCCCCTTTTTGCATTGGTTACTTATTTAACCAATGGAAGCATTCCACATCCTCGTAAGGGCCAGCTCGACCCCCTCAGTTATGGCGCCCCTAAATTTATGATTTTGTGACTTTTGAGTGCATGTGTCGTAAAACTCGGCGCCATCCAGACTGGCAGTATTGTTCGCCGATATGAACATAATAAATAAACGGCATAAAGCTATCTCGCCAAAGTGTGAGATCAATTTCTGGTCTCACAATGTGCTTGCAGTCGCCATCTTTAAATGAGAAAAGAAAGTCGTCCAAAGTGACGTCCAATCTTGTCGTCCTTTGATTGGTTTGTTCTCAGAAGTTGAGTATTTTTTATTGCCGAGTTCAAAAACATTGCGGCACTTCGGTGGGAAGATTTCTTTATATTGAAATGTATGGTGTTTCTAAAAGTTGCTGGAAATAATTGCTCTGTGTAATAACACTTTAATGGCCATATTCCAGCTAAATAAATATTTTCCATTTAGCTTGTTTCCTGTTTTTTATTTGTGCTTTGAGTGAGCATTGTTTCTCTACGTTTGATGCACCTAAATCCCTGGAGTTGCAAACTAAATGTTTTTCCTAGTACTCTCATGCAAAAAACAACTCAAATTCTTCCTATTGTATATTTTCTACGTGTGTATGTTTTTGAGGAAAGTTTAAAAAAATAGATTTTAGAAGTTTTTCAGTTATTTGCGGATATGCACCGGAAGAAAACCGTATCTATCTTGTGCTGTCAACCTGTCAAAAAGGAAAATATTGGAAATTCTCTACTTAGAGAAACTCGAATGAAAAGATGAACCCGTAGAAAACCGAAAATGTATTGGAAATAGATAAAAGTTCAGCTTTAAATGCATATGTGGATAGAAATTTTTTTTTCTGAAAATTTGTATTTGGATATTTTTTTTTTCTGCATCTGTGATCTTAAATTAAATAGACAAACAAACGGTTGAAGCAGACTATGCATAAATCGACAGACATTTGACTGTCAACTGTATGTGCTGTAGATATATGTGGATGTATGTTAATATATGGTATATTTTCACTTTCCTTATATACATAGTATAATGTATAAGGAAAGTATTGTGACGGGGTCGAAATTTCGAATTCGAGTTTTCGACGGGAGTAGTAGAGGAAAGGGTGTTCAAGGGCCGCAGGCGGAGTTGCGGAGAGCATTCCAATGTGATGACGTCACGTTATCTTATCTAATCTTATCAGATAAGCTTATCTTATCAGATGACGTCATCCGATAAGCTTATCTTATCGGATGACTCACTCGATAAGATTATCGAATGACGTCATGTACTGACACAGACAGTAGGGTTGAACAAGACCTTGGAGGACATCCTGGAAATTTTGGTGGCGCCTTCTATTGACAGGTTGGAGAACTGTGATGGCTAAAAGGAAAGAATTGGTTCTGGACTGAGCTGGATTCGAACTCCGGACCACTTGCACCGTAGGAAAGTGCTTTAACCAGTATAGAGATTGAGACTTGTAGGTAGACGATGAATGAATGATGTCTTCCCTGCGAAAGGAGTTGGGCACTTAGAATATTTTCTGAACATCTACGGGGGGATGGTGCGAGTGACTTAAGATTTTAATTAATTTTTTTTAATAAATAAATAAAATATATTATGAAAAAAAAATGGAATATAGTCATAATTGAATTTTAATAAGAGGATTATTTTTTATTGATTGGAACGTGGGTAATAATTTTTTTTAGGGAATGATTTGGAAAGTGCTTGAAGGCATTTACGAAATTTTAGACGGCGGTGGCTCCCTCTATTGGCGCTTGAATGAAATACATGCGTGTTATTGAATTTTATGATGGTTTGATGGGAGACTTTTTATGCTAATTAGTCACTTTCTGAAAACATGAATTGTTTGAAACATGATTTAAATGGGAAATCTCACTCCATGGTTTATTTTAAATAAGCTTTTACTGAAGAATGCAAAGCATAAAAAAATCAAAATGGTTATTTTATTTCGCAGTTTATGAGGAAGATTCTATCTTATACAATGTTACTCAGAAACGCAATTAAATTAAATCTGACTGTTAATTTTAATAATTATTTTTTCGATTTGAATAATAAATAAATGTATATAAAAATATATTTTAGAAAAGAACGATTTGATTTTTCTTATATCATTTTTGACTGGATAATATCAATTACGGTCTTCAGGTTTAAACATTATTATTATTATTGATATATTCGGAGATTATTGATTCAGGGATTATTGGTATTTTCAAGTTATTATGCAAAAATTGTTTAAACTTATATATTGTATGTTGGACGAGTAATCTTCTACAAATACATAGATATATCTTTTAATCTACCAGAATATAAGTAGTACATGTATATTGACATATGTTTTGATATATATTGGCATATATTGGAATCAATTACGACCTCCTGGTATAAAGAGTACGGGGATTATTGATATTTTCAAATTATTACTTCATCTCTTTTATTTTGGCAAAGATTTTTGAGACTCATATTGTAATACGGGTAATCTTCTAACACACTGGCATATTTTCTAATATGCGACAATATAAGTAGTACGGGGTTGCATATATTGATTCAATTCTTTTTTTTCGTAAATTTGCTTACAAAAGGGGACAGGGTATTTTATTCTTCAGATCTGCTCGTGAAGATAATTTTGCCTAGTGAGAACAGACATTCTTACACTTCTCTTTAGGAGCAATACATTTAATATGTTAACAGAATTTGCACATGATTGTGAATTATAAGTTTCTTTATTATATACTCCGTACGAAGAACGGGTATGCAGCTAGGCTATATTAAAAATCTGTCTGTTTGTCCCATAATTACGAGAGAACGGTTGAACCGAATTTGTTGAAATTTTGTGGGTAGTCTGAAAATCTTCCCGCTTAAAATTTAGTGTATGTGTCGAGTTTTTAAGACCAGTGTTTCTCGAGATATTAGTAAAAAACCAAACTGTCGTTTGCCTCATCATCACCGGAGAACGGCAGAACCGAATTCAATAAAATTTTGTGGATAGCCTGAAAATAACTCTCCATAAATTTAGTCTAAGTTTCGGGTTTCTAAGACCAGGGGTTGTCGAGATATTATTGAAAAGCGAGTCTTTTTCCTAGGAGTTCTTCTCTCTAACTCCGTGGTTTATCTAAACGAAAAGGTTGAAAGTCTTTTGTTAAAAATGTGAAAGTAAATTGAAACTTTATCTCTGAGTTTGGCGGAAGATTTTTGCGCTAATTAGTCACTATTTGAAAGCAGGAATTGTTTAAAGCATGAATGTAAATGGAAAATCTATCTCCATAGTTTATTTTTCACAAGTTTTTACTGAACAATGAAAAGTTTAAAGTAATCAAAATGGTTATTTAATTTCACATTTTATAAGGAAGATTCTATCTTATATCATGTTGCTCAGCAACGCAGTTAAATTAAATGTATTTGTTAATGTTTATTATTATTTATTCGATTTGAATAATAAATAAATGGATATAAATATATATTATCTTATAAGTAAAAGGTTTGATTTTTCTTTTAGTTATATTAATTGCGTATTGCGTACATCACTTTCATTTATTTTGGCAAAGAGTTTTCAAGCTTATATATTGTGTTTAGCTAATAAACTCATATATTGTGTTTAGCCAATAAATTCATTTAAGCGATTGTTGAAACTGTAAAACAGTAGAACGGGTACATCTTCTAATACAATTTTAGTGTTTTCTTAGTTAGTGATTTAGTGAGTAGTTTTAGTGATTTTTCTTTTAGTTATATTAATTGCGTATTGCGTACATCACTTTCATTTATTTTGGCAAAGAGTTTTCAAGCTTATATATTGTGTTTACCTAATAAACTCATATATTGTGTTTAGCCAATAAATTCATTTAAGCGATTGTTGAAACTGTAAAACAGTAGAACGGATACATCTTGTAATACAAATTTGGTGTTTTCATTTAGGGGGGTTATCATTCAACGGGATCACGATATTTTATTCCGATCTGAAAATTCAGAGCTATGAATTTGGCGGGATATCGCTAACTTGGCAAATTGCTTAAAAGTTGTTAAATTGACTGAAATGTCGCCAAATAGATAAAAACGACGCAAATCGATGAAATTTATTTTGTTTTGTTAAAAGAGAGTACTGAAATGATGTTTCGGTAACATTTGTCTGTCAGTCCAACCGTCCTACTTAGTAACACATGTAGCGAATTTTTAAAATGTCACCAAATTAATAAAAATGTTTTTAAATCCATAAAAATATCTTGAAATTGATAAAATTGCGCAAAAAATGAAATTAATTGTGTTTTGTTATTGGATAATATCGTGATAATGTTTCGTCAATTTGTCGCTAAGAGGGACTGTCAGTTCTACAGTCCCACTTGGCGATAAATTTGGCAATTTTTTAAAATGCCGCTAAATTGAATAAAATTTCGCCAAACCTTTCATAGTGATAGCATTATTCAGTCGATATTTTTTGCACCAATTTATTTGAAGCAAATGATATTATGTCGCTTAGCAACTGATTTAAATCCCATGTGTTTATGCGGCAGATGGTTTTTATTAAATCTTTTCCGACTTGAATAATGAAGATATGTATATAAAATAAATTTCATTGCCATTGCATTTTTGACCGAATAATATCAGTTACGGTCTTCAGGTTTAAACATTATTATTATTGTTATTTTCGGGGATTATTGACTTAGAGTTTATTGATATTTTCAAGTTATTATGTCATTGTTTTATTGCGGCAAAAATTATTGAAACTAATATAATGTACGCTATACGAGAAATCTTCTACAAATGCAGGGGTTTATCTTCTAATCTACGAGAATATAAGTAGTACAGGTATATTGGCATATATTTTGACATATATTGGCATATATCAGAATTAAGTACGCCCTTCTGGTATGAAGATTAAAAGGATTATTTACATTTTACATTTATTACGTGATCTGTTTTATTTTGGCAAAGATATGAGACTTATATTGTACTACTGGTAATCTTCTACTAATACCCGGACATATAATCTAATCTACGACATTATAAGTAGTACGGGTATATATTTCCATATAATTTTAGCACTTTTACTTTGACATATATTGGAATAAATATCTGCCTTCAGGTTCAAAGATTACGGGTTTATTGATGTTTTCAATTTCTACATGTAATCTTTTAATGCAGGTTATATCTTCTAATATTCGCGTATACAATTAATACGAGTCCCATATAATTTTAACACTTTTATTTTGCATATATTGATTCAATTCCATATTTTTTTGTAAATTTTCTTAAAAAAGAGGCCAGGATGTTTTATTCTTCAGATCTACCCGTGAAGATAATTTTGTTTAGTGAGAACAGCGATTCTTAAACTTCCTTTTAGGAACATTAAATTAAATATTATAACAATATATTTTGATTAAAAATGCCATTTAGTATACTATAGGAATTTGCAGATGATTGTGAATTTTAAGTTTCTTTGTGTTATATCCTCCGTACGAAGAACGGGTATGCTGCTAGTCTATATAAATAAAATTGAAAATCTGTCTATCTGTCTGTATGTTTGTGTCATCATCATGGGAGAACGGCTGAACCGAATTTGATGAAATTTTGTGGGCAGCCTTGAAATAAGCGCATTTAAAATTTAGCCCATGTTTCGAGTTTCTAAGACTAGGGGTTGTCGAGATATGAATGAACAAGAAAGATCAATCATGCTTAAAGCATTGATTATGAAACACTTTCCAACTTCAATGCAATTTTATTTAAATAAGTCTAAAATGCAATACATTCCTCGGTAATATTTTGAAACTTATAACAATACTGCATTAATTTATTATATTTGGAAACTTAAACCTTCATCGAAAAAAATGAACTTCATTCAAATGACGGCATTGAAATATAAATTGCCTTGTGTAAACATCTCTAAAATGTTATACATTCCTTGGTAATAGTTTTAGAATTATCATAATGCTAAGATAATTTATTATATTTGAAAACTTCATCGAAAACATCTGAAATTAATTCAAATGACGTCATTGAAAAAATAACACGCCTGGATCTCTCTATAAAAACAGGATTTCATTCATAACTTTCTCCCATTCATTTCATTCATCACAATACTATAATAATTTATTTTATTTAAACATTTTGTTTAAGACCATGGAGCTACAAAAAATTAAACTCTATGCTTGAAACTTCATCGAAAAAAATCGTCCTTCTCTTTATGAAATCAATTAATATTTCATTCATATCAGCCATGCAGACTCCATGGACTAAATTATTTTGTGTTAAAAAAATCTGATGTGGGCAACACATGACTTTCCTTATATAATGTACTGAATTTACTACTTTTACAGTACAAAAAATAGGTTTTTCTTATAGTAGATATTTATAGTCTTTCCAAGATATTGAATTTTCGCGTATTAGTCGTCATTTCCATTGATTTAGCGTCATTTTCATTCATTTGGAGAGATTTTCGTTAATTTGGCAACATTTCAAAAAGTCGCCAAGTTGGCGACATTCCGCCAAATTCGTCGCCAAAATCTCGCCAAGAATTATGGACGAAGAAATAAGTTATTCTTACAACAGACAAATGACTATTGGCGTTCAAATACAAACGTATTACTCAAAGTATCTTTTTTCATGAATGGAACGAGCTAGATCCACGAGAATGATGTCACCCAATTTATCGTATGTTATTACATATGAAAAGTGAACATGTTTCTCAATAGGAAATAATTTTCTTTATTTTATGACTTTTTGACAATTTTTTTAAAAAATGTGCAATATCTCGAGAACGGCTCATGTTAGCGTTCTAAAATTTATGCCAATCGTTTTCTAATGAAAAATTATATAAGAAATGTCTATTTGCGTAACTTTCTTAGTGGTTTTGATTTTTTGACGATTTTTTAAAAATTTCATTCGAAAATTCAGGGGGGTTCTAAACATTCGAATGCGTATAAAAACAATAAGCTTCCAGTGTTTACGGATTGTGATTTTTGTACCAAATTTGGTTCGAATCGGTACATTCGTTCGTCAGTTATCGTCTCCAAAGGCTCACTGACACACACACATACTTTCACACACACACACACACACACACACACACACACACACACACACACACACACATACACACACACAGACATCACTTCAAAAATGTTTGATTCGTGATCAGGGAAGCTTGAAACGTGCTCTCCCGTCGAAAACTCGAATTCGAATTTTCGACCCCGTCACAATACTTTCCTTATACATTATGTATATAAGGAAAGTAAAAATACAGGAATTCTAATACAACTCATTCTATATATGTTGCTGTTTACATTTTACATAGGTGAAAAATAGGCTTAGTTGTAGAAATAATCAAATTTAGATGGGCATTTAAACTCAAATGGGCACGACCTCGGTCGCGCCCCCCCCCCCCCCCCCCCAAGCATCTCTTAGTTGATTAACTCACCTTTTACTACTTCCTTTTTTTCTGTCTCTTTTCCTTGGTAGCAGCACAAAACTACAGGTACGGTACCGTGGACCCTTAGTGGTAGAAACTGTTTTACCCTCTGACACATATAGAGTGTCTGATCTGCGGAATATTGGACAAGGACGAAGGCGACGTCCAAGTTACGAAACAACTGCACACGCCTCGCAATTGAAACTGTTCAAATTAGTAAACGACGAAGAACATTATGACTTTGAGGATGTAGATTGCAAGACTACCGCTGATGCACCATAGACGAGGACGCCTATTTTGCAGGATGGCCGATTGTAAGCTAATTGTAAACGCCAACCGCAACCGAGAACTATTTTCTTGTAACCTTGCGCTAGCAGAACTCAGTTCAGTGAATCTAATGAGGATATATGTATTCGACGACTGATGCCCGTATATGATGTACGATTGATGCCCGCATACGGTGTAACACGATGTAATACGATGTTCGACGCACTCGATGTAATATATATTTTGGTTTGTTACGATGCGATGACGACGATGTAATTTAATAAACCTTTACTAATTTATGCTAGAATGTTGTTCTTCGTAAGTTCTTCTGGCTGATTCATTTCCCTTACAATTGTAAGCTAATTGTAAACGCCAACCGCAACCGAGAACTATTTTCTTGTAACCTTGCGCTAGCAGAACTCAGTTCAGTGAATCTCGTGAGGATATATGTATTCGACGACTGATGCCCGTATATGATGTACGATTGATGCCCGCATACGGTGTAACACGATGTAATACGATGTTCGACGCACTCGATGTAATATATATTTTGGTTTGTTACGATGCGATGACGACGATGTAATTTAATAAACCTTTACTAATTTATACTAGAATGTTGTTCTTCGTAAGTTCTTCTGGCTGATTCATTTCCCTTACAATTCAGAAGTGGGGTAGACATCGATGACTTGTTTGAACTGGTATGTCGTTTATACTTTTTCGACCAACGTTCGTGTTTATAAAAATTCAATGCTCAATTTTGACTAAGAAAGTAATTTTTTACTTGATACTGTATAATACATTGATATAATAAGTACTGAAGATGGCGTATTTAGCCAGAGGAAGAAAGGCGGATTTAATATTGTTAGCACGCGAAGTTGGGGAAACTATTCTTCCAGAAGATACAATTTTAGAGTTAAAAACAAAAATATTAAGTAGTAAAGAATATGATGAAGATTTTGTAAAACAAATGTTAGAAACTATAATTTTTGATAGAAAAGAAGCAGAAAAAGAAAAATTAGCGCAAGAAAAAGAAAAATTAAAGTATGAGTTTGAACTGGAAAAATTAAAGCTTGAGACTTCGAACAAAATAAACATTGATGATTTAAGTTCGCGTAATGTTGAAAATTCTGAAAATAAAAGCAAGCGTTATAGTTTACAGCTTTTGATGCAGAAATTTGAAATGAAAGAAGGTGATATTAGTTTTTATTTAACATTATTTGAAAGACAGGCGCGTAGAGCAAACATACATGAAGATGATTTAGTAACAAATTTACTAGTGCTATTACCGTACGAAATATGACAATTAGTTGCACGTGAATCCGATGAAGTAGCAAATAACTATGAACATGTCAAGAATTTATTATTAAAAAGGTTTAGGTTAAGCCCGGAGAAATTTCGGCAAAAGTTTGTATATCATCAAAAATCACCTAAAGACACTTGGCGCGATTTTACTTTCGAATTGAAAAATTATTTTGAAGAATGGATCAAAGGATTGGATATAAACAATTTTGAAAAACTTAAAGATTTGATTATAACAGATCAATTAAAGAGGAAGGTTCCACATGATATTAAAGATCATTTTTTGGATGATTGGTCGAAATTTGTATCTTCCAGTGAACTTGCAGACAAATTAGATGAATACGAAAGTGTTAGGGGCGGTAGAAGAATTACGCGGTCAGTTGAACCCCGTCAGTATTTTGAGTATGCGAGGAAAAACAGTCAAATAAATAAGTTCCATGTACCAAATGAAATAAAAGCAGAAGTTCAAACCGTAAAAGAATGGGATAGAAAAAAACTTGCTGGTCCTGATACTTGTTATAACTGCTATGAAAAGGGACATTTTTCGCGTGATTGTGGAAAACCTAAACGTCAAAAATATTGCACAAAGTGTAAAAAGGAAGGTCATGGTACTAAAGATTGCATTGAAGTGAAACATCCAACTTCTTTATGTGTTTCGAATATTATACCTCTACATCAGTCATATAAATTTATAAATGTTGACGGGTTAAATTCAATTTCATCTATTATAGACACAGGTTCGAATGTGAGTTTAATGAAACTTAAATTAGTATCGGCTCTTAATAAAACTATTGAAAAAGAAGCACCAGAAAACTTGAAAGGTATCGGGGGTAGTTTGACACCCTTTAGTGTTGTTTATTGCAATATTGTTATTGATGAGATAAAGTTAAGATCGATTCGCTTTCTTGTTGTTCCTGATGATAGTTTCAAAGGACCTGATGTACTTATAGGGACAAATGTTATTGATCTTCCAAATGTAGCATTAGTACGAAAACAAGGAAACTCTATATTAGTAGATGAAAACAATTTCGATTTGTTAGAAAATTTTAATCTTGAAAGTTATTCGAATTGCAAAGCAGTACTTAAAAGTGAAAAAGCTGTGATTGTGCAACCTCATAGTGTACAGCTAGTTAATTCTGTAAATGATGATATAAATTTAAATTCCTTTATGATTGAAGAACAGAACTATCAAGGTAATGAAATATATGTTCAAAATGGTGTAGCATGTGTTCCAGTCATAAATTTTACCAATAGTAAAATTCGCATAAAAGAAAATCAAGTCGTCCTTAGAGGGAATGTAATTCCAATTACAGTAAAAGAGAACTATGAAAAAGAAAATTTTGATGAGAATTACTTAAATGTTACACAAAATAATTGTGAGGAAATTGAAGCTTTTGATAATTCCTTTGAATTTGGTGAAAGTTTACATATACAATTAGAAGATCAAGAACTTTCATTTCGTGAGCCGTTAATGTTAAGTCAAATTAAAGTCGGTTCTCAGCTCACAGAATCAGAAGCACAAAAGGTGTGCGATCTTTTAAATGAATTCAGAGACTGTATTGCAGTGAAAACCAATGAGTTGGGATGCATCAAAACCACAACTATGAAAATTACGGAAGTTCTTGGAAGCAAGCCGGTTTCGTATGCTCCATACCGTACGTCATATCACGAACGTGAAATTTTACGAAAAATTATTACCGAACTGAAAGAACAGGGAGTCATTCAAAATAGTACTTCGGATTATAGTAGCCCTGTATTATTAGTAAAGAAGAAAACAGGAGATTACCGTATGGTCATAGATTATAGGCGTTTAAATGCACAGACTGTAAAAGATAAATTTCCTTTGCCACACATTGATGACTTACTTGATAGATTGACTGGATATAATCTTTTCTGTATACTCGATGCTGCACAAGGTTTCAACCAGATTCCTCTACATGCAGATTCAAGACACAAGGCAGCATTTGTTACACCCGATGGCCATTATGAGCCAAAAAGATTAATTTTTGGATTAACAAATGGACCTGCTGTTTTTCAAAGAGCCGTGACAGTGGCGCTGGACGATCTCTTGTGGAATGTCGTAACTTGCTTTATCGACGATATGCTCATAGCAGCTAAAACACTTGAAGATTTGATAACTAGATTACGTAAAGTTCTGACGAAACTTCGTCAGACAGGAATAACGCTCAAACTATCGAAATGTGAATTTGCGATGGAAGAAATAGATTATTTGGGTTTCTCAATATCAAAGGCAGGAATAAAACCTGGATCTCGAAAACTTGCTGCAATTTCAGAAATTCCACCACCAAGAAATGTAAGAGAATTGAGAAGATTTTTAGGACTTTCTAGTTTCTTTCGCAGATTTATAGAACGCTATGCTTTATTAGCATCTCCGTTAACCCAATTGTTGAAGAAAAATTCTACATTTGAATGGACTGCGGATCACCAGAAAGTATTCGATGAATTAAAGTTACGTTTAACTTCTGAACCAGTACTGAAACTTTATGACAACCGTGATGAAACTGAACTCCACACCGATGCAAGTTCAGTCGGATTGTCAGGAATGCTCCTGCAATACGATAAAGATAAAAGATTACGTCTAGTATACTGCGTAAGCCGTCGAACGAGTCCGGATGAAGCAGTGTACCACTCAAGTCGTTTAGAATTGATTGCTACTGTTTGGTCAATGACACGATTGCGACCATTTCTTATTGGAAAACATTTTACTCTAGTAACGGACTGTTCAGCGATAACATTTCTTGTCACTCAAAGGAATCTCAAGCCTCAGATAGCCCGGTGGGCAGAACTCTTAAGCGAATTCGACTACGAAGTAAAACATCGTTCAGGGGATAAAATGTGCCACGTTGATGCCCTTAGTAGAGCACCAGTAGAAGAACGAAAATATACACCAAATGATGAATTCGATCTAACAATTCCTGTTGGTCGAATAATAACAGTAATAACAGATCGTGATGCAACCAAGAAACTGTTTGATATGCCTCGACCCATGCGGAAGTATTTAGTTATCCGATATCATGATTTTGCTAAACACTTTGGAGTCAATGATAAAGTTAGACAGATAATTCAAGAAAAATTTTGGTTCCTAAATATGGCGAGACTACCGCAGATGCACCATAGACGAGGACGCCTATTTTGCAGGATGGCCGATTGTAAGCTAATTGTAAACGCCAACCGCAACCGAGAACTATTTTCTTGTAACTTTGCGCTAGCAGTACTCAGTTCAGTGAATCTCGTGAGGATATATGTATTCGACGATTGATGCTCGCCTATGATGTACGATTGATGCCCGCATACGGTGTAACACGATGTAACACGATGTTTGACACACTCGATGTACTATATATTTTGGTTTGTTATGATGCGATGACGACGATGTAATTTAATAAACCTTTACTAATTTATGCTAGAATGTTGTTCTTTATAAGTTCTTCTGGCTGATTCATTCCCCTTACAATATGTTGCTGTTTACATTTTACATAGGTGAAAAATAGGCTTAGTTGTAGAAATAATCAAATTTAGATGAGCATTTAAACTCAAATGGGCACGACCTCGGTCGCGCCCCCCCCCCAAGCATCTCTTAGTTGATTAACTCACCTTTTACTACTTCCTTTTTTTCTGTCTCTTTTCCTTTTCGTCTGGAGTTTAAAGGGAGGAACTCTTCCTCTCCTGGGCACTCCACTAACCCCGTCCTTGAGATCCTTGAGATTTAAACTCAAATATATTGTCATTGCGTTGTTTCAGTATGTAGATGCACAGAATTTAAGCAAAAATAAAGTAGTTTTAGGACGGATACAACACTCAATATGAATTAAAAAGAACTTAAAAAAATCACGATTTTTAAACAAGATGGATGCCATATATCATTTTGAAGTGGGTCATGTGATCGTTTCATATCATGGTCACGTGATCGTTTCATATAAGAGGTGTAATTATTATTTTAATTTTTATTTAAAAAACTACTGAATATATTTCGCTGAATTTTTTTTATATATTTTATGGAACAATTTGAATATTACCTAAAATTTTCGAAGCAATTTGTGAATTTTAAATCCGCTTAAAAAATGTTTGAAAAATTACGTCCCATAGGGCTCAATGTATTTCATTTCTTCGACCCGGGGTCAATCCAAAACTAATTGGGTGATATTATTCATTTATATTCCCATAGGTTCTACAGACCGTCTGAACAACATACTAAAATTTCATCTTGATTAAGTCATTTTTACGGCAGTTATCGTGCTAACGGACAGACAGACAGACAGGCAGACAGACAGACAGACAAACAGACAGACAGACATAATGAACAAAGTCATAAACACTTTTCAACTTTGTTGTAAAGTGTTAAAAACGAAACTTTTTATAGCAGTTTTGCTCTTTAATTTGTTTCCTAAAAACGGAAATGTTTGGAAATCACTGATTTAAAACGTGAAAGTGAATTAAAAGTCTATCTCCGAGTTTGGTGAAATTTATTGCGCTAGCCAGTCCCTTTTTAAAAATCACAGACTTGTAAGATGGATTTAAATGAAAACTCCATCACCATTGTTTATTTTTCATAGGCTCTTACTCAACAATGGAAAGTATTAAGAAATCAAAATGGTTATTTAATTATCAGTATTTTATGAGGAAGATTCTATCTTATATTATGTTGCTCAGCAATGCAATTAAATCAAATGTGTTGTTAATTTGTATTACTATTTTTTCGATTTGAATAATAAATAAATGGATATAAAAATATATCTTATAAATGAAAGGTTTGATATTTCTATTTCTGTTTTAATTATATTAATTACGGACTGTGTACATCACTTTCATTTGTTTTGGCAAATAGTTTCCAAATTTATATATTGTGTTTAGCCAATAAACTCATATATTGTGTTTAGCCAATAAATTCATTTAGCCGATTGTTGAAATAGAAAAAGTGTAGAACGGGTATATCTTCTAATACAATTTTAGTGTTTTCGTATAGCATATAAAAACGGGATCAAGATGTTTTGTTCAGATCTGCAAATTAAGAGCTACGAATTTGCCGGGATATCGCTAACTTGGCAACTTTCTTTAAACGTTGCCAAATTGACGGAAATGTCGCAAATTGATAAAAACAACGCTAAATCAATGAAATTAATTTTGTTTTGTTAGAAGAGAGTTCTGAAATAATGTTTCGGTAACATTTGTCTGTCAGTATAACCGTCCTACTTAGTAACACATTTAGTGAATTTTTAAAATGTCGCCAAATTGATAAAAATGTTTGTAAATCAATAAAAATATCTTAAAATTGATAAAATTATGCTAAGTAAATGAAATTAATTGTGTTTTGTTAGGGGATTGATGATGTTTCGACAATTTGTCTCAAAGTGGGATTGTCAGTTCTACAGTCCCACTTGGCGATAACTTTGACGATTTTTTAAAATGTCGCTATATTGACGAAAATGTCGCCAAACCTTTCATAGCGATAGCATTATTTAGACGATATTTTTTCTAGCAAGTTATTTCAAGAGAATGATATCATGTAGCTTAGCAACGGATTTAAATCAATTGTGTTTATGCGGCAGACGATTTTTATTAAATCTTTTCCGATTTCAATAATAAAGATATGTATATAAAATAAATTTCATTGACATTGCATTTTTGACTGAATAATTTCAAATACGGTCTTCAGGTTTAAACATTATTATTATTGATATTTTCAAGTTATTATGCCATTGTTTTATTATGGTAAAAATTGTTGAAACTCATATATTGTACGCTGTACGAGTAATCTTCTGCAAATGCACGGGTATCTCTTCTAATCTTTGAGAATATAAGTAGTACAGGTATATTGGCATATATTTAGACATATATTGGCATATATTGGAATCAATTATGGCCTTATGGTATAAAGATTACGGGGATTATTGATATTTTCAATTTATTATGCCATCTGTTTCATTTTGGCAAATATTTTTGAGACTCATATTGTAATATGGGTAATCTTCTCATACACACGTATATATCTTCTAATCTACGACATATTAAGTAGTACGGGTATTTCTTCCCATATAATTTTAGCACTTTCCTTTCGGCATATATTGGAATCAATTACTGAATTCAGGTTTAAAGATTACGGGTTTATTGATATTTTCAATTTATACATATATTCTACTAATACATTGTATATGTGCTAGTATTCGTGTATATGAGTAGTACGTGTCGCATACTATTTTAAAGCTTTTATTTTGTATATATTGATTCAATTTCTTGTTTTTAGTAAATTTGCTTACAAACAGGATCGGAATGTTTTATTTCTCAGATCTGCCGTGAATTAATTCAGATAGCTGTGAATTAGCCCAACTTAAAATGTAGTCCATGTTTCCAGTTCCTATGGTCAACAGTTGGATAGCAACTTTAATGGCGAATATGTTTGCCAACTGTAACTGGAAGTGGCAATTCACAGGGGATCCATTATCCCATTCGAAATTGGATTCTAAATTCATTTCAATCATTATCTAAGACTTATCTACAACCGATCCGGAGCAATATATGTTTTAAGGATAATTTTTTAACCGGAAACTACCTTAGGAAACCTGAACTGCCTAGCCAAGAATCAAAAAACATTTTTATATATTAACATTTCATTGAACAACCTTTAGCACGAATAACAGCACATATTCATCGTGGCATTGTCTAAGTTTATGCAATGTCTCAACATTTATTTGCGACCAAATTTGAAGTAACATTTTGTCAAGATTCTTGGTTGATGGAGAATTAGTGGAATTACCCCTCTGATGCTTTTCCAGTATATACCACAATGGGGTTGAGGTCAGAATTTATGTGGTGTTCAATTCAATTGTACGAATGAATCCTCGTGCGTCTCAAATTAATAAATTAATCTTTCTCAATTGTAACACGATTAATCGTGGGGTTGACATCCTGGAATAGGTCATTGCCTACTCAGGGAAGGAAAATGCTATTGATGGGATAAGCTAGTCATTCAGCTTGTTCACATACTCAGCTGAATTAATTTTATTGCTGCGCCTAGACTAGTTAAACAGAAGCAACTTAAGATTAGAACACTTCCTTCTGAGTCAAGTACAGTGAGTCGAGTATAAGAATAGTCTAATGTTTCATGCGGTTCTCTTCTAATCCGGATGTGTTAATCAAGTTGGAAGAGAGCAAATCTGGACTGATCAGACCACATGATTTCCCATGCTCAGCAGACTAATATTTATGTTCGTTGGCGAATTGGATTCCTTTCTTCGATTACGCTTGGTAACCAGCAGTTTAATCCTCTGAGTTCTCATCTCATCGTGTTAGGAGAAATGGTCTGGCTTCGCCTTTAGAACCTGGCTGTAAGCTCTATGATAAGTTTCTTGGGATTCTGTTTCACTAAGAGTTTTAACGATATTATAGTCACGATTATTCAGAATTGTTTCTTGACCACACATTTTCTGCGAAGTTGATGGTGCACAGCCAACTTTTCAAGATTTAATAATGCGTTGCAGTTCATAATCTGGTACCAGTGATTTCAGCAATTTGCTTGTATGTCTTCTGTCCTCGACGCAGGCTAAGAATGTGGCTCTTTTTGAACTCTGGATCATTTCCGAAAGTGCTTATAACGCCTCCAGACATGATCGCTGTCAACTTATCAGCTACATGCTGATTCTATTACATTTAAAGGTTCTGTTGTCTACACAATTAAGCAACATTTCGAAATGCTTCACCACGCCTTCCCTCCTCAATATTTGCATGTCTCAATCCATCCCGTGACACATTTTGGCCGCTCAGTGTAGAGAATAACTCGAAGTGGAAATTCTGAGCCTTATCTATAACCGATCCGGAGCAATAGATGTTTTAAGGATAAATTTTAACCCAAATATAGGAAAGAAATGGGAGTGCAAATTCCCTCTTATTCCCTCTACAATTTGATGCTGAATGCATATCAGTTATACGAGTAATCTGCGCGTAATCAATAACCTATCCTAATAAATTACCGTGGTAAGTAATAGTTCTGTACCAAAAGTGAAAAAAAAAATGAAAAGAAATCCTTAATGAACCCCACCCATCCAGAATTTGATGCAGAACCCATATCAGTCATCTTATAAGAACTATTCATTATTTACAGTTTTTATTAATATGATTGCTTGTATAAAGAAATGGGAGGAGAGGACAATGGCTCGGCAAAATGCTCTAAAGTTGCGTTATATTCAAAATAATCAAGCGAATGACGGGAAGTTTGGTATGTTCACTTTAATTAGCAACTAGAAAAAATCTGATGTGGGCAGCACATGACTTCCCCTGCACACTTATATTCACGTTCTCTTTATTTTAATTACATTTAATTCACTTTTAATTCAATTTTCGTTCTCATTTGATAACTGGACTTATTTTCAAAGGTGGCGTAGAGAAAATACGAAGAAACTAATATATCTCGAGAACGGCTAGTCCTAGTGTAATGGGGTTGGTCTTATTCTTTTCTTCGTTAAAAATTACGTATTAAACAAGCATTTAATGGATATATTTGAGCATACGTAGTTTTTAGTTTAGATTTTGGCGACTTTTGCGGGTCATTTTGCAAAAAAAGGCTGGTTATTTTTTCACGAATCGTATCAAAATCTCATCAGCACGAGGGTGTTCCACAAGTGACTTATCTACCGAATTTTGTGATATTCGGTCCATTAGTTTTTTAGCTAGAGTGGATACAAACTTTTGAGGGCCATTTCGCAATAAAAGGCTGGTTCTTTTATCCCGAATCGTACCCAAGACAAATCAGCACCAGATTCGCCCACACGTGACTTACCTACCAAATTTTATGAAATTCGGTTCATTTGTTTTTTAGTTAGAGTGGATACAAAATATGCACAGACTGACAGACAGACAGACAGACAGACACACAGACAGACAGACACACAGACAAACAGACACACACACACACAGACGTCACGCTAAAAGTAGTTTTTTCGTATTCCAGAGGTCTCGACACGTGTAGATCCGTCGAAAACTCGATTTGCGATTTTCGGCATGATTCCAATACATTACAAATTTGTAAAAAAAAATAAAGAAATGTGTTTCTCGGTTGTAAAGTCATGTGTTGTATACATTTTTTTCTAGTACACTCATGGGTAATAGATTTCACTTTAAACCGTTTCTATCATACTGCAAAATTTTTTCCAGCATGTTTATTAAGCACTGTTAGAAAAAAAAAATATTTTATAAATTTTTCAGTTGTTTACGCATATGCATTGGAAGAAAAACGCATCTACCTTGTGCTGTCAACCTGTCAAAAGGAAAATATTGGAAATGCTGAATGCGAGAGACGTGAATGGAAAGATGAACTTCAGAAAACCGAATATCTATTGAAAATAGATAAAATTTCAGTTCTAAAGACATCAATGGATAGAATTTTTTTCAGAAAATCTACGTTTAGACATTTTTTCTTCTATTGAGTCTGTGATCTTGAATAAAATAGACAAATAAATGGTGAAAGCGGACTATGCATAAAACGAAACATATTTCTAGATATGCGGGTTACAGTTTGGTTTCCAGTACATTTAGTCTGATATCTGTGAACTTACCTTTTAAACAAGAGATTCATAGGATGGTAAAAGTAGAATAACAGTACTGAAACAAAGCAGTTACAGATAATCTATGATTATAAAATATAATCTCTTTCTGCCAGCTGTGCTGAAGTATCCAAGTGGCGCACACATGACAAATTTAGTACAAATGTACTTCTGGACATATTTTAAGACATTTTGGAAATATTTTTTTAAAATTTGATAAATATTTTTATGTACTGACAATATAAACTTTTAATTAAAAGTTTCGTTACAACATATAGGACGTAAATGTTACATTAATTTTTGTCTAAAAGCGCTTTCTGGAGCGCACATCGACGCTCTTCATCAGAAACATATGACGAGTATATATGACAAGCACACTAGAGTTTATAAATACAGCCAATTCACGAGTTAAATTTGCATAATTCAAAAGGATTATTTTTATATATTAATGTTTAAAATATTTAATGTTTAAAAGACCTTGTACCGTACACAATACAAGAAATTGAATGAATAAATTAATTGTTCGAGTTCTGTTCGCACAACTTTCAATTTGCACGGGTCGATTTATTAAACAAGCTATCATTTTCACTTCCAGAAATTAAATTTTGTCCATATACACGGTTCAAAATATTGAATGTGCAACTTTCTTGTTCTGCATATGCAGAAGCACTTAAATGCAATTATGCAGAGCACTTGTTATTTACAAAATTTTTGATTACTTTGTTATTGCAAATACGTTTCTTCTTTCTTTTTATACATACATTCCTTATTTTTCTTCTTTATGTGAAAGTACTAAGCCTTGACTATACGTTCAATACATTTTTTCGAACATTTACGATGTCCCCTGTCAGAACAATATAATAGAGTCCCTCCATGCGTAAAGGGACTCCACAATATAATTTGTGCTGGCGCCATCTATGAGTATTGTAAACAAAACATCATAAATTTACGCTAAATAGTTTAAGATTTTAATAATAAGTACATAATTATCTTACGGTAGTAATTGGAACAAAGCCAAATTTTAATAAAAAAATTAATTTTGAGATTTCCCCGTAAAATTAGGCAAAAATTGAATTGCTATAGGTAGAATTTTGGAGAGAAAGGAAGAAAATCAGTTTTAGAAAATAAATATTAAAATTCAATACATAAATTTAAATTAATTAAATTAAAAATGTATAAGTAGTTGGTAAACAAGAAAGATCAATCATGCATAAGCATTGATTATGAAACACTTTCCAACTGAAATGTAATTTCATTTAAAAATTTCTAAAATGTGATTCATTCAGTGGTAATATCTTTTACATTATCACAGTACTACAGTAATTTATTATACTTAAATATTTAAAACTGTATCGAAATATAAATCATCTGATTCTTTATGCAAAATCAATGAATATTTCATTCATATAACTTGTATTCCAGACTCCAGAGCTAAATAATTTTGTGTGAAAAAAATTCAGCAATTCTTATGTAATTCATCTTACAATCGCTTGAGATATTTGCATTCTGCATATGTTAAAATTAGACTTCCTTGAAGAAATAATAAAAGTTTAGGGATCATTTAAAATCACAACTATTGTAATTGCATAGGCACGGAATTTAGATACACAGATAATACACAGATAATATATATGTGTATGTCTATGTACTCAAAGTATTGGAATCGTGCCGAAGATCGGAACTCGAATTTTCAAAGGATCTACACGTTTTGGGACTTCTAGAACACGAAAAAACTACTTTTAGGAAGACGTCTGTGTGTGTAAGGGTGTATCTGTGTATGTTTCTGTGTGTCTGTGTGGATATTACATCCACTCTAATTGAAAAACTAATGGACCGAATTTCATACAATTTGGTAGGTATGTTTTTTGTGGGAAATCCTGATGTTCATTAGATTATAGTACAATTCGTAATAAAAGAATCTGCCTTCTTTGCGAAATGGCCGCAGAAATTGCCTTTATTCACTCTAGCTAAAAACTAATGAACCAAATTTAACAAAATTTGGAGTAAAATATTTCAATAACCTACAAGTGATTTATATACCAAATTTAACAAAATTTTGTATATAAATCATTTGTAGGTTATTCTACTACGATTCGGGAAAAAGGAACGGGCTATTTTTGCGAAATGGCCAGCAAAAATCGTTATATATAAAAATAAAAGACTACGTGTGCTCAATTATATCAATTAAATTCCTATTTTATATGTGATTTTTGACAACAAAAAGAATAAGACTAACCCCATTACCCTAGGACTAGCCGTTCTGGAGATATTCTAGTTTTTTCGCGTTTTCGCTACGCCACCTTTGACAATAAGTCCAGCTATCAAATGAGAACCAAATTTAAGTTTAACGTGTAAATTCAATGTCATTTAAAATACTTATGTTGTGCAGATAAACTCAAATTATCATTGAATAAATAAAGAGAAAGAATATGAGTCTGCAGAGAAAGACATGTGCTGTCCACATAAGAATTTTTAACAATATTACACCAATGATTTATAGAAGTGAACGGGGATTATTTTCAGGCCATTTCGAAAAAAATGTATGATCTATATTTAAAGATCCATCAAATTTTTGTCGAATAAAATGTTCAACAAATTTAAGCTGTGTACCAAATTTTAACTCTCTAGGACGTAGGAAAGTGCATTTAAAATGCCATCAATTAAATTTATCAAGAAGAGTTATATAAAATTTTAAAAAAATGAAAAATTGTTATCTACCAAATTTATTTTAAAATATGAAGCCACTCCCATATGCAAAACGTTTAAACAAATGGAGAGATATTTATTATATAATATCTCTCTCTTTTCTTTCTGGAAGATATCCCAAAGTCAGAATTTAAATGAATTTGTTTTTTTCCCTATATTAAATAATTTTTTTAATTAAAAAACTACTTAACATATTTTACTGAATTTTTTTTTATACATTCTGTGGGATAATGTGAATATTTCCTAAAAATTTCGAAGCAATTCGTGAATTTTAAATTTACTTAAAAAATGTTTGAAAAATTAGGTCCCATAGGGTTCAATGTATTTCATTTTTTCAACCCGGGTTCAATAAAAAACTAATTGGGTGATATTATTTATTTATATTCCCATAGGTCCTACAGACCGTCTGAACAACATACTAAAATTTCATTTTGATAAACTCATTTTTACGGCAGTTATCGTGCTAACGGACAGACAGACAGACAGACAGACAGACAGACAGACAGACAGACAGAATGAACAAAGTCATAAACACTTTTCAACTTTGTTGTAAAGTGTTAAAAAAGCATCAATCAAGTAGTCAGAGATGCAACAATTCATGCACAAGCACAGTAGAAATTGGTAGAAAAATATAAAAATGAATCATGACGTCATGCGCAGTAAGTGTTCTGATTGGTCAGTTTCAGTCAAACAATGGTACAAACTTTGGAGTTGCAAAGGTTCGATCAAGAATTTGTACGCAAGAAATTCTACCATTTAATTCAAAATTTTTTGTTGAACCTTTTGTTGCCGCCTCTTTTGTCTGCGGTCTGTAACACCCCTTGTCGCTCTGATTGGCCGACATTAAGGCAATGCGATCAGACATCTTCCAGAATTGGTCAACTTTTTAAACCACTCTCGTGGTTATATGTAGTCTTTCAGGTTTATGGCCAAATTGGTCTCTCGGGGCAAAGTGTTATAAACACTAACGTCGTTACGTCTGCTGCTATTGTTGCCTGCTACGTTGTCGTTACGTCTGCTGCTATTGCTACTATTATTGCACCAGAAAATAAGAAACGGAGTCTTGCGTAGCATGCGGAAAAAGAGCTCGCAGAGCGAGTTTCGGTGGTTTTTGAGAGGTAGCGAATAGAGGAACGACGCCGCCGAACTTCTGGTGTTGGCCTATGTGAGCAAGTTTAAAAAGTTTACGAAGCGAGATCCGGGGCAGCGGATTACAAACGAAGACGTGTCCTCTAAAGTAAGGTTCCCGGCCATGGCAAATGTCTTAAGTTCTGTGATGTTTCACCAAGGTCGCAGCAACACACCATTTAAGAAGCTATACAAACTGATTTGGCAGTTCATGCCTCCTCCTTTATGCAACACTTTTCGATACCGCGCTTATCATCAAAGGTTACAAAGCATATTTAACCCCACCTATAAAATATCTGGAGCCCATTACTCTAAATTAGTATTTCCCAACCTTTTTGACGGAGCCCTCTTTAGAACCCATTTCAATGGCGGAGCCCCTTAGGCCTATCCCATGTCTTATATGGTGTTTAGGAGTACTGTTGGGGGGGGGAGGGGATAGTTAGTAAAGAATGGTAAAGTAAGGCTATATCTAAACAATTAAGCAATGTCCATGCAATGAAATTTTTTTTCAAAATTTTGAAATTTACTATATCATCTCAAGTTATTCTCAACTGCCACCAATACACATGATATTGTCAAAACTTGGCCATACATAAAAATTCTTCCAAAGTTCAATAAAGAAAATCATTTGCGTTACAACAGATTTTACAATATTGGTGAGAGCAACAATAAGGTTTATATACAGTAAACTCAGTTCTTCCAATGTAATCATTACATCCAGTTCAATTCAAATACACATTCGTTCATTACTTGCTATTCGCAATTTTTAGTATTCATTATAGAAAACAATTCCAATTTAATTTTACTAACTATAGTGCAACAGTAGGCTTACATTAAGACATAACATGAAATAACGTATAAACGTTTAATGAGACCCATGTGGTTGCATGTTTTGAACAGTTTTCTTATTTTAGGTTCAATTGATGATAATTGCAAGCGAATGTTTGGCTCTGCATTTAAGCGGCTTTTGTATTTTATTTTGGTACCTGTGTAGGCGGAGAACCCCGATTCACAGAGGTATGTAGTTGGAAAAGGCAGCAATACTAATTTTACTTTCTCAGACAAGATTTAGAATTCATCTTGCAAATGCAGCTAAAACTCCGGTACACTTTGATTTTGTGTCGCGATTTGTAGCTTGCTGTGAGATGTCTAGTCTATGAGAACCTCGTATTCCGCTGAGTTTAAGCTGGGTGGTTTTTGTTTACGCTGAACACATCCAGTACCCATTTGAAGTCATCTAACACCTTCTCTTGAGCTATCGGAAAATAATGTTCAAACGAGTATGCCAAAGCTACGAGATGCGCCTGAATAATTTTCTGTGTTCTCTCTTCAATCTTAATGTCATTTTCATTCAAGAAGCTTTTTGTAAGAGGGAGACAATCGATATCTTCACTTTCTATGCACTTCAACCAATACATAATACCAATCCATCCTCTTAAAAGAAGACACTTTGGCGTTTGAATCAAAAACTGTATTAGTTTTTCCTTGCAATGATGGATTCATTTCGTTCATTTTGTTAAAAATGTCGGCCAAATACGCCAGTTTGCACACCCAGTCTTTATCGTTTAAAGCCGTCGTCAATATGTAGTCATGGCCCATCAAAAATGCTGCTAACTCTGCACGCAGTTCCATCAAACGTGTCAACTGTTTTCCTAGAGACAACCACATTACTTCAGTGTGGAGCAGGAGGGACACATGGTAGCTTCCCATATCTTCACATATTAGTGTGAAAAGCCTGTTTTTAAGGGGTCGCGATTTTATATAGTTTATTATTTTTATGGCATCATTCAACACTATCATAAACTCCGCAGGCATTTTTCTCGAGGCTAGCGCGTGTCTATGAAGAATGCAATGGCTACAGCTACATTTCTTCGCCTTATTTTTAATTTTGGCAATGGCTCCAGCATTGTGGCCTATCATTGCTTTTGCACCATCAGTGCATATATCTACATAGTTTTCCAAAGGTATTTCATTTAATGAGAAGAATTCACCCAAAAGATTAAATATTTCATCCCCTAATATGTTGGTTGGTAGTGGTTTGCAAAGAATAAGGTCCTCCTGATAGTTTTGTAAGTAAACATAGCGAACAAATACCGGTAAAACCGACAAACCGGCGACGTTAGTCGATTTATCCATTTGCAGGGATAATTTAGTACACCTGATGCGACTGATAAGTGTCTCTTTCACGTCGTCAGCCATATCGCTGTTTCGTCTAGCAACGGTGTTATTTGACAAAGGAATGTTGGAGATTAACTTAACACCTTTTTCATCAAGCAAACACTTGACAATATCGATTGTACAAGGTTTAATAAGAGTCTCTGCAATCGTATGAGCTTCACCAGCTCGAGCTGCACGATGACTTATTAGGTAGGAAGCTTCCAGTACTATTTCATTATTGGTTTTAGCAAGAGTTGTCACAGTTTTCTGTGAAGCCAAAATTCCGTTGCACTTTTTCTTGATAAAATCAGACTGTTTATATTTCAACTGGGGGTGGTTTTCCTCGAAATGACCCCGCAGTTTAGCAGGAAACATGGAACTGTTGGTCAACACATTTCCGCAAATCACACAGAGAGGCCGACCATCATTTGTTTCTGTGAATCTCATATTCAAGTAACTATCTTTATATTTTCGTTTTCTATTGGGGGTGTCTTTTCTCCACTGCCCCACTTCTATCGCGTTTTGCAAACAATGATTGATGTGGCACCTCAGATTCAAAAATGGTTTCTGTTGCGGAAAACTCTTCTGATAAACAAACGCTGGAGTGCATTGCTTAGTTATCTTTTTTTGTCGTTGGCTCATCTGGCGAAGAAATGGAGCGAGCTGCTGGGTTGTGTGGTGTCGCAATCAGCGACAGTGTATATTTCTGTTTTAAATGTTCTTTCAAATCGTGTAAATGTAAAAATTCCTCGTCCGAGAATCTGCGGCGAAGTGAATCTGAGGCATGTACGTGGCCTTGGCACTTTCCGCTTGAAAGAGAAAAACTGTTGAGTGCTATAATTTTAAGTTGTTCATTATTCTCACTGTTTTCTGCATGTTTGATGCGAGTGCTCATGTATATGTGTTTGTGACGTCAGAGTTTTGGAAGTAGTGGTACGGGACACAGAATACCATATTCAGAAGGTTCACTCCCATAGGAACCTATGGCAACATTGGATTTCGCATAGACACTAACGTTTGAGGAGCCAACCATCGCAGCTATGACGTAAAAAGAGCTCGACTGCTAGATTTGGTGACTATCGCTCAATTGGCGATTTTACGCTAATGCAGCCAAAAGAAAAAAAGAATTACGTAACTGTACTTTTATAATTCTTTTAAACTATAAACATGATAAGGATTTAAAAATCCTTTTTCTATAATATGTGTAAATTTAAATAAATAGACATAGATATATATTTAATTCATGTAATCATAAATTGAATAAAAAATTGACGCATTACATCACTGTAAATCATTATACACCAAAAATTACAAGCTAACATACCCAAAAGACTGAAATATTATATAATATTTTCCGCCTAAAAAGTATACTAGCGTGCTGTTAAATTGCTGAGTTCTTAATTTATTCTGGGATGCTGTTAATATATATATTTTTTAAATGCACTTATATTCTTATAATAAATAACAAATTTACATAAATGCATTATCAAAGGTATCGAATTTCAATATCAATATCAATTTTTATATATTTTATATAAATGCGGAAAAGGTTTTTTTTAACTAATAATGCCACTGTTTCTTGGTAATACAGCACCATTTTCTTATGATGAACACGGGCATAGGATGAAATATGAGATGCAAAGCAAATAATCTTTTTATTTAAATAAAAATATATTACATACCTTGTAAACGTAATCTCTCTTCTTTTAGTAATCCACAACAGATAAAATAATTGATTATAAAATACGAAATAGAAGAGAAATGTAGTAACGTATAAACACGCGATCGATGATAGAACAAAATTATTCAAAGTGTTTCGTTTGGTGCCAAATAGGGTTATAAGTAGAAGAGAAAAGTGCGTTGAGCCTCAGCAGGCGCAGCGGCTGCGCCTGGAGGAGGAGGAGGATGCCTCTTTGGGAGGATCCTCTTTGGGAGGACCCTCTTTGGAGTGGATCCTCTCAGAGGGTTTTTAGACCCCCAGGAGGGAGGATGCCTCTCACTGCCCCCCTCCCCTCTTTTCGAAGTTTGGTGAGGTCCAATGCCTCTCTTGGGAGGATACCTGTTTCGAAAGAGGTCTCTTTCCTAGTATTGCGAAAGAGGCCAAGAGGGCAATTGCGAAGTCTTTCACAGAGCCATGATGACTCATACGGAGTGAGTTTCACTTCACTCGGAGTCTTGAGAGGGAGTGTCACAATCGCTGACTGACCCTTGACCTGGGGTGAAGGGGTTTCAAGCGATGTCGCAATCGATGACTGAGCATCGCACAATCTGGAAATGACGTGTCGACCTTAGAAGTGACCTTTGACAAGAACACACGTCCTCCCTCTCTGCTGGTCAGCGACAGACTGAAAGATCTTATCAGCGTGACGTAGTTAAAGCGCCCTCTGGCGAATTTTGATGAAGTGCTGCCATCTATCGGCATTTTTTTTTCCAAAAGAAATTAATGTTTCACTGGTCAGGAGCTGGATTCGAACTTGGGTCCAGCCGATTACAAGCCGAGCGTCTTACCGCCGTGCCAAAGCACCCGTGCTATATAGAAAGTTATCTTCGAAATGTACCTTATCAGCGGAAGTTAGATTATTTTTAAAGTTCATTCGAATCGCTCGGTGAATAGCGATGTGTTTTAAAACAGAATGCTACGGAGTGAATATAAAATTGTGTATTATAACACTATGATTTATTAAAACAAATTGTGTTCAGTGGACACGAAACTTGTATTCAGTGAATAGGATTCGACCCTTTTAAGTGTTGTGTATCTAAAAACAAATGTATACACAAACTTTAAAAACACGAATGTAATAATTAGCTAAAATTGTATTCAGTGGATTTTTTTTTTTTTTTTAAATAAATCTAACTATCAATACGATTTTTATAATAATAACGAAATGATTTCGAATGTTTAAAAACAAATTGATTACGGATTTCCAATGAACACACAAATTGTGTTCAGTGGACAGGATTCGATCCTTTTAAGTGTTGCGTATCTAAAAACAAATGTATACACAAACTTTAAAAACACGAATGTAATAATTAGCTAAAATTGTATTAAGTGATATATAGTAATGTGTTTAAAAATAAATCTAACAGTATATATATGACTAAAAACGAAATGATTTTTTTTTCTTTTTATAAAAATAATAATGAAAATTAGAACTCACAGAACGACCTCTTCACACCTTCGCGTCCACACTGCAAATGAGTGAGACACTCTCATTACGCTATTAAAAATTAGATCTTATCTATAATGACGTCACCAATGACGTATGAGGTGTTGCCACCTATTTTTTCTAATAATATATTTCTACTAACTGGATACTTCAACGGTCTGATACAAAATAATGACGTCACCAGTATGAGGTGTTGCCACCTATTTTTATAATAATATATTTCTACTAACTGGATACTTCAACGGTCTGATTTGCTACACGTAATCTGAAACACATCACTTTAATAATATTGTGCATTGAACATGATTTGACCATTTTTTTAAAGTGGTGGGTGTAATTGAAATATCGAAGTTTAGAATTTAACAAGCTAACGAATTTTCACCCCCAAAATTTTAACATTCAGTTTAAATAAAACCCAGCGAATATCATTTGACCCTTTTCGCTATTATTTTACTTAATTAATTTTACTACCATTATAGAACTTAGAAGTGAGTGTACATTATTTTTACACCACATCATCATCACTTTAAAAATCTATTGCAAGTTTGGTTCTCACAATATATATTTCAATGAACGAGAATCGTCCAGGAGAGCATTTACAATAATCGTCCAAACACCCAGATAATGATTGCTATGGTCAATATTAGCACTTTCTTTCTCAAACATTTGATAAGAAATGATAAAACTCACGAGATCCAAATATGAAGTCTATGTTAGAATAGATAAAACCTTACCATTGTGAAATTGTAATCCAATCTGAAAAATAAAGTTTTTCGGACGGTCTGGGTCTTCAACACCATGTAGTTTTGAGTATGCCTAAAAACCAAGTGGCATATTTAAAACCTGAAAAATAAAGTTTTTCCACGTATACCAAACGAGGCTGTAAAAATCCTTTAAAGTGTTTATGTTTGATTCACTAAAAACACAATATTTTTAAAAAATAAAACACACATTTTAATAATCATAAAAATAGATATATACAGCAATTTTACAATTAAAATATTTACATTATATGCAGCGCAGATATCCAATTACTTGATTTTTATCACTCTACCTGTCATTTAAAAAAAAAAAAAAATTAATGTTTATTATAAAATATTTTAAAATTAAGTTGTTTAAAAGAAATTAAATTATTTAAAAGAAATGCAAAAATTAAAATTTAAGAATTGAAATGAAAATTTAATTAAAACTGCTAGAGAATAAAAATCAAGTAAATGGGTACTTACAATATTCCCCGTTGGTACATCTTCACATCAATCCCACTAAAATGGTCCGGGTTTATGTAATAACTCCATACATGAAAATGTATGGAGTTGCAAATTTTAGGTATGTTTATGTGGAATAGTACATCCTGCTTCACACTCCTCAACTTATCCTCAGCGGATGTATTCATGCAGGCGTGTCGTCTCTGTGAGCTGTGGTCCACCACACAACCCTCGCAGTAAAATAACTTTTCGCCTGCATGAAGTATTTCTGTCTGAACGCATTTTACGATGTGCGTTCGCAGCAACTCTCTGCAGTTTGGAGGCATGATTTCCTGTGGGATTTGTTTCTGCACAGCTAGGACTTTTGAAGGTAAAACCTTGCTGTACAGCACGTGAATCACAGCCTCCGACACTGTGTCGTGAAGCCCCCTTAACACATTTATTTGTTCCATCGACAGTTGTACTGCCGATGGCTTTAAATGAAAAGGGCCATCACCGGACTGGTAGAGCTGCTGCATGTGACATTGCCCATTGGCGTTCAGAACGAGGAGTTGATTGTTTGCCACAAAGCTAGTGGTTTTATATACATCACTAAAGTTATGTATTTTTGTCGTAAATTCATTCCATGTTGGAGGTGTCATCACCACCCCATGTCTCGTTGGCACAAGTTCTCCTCGTACGTCTGCATATTTGCGAATGTGCAGACGCACAGAATAGTTCCACATGTAAATGTTTATAAAGTATAAAAAACCCAACGAGAACGTATGGAGTGGCTCAACATCGATGAGTAGAGTGGCAGGTCTGTTAGTACCAGAAGCAGGAACAGGTGTGGTGGCAGGTCTGTTAGTACCAGAAGCAGGATCGGTGACAGGTATGGTGGCAGGCATGTTAGTACCAGAAGCAGAAGCAGGCATGGAGGTACCAGGCATGGTAGCAGGCATGGTGTTGGCAAGCTTTCCAGAAGCAGGTATGTTGGTACCAGGCATGGTAGCAGGCATGTTGTTGACAAGCATGTTGGTACCAGGCATGGTAACAGCAGGAGCAGGAACAACTTTCACAATCATCGGCTCATCATCATCATCGGCGGTGGTGGCAGGCATTCCAAAAGCAGTACTATTAGTGATTGGGATGTAAGGTGGCGAATCTGGCCCAGCGTATGCAGCCTCAAGCCAGTCACCGTTCTCCAATAAACTTTGCGACATATTCAAATTGAAAAAAAAAATTTCTAACACTAGAAGCTCAAAACTTGGAAAAGTGTGGAAAGAACTTTTGTACCGAGGCGTTATATACCCTGACTCGCATCACACGATCACTTATCTGCAATCATGTGATGACAGATCACGTGAGAACACTTATCGTATATCACAGGGTTCTGGCTGATCACATGGTCATAGGGTGATGTCAGATCATGTGAGAACACTTATCTATCATTATATGATTATGACTGATCACAGGGTGATGCCAGATCACGTGAGAACACTTATCACATATCACATGGTGATGACATCTTGTAAATATATCCCTCCCTACCATATAAGGTCATGGAATGCACCCTTCTCCCGCTTATCGACACATGGTTTGTGATAAGCTTTTACTGATAATGCCCACCCAATGACTCATTTGGAGTTGAACGCTCGACAGAGTAGGTCGCTTATGTTGGTATGTATACATTTTTATAATTTATAAGTGTGTTAGAAATAAAGACACATCATATTTCATTTACATATACTTTTATTTAAAGTTCAACCACTTTATATTTTTTCTAGTTCTTGTGGGTGTACTTTTGTAGGGATGGGCATACACATGCTTGTTCTTTACATAGTGTCGTGGAATGTTCATTTCATCTAATGCTACTAGAAATGCTTCTTTGGCCACAACCTCGCTCTTCCTGTTGGTGAATATCAGATTAAAAAGGTCTACAATGTTGGATTTGGGAACAATGTCTCGATGATGTAGAATTTGCCCTCTGTCATTCCAATACAATATATCTGGATGTCTTTTGATGAGTGAAATCATTTCATTGGCATATCTTTTTAATTTTGCAGGCACACTGTTTAATAGAACAGCATCATATCTGTTTACAGAGTCTTTGGTAATCTTTTCAGATTTTTCCTTTTTAATTAATATTTTTTCTTCAGGGATATCCTGCTCCTCTTGGATCGACGCTTGAATGGGCGTGTTGAAAGAATTCATCTTTAGTTTCTTTTGCAAAAGTTCGTAATATAGTTTCACTTTATCGTCTTCGCCGAGAGAACTGTTTAAAATGCGAGCCATTTCCTTGTCGAAAGTGGTCATATGCTTCTCGCTGGGTACATGTTTGGAGAGAGACTCTTCGGGAATCAATGCATATTTTTTAGCGTGCTCCATTAAAAAGTGTTGAAATCACACTCAATGCTGCTGGAATCAATAAGTTTAAAAATCCACCTTTTTGAATGAGGAGTTTTCGTTTCTGGTACAGAGGTTTACGTCTCTGTGCCAATTCTCGCAACGTAGTCTTGTGTTTACGGAGCTTGACTTTTTGATGCTTCGTGAGAGGAATATTCCCTTTTAATGTGTTGAGACTACACTCGCAGAGAGCCTTTATACAAGAAGATGGAATTTTTTTCAGTAGATTCTTTCGTAATTTCGAGGGGCAAATTTGCAGCAGCTGCAACTGACTTAGTTGTTCTTGGGTGAGCGTCATCTTTACAAGTGAAGAAAAGACACCGACACATTATGTTTTTATGCAAAAATGTGTCTCGCTTGGTAGACATATTGCGTCTGCCCCGGTAAAATATTAGTCCGCAATCGCATTTCTTCCGGTGTTTCACTCTGCAAATCTATAAACAGATATGAATAGGGTTTTTTAGTGGCGTCTTCATACACTTCTTGAAAATATCGAGTCTGCCTGGGATACAACTGTTTTCCCAAGTGCGTGATTTGACTCAAATCTCTTCGATTTTTACAGAGAAGCAGGTAGTGGGCGTTTAATGTAATTTCACGCATTTCTTTTCCTTTGTGAAAAAAATTTTGTGTGATAAACACGACACTCAGATTTAAGTGGTGACTTCCCTTTGTAAATAAATGCGTTAAGCGTTTATCGCTGCCACACTCGGACATTAGATCGTCTATAATAAAAAGCGTATTGGATTCCAAATACTCTCGATAATTCCCGGGTAGCCCTTCCACTAAAGTAACATCGGGAATTTCATCGTAAAGTGGTTGGTGGATTCCGTAAAACCATACAATTTTATCGATGGGTGGTGAAAACATCTCCCGCTTGTGTTTTAACAAATCGCGAACAAAGAAACTTTTTCCGCAGCCCGTAAGACCTGAAATGACCATTGTGAAAGGATGTTGCATAGTCGGAAACTCCATGGTAAATGAGGACACAGGTTTGTTCACATCCATATTTATTGGTAAAAAGGTGTAGCAATCTTAAAATGCTTGGTTACAAAATTATAAATTTTTATGTCATTAGATAGTTCGTTGGGTACAAAAGATAACATAAAATCTTTCAGAGAAGTTCCGCGACATCTAGAATATAAATAATAAATACAATAGTGACCACAGACGGCCGTGACATTGCTTTGCAGGGGCATACAATTATAGTCCATGCACTGAAAAGATGATACGTAGTCTGATATAGCTCCGTCAAAAGTGTCGGGCGAGTGTCCATAAGAATCGAAAAATTCTACACAATCTCGAAAAGGCAAGTAAAAGGCTAACCAGTGGCTGCCAGGTTCTGTCGATGAGTCCACATTAGCCACGAAACAGGTGGGATATCGTTCAAACTTTTCAGGTAGATTGTCACTTGCAAAAACACCTAAAAAGGAATCGCTCGTAAAAATGTTCTTGGATAGTGCTTTGTTCAACTGCTTGGTATCCATTTTTTTTTTTAATTGGCAAAATCACACAGAATGTGACGAGACTTGTTAATTTCAATCACGTTTTCAAATTCCGCATACACCAAGATGGAAATGGTTTCTCGAAGAGCTTTAGAAAATTTCACTTCTACCCGTAAATTACCTTGTTGCTGTAAATTCATATGGGGACCATCACACATGTCGGGCGACAAATCAAAAGCATACAAAGTATATCCTGCTGCAAATTCGTCTCGGGTCAGGTGAATTCCCTTGTCTTGGTTAAATCCAGGGAACAGAGTGTGATACGCACGAATGTAGTTGTTGTCTTCAAAGTTTAATTCTAAAGGCTTGCTTGGAACTGGATTGCCGTCTACGTAAACACTTAAAAAGTTTACGTGTTGATGGTCTAGAAAAAATGGATTTAATGCATATTGTCCATTCATAGCAGCATTATTAAGGCATACGATAACCACTCTTTTTGGCATAACACCCAAAAAGGCATTATATTGCATAAAAGACCAACTTCCTTTCGACACCGAATATGTTTTGCATAATACACGATCTAAATTACATCTGCTAAATTCTTTTCCAAGGCTTGAACGTGTCCTAATAATACTCCGGGGCTTACTTTAACTTTTCGAACAAACATGGAAGCGTGCTCTAACAAAACTTTGTAGTCGGGTTTGGGGGCTTTGGACACTAAACAAAAATCAGATTTGCTTCGTGTCATTTTTATTTTCAAATCCACCAAATTCAACATGAGGCGATTTTGTTGAAATATATCAGAATGTATCTGTCCGATCATGTCCACAGTTCTACTTAATTTACTCATTTCATATCTTTTTTTCAATCCTTCGTTGGAGTTCTCTGATAGAGGGTCTATATCACTCAGATTCGTATCTTTAAAGAAACATTCACAGGTGAGTAAACATTTCTTGGCATCTGCTCCATAATTTAAAAGTGTTTCTATGCAGGCTCTGTAGGGATAGGTGTTGGTGGCGGAAGAAATCACTCGCTCGTTTAAACTGACATCTACTTGTGAGAATAACGAATGCAAAAACAAGTTCACGGGAGCTACCGATTCTTTATCAGGTAAAGGGGTTCCGTCCGATTTCACAATTTTCGCTTTAACATACAAGAATGAAGAACCCAAATCCATATATTCGTCTCCACTTCCCGATATGTTAAACTCTATGGGACCTCCATCTCGTATGTTAGACAGAGGGTGAAATTCTATAAAGTGGCCTTTTTCTATGGCCGTTTGGGTCGGTGGGGTCACAAATAAATCCAGTTCAGACTTGGTACAGGGAGTGGAATCTTTATAAATCAAGGTCGTCATTCTGAGGAGAAAATATCGCGTGCTTTCACCTTCTTAGCAGCTGGATTACTCCATACTTAGCAGTCTTGGTGTAGCTGGATTACTCCATACTTAGCAACTCCATACTTAGCAGTTTGATCTAAAGATTTTTTAAAACATGGGTAAATCACCTGAAAAAAATAAAAATATTTTTCAACATAATTAAAGACAAAATAAAAAAAAAGTCAGAAAATAAAGTGATTTAACACGATAGGATCACGTTAGAAAATCATAAAATCATAGAAAAAATAACTCTCTCTAATTCATATTTGTATTTACCACCAATCATACCCGAATATATAAATATATATCTACTTTTATTGATTTTATTTATTGATTCATCAGAAGGTTTTACATTTGGAAGGTAATACTCTTTTTCTTCACCATCTAACTTTATGATTACTGAATCTCATATTTTCTCAATGATATCAGTTCATATTCTCCTGGACGTAAATCATTTAACATTTTAGGTTCCATTTATAAGTAAACATTTTTTTTTATAAATCCATCCATTCTTCATAATCTGTAAAACCTCTTTCTTCCATCTCTTTTTTAAGATTTAGTCTGTATTCGTCTTCAGACTTTGACTCTCTAAATATTTTTTCAGCTATAATATTTTTTTGTTCATTATCAGAAATCGTTATAGAAACATCAGGATCAAATCCACTTAGTACATTAATTATTCTAGTTACTTTCCCAACGAAGCATTTATCATCAGCCTCTATTAGTTCATCTTTTAACACTTTTATAATTTCATTTTTATTCACATTTTTTAAAATTCTATTAAACACAACAACTAATATCTCTCTAAATTCAATATTATGGAATTTCTCCTACAATAAGTTAATTTTTATATCTAATTCTTTAAAGCATTCATCTAAATCATATGTAATTTCTGTATTTAATAATTTTATGATACTCTCTCTCAAAGATTTTTGAATATATGTATTATGCACATTTTGAGAGTCCTTATATACATTATTATGAAATAATTGTCTTATTAAAATCGGGGGTAAATTTATTTTATCTATATCATAGCATACTTCATATATTCCAGGCAAAAATATTAATTCATTTAGAGATGTAATATCATTTTCGCTACAATTTAATGTTTCTAAATTAGTTAAATTTTCTATTCCTTCAAGGGATGTTAATTTATTTCCCTCACAATATAATTCTTTTAAATTAGTTAAATTTTTTATACCTTCAAGAGATGTAATATCATTTTCGCTACAATTTAATGTTTCTAAATTCGTTAAATTTTCTATTCCTTCAAGAGATGTTAATTTATTTTTATTACAATTTTCTATTCTATCAAAAGGTGTTAATATATTTCCTCTACAATTTTCTATTCTATCAAAGGGTGTTAATATATATCCTCTACAATTTAATTCTTTTAAATTAGTTAAATTTTCTATTCCTTCAAGGGATGTTAATTTATTTCCCTCACAATATAATTTTTTTAAATTAGTTAAATTTTTTATACCTTCAAGAGATTTTAATTTATTTTCGCTACAATTTAATGTTTCAAAATTAGTTAAATTTTTTATACCTTCAAGAGATGTTAATTTATTTCCTCCACAATATAATACTTTTAAATTAGTTAAATTTTTTATACCTTCAAGAGATTTTAATTTATTTCCCCTACAATATAATACTTTTAAATTAGTTAAATTTTCTATTCCTTCAAGAGATTTTAATTTATTTCCCCTACAATTTAATGTTTTTAAATTAGTTAAATTTTCTATTCCTTCAAGGGATGTTAATATATTTGAATCACAATATAATGCTTTTAAATTCGTTAAATTTTCTATTCCTTCAAGAGATTTTAATTTATTTCCCCAACAATTTAATGTTTCTAAATTTATTAAATGTTTTATTCCATCAAAAGATGTTAATATATTTAAATCACAATATAATGCTTTTAAATTCGTTAAATTTTCTATTCCTTCAAGAGATTTTAATTTATTTCCTACAGAATCAAATATAAAAATAGATTTCACTTCAGTAGGATTCTCTATATTAAAGAAAGACATAGTTTTTTTTCCATACCATTATTATATGTAACATCCATTTATATAGAAACATTTTTATTATTTATCATTAGTTAATTGTCTCAAAAGATAAACACTCTCTCTCAAGACTGATTTAACTTCATATATCTCTTCAAAAATTTTCTCTTGGTAAGGTTCTATTTCATGATGACCAAACTTTTTATTTAATTCACTCATCTGTATTGCTTGTATTTTTTTCCAATGAACATTAAAAAAGTGATCAGGTAATAGCTCAAATTTATATTTAATCAAATAACAAAAATCTAATTTATGCATAAATTCTTCTATAAAATTTTCACTAAATGTTTGATATCTAGTTATATACAACCAATTTAAATCATCTTTTAATTCTCTCATGGTATCTTCTGTAAGATTTTGAAATATTGATACTTTATATAAATCTAAATTATCAGAAAATTTTACGATAAATTCGTTACTTAAAGTTTGATATTGAGATATGTTTACCCAATCTACTTTATCTTTACATTTTTCTATAAAATCTTCTGATAATTTTTGACATCTAGAAATTTTAGGCCAATCATCAGGTTGAGCAAATTCTTCAATAAAAGATTCAGACAGTGTTGAATATTGTAAAACTAAATCCCAATTTACATAATCTTTCAGATTTCTAATTACATCTTCAGATAAATTTTTTCTAGAAAATTCATTCCAATCAATATCCATTTATTAGAAAGAAATTTTTTCAATATGCATATAAGGTTTTAAAGCGTTACCATCACATTTTATCTTTAATGTGATGATATCATCACGTTTACCATAAACAAAACAGGTTACTACATCTCTATTAACATTTAAAATTTCCTTACCATTGATTTCCAGTGATATCAGTGGACTTTTATCATATATATATTTACTTTCTACTGTATCATATATATCTATATATATGGAAATTTTCATATACATATCGGTAGATAATCGCATCTCTTGATCCAGTAATTTTGAGCTCATCATATTAAAATTTACTTTTTTATAATCCCCATCTGTATGAAAATCATTTAGTATAGTAACCCAGATATCTCTATTGTCTAAATATATTTTATTGACAGCATCGTTATCATTTTCAGGTTCAGAAACATTCGTAATTATTTTATTTTTTGCATCAAATTTATCATTCTGTAATATTAACGAATTTTTTTCAAAATATCTTTTATTCACAACATTTTTTTCATCTTTAGGATCTGCTACATTTCCTATTCTTTTTCCTTTTGCATCGTAAGGTTTTCCTTCTGAAGAATGTAAAGTTGTTTCATCTAATTCTTTTATTCTCTTGCCTGTTTCTTTAGTAAAGGATAAAAAACTCTCATCATATTTAGTTTCTATATGATCTCTCAATTCATGATGATTATTCTCTTTTTTATTCAAAACAAAACTTTTAGTGGTTAAATCTAAATCATCTATAGGATTTTCACAATTTTTTAAAATTCTATTTTCCATATCATAATTTCCATCACTCATTAATTTAAAACCTATACCTGGAGGTCCAATAGGTCCTTCTTTCATTTGATCATCATAAGGTGGATGATAAGCACTCATTTATTTAATTTTAAGATTTTAAACTCTTAACCATTGTTATAGTTTTATTTTTTAAATTTATAAAACATCTCTTTCTTTCTTTAAAAATAAAATAAAACTTATATTCCTTTTGACTATTCGTTATCCAATTAAATTCAATATCTAAATTATTTAAATCGGTATAGTTTTCATGATTTGATGAGTCAAAAGGAAAAATAGGATACAGTTTACCAAAATTCTCCTTATTTATCAAAGGTCCTGTTTCTGTATTATTATCGTAAAATCCTTCATGTAAAAGAGCTTCATACACTCTACTATAATCTTTATTGGCAAAATTTGTTTTATAACGCATAAGAGGAACTTGTTTATTATTAATCATCAACCAGCATTCTGCCATATCTATATGATCAAATATCATATTATTTTTTTCATAATTACTATCTCTTTCAATATATTGAGGAATAACATAGACACTTAAAACTTCATCTGACGCTGTAGTTGCTGTCACAGATCCACTGTTGCTTCTATAGGGGCCTACCATCTTAAATCTATATCGATCCCAATTTACCTCTATATCTTTATTAGATAGATATGATTCCAGAAACAAGCTTTCTGCAGAATTTTTTAATTCTATATAAGGTAAATGCAAGGTTAAACCTTCAACTACTACCTTATAATTTTCGTTTCTTATATTAGTATATATCATATTTTTATTTTCATTTCTTTGAATTTCTATTTTCACTTCAAAACCTGAAATTATCTTTTCATATTCTCTAAAGAAATCGATTATATCTTTTAAAGGTGTCCATATTTTAATGACATTGCTATCTTTCGCTAGTTCCCATCTCTTTACGAATCCTTCGTTATAATCTTTATTCATTTTCAAATTATTAAAAAATTCAGTTATTTTAGTAGTATCTTCTAAAGTACCATCATATTTGAACTCATTACGGTCAGCTGAATCAGATGTATCTAGATAAAAAAATTCATTTTGAGCTTGTGATGTTACATAATCAGGAGTATAATGAATTAATCTTAAAACATGATTCATGATTGAAAAATTTGACTGTGTATTTGATTCAATTTCGGTATCTCCTATATGTACTTTTAAAGTTTTGATAAAACCTCCACCATTTACCAGACTCACATTTTCGTTTCCAATAGATGATTTATCATTTTTTGTAATTTTTAATTTTTGTTCAAGATATCCTCTAGAATATAAAATTTTTGCTTTAGTATCATTAATATGAAAAACATAGGTAGCATTCTCATCTGAACTATGTTCTTTTGGATGGATTTCTCTTAATTCATAACTTTTAATGTGATCATTATAATAATAACGAGTATCACTTAAATCATAAATCATTTATTTAGGAAGAATTTTTAAACCACCTCCTTTCTTTTTCATAGAAAATATTTCATTTAATATATTCTTAGGTTTCAATAAAACCTTTAAAAATCCTTGTATTTTTTTACTTTTTCTTCTATTCATTTATTTAAGAAGAAATAAAATTAAATTCTACAGCTCCTTTATTTAAATCTATTAATTCACCTTTTTGATTAGTAATCCTCATTTTTATTCTTTCAACAGGATCTACTTTAACAGGAAAAAATATCCAATTATTAAATTCTTTTGAAATTATACTACCTGGAGGGTTTTTATTAGTGAAAGAATATATGACTTCTGAATTATATTGATTTATTAAAGATTCTTTTACAACATCACAGTGAATATAAATATTATCATTTCCATTAGATATATCAGCAATATGTTCACCTTCAACCTCTGTTTCTTCATCATAACTTCCATATGTAGGATTTAAAAAGCCTATAATTTTATGAAAGTTACTTTTTGTAAAATCTATTATCCAACCATTTTTCAGTTTAATAGATATTCTTTGTCTTGCTTCAATAATACCAAATTTGACAGGTGGATCCTCACCGAATATTTTCATCATATACTCATTTAATCCTCTTATAGTATAATTACCATTTGAGATAGTAATTGTTATATCTGTGCCTAATGTATACAATCTAAATATGTTATTTCTATAATTCTTACTTATATTAAACCAGGAAACTTCCATAGAGAATGAGTGTAAAGCTAATTTTTTTATTTTAAGATGTGTAATAAAATTTACAGTAAATTCCTCTGATCTCTCATGACCTTCAGATTTTAATATTATCATTTATACATAACAAAATTTTCATTATAATCACTAGGTTTTTGTGTAGGAAATGATTTGAGAACATTTTTAGGTGACATACCTTTATTCCTTTCTCTTATATATTTCATACAAAATATACCACATTTCACAGATGAAGGTTTCTGTAAAAAACTATCATTATAACCTATTTTTTTATTGGATGTAACAAGAAATGATTTAATATTTTTAGGAATATAGTCCTTCTTCATATTGTCATATTCACCAAACGGATCAAAATATTCCACATATTTATATTTAGGATCATTATAATAACAAACCCAATGAGTTCCAGGACCTGTTGATACATCTAAATTAATGATTCCATTTTCAAATTTTCCTATTGTTTTAGGTAATAAATCGGAGGTAAACACACCTCTAAATCCTTTTTCATTTTTCATATTTTCTTTAATCATTTTGTCGCTAATTCCCACTGTTGATATATTCCCTTTCCAAGTTTTTTTTTTTCCCAGATCCTTTCATTTTTTTTTTGTGTAGCTGAACTAGCTAATCCATGTAAAGCACCTGTTGCTAATGCTGGAACTGCAATTTTAGCAGCGGTTATTAAAGAGGGTATAAGTGCCGCTAGAAATGGTAAAAATCCTCCATTTTTATCTAATTGAGTTTTACTAATTGTAATTCTTTTTTTATCATTAATATGATTAATTTGAGTTTTAGTTAAATACATCTCATGATTAGGAGTTTTAGATTTATCTATTTGTAATGTTACTTCTACTTTATTTCTAAAAGCTGATTTAAGTTTATTTTTCTGACCTTCACTCAAATAAACTTTATTTTTTATCATTTATTAACAGAGAAATTGTTTATGATATCGTTGTACATCATTATAAGTCATTTCTTTATTTTTTAATAACATATCTAACAATAAAGTTACTTGATTATACAATTTCTTTGATTTACTTCCGTTACATATTTTTTCTGTTAAATTTGATAATACATTCAATCCTTTACCTACCTTCATTTCTTTACTACTTCGAATCATATTTAATCTATGCATATAATTTTGCAACATATTTTCTTTATTTTTAATTTCTTTTATATCATTCTTTTTCTGGTTTAATTCTTCCTCTGAAAAATTTTTAGCTCTAGAAATTGTACTTTTTAAGTTGCCTCTTTTCTTAGATAATCCTTCTTTTAACTGTTTAGCTCTTCCATACATCTCCTCTAATTTTTCTTGATCGTTTAAAAATACTGACGGTCTGTATAATTTTTCCTCTTTTAAATATTTTAAATTTAAATTTTGATCAATATCATAAGTATAAGATACAAATTCTTTCACAGCTTCAATAAGCCCTTCTATAGATGGTAATGAAATATTTTCTACAACATTTTGAATACTTTTCACAACTTCTTTATTTGCCTTCCCGGCCGTCCATCTTGTTACTCTAAGTCCTCTGGACGAGTCGGACGGTCTGGGTCTTCAACTTCTTTATTTGATTTTTCATATTTTTCAATTTCTTGAGTGACTGGTTTATGAAATTCTTCTAAGGTCTTTTGAATACCTATTTTTTCTTTTAGTTGATCTTCATTATTCTTTCTTATTTCTTTTTCTATTTTTACTATTTTAATTGAATCTTTTATTTGTTTTAAAAACTTATGTTTCCGTTCTTTTTCTAAGTTCATTTATATAATATTAATTTTTTACTGCAGCAAATTTTATTTTTACTGCTAGTAAATTATGATAAAAATTAAAGATTACACGGAACCAGAAGAATTTCCTGATCCTAAACACCATCCTTTGTTACCTAAACATCCATTTAGATTGCTTATAGTAGGATCTTCAGGTTCAGGTAAAACAAATTTACTGTTAAATTTGATTTATGATTTATTATTTTTTGATACATTATATATATGTGCAAAAGATTTATACGAACCTAAATATTCTAAATTACAAGAAATGTATACATTGTTTGAAGATATAGAAATAGAAGATATTTTGAAATGTAAGAATATAAAGAATAAGAAAAAATTATTAAAATTATATGATAAATTAAAAAAAAAAGTATTATTTTCTTCAGATCAAAATTTTATTAATGTAGATGATTTAAATCCTACATTAAAGAATTTAGTTATTTTTGATGATTGTGTGATTGAGAAAGATAAAAAAAACATCGAAGAATTATTTATCAGAGGTAGAAAGAAAAACGCATCCTTTATTTATTTAACTCAGTCATATTATTTAACACCTATCAATATAAGAAGGAACTGTAATTACGATATATTTTTCACTCTACAACCAAAAGAAAATCAACAGATTATAAGAGAGATAGATGGTTTATTAAGTACTGAAGAATTCAAACAAATGTATAATAAAAGTGTTCAAGAAAAATATGATTTTTTTTATGTTAGATTTAGTGAATCCTGAAATGAGATACAGAAAAAAATTTAATCCTATATAAATGGATGTATATTTAGAAAAAAGATTATATGTTTACAGAAAGAGTAGAAATTTGTATCAAAAGATAAGTATTTCATTATCAGTAAGTAAGGTTATTCTAAGTGGAACAGGTTTATCAGCAATAGCCTTTCTACCGCTTGCTTTTTTAAGTTTATCAGTTGGTATAGTAGAAGCCATTGATCTTACATTAAAAATTGCAGAAAGGAAAGAAGAATATAGACATTGTTATAATTTTTATAAAGAACTCATTAATTCGTTTAAAGCTAAGGATATGACAGAAGAAGAAATTTATATGTGTGAAAAGGATTTCATAAAAAGTTTAAAATTTAATCCAGTTGAAAAATACGTAAAACAAATGCAATTGAATGGATATAAATTTCTAAATAAATAAATGGTTTGTAAAAAGAAAGGTGGTGATATTGTTGGATGGATACAAGATAAAGTAAATCTTCCAGAAATGCATTTACCAGGATATCAATATTGCGGTCCAAATACAAAATTAGAAAAAAGATTAAAAAGAGGTGATCCTGGAATAAATAGAGTTGATAAGTTATGTAAAACACATGATATTGAATACAATAAAACAAAAGATACAAAACAGAGACATGTTGCTGATCAAAAATTAATAGATGATTTAAATGATATACAAAATCCAACATTTCAAGAAAGATTAGCTAGAGGAATTATTAAACCTATTATTAAAGTTAAAAAAACTTTTGGATTAGGTCTTTCTATATATTGTGTCAAGTGTAAAGATAAAACCCCAACTAAAAATTATCATAAAACTACTTCTAAAAATAATAAACCTGTTGGTAAAGGTATCTGTACTATTTGTGGAAGTAAAAAGAATACTTTTTAAGGAATTTAAAAGAGGTCTATTATAATCCAGAAACAGGTTATTGTGGAATTAATGAATTGAAAAGAAAAACAGGGTTACCTAATGTTGAAGAATATTTACATGAACAAGATGTATATACTAGATATAAACCTGTCATTCGTAAATTTAAAAGAAGAAGAGTTTATGTTCCAAACAGTAATAATCAATTTGACGCTGATTTGTTATTTATAAAAAATTATAGCAAATATAATGATGGAACTAATTATTTGTTAACGGTTATAGATGCTTTTAATAAATATGCTTGGGCTTTTCCTATAAAAAGAAAAACATCTGAAGAAGTAGTACAAGGTTTTAAACAAGTTTTTAAAGAAAGAATACCAAAATTCATTTTAACAGATGAAGGTACTGAATTTACAGGAAAACAGACACAAAAATTATTTAAAGATAATAATATACATTGGTTTACAACTAAAAATAAAGAAATAAAATCTGCAATAGCTGAGAGATTTAATAGAAGTATAAGAGAAAAAATTATAAAATATATGCATGCTAACAATACTAAAAGATATATTGATGTATTACCTAAATTACTTAAAAATTATAACAATTCATATCATAGATCTATAAAAATGACACCTGTTGAGGCTAGAGAAAATGAATCTCAAGTTTATAAAAATTTATATACTAAAAAGATTATGAAAAAACCTAAATTTAAGATAGGAGATAGTGTTAGAATATCTACAATTAAGAAAACATTCAGGAAAGTAGATGATTCTACATTCACTGTAGAGATTTTTATAGTTTCTGAAGTATTGAAAACAGATCCAATTACTTATCGATTAAAAGATTTAAACAGTAAAGAAATTGAAGGAACTTTTTATGAAAATGAAATGGTAAAATATAATAAAAAAGATGATGTATATAAAATTGAAAAAATCATAAAAAAGAAAGGAAATAAGTATTTTGTAAAATGGCTAGGATATCCAGATGAATTTAATAGTTGGACATCTGAATTAGTTTAAATATAAATGGATAATAAGATGAAATTAATCTATGATTCAGAAGAAGAAGAATATTTTTATGTTATCGATTACGAAAGTTTAAAACAAAGATATAATAGTAGAGTTTGTTATTTTAATCGATTAAGAAGGAGATATAATATTTCTCAAGAAGTTGAGGATATGTTTTTAAAATTTTTAGATTTTATGTATTATGAGAAATCAATTAACTATTACTATTTTATGAAAAATATTTGTGATATTTTTAATATTGAAAATAATATAAAAGTCCAAAAAGTTAAAAAGAAATATGAAAAAATATGGAATGATTTCTTACAAAGTATTTCAAGAAATGTTTCCTAATAAATGGAGGTTACAAAAAAGTGCATACACTGTTTGACTATGAAATCAGTAAATGAGTTTTACATATATCATAGAAATGGAAAAATTAATTCCCAAAGTCGTTGCAAATGTTGTGAATCCATAATTAAATATAAAATAAATATATGTGAATGTGGAAAGCAATATACATATACACACAAAAAGAGACATTTGAGAAGTAATTATCATAGTAAGCATCTTCCAGGAAAAAGTATTACAAAAAATGTTTCCTAATAAATGGAGTTTACATTAAAGTCAAAGACTATTAATGAACTTAGAAAAGTAGTAAAACAATTGAATATTAAACAACTTAAAGGTTGTAAGAAGGTTGATTTAATTAAATTATGAACTAAATATATCAGAAAAACAGGTGAATATAAACCTGTTTTAGTAGGTTTATTAAATTTAGATTTGTCAGCATATTTGGAAAAAAAGAAAAAAATATTTATTGATAAACCAAAAAAACGTAAAAAAATTAAAAAGATTTTTGATTCTTTTAGTTTAAGATTTGATAAAAATGATTTTAAATCTGTCTTTCCTGAAGAAAATGTATTTACAGTAGAAGAAAATCTTGAAAAGTTATTTACAGAAGATAGAAAATGTCGTATATGTGGTAAATATTATGAAGATGAAGAAGAACATATAAAGAAAGACTTAATGATTAAAAGATCAAAACAAAAAAGAAAATGTATTATTTGCGGTATATATTATAAACATTTAGAAAATCACATATCAAGTCGAAAACATAAAAAAGCATTAGATGAAGGTAATGTAGAAATTAAGGAATATGAAACTGCTTATAAATCTAGATTAAGATCATATAGAATTAATAATTTTAATAATATTAAAATCCCTCTAGAATTTTTAGAAGAGAAAAGAAAGGTTGTAATAGAAAAAATAAAGCATATTATGAAAGAATTTAATGGAATAAAGGTAAATTTTAAATTGTTTTGTTTGTATAAATTGAATGAAGAAATTCAAGAATTTACATTCAAAACTGAGAATCAAATTATATTAAAATCTAATGATTTACATACTTTTTATGATTATGTTATTGACAACTTAATAAATGAATCTGATGATTTTATATCAAAAGGATCTGGTTGGAGTCTTGAAGAAATTAAATTTTTGGAATTGAGAATAAATAAGTATCAACCCTTGAGAGGATCAAGTTACATTGATTTACCTGAAAACATTAAATCTAAACAAGCTATAATAAATGTAAAAAATAAAGATAATAAATGTTTTATGTGGTCTATATTATCAGCAATTCATCCTGTAAAAAAAATCCTCAAAGAGTGTCAAAATATGAACAATATAAAGATGAATTAAATTTTAAAGGAATTGATTTTCCTGTTTCATTAGACAATATTAAGAAATTTGAAAAACTAAATAATATATCTGTAAATGTTTATAGTTATGATGGTTCAATTTATCCACTTAGAATAACTAACAATAAATTAGAAAAACATGTAAACTTGTTTTATATGAAAGATCATTATTGTTGGATTAAAAATATGAATAGTTTGATCAGATCACAAATTACTAATAATCATCGTATATTTTTATGTGATAGATGTTTAAATTATTTTTATTCTGAGGAAAGATTAAAGATACATGTGGAATACTGTAAAGATGCTGTCACAATTAATATGCCTAAAAAAGATGAAGTTATTCAATTTAAAAATCATGAAAGAAAAATGAGAGTACCATATACTATATATGCTGATTTTGAATCTCTCTTACCTAAAATTGATACATGTGAGCAAGATCAAACTAAATCATATACTGTGAAATATCAAAATCATGTAGCAGATGCATTTTGTTATTATATCAAATATGAAAAGGAATACTTTAAACCTCCTGTTGTTTATAGAGGACCAGATACAATCAAAAAGTTTGTATCTATGTTAAAAGAGGATACTCTTAAAATTGAAAAAATTATAGAAGACAAAACTAAAAAATATGAAAGTATCAAATCAATGATAGAGTTCGATGAAAATCATTATAAAAGAACTAATATTTGTCATATATGTGAAAATCAAATCTTAAATGATGAAAAAGTAATTGATCATTGTCATATAACTGGAAAATATAGAGGTCCTGCTCATAATGTTTGTAATTTAAATTATCAAATTCCAAAATTTATTCCAGTAAAAATTCATAATTTAACAGGTTATGATTCTCATTTGTTTATAAAAGAACTTGGATTTGATCAATCAAAAATAGATGTTATACCTAATACTGAAGAAAAATATATATCTTTCAGCAAAAAAATAGGAGGTATGAAATTGAGATTTATTGATTCATTTAAATTTATGTCTTGCAGTTTAGATAATTTATCAAAAAACTTGAGACCAGAGAATGAAATAAATAGATATCCTCCAAAAATACGAAAAATGAAATATATTAAATACTTAAAATCTAAATTTAGAGAGACATCATTACATTTTCCTGATGATAAATTAGATCTCATTACAAGAAAAGGTGTATATCCTTATGATTATATGGATTCTAGAGATAAATACAAAGAAACAGAATTACCTTCAAAAGATAAATTTTATAATAAATTGAATGAATGTAATATAACTGATGAAGAATATAAACATGCTCAACGTGTTTGGAAAGAATTTAATATAAAAAATTTAGGTGAATATACAGATTTATATGTCAAAACAGATGTATTAATTTTAACAGATGTATTTGAAAATTTTAGAGATGTTTGTTTAAAAACTTATAAATTAGATCCAGATTGGTATTTTACTGCTCCTGGTTTATCTTGGGATGCTATGTTAAAAATAACAAATGTTAAATTAGATTTATTAAATGATTATGATATGATTCTCATGATAGAAAAAGGTTTAAGAGGAGGTGTTTCACAATGTTGTAATAGATATGGAAAAGCTAATAATAAATATATGAAAAATTTTGATAATAGTAAAGAATCCAATTATTTAATGTATTTAGATGCTAATAATTTATATGGATGGGCTATGAGTCAATATTTACCATATGGAGAATTTAAATGGTGTAATGATTATGAAAAAAATTACGTTAAACGCGAATTATATAATAATAAAATAAAAGATGAGATTGGATATATATTTGAAATTAGTTTAAGATATCCAAAAGAGTTACATGATTATCATTCAGATTTACCATTATGTCCTGAAAATAGAATTCCTGAAAATTCGAAACAAGGTAAGTTATTAACAACTTTACACGATAAAGAGAAATATGTAGTTCATTATAGAAGTTTAAAACAATATTTGAAAATGGGTTTAAAGGCTGTAAGAGTACATAGAGTATTACAATTTAAACAATCGAATTGGTTAAAAAAATATATAGATTTAAACACTGAAATGAGAAAGAAAGCTGCTAATGATTTTGAGAAAGATTTTTATAAATTAATGAATAATTCCATATTTGGAAAAACTATGGAAAATATAAGAAAACGAATCGATGTAAGATTATGTTGTAATTATGATCAAGTTAAAAATTTAATTGCTAAACCTAATTTCAAATGTAGAACTATTTTTGATGAAAATTTGGTAGCTGTTCACATGAAAAAACAAAACTATATTTTAATAAACCGATTTATGTTGGAATGAGTATATTAGATTTATCTAAACATTTAATGTATGATTTTCATTATAATGTTATGAAACCGAGATATAAAGATAATATTAAGTTATTATATATGGATACAGATAGTTTTATATATGATATTAAAACAGATGACTTTTATGAAGATATGAAGTCTATGATTGATTATTTCGATACATCTGATTATCAAGTAAATAATCTGTATAATATGCCTAGATGTAATAAAAAAGTATTAGGTAAAATGAAAGATTAAAATAACGGTGTGATTATGGAAGAATTTGTAGGTTTAAGAAGTAAAATGTATTCAATAAGATTAGAAAAGCAGAGTGTTGAAGAATATAATAATAATAATGAAGACCATAAAGAATTTGAAACTAAGAAGTCTAAAGGAACTAAGACTAGTACCGTTAAAAACAGAATATCATTTGAGGATTATAAAGACTGTTTATTAAATAAAAAAGATCAATATAGAACACAGAATTTAATTAGAAGTAAGAAACATGAATTGTATTCAATTCAAGTGAACAAGATAGCTTTATCAGCAAAAGATGATAAAAGATTTATATTAGACGATGGTATGAATACTAGAGCTTTAGGACATTATAAAAATGTTTCTATATAAATGGATGAGTGCTTAGGTGATATTCGAGCTTTAAATTTTACAAATTCTGAAGAAATTTACTATATGACTTATCTCTGTGAAGAATTGTATGATTTGTATATAAAATATGATCATAATAAAAAACTATTATCAGAAAGTTTTCATAGGTTGACTGAATTAATTGAAAAAGAAGAAAATGAAGATATTAAATTGAATGGATTAGGAGTTTTATATGTTATTTCAAAGAATTTATTCTATTGGTCATGAATTTATAAAAAATGTTTTATATCCTAGGATTGAAAAAACTAAATATTTTGCCGATTCGCTATATATAAGATACTTGAGTCATTTTTGTAAATTAAACTGAGAAAAACAATAAGTCTTAAAACGCTTAGCTGTTCAAATTCGCCGCGAGTACAAAGATGAGCAATCCTTATCTTTCACACCCGGTGCAAATTAATCAACACGCGGCGCGCTTTCTAAAGAGGAAAAATAATGATTCATAAAATTCTCTGATATATAATTTTCTATATATTCAGTCAGTGTACAAGTCAGTGCATTTTTAATATATTAGAGAGGTTTATAAAACTATTTTATTAAATCTAAAATTTTCTTAATATCTCTATAATTCAGGGGCCATATAATGTTTAGAAATTATTTATAAAAAAATTTTTACTAAGACCTAAAATGTTTGAATTAAATGATTTATATCCTAGGATTGATATAACTAAATATTGTTGTGATACCTTAGTTGAATCAATAAAATATAAAGGTATATTTAAGTATGCTTAATCAATATATGATTTTTTAATATATTAGAGTGTTTATAATAACTATTTTATTAATATCTCTATAATTCAGGGGGGGATGACTATCCCCCCCTATATCATATAATGTTTAGAAATTATTTATAAAAAAATGTTTACTAATAAATGGAAGAGTTCAATAGACTGAGAGGTTATCCTAAGACGTTTAAATTAAATGATTTATATCCTGGGGAATATGATCTGATATCATTGAAAAAAATTAAAACTAAATATGGAGATACAGTAATTGCAAAGTTATATGTGGAAGTTATAGAAAAGGATTATTACCTAGCGAATAAGCATGGTATTCTTTCTGATGAATCTATATATAAAATCAATAAAGGTAGATATATATTTAAGTATTCAGGTATGATTAATGATAAATATGAATATGAATTAGAGGAAGCTTAATATATTTTAGAGTTATAAATATAAGATTAAAAAAAATCTCTAGAAAAGAAAGGAATTAGTGTAATAGCATACTGGAACAGTATTTTTAAGTCTTAAAAAACTTAGTAAGAATATTAAGTCATATTATAATTTTGAGAAAAAAAGTGATGATTTTCTAAGTGTATATTATATCTATAGATGGCAGCACTAGTAATTCTTTTAATATATATTAATCTTTTAATATCTATAGTACTTTGTGTATATATTAAACTTTCCTTCTTTATTTTATATTATTTATAAACTATATTTTAGTCGAAAAGGTCTTAGATGTTAACTTTTTTCGACTAAAAATTATTATGTCATGTTTATATTTTTAAAATTTAGATGTGTTATTGCCCCGGGGTTGGCTGAATGGATAAAGTCTTAGTCTACTATCAGAAAGATCCTGGTTCAAATCTCCATGTGCACTGTGAATATATGATCCGTACGTTATTTATTAGAATTAATTAGATTTAATTAGTATTTGTCTATATATATATATAGTATATTAATTGTATATTACTTGTCTATTTCAGTCATAGAAAAATTCAGGAGATAGAATTCTGGGATGAAAGGAGCCTGATGAGTCCTGAGATGAAAGGAGCCTGATGAGTCCTGAGATGAAAGGAGCCTGAGGAGCCTGAGGAGTCCTAAGAAAAAAAAAAGGATTTCCCCCCCGTAGACCTTAAACCCCCAACGTGTTGAGACGTCAGAAAAGGTCTACGGGGGAAGGGGGTTTTGTTGAATTTTACTATATTTTATTTTAGATTGGTACATTGGATAGTGCTGCCATCTATCAAATAAATCTTCAACATTTGTCTTCATTCATAACGTTGATATGAGATAAAAGGTTTGTACTTCGCTGTGTCGATAAACAAAGTTGCTTTTATTTTTTTGCTTCTGATATGAGAAAGCGTAAAGGTTTGAAATCATTCTTCATAAATATTTCTATAAAACGCGTCCGTAATTTCCGGACGCGTTTTTTCATCCTTTCTTTATCAAGATTTTATGAACTCTATAAAACGCGTCCGTAATTTACGGACAGAAGGATTTTTTTGACGTCATTTAAAATAGCGTCTACATTATATTTTTTAATATCTTCATTATTTAAATTTATAGTATCTCTTGGTTTTTAGGGGACTTCTATTCATTTAGAAGTCCTCTTTTTTCACGCATTTATTTAATTTCATCCGTAATTTACCTATGTAGCCCCAAAATGGGGCATGTCTATCTTTGATCTCTTTTTTTCATGCATTTATCTAAAATTTGGTCTAAATGTAAAAAAGGCTTTATTTAGCTATAAAATCATGTTTTTAATATTAATATGGATCGATACCTTTTTTTATATATAAAAAAGATAAAAATAAGCTATAAAATATAGTTTTTAGTATTAAAAATATAGGTGTGCTCATACGTTTATAAAGATACTACTCTCGCGCTTACAGTTGTCCTCTTTTCAAATGTAATGTCTCTTTTCTTTAAAGTACCTGTTTGAAACCAGCGATCCATGCCTAAAAGAAAATCACACGGGAATATGAAAATAACCGACTTTATCTTTCATAACCCAGAACACAAAATAAATCAAACAAAAATTTTATAACAAAATACAAATACTTAGCTACTTGAAAACCAATAAGAGCACTTAAGTCAATCAATAATGTAACGTTTTTTTGTATTCGAATAAAACACAACGCTTTACTAATGAGGGCTTACTAACTACAGGGCTCCACGGAGCACAGGTTGGGAACCGCTTCTCTAAATTCTCACATATCCGAAACATCCTCGCTTCGTAACTTCATCCGTTCAGTTATGTCATATCCTTTAAGATATGGAAACAACTTTTGAACTGAAATCCATTTGAACAAGTGTTTATTATAAAACAGTGTTTCAGCATAAAAACATTTTCTTTTGGTACACAGCAAGCATTTGATTTCAAATTTCAATTTTAGTAAATAGATGTAAATAAAATGAATCAGAAATGCATGATACAACAAATAATAATAGAAGCTCTTTAAAAAACCCTTTTAACAAGGGAGACCATTTTTCCTTTCCTTATATACATAATGTATAAGGAAAGTATTGTGACGGGGTCGAAAATTCGAATTTGAGTTTTCGACGGGAGAGCACGTTTCAAGCATCTCTGATCACGAATAAAACATTTTTGAAGTGATGTCTCTGTGTGTGTGTGTATGTGTGTGTGTGTGTGTGGAGACGATAACTGACGAACGAATGGACCGATTCGAACGAAATTTGGTACAAAAATCACAATCGATAAACACTGGAAGCCTATTGCTTTTATATTGCTTTTGCCTATATATATATTTTTATATTGCTTATTTTGCCTATTGCTTTTCGAATGTTCAGAACTCCCCTAAAATTTTCGAATGAAATTTTGTCAAAATCGTCAAAAAATCAAAACAGCTAATAAAGTTACGCAAATACACATTTCTTATGTAATTTTTCATTAGAAAACGATTGACATAAATTTTAGAACGCTAACATAAACCGTTCTCGAGATATTGCACATTTTTCAACAAAATTATGAAAAAATCATATAAAATAAAAAAAAATTCCTATTGAGAAACATGTTCACTTTTCATATGTAATACCATGCGATAAATTGGGGACATCATTCTCGTGGATCTAGCTCGTTCCATTCATGAAAAAAGATACTTTGAGTAATACTTTTGTATTTGAACGCCAATAGTCATTTATCTGCTGTGAGAATAACTTATTTCTTCGTCCATAACACTTGGCGAGATTTCGACGACGAATTTGGCGGAATGTCGCCAACTTGGCGACTTTTTGAAATATTGCCAAATTAACGAAAATCTCGCCAAATGGATAAAAATGACACTAAATCCATGAAAATGACGACTAATTGTCGAAAATTCAATATCTTGGAAAGAATATAAGTATCTACTATAAGAAAAATTAAAAATTAAAAATTGATGATATTAATATAAATTCATTACATTATATAAGGAAAGTCATGTGTTGCTCACATCAGATTATTTGTTATGGGAATAGGAAATGTTTGTGTACATAGGAAAACAATAGATCAAAATTTTATTTTAAATGTGTTTTGTATATCGAAATCTCTTCGTTACACCAATGCACAATTTATTGATTGCGGATTTATAGATTAGTTCGCTAGCGTTTATTTCTGAATCAACAAAGTTTTACACAAATTTTAAACTGTGATAATAATTGTGTTATGAGGAAACACGGCGCGATTAGGTTATATCGTGAAGTATAAACAAGAATGATGAATCCTGCATAAAGCATTGATTATGAAACACTTTCCAACTGAAATGCAATTTTGTTTAAACATCTCTAAAATGTGATACATGCAGCACTGATAGTTTTTAAATTATCTCTGTACTACAATAATTTATTATACTTTAAAACTTAAAACAACAAAAAAGCAATGCAATAAATCGTCTGTGTCTCTATGTAAAATCAGTGAGATGTTCATTCATCCTACTTATATTCTAGACTCCACAGCTAAATCATTTTGCGTTAAAAAAAATCCAGCAATTCTTATACAACTCATCTTACAATCGCTTGAATTGTTTACATTCTGCATGCTATAGAAATTAGCCTTCGCTCTAAGAATAATCAAAATTTAGTGACCATTTAAAATAAAAAATATTGTAATTGAGCAGGCACAGTATTTAGATATGCGGATAATATGAAAAAATAAAATTGTTTTATGACGGATGCAACACTAAATATAAATTTAAAAGATCTTTAATTATCATTATTTCTACACGGGTAATAAAAAATAAATGCAATATTACTTTCCCTATATACATAATGTATAAGGGAAGTCTTATGACGGGGTCGAAAATTCGAATTCGATTTTCGACGGGAGAGCACGTTTCATGCATCCCTGATTACGAATCAAACATTTTTGAGGTGATGTCTGTGTGTGTGTGAAAGTATGTATGTGTGTGTGTGTGTGTGTGTGTGTGTGTGTGTGTGTGTGTGTGTGTGTGTGTGTCAGTGAGTCTGTGGAGACGATAACTGACGAACAAATGGATCGATTCGAACGAAATTTGGTACAAAAATCACAATCCGTAAATACTGAAAGCTTATTTTAAAGTTTTTAAACGTAATCGAATGTTCAGAATTCCCCTAAATTGTCTAGTAAAATTTTGAAAAAATCATAAAAAAATCAAAACCTTTAATAAAGTTACGCAAATAGACATTTGTAATGTAATTTTTCCTTAGAAAATGATCGACATAAACTTTAGAACGGTAGCATGAACCGTTCTCGAGATATTGCACATTTTTAAAATAAATTTATCAAAAAATCCCATAAATTATAAAAAATATATTAACTATTGAGAAACATGTTCACTTTTCATATATAATATCATGCGATAATCTGGGTGACATCATTTTCGTGGATCTAGCTCGTTCCATTCATGAGAAAAAATACTTTGAGTAATACTTTTGTATTTGAACGTCAATAATTATTTATCTGCTATAGGAATAACTTATTTCTCCATCCATACCGCTTGGCGAGATTCTGATGCTATATTTGGCGGAATGTCGCCAACTTGGCGACTTTTTAAATGCTGCCAAATTAACGGAAATCTCGCCAAATCGATAACAATGACACTAAATCAGTGAAAATGACGACTAACTGACGAAAATTCAATTTCTTGGAAAGAATATAAATATCTACTACAAGAAAAACATATTTTTTTATTGTAAAAATAGTAAATTCATTGCATTATATAAGGAAAGTCATGTGTTTCCCACATCAGATTTTTTTGTTTTCAAAGCGTCACGTCATTTCTTCATATAATATTTGTGTAATTATTATTTCAATTTTTACTTAAATATTTAAATATATGTTGCTGAAAATTTTTTAGACACATTTTACACGATAATTTGAATATTTCCTAATATTTTGGAAGTAATTTGTGAATTTTAACGCAGCTTAAAAATATTAAAAAAATTATGTCCAATGGGGTTCAATGTATTTCATTGTTTTCTATCCGATTTAAATCCGAAACTAATCGTGTGATAATCGTATGATAATTGGCGACACGCTAATCGTATCTGGCCACACGTTTGATTGCCGCAAGCCTTAGGGTTGGCTGTGTGGTCTGGGCCTTCAACACTACTCATGTGTCGCCGATAGACAGAATGATCAAAAACATTAACACTTTACAACTATGATGGAATGTGTTAAACATAAAACAATATTTATGTCATTTCGAACGCCGGAAACAGATGGAAGGAACTAGTGATCACAAAGGTGTTACTAATAGTTCTAAAAATGTTTAATCAATCTCTATGTATACTTTTTACTCTCCTTGCAATACATGGTAATGTATAGGGAAAGTATTGGAATCATATCGAAAATCGCAACTCGAGTGCGAAATGGCCCGCAAAAGCTTGTATCCTTTCTAACTCTAAAACTACTGGACCGAATTTCACAAAATTCGGTAGATTAGTCACTTGTGGGATACTCTGGTGCTGATTAGATTTTGGTACGATTCGTAAAAAATAATCTGCCTTTTTCTGCAAAATGGCTCGCAAAAATCGTCAAAATCTAAACTAAAGAACTAGGTATACTCAAATATATCCATTAAATGTTCGTTTAATACGTAATTATTAACGACGAAAATAATAAGACCAACCCCATTACACTAGGACTAGCCGTTCTCGAGATATTTTAATATCCGTATTTTCTCTACGCCACCTTTGAAAATAAGTCCGGTTACCGAATGAGAACGAAAATTGAATTAAAAGTGAAATAAATTTAATTAAAATAAAGATAACGTTAATATAAGTCTGCAGGGAAAGTCATGTGCTGCCCACATCAGATTTTTACTTTCCTTGCAATACATGGTAATGTATAGGGAAAGTATTGGAATCATACCGAAAATCGCAACTCGAGTTTTCGACGGATCTACACGTTTCGAGACCTCTAGAATACGAAAAAACTATGTTTAGCGTGACGTTTGTGTGTGTGTGTCTGTGTGTCTGCAATGTATTTATCCACTCTAACTCAAAAACGAATAGACCGAATTTCATAAAATTTGGTAGGTAAGTCACGTGGATGTGACCCTGGTGCTGATTAGCTTTTGGTACTATTCGGAAAAGAAGATCCTACCTTTTTTTACGATATGGCCCGCAAAAATTTCATGTATCCACTCTAGCTAAAATACTAATTGACTAAATTTCACAAAATTTGGTAGATAAGTTACTTGTGGGATACTCTGGTGCTGATTAGGATTTGGTACGATTCAGAAAAGAACAACCTGCTTATTTTTACGAAATAGCCTCAATCTAAAAAGAAAGACTAAGTAGTGTATTCTCAAATGTATCAATTAAATTCTTGTTTTATACGCAATTTTAGAAGAGGAAAATCATATAACACTCTCCATTATACTTTTGGACTATCCGTTCTCAAGGTATCTCGGATTTCTTGCACTTTTTCTAAGCCAATTTTGGAAAAATGTCCAATTACCAAATACAAACAAAAATTGAATTAAAAATGCAAATTTAGTGTTTTTTGGTTCAATTAAGCTCAATCTAATGAATTATTAAAGAAATAAAGGAAATATGAATTTGATTCTGCAGGGAAAGTCATGTGCTGCCCACATCAGATTTTTACTTTCCCTGCAATACATGGTAATGTATAGGGAAAGTATTGGAATCATGCCGAAAATCGCAACTCGAGTTTTCGACGGATCTACACGTTTCGAGACCTCTAGAATACGAAAAAACCATTTTTAGCGTGACGTCTGTGTGTGTGTGTGTGTGTCTGTCTGTGCAGATTTTGTATCCACTCTAACTAAAAAACTAATGGACCGAATTTCACAAAATTTTGTAGGTAAGTCACTTGTGGGCGGGGCTGGTGCTGATTAGTTTTGGGTACGATTCGGAATAAAAGAACCCGCCTTTTTTGTGAAATGACCCGCAAAAGCTTGTATCCACTGTAGCTGAAAAACTAATGGACCGAATTTCACAAAGCTCGGTAGATGAGTCACGTATAGGTGACCCTGGTGCTGATTAGATTTTGGTACGATTCAGTAAAAAATAACCTGCCGTTTTTTGCAGAATGGCCCGCAAAAATCGTCCAAATTTAAACTAAAGAACTACGTATGCTCAAATATATCCATTAAATGCTTGTTTAATACGTAATTTTTAGCGAAGAAAAGAATAAGACCAACCGCATTACATTAAGACTAGCCGTTCTCGAGATACTTTAGTTTTTCGTATTTTCTCTACGCCACCTTTGAAAATAAGTCCGGTTACCGAATGAGAACGAAAATTGAATTAAAAGTGAAATAAATTTAATTAAAATAAAGAGAACATGGATATAAGTCTGCAAGGAAAGTCATGTACTGCCCACATCAGATTTTTAAATTTGTAAAAACAAAGTACGTATTCATTTTCAATGACATCGAATCATGAAAAGGCTCAAATTTATGTTACTGTTTTCATATTAAATTTGTTGATCTGCAAAAAAGTCTTGTGTTGGACATATCATATCTTCATTTAATCGAAAAAAAGCTCCTGATTCAACAACAATGGTTTTATTCACAGTGGAAAACAATGCTTTACAGACAGATAAGTGCACTTGAAATTTGTGGTTTTTGTAGATTAATATTTTGAATAAAAACCTTACTTGCAATATTGAATTCGTCGTCCTACTCATACTTTTTGAAATATCTTCTCAACTACTTCAAAAGGAATGAGATTTTTCTGTCTAGAAATATGTATGTAGAAGATATTTACAAGCAAGATTCCTCTCAAGTGAACGCTGTCAATCTTCCCTATAGAAAACTATAGAAAATTCTGAATATATGTATAGTGACTGGCAGTACGTAACGTACCAAATGCCAAAAATTTATTGGAAAACGATAACATATCAGTTGTAAAAGTATCAAAGAATAAAGAATCATTTCCCGAAAATATGGATTGGTACGGTTCGGAATTTTATGAATCATATTTTTTTTCGTATTGGATGAATGTGAATAGTGGAATGTGAATAAATACGAAGATACGGTGCAATTGTTAAAAACTGCAGTTGCGATATGAGTTAAATTGCGTTTTGGATTTTGAAAATTAAAGTTGTAAACAGACGCTTCACGAAGAAAAGCTAAATCATATCGTATTTAAGATTTCATAGTTGAGGTAAAATCAATATTGACAAGCGATATGTTACACGCCTTCAAAACGCTTTCGTACAAAAATGAAACATAATTTTTTTTCTGCTAAAACGAATTACCGGCCTTTGCTTGGGTCTTAAACAAGTGTCCTATACTTAAAAATACATGTACAGATAGCATCACTCAATTTCCAAATCACCTATTCTGAATTAAAATCACTACCATATTCCGTTTTTGTCAGATGTAATCATGCCCATTGTATAACGCAGGCGTCATATGCTCTAAACAAGGTCATTTAACACGTCTAAATAAGCGTATTTGATACATAAGCGTTCGATCACTGATCTTTGAAAATAGCTGTAGTTGCAAAAAAGATAAAAATTTCCTTTATACCAGAAGTAAAATAAAAATAAATTTTGCTATTTCAGCAAGATTTTAGAGTGAGATTTTAACATAATATTCATAATCATACTTTAATGTCAAATTAAAATATTCGAACGAAATATTTTTAATTCGCAAAGTTAAAAAAGCAAAAAATTAAATTCACCTATTTTTCAAACAGCTGGTTTGTCGTCAAGACAAAATGCCTGTCATTTAATCAAAACACCTATTTTTGAATATCGTCTGCAGCGGCAAAGAGGGATTAGATTTTTTTGACGGAATGGCGGAATGGTTAATTTTTGGCTTTTCAGATTAGTATCTTTCGAACTAATTCAAATTAAAAAAAAATCTCTCCCGAGGTGCATGGTCCAGGGACATAAAGCAACTCTCTGGTAAATTATTTCGCTGCTGCCTGATTCTTCGATTTTACGCTATTGAGGGCATACACAGACAGACACACAGACAAACATCTTCTTTTGTTCTTTTATTATGCAAGAATATACATATTGCAATTAATAAAAAATATATATATAGTGTGAAGTTCCGCTTAACTTTCTTGTATATTTTCGGCTAAAATATTTTGTGATAAAATTGTTTTTTTCATTTTGATACTTGTAAAAACATAAAAAAAATATCTCGGTACAAAATTTTAATCGATTCTTGCACACATAGTGGCGGATGTAAGAACAAAGGTCCCGTCGACAAAAGCATATTGATGGGCCCCAAATGAAACAAAACACACACACTGGAGACGATCCAGTACTGGTCATTTAGGCTGGGTTTGAAGAGTAAATTAGGGGCAGTTTAACCCTACTCAAAATGCTGAAATCATATTTAAATTGGGCGACCTACAAAATAGTTCATGTTGGGCCTCCTGACCTAGGGGAAGCTTAGTTCATGCTTTTAAGCAAGCACTGATTAAACTGAAGTTCTTCCCTAGTGGGGGAGGGGGAGGTTCAGAGGCGTATTTAGAGGGTATGCCTCCAAAATTTGAGAAAGTTTCAGAAACGATATTATAATGACTGATTATATTAGCTTGTTTAATATAAAATATTGCAACAGGGCATTCTATATTATTTCCCAGAGGACCTGTCACCATTGTTAAATCCGCCCTCGGGACTCGTCATCGTTGCTAAATCCGTACACATAGTAATTTTCAAGATTCTTTAAGACCGCTTATATCAGAAGCAGCATTAAAATACACTACCCGATATAGAAAATGCAACACAATGAGGCTATGGCCTTATAATTGTACAAACTGGGAGACAAACGCAGCTGGCCGATGTATAAAAATGATCTGAAATACAAGTAGATTACGTGATTAGAGCTCGGGATAAAAGTCATGGAAATGGCAGATGAGCCAAAAGTTGTAACTGTCTGTCGCCTACGGAAACTTGTTTTTTGAGCTGTTTTTCGTTTCAGAAAACACGTGTTGTTGAAGAGATGCCTGACCGTTGACACCGAAGTCCGTTTCAGTATTTGGGCAATCGTGCAAGGGGATGGATTTTTGGTCTACGTACGGCTGGGTGTCATACCGGTGTCATCCGCTGAAACACTCATAGATATGTGTTGTTGTTGTTGAGACCCAGACCGTCCGACCTACCAGAAAGGTGTAAGGCAACTGTTTGGACGGCCGGGAAGTGCCACACAATTTTGACCGGAACCCAGTGGGGGGGAGGCATCCACAGGGACCGTACCCTCCTTCCCCTACCACCAACCTCTCAGAAGGACATACGGACCCACATGTTTAACGTGATCGTACTTCGCATGAACACGGCGGCAGTTTTTGGCAGTGGCTGGAATCGAACCCGGGCCTACCGAGTGCAACTCCAGCGCGCTAACCAATGGGCCACCGCGCCCTCATAGATGCGTGTGTAATGGATTTGGAAAAGATGGATTGAAGAAGGGCATGTGAATCGTCGCAGTGGTACAGGTCCATCCAGACGTACATCAGCACGCGTTGATCGACGCATTCAAAGGCATACGGTCGTGCCCCATAAACGACGGCTGTCGATATTCTGCAGAATTTGAGGGGTACATTTTATGTTCCAATATCTGCGACAACAGTTTCCCGACGATTGGCCGAAAGTGGGTTGCACTCAAACCGTCCTTTACGAAGACTGCCATTAGCGATAAACTACCGACATGAGAGCTTGCAATGGTGTCGGCCCCGATACTCTTGGATGACTGAATGGGACTTGGTAGTGTTCAACGACGAGTCTCGGTTCTGTTTGTCGAATTATAGTCACTGTGTGAGATTCTAAAGGTAACCGGGAAATAGGTCCAATCCTGCTGTAACTGTTGTACGCCATACTACTCTACAACGCTGCGTCATTGTATGAGGTGCCATCGGCTTCTATAACCGGTCACCTCTGGTTCATATCAGAGGCGCAATAATTGCACGACGATAAGTGGAGGAGATGCTGTGGCCGGTTGCACTGCCCTACCTTCAGCGGTTGCACAATGCTGTTTTCTAGCAAGATAACGCGCGACCGCATATGGCCATTTCAGTAGACAAGCTCTGCAAGGTATCCAGGTGTTTCCTTAGCCTCCGCTGTTTAGAGGTCTGTCACCCATCGAGCATGTATGGAACTTTATTAGCCGTCGTTTGACTGCCCTGCCCCGCCTCAAACAGAGGACGACCCGTGGAGGATGGTTGAAGGCATACGGTCATCTCCATCCTTCAGGAAACTATCCGAATACTCATTGCGTATGTTTCTCGAAGGGTTGAACTTGTATCGCCGCAAGAGGTGGTTGTGCTGCCTACTGATCACCATGTCTATGTCATTACTGTATTGAATTATCCTTCTGGAATTAATATCAGTTTATTACTTTCCTTATATACATAATGTATAAGGAAAGTATTGTGACGGGGTCGAAAATTCGAATTCGAGTTTTCGACTGGAGAGCACGTTTCAAGCATCCCTGATCACGAATCAAACATTTTTGAGGTGATGTCTGTGTGTGTGTGTGAAAGTATGTGTGTGTGTGTGTCAGTGAGTCTGTGGAGACGATAACTGACGAACGAATGGACCGATTCGAACCAAATTTGGTACAAAAATCACAATCCGTAAACACTGGAAGCCTGTTGTTTTTATACACAATCGAATGTTCAGAACTCCCCTAAATTTTCGAATGAAATTTTGAAAAAATCGTCAAAAAATCAAAACCACTAATAAAGTTACGCAAATAGACATTTCTTATGTAATTTTTCATTAGAAAACGATTGACATACAATTTAGAACGTTAACATGAACCGTTCTCGAGATATTGCAGATTTTTCAAAAAAATTATCAAAAAGTCATATAAAAAAAAAAAAAAATTCTATTGAGAAACATGTTCACTTTTCATATGTAATACCATACGATAAATTGGGTGACAACATTCTCGTGCATCTAGCTCGTTCCATTCATGGAAAAAGATACTTTGAGTAATACGTTTGTATTTGAGCGCCAATAGTCATTTGTCTGTTGCAAAAATAACTTATTTCTTCGCTCATAACGTTTGGCGAGATTTTGGCGACGAATTTGGCGGAATGTCGCCAACTTGGCGACTTTTTGAAATGTTGTCAAATTAACGAAAATCTCGCCAAATGGATTAAATTGACGCTAAATCAATGAAAATGACGACTGATTGTCGAAAATTCAATATCTTGGAAGGAATATAAGTATCTACTACAAGAAAAACCTATTTTTTTCACTGTAAAAGTAGTAAATTCATTGCATTATATAAGGAAAGTCATGTGTTGCCCACATCAGATTTTTTATATACGCATCTCTGTCTGTGTGTCCTTTATCATCGCACACTATTAGCTCTTTCATGGTGTTACACGTTCTGTGTTGGGTAATGTTTAAAGAAGGAATCCTTTCATTCATTTCGCTCTCATGTTTTTTGTTTACAAATTGGTAAAAAATGATGTATTTTATTTTTCTTTTTCTTTCTATTGTATACAAAGGTTATATTTTCGAAAAGTTTTAGACGAAAAAACATACTTTAAGACCTCCTGAACACATTTTAGACTCTTTCTAAAATATGTGCGTGGGGGGCATAATCACCCAAGGACAAATGTTGGAAACTCTAAGAAAATTAACCTGTAAATACATCATGTAAAGGGTTTGACTATGATAGAATTTTTTTGTGATTCGCATATACACAATATTATTTATTTTGAAGTTAAAATTTTCATCCCTTTGCTTTTTATGGAGAATACTGATATAATTGGAGGTGGGGGGGGGGGGGACGGGGATTTATTTTATTTTATTTTATTTTATTCAATTTACGTGGCAACTGCAGATGAAATCCAGCTACAGTAGCCACACAAGAAATTAAAAAGTACAGAACATAGGATACAAGAATACTAAGTAGTAAACATGTCAAGCGCATTGAAACAGGCTTTTTACTTTCCTTATATACATAATGTATAAGGAAAATATTGTGACGGGGTCGAAAATTCGAATTTGAGTTTTCGACGGGATAGCACGTTTCAAGCATCCCTGATCACGAATAAAATATTTTTGAAGTGATGTCTGTGTGTGTGTGTGTGTGTGTGTGTGTGTGTGTGTGTGTGTGTGTGTGTGTGTGTGTGTCAGTGGGTCTGTGGAGACGATAACCGACGAACGAATGGACCGATTCGAACGAAATTTGGTACAAAAATCACAATCCATAAACACTGGAAGCCTATTGTTTTTATACGCAATCGAATGTTCAGAACCCCCCCTAAATTTTCAAATGAAATTTTGAAAAAATCAGAAAAAAATCAAAACCACTAATAAAGTTACGCAAATAGACATTTCTTATGTAATATTTATTAGAAAACTGTTGATATAAATTTTAGAACGCTAACATGAACCGTTCTCGAGACATTGTACATTTAAAAAAAATATCAAAAAGTCATATAAAATAAAATAAAAATTTTCCTATTGAGAAACATGTTCACTTTTCACATGTAATACCATGCGATAAATTGAGTGACATCATTCTCGTGGATGTAGCTCGTTCCATTCATAAGAAAAGATACTTTGAATAATACTTTTGTATTTGAACGCCAATAGTCATTTATTTATATGCTGTAAGAATAACTTATTTCTTAGTGCATAACGCTTGGCGAGATTTTGGCGACGAATTTGGCGAAATGTCGCCAACTTGGCGACTTTTTAAAAATGTGGCCAAATTAACGAAAATCTCGCCAAATGGATAAAAATGACGCTAAATCAATGAAAATGACGATTAATTGTCGAAAATTCAATATCTTGGAAAGAATATTAGTATCAACTATAAGAAAAACCTATTTTTTACTGTAAAAGTAGCAAATTCATTACATTATATGAGGAAATTCATGTGTTGCCCACATCAGATTTTTTAAAACAGGCAGGAGTCAAGTTAAATATATCAATATCAGCACAATAGGTATTATATAGATCAACAAATTTATAGATAGAATAGCATTTAATGTAGTTGTGTTTAACAGTAGTATTGTGAAAATGAGTTTTTTTCCTGGTATTAGTGACAGGTATGTGAAATTCCAGACAAGAAAGTAAAATAGGGCAATCAATAGTATTATTTAAAACCTTATAATAAAACAAGAGGCAGGAGACCAGCTTCTTCTTTTTTTAAGAAACATTAAACTATATTTCTGTCTGAGTTCCCTTGCATGCATATCATAAGGATAATAGCCAGTCTATCTGTAATCAATAGTACGTAATAGTTTATTTTGCACGATTTCTATCCGTTGAGAATGCAGATTGTAAACAGGGTCCCAAATTATTGCACAATATTCCAAAATTGGTTTAACAAGGGTAATAAAAATACAAATAATCGTATCAGAACTGGCAAAAACACGAGATCGTCTTAAGAAGACTTTGGTAGGCTCTTTTAATAATATTATCGATTTATATAGTGAATATAAAAAAAATCAAATTATTTTTCTTTGGATTGATATTTTAACTGATTAATAATGTAAAATTTATAAGATGAATTGGGATTACCGGAAACTTATAAGACGAATTAGGATTACTGTAAATTTGTAAGATGAGTTGGAATTTCCGTAAATTTGTAAGATGGCTTTGAATTACTGTGAATTTGTCAGATTAGTTGGAATTACTGTATATACACGTGGTATAGATATAGTGATTTAGAAACAATCTGAAAAGCTGTACATAACCAGACCCTAAACTCAATATTGAAATTTCTGACAACTGATTTCTATCTGTAAACCTATAATCTCTCGATACGAATTCTTCTTTTTTTTTTTTTTTGACAGCAGCGGGCAAATGAATGTTATGAGACTACAATTTGTTCAAGGGACTTAACTCCCTCCATCAGATCAGACACAGTGTGTACTAATCAAAAATTAAATGCAAATGCCAAAACGTACAGGATATTAGATATTATAATTGCTTTCTATAACAAATAACTCTTTAAAATTTTTAAATAATTTTGAGTTGTAATTATGAAAATTACTAAAACTTTTATCTAGTTCCATCTAAACTTCTATTTAGTGTCAAAAATATTACAGTTACTTTAAATGTGATAGCGTTAGGAGTTCTTCAGTTGTCGAGTCTATACCTTGCAGATATTTTAATGTACAGAATGAAATAAATATCTGAACACCGCTCGTTATTCGGGTTTCTGGGGTAAAAATGTTTTTTTCGTATTCTAGAGGTCTCGAAATGTGTTTATCCGTCGAAAACTCAAGTTGCGATTTTAGACATGATTCCAATACTTTGCCTATACATTACCATGTGTTGTAGGGAAAGTCTGTGTCTGTCTGTGTGTCTGTCTGTCTGTCTGTGTGTTTGTGCAATGCATGTATCCACTCTAACTCAAAAACTAATAAATTGAATTTCATAAAATTTGGTATGTAAGTTACTTGGATGTGACCCTGGTGTTGATTATTTTTTGGTACGATTCGTAAAAACAGAACCCGCCTTTTCTTGCGAAATGGCCAGTAAAAATTCATTTATCCGCTCTAGCTAAAATACTAATTGACCAAATTTCGCAATTTGTGGTAGAGAAGTTATTTGTGGGACACTCTGGTGCTGATTCGGTTTTGGTACGATTCGGAAAAGGACAACCAGCCTTTTTTTACGAAATGGCCCGCAAAAATCGCCAAAAACTAAAAACAAAAACTACGAATGCTGAAATGTATCAATTCAATTTTTGTTTTATACGCAATTTTTGACGAGAAAACGAATATAACATACTCCATTATACTTTAGGACTAACCGTTCTCAAGAAATTTGAGATTTCTTGAATTTTTGTTATGTCGCTATCGGGAAAATGTCTAATTACCAAATAAAAACAAAAATTGAATTAAAAATGCAAATTTAGTGTTATTTGGTGCAATCAAAAATTCTATCTAATGAATTATTAAGGAAATAAAGAAAATATGAATTTAAGTCTGCAGGGAAAGTCAAGTGCTGCCCACATTAGATTTTTCTTTCTTTTTACGTGATTAAAGAAAATGTATTTTAAACATTCTAACTAATTAGACAAAACCTAATAAAGTTTCTAATATATATATATATATATCGAAGATCAATATTTTATTCAACTTACTATAATCGCTAAGGGCGTTGCTCCTGTCAATAACTTTTTGGATGCATTGCGACATAGAATCTATCAAGCTGCGGACAAGGTCGGTATCTTGTTGAAATCATTTTTGTCATTACATAACCGGATTTTCTAAGCAAACTGTCACTAATATTTTGCATAATATCTTACCTTCAAATATATATATGAGTTACATAACATAAAATTTGCATTACAGTGTTTATCCCAATAATCGTTATGCCTTCTAAGTACGATTAGAAATTTGGAAGTGATTAAACACATGTATATTATTAATTCGATTTTGAATGAGATAGTCCAAATATGGTGTGCAATTAATCATGAACAGTCCCAAGTGTACAAATTCATAAAGACAAAAATCTGTTGTGGGCAGCCCATGACTTTCCTTATATAATGCAATGAATTTACTACTTTTACAGTAACAAAAAATAGGTTATTCTTATAGTAGATATATTCTTTCCAAGATATTGAATTTTCGTCAATTAGTCGTCATTTTCATTTTAGTAACATTTTTATCCATTTGGCGACATTTCAGTTAATTTGACAACATTTAAAAAAATCACCAAGTTGGCAACATTTCGCCAAATTCGTCGCTAAAATTTTGCCAAGCGTTATGGACAGAGAAATATGTTATTCTTATAGCAGATAAATGACTACTGGCGTTCAAATACAAAAGTATTATTCAAAGTAATTTTTTTCATGAATAAAACGAGCTAGATCCACGAGAATGATGTCACCAAATTTATCACATGATATTACATATGAAAAGTTATACATGTATCTCAACATCTAATATGTTTTTTTTAATTATGGGATTTTTTGATAAATGTATTTGAAAAACGCGCAATATCTGGAGAACGCTTCATGCTAGCGTTCTAAAGTTTATGTCAATCGTTTTCTAAGGAACAATTACATAAGAAAAATTTACTTATGTAACTTTATTAAAGGTTTTGATTTTTTGATGAATTTTTTCAAAATTTCACTCTAAAATTTAGAGGATTTTGAATATTCGATTGTGTTTAAAAACAATAGGCTTTAAGTATTCGCAGATTCTAATTTTTGTACCAAATTTCATTCGAATCGCTCCATTCGTTCGTGGGATATCATTTTATCACACACACACACACACACACACACACACAGAGAGAGAGAGAGAGAGAGAGATACATCACCTCAAAAATTTTTGATTCGTATTCGGGGATGCTTGAAATGTGCTTTTCCATACTCGAATTCGAATTTTCGCCCCATCACAATACTTTTCTTATAAATTATACTATGTATATAAGGAAAGTAACTAGAGCAACGTTTATAAGCAAAAATATGACAATAATTACTGTCATATTCGTGCTTATATACGTTGGTTGATATTGCTTTGATATACAAATTTAGTCGCTTTTTCTTACAAATTCTTCAATTTCTCACATTGAAGAAACATATGCAATTAGTTTAGTTTACAATTTCGCCAGTTAGATTGCCGAGTGAAATTCAAAATTAAAATTATTTTAAATAAATAGCTTGTATAATATTAAATATAAAGTCATATAAGGAGAAACCGGCAGATCACGCATGGATCTAAGCTGAATTGACTATCAAATTTGTCATTGCACTTTTAATTTTGGATGTATTCCTAACACAAATGTAACAATGTCTGTTATTCACTCATTGCACAAATGTCCAAATATAAGAAATTGATTCTATAAGAAATCGATTAATAGTCCCCCAAAAGCTTCAAAATGCTGCAGCTTTGAATATAGGCCTGTATGTCAATAAGTACTGAAAAGAATGAACTTAAATTTTGCACACCTAGATTTCCGACAGTACTGAACCGATTGTCGTCAGACTTTCATAATTAATAATTAGTATTAAAACATTGTTGAAGATGAAAAACGGTATACATTTTGTTTTGGATATTTAGTGTCACAATATAAAAAAATCTGATGTGGGCAACTTTCCTTATATAATGTAATGAATTTACTACTTTTACAGTGAACAAAATAGGTTTTTCTTACAGTAGATACTAATATTCTTTCCAAGATATTGAATTTTCGACAATTCGTCATCATTTTCATTGATTTAGCGTCATTTTTATCCATTTGGCGAGATTTTCGTTAATTTGCAACATTTCAAAAAGTCGCCAAGTTGGCGACATTTCGCCAAATTCGTCGCCAAAATCTCGTCAAGCGTTATGCACTAAGAAATAAGTTATTCTTACAGCAGATAAATGACTATTGTCGTTCAAATACAAAAGTATTACTCAAAGTATCTTTCTTTATGAATGGAACGAGCTAGATCCACGAGAATGATGTCACCCAATTTATCGCATGGTATTACTTATGAAAAATGAACATGTTTCTCAATAGGAAACATTTTTTTTTTATATGACTTTTTGATAATTTTTTTGAAAAATGTACAATATCTCGAGAAGGGTTCATGTTAGCGTTCTAAAATTAATGTCAATCGTTTTCTAATGAAAAATTACATAAGAAATGATGTCTATTTACGTAACTTTGTTATTGGTTTTGATTTTTTGACGATTTTTTCCAAATTTCATTCGAAAATTTAGGGGGGTTCTGAACATTCGATTGCGTATAAAAACAGCAGGCTTCCAGTGTTTACAGATTGTGATTTTTGTACCAAATTTGGTTCGAATCGGTCCATTCGTTAGTCAGTTATCGTCTCCACAGACCCACTGACACACACACACACACATACCTTCACACACACACACACACATACACACACACACACACAGACATCACTTCAAAAATGTTTGATTCGTGATCAGGGTTGCTTGAAACGTGCTCGCCCGTCGAAAACTCGATTTTTGAATTTTCGACCCCGTCACAGTACTTTCCTTATACATTATGTATATAAGGAAAGTAATAGAGTTAGTTTGAATGGCTAATTACTTCGGGAAATATAAAAGAAAACAAGGATTAGAAATTAATGTTTGGAGCTCAAAATTTTAAGCAGTTATAACTCCGCAATGATTTGAGTGAAATATATAAATGGGTGCTTTGACCTGGAGAATTTAAATCAGATATCCAAAATGTTCGAAATGGGTTCACGTAGTTCTAAAACGAGCGTATCCATCAAAATTTTGAATTCGATAAAATAATATTCCCTATTATCAGAATGAAAATGTAAAAATACTGTATCCATGTTATTATGTTACGCAATTGTCCTCTCTCTATATATTTCTCATCTTAGTTCAAAATTTGCAATCGATTAATTAGTTCTCTAGAAAAATTAGTTTCATTAAATTGTTGAAAATTTGTCAGAGAGAACAGGTGCTTTTATATTTTTGTTATAATAAATATTTTTTATTTGCACGAAAATTACATTCCACATCCAAGCTATACTTTTGTTTAAGGAAGATAGCAGATTCAAGATGCAACAGTATACATAATGGCTATACTTACCCCAGCTTCTAAGGTTAAAATATTTCAGTAAATATCGAACCAATGTATTGAAATCTCCTCTATCCTATGCGTGTTCTTGGAATATCTTGTTTGCTACTTCAAAGAAATAGCATTTCACAAGTGATCTAGTTGTCTCCAAAGATGTTGAATTTGAAACTGCCAAACGCTGGCAATCTGGATCTGTCCAATGGAGAAATATAGCAAATACTAAATGCATTTGAATATATATGAATAGAAGAAACTATCATACATAATATTGAAAATCGTCTGGAATGCACTCAGCAGTCATTTTAGTTCTAAAAGCTTCAAAGGGTAAGAAATCATTTCTGAAAATTTCGAATTGGACATACCTCTCTTTGAATCATGAGTGGGAGAATAGGTCGAAGCAGAAAATGTAAAAATATGAAAATCATTTTAAGATAGATCGCTATTTCTTGGAAACTAGCGCATTTGATTTGTTTTGGGTGAAATATCAGAGTTGATTGGAAAAAAAACCCTTCCTTTCATCTTTCGGAATATATTGATTTTGAAGCTGGAAGTAAAATTAAAATGATATATCCTACTTTTTAAAGTTTGCGTCCCATTTTAGTTTAGAAGACTCTTATAATTTTGAAATAATTCTATATTCCGAAAATTGAAAATTTATCTTTAAAATCCAAGAAATTGGAATATCGTAAATTTTAGAACACTCTTTGATCGGATGCAACGTTTGTAGAACACCTGTTAACGAAAATGCTAGGATTCGAGTAAAACTCGACAAATTAGATTTAAAAATTGCAAAATTTCGGCCAAAGTTTTACTTTTGAATTTCATAATATTTACATTCATTCGAATATAAAAAATAATTTTAAGAGGTCTGTTATACCGGGAGTTAAGCTACCCTTACACCGAATTTCACAACTGTGCGGTACAGGGGTACCTGAACACCCGGGACGATAGACCGTGTAGAGTTAGTTTTTCCTAAAGAATGAATTCCAGCCCAAGCATGTACAGGATGCATATAAACTGTTTCGACAAAATAAGACGGGTGATAGTTCCCATCAAAACGAACATTATTTACAATGGAACCTAGGGTCGCATTCCACTCTAAGTGTTAGAAAAGCGTAAAGTTAAAGTTGAATTTTCAACAGTGAAAATAAGGAGAATTAACCTAATCATAAGTTGCACAATCCCATTTATTTACACCACAGAAAGACTCCAAGTAGATGCTCAAAGTGACGGCCAAGGGTGCCGTTGCACAATTTATAATGGCGATTGAACAACTGGCACACCCTTTCAAAGACACCTGGTGCCGTGTTTACCATGTCCTCTGCAACATCGATCCTCGCTACGAAATTTTCTACGGAGTCCACAGGAGTCTCGTACACCAATGATTTTATGTGCCCCCAGAATAAGTCCAGTGAGTTGAGGTCCGGTGAGCGTGGAGGCCAAGCCACAGGTCCACTGCGTCCAATCCACCGTCCGGGATATGTGGCATTTAAGAAGTGTCGGATGACTAGAAGTGACGGTGATGTTCTGGAGATGTGATACTTCTCCGGAACGACAGCTTTGTCGTCCGAAGTGGAGACTTGTGCTTGTTGGACGTGTTTCGAAGTTACTCTTTTCTGACACTCAGAGTGGAATGCGATCCTGGGTTCCATAGTCAATATTGTTCATCTTGATGGGTACTATCACCCCTCTTATTTTGTCAAAATAGTTTATATACACCCTGTAGTTAAAAGTAGTGTACCTTTATATATATTTTTGAAGAAAATTGGATCTGAACTATTCATCAGACGTTAACGAAAATTACCTTCTTATGGTACATTTCCATCCCAAATAACGAATTCCATCCTAAGAAACATATGCAATAAGTTTAATTTGCAATTTTGCCAGTTAGATTGTGGAGTGAAATTCAAAATTAAAATTATGTTAAATAAATAGCTAGAATAATATTAGGTGTGAAGTCATATAAGGAGAAACCGACATAGCACGCATAGATTTAAGTTAAATCGACTTTCAATTTTGTTATTGCACTTTAAATTGTGGATTTATACCTAACACAAATGTAGCAATGTCAGTTCACTCATTGCACAAATGTCTAAACACAGCATTGAACTGTAATTTAAGAAAAATATTTCTGAGCATTGTCTATCAGAAGTTGATGAATGTCCCCTTAAAAGCTTAAAAATGATGCAGCTCTGAATATAGGCTTGCATTTCAATAAATACTGAAAGGAATAAGCATAAATTTTGTGCACCTAGATTTCCGACAGTGCTGAATCGATTGTCGTCATAATGTCATAATTAATAATTGATATTAAATGTTTTTTGAAGATAAAAATTGGTATATATTTTGTTTGGGTTATTTAGTATCACAATATAAAATGGGAGTTAGTTTGAAGGGCCAATTATTTTGGAAAATATAAAAGAAAACGGCACATACAAATTAATGTTAAGAACTCAAAATTTCAAGCAGTGATAACTCTCCAATGACTTGAGTAAAATACATAAATAGGTGCTATAACCTGGAGAATCTGAATCTTATCCAAAGTGGGTGGTTCTCTTTGAAAAAATCTGATGTGGGCAACACATGACTTTCCTTATATAATGCAATGAATTTACAACTTTTACAGTTAAAAAAATGTTATTCTTATTGTAGATACTTATATTCTTTTCAAGACATTGAATTTTCTTCAATTAGTTGTCATTTTGGTTGATTTAGCGTCATTTTTATCCATTTGGCGAGATTCTTGTTAATTTGGCAACAATTAAAAAAGTCGCCAAGTTGGCGACATTTCGCCAAATTTGTAGCCAAGATTTCGCCAAGCGTTATGGACGAAGAAATAAGTTATTCTTACACCAGATAAATAACTATTGGCGTTCAAATACAAAAGTATTACTCAAAGTATCTTTTTTCATGAATGGAACGAAGATCGACGAGAATGATGTCACCCAATTTATCGCATTGTGTAACACATGAAAAGTGAAAATGCTTCTCAATAGGAAATATTTTTTTTATTTTATGACTTTTTGAAATTTTTTTTGAAAAATGTGCAATATCTCGAGAACGGTTCATGTTAGCGTTCTAAAATTTATGTCAATCGTTTTCTAATGAAAAATTACATAAGAAATGTCTATTTGCGTAACTTTATTAGCGGTTTTGAGTTTTTGACGAATTTTTCAAAATTTTACTCAAAAATTTAAGGGGGTTCTGAACAATCGATTGCATATAAAAGCAATAGGCTTCCAGTGTTTACGGATTGTGATATTTGTACCAAATTTCGTTCGAATCGGTCCATTCGTTCGTCAGTTATCGTCTCCACAGACTCACTAACGCACATACACACACACACACACACACACACACACACACACACATACACACATACATTCACACACACACATATACTTTCATACACACACACACACTCACACACACACAGACATTACTTCAAAAATGTTTGATTCGTGATCAGAGATGCTTGAAACGTGCTTTCCCGTCGAAAACTCGAATTAGAATTTTCGATCCCTTCACAATATTTTCCTTATACATTATGTATATAAGGAAAGTAAAAATGAATTTGGGGCAAATTTTAATACGAAAACAACCGTATATGCATTTTATTTGTTCATTTATGTAAGACATTATTACGAGCCTAATGATGCATTTGGTTTTAAAGTATGATCCTTGGCGCCGGAGCAACGAGTGGCGGTCGAAGTTTTTTGGTCGACTGTACATGCATACATGCACTCAGACTTATGATCGCGTGCGCACACACAAGCACACACGCACACACACTCACACAAACATACACACACACACACACACACACACACATGCACACACACACACATGCACACACACACACACACATGCACACACACATACATACAGAAATACATTCAGATAGACAACTTTTTTAAAGTGTTCAAAATGGGTTCAGTTAGGTTTTAAACGAGCGTATCCGTCAAAATATTGAATTAAAAAAAAACAATATATATTCCCAATTTATCGGTATGAAAATGTAAAAATACTGTCTCCATGTAATTATGTTATGTAACTGCCCTCTCTCTATATATCTCCAATCTTAGTTAAAAATTTGCAATCGATAAATTACTTCCCTAGAAAAAAAAATTTCATTAAATTTCTGAGAATTTGTCAGACAGAATAGATGCTTTCATATTTTTTTATAATAAATATTTTTTATTTGATCGACAATTACATTCCACATCCAAGCTCTATTTTTAAGGAGGATAACAGATTTAAGATGCAGTAATATACAAAATGTGTATACTTTTTCCAGCTTCCATGGTTAAAATATTTCAGTAAATATCGGCTCGATATATTGAAATCTCTATCCTATAAATGTTCTTGGAATATCTTGTTTGCTACTTCAAAGAAATAAGATTTCACAAGTGCTCTAGTTGTTCCCGAAGATGTTGAATTTAAAACTGCCGAGCTCTGTCAATCTGAATCTGTCCAATAGAGAAATATAGCAAATACTAAATGCATTTGAATACGCATGAACAGCGGAACCTATCATATGGAATATCGAAAATCTTCTAGAAAGCAGTCACCAGTCATTTTAGTTTATAAAAGCTTCAGAGGGTAAGAAATCATTTTCTGAAAATTTTGAATTGGACGTATCTCTGTTTGATGGATGAATGGGTCGAAGCAGAAGGTGGATAAATATGAAAAACATTTTAAGATAGGAAGCTATTTCTTGGAAACTAGCGCATTTGATTTGATTTGGGTAAATCCCGGAGTTGATCGAAAAAAATCTTCCATTCAATTTTGGAATAAATTGATTTTGAAGCCGAAAGTAGAATTAAAATGATACATCCTAATTTTTAAAGTTTACGTTGCATTTAAGTTCAGAAAACTCATAATTTTGAAATAGTTTTATATTCCAAAAATTGAGAATGTATCTTTAACGTCCACAAAATTTCAAAACAGCAAATTGTAGAGTACTCATTGATCGTTTGTAGAATATCTTTTAAAGAAAATGCTCGTATTCGAGTAGAATCGTCTGCTCGATAAATTAGAAAGTAAAAAATTGCAAAATCTCGACCAAATTTCTTGAGATCATAACATTTGCATTAATTCGAATATGAAAAAATAATTCTACGAGGCCTGTTGTCCCGGGATTTAAGTTAACCTTATACCGAATTTCACAACTGTTCGGTACAGGGGTACCTGAACACCCAGGACGATAGATCTTGTAGAGTTAGTTTTTCCTAAAGAATGAATGCCAAGCCACTGGTCCAATACGTCCAATCCACCGTCCGGGATATGTGGAATTCAAGAAGTGTCGGATGACTAGAAGTGACGGTGATGTTCTGGAGATATGAAACTTCTCCGGGCCGACAGCTTTGTCGTCCGAAGTGGCGACTTGTGCTTGTTGGACGTGTTTCGAAGTTACTCCTTTCTGACACTCCGAGTGGAATGCGACCTTAGGTTCCATAGTAAATATTGTTCGTCTTGATGGGCACTATCACCCCTATTATTTTGTCAAAACAGTTTATATACACCCTGTAGTTAAAAGTAGTATACCCTTATATAAATTTTTCAAGAAAATTGGATCTGAACTATTGATCTGGCGTTACCAAAAATTACCTTCTAATGGCACATTTCCATCCAAAATAATGAATTCCACCCTAAGAAACATTTGAAATAAGTTTAATTTGAAATTTTGATAGATTGTTGAGTGAAATTGAAAATTAAAATTATTTTTAATACATAGTTTGTATAATATTAGGTGTGAAATCATATAAGGAGAAATCGACATATCAAGCATAGATTTCAGTTAAATTGACGTTCAATTTTCTCATTGAAATTTAAATTACGGATTTATTCCTAACAGAAATGGAACAATTTCTGTTCGCTCATTGCACAAATGTCCAAACTCCATTGAACTGTAATTTAAAAAAAAATTCTGAGCATTGTTTATAAGAAGTTAAATAATGGTCCCCTAAAAACTTAAACATGATGCAGCTTTGAATATAGGCCTGACTTTTAATATGTACTGAAAGGAATAAACATAAATTTTGCGCACCTGGTTTTCCGATAGTGCTGAATCAATTGTCGTCATAATTTCGTAATTAGTAATTAATATTAAATGTTTGTTTGAAGATGGAAAATGGAATACATTTTGTTTGGGTTATTTAGTGTCACAATATAAAATGGGAGTCAGTTTGAAGGGTTAATTATTTCGGAGAATGTAAAAGAAAACGACTCTCACAAATTAATGGTAGGAGGTCAAAATTTTAAGCAGTTATAACTCTCCAATGACCTGAGTAAAATATATAAATAGGTGCTGTAACCTGGAGAATCTGAATCTTTTCCAAAGTGGGTGCTGCTCTTTGAAAAAATAAAGTTGGATCAAATTTTAATATGAAAACGACAGCTTATGCATTTTAGTTGCTCATTTATGTAATACATTATTACGGGCTTAATGATACATTTGGTTTTAAAGTATGATCCGTGGCGCCGGAACGACGAGTGGTGCTTGAAGATTTTTGGCCGACTGTACATACATACATGTACTCAGACTTGAGATCGCGTGCGCACACACACGCGCACACGTACACACATACACACACACACATACACACATGCAAACACACACACACACATACATATAAACACATACATACACAAACACATGCAGATGGACAACTATTTTAAAATGTTCGAAATGGGTTCAGGTAGTTTATAAACGAGCATAACCGTCAAAATATTGAATTAAAAAAGAACAATATATATTCCCAATTTATGATTATGAAAATGTAAAAATACTGTCTGCCTATTATTAACATTTTACAACAAAGTTGAAAAGTGCTTATGACTTTGTTCATTCTGTCTATCTGTCTGTCTGTCTGTCCGTTAGCACGATAACTGCCGTAAAAATGACTTAATCAAAATGAAATTTTAGTATGTTGTTCAGACGATCCGTAGGACCTATGGGAATAAAAATGAGTAATATCGCCCAATTAGTTTTGGATTGAATCCGGGTGGAAAAAATGAAATACATTGAGCCCTATGGGACCTAATTTTTTAAGCATTTTTAAAGCGGATTTAAAATTCACAAATTGCTTGAAAAATGTTAGGTAATATTCAAATTGTTCCATAAAATTTATAAAAAAAAATTTCAGTGAAATATATTCAGGAGTTTCTTAAATAAAAATTAAAATAATAATTACACCTCTTATAGGAAACGATCACGTGACCATGATATGAAACGATCACATGACCCACTTCAAAATGATATATGGCATCCATCTTGTTTCAAAATCGTGATTTTTTAAGTTCTTTTAAATTCATATTGAGTGTTGTATTCGTCCTGAAACTACTTTATTTTTGCTTAAATTCTGTGCATCTACATACTGAAACAACGCAAATACAATATATTTGAGTTTAAATGATTATCCAAATTTGATTCTACAACGAAGCCTATTTTTACTTATGTAAAATGTAAACAGCAAAATATGTAGAATGATGTGTATTAGAATTGCTGTGTTTCTTTAACACAAAATAATTTAGTCCATGGAGTCTGCATGGTTGATATGAATGAAATATTAATTGATTTTATACAGAGAAGGACGATTTTTTTCGATGAAGTTTTAAACATAGAGTTTAATTACTTGTAGCTTTTTAAATAAAATAAATTATTATAGTATTGTGATGAATGAAATAATTGGGAGAAAGTTATGAATGAAATCCTGTTTTTATAGAGAGATCCAGGCGTGTTATTTTTTCTATGACGTCATTTGAATTAATTTCAGTTGTTTTCGATGAAGTTTTCAAATATAATAAATTATCGTTGTATTATGATAGTTTTAAAAATATTACCGTGGAATGTATCGCATTTTAAAGATATTTAAACCAGGCAATTTATATTTCAATGCCGTCATTTGAATGAAGTTCATTTTTTTCAATGAAGGTTTAAGTTTTCAAGTATAATGAATTAATGTAGTATGGTGATAAGTTTTAAAATATTACCGAGGGATGATGTATTGGATTTTTGACCTTTTGAAATAAAATTGCATTGAAGTTGGAAAGTGTTTCATAATCAATGCTTTAAGCGTGATTGATCTTTCTTATTATGTTATGTAATTGTTCTCTCTCTATATATGTCCAATCTTTGTTAAAAATTTGCAATCGATAAATTTCTTCTCTAGAAAGATTAGTTTCATTAAATTTCTGAGAGTTTGTCAGACACAATAGGTGCTTTCATATTTTTAACACTTTACAACAAAGTTGAAAGTGTTTATAACTTTGTTCATTCTGTCTGTCTGTCTGTCCGTTAGCACGATAACTGCCGTAAAAATGACTTAATCAAAATGTAATTTTAGTATGTTGTTCAGACGATCTGTAGGACCTATGGGAATATAAATGAAAAAAATCATCCAATTAGTTTTGGATTGAACCCGTGTTGAAAAAATGAAAAACATTGGACCCTATGGGATCTAATTTTTCAAACATTTTTTAAACGGATTTGAAATTCACAAATTGCTTAGAGAGTTTTATGACATATTCAAATTATCCTATAAAATATATAAAAAAAATTCAGCAAAATATATTTAGTAGTTTTTTAAATAAAAATTAAAATAATAATTACACCTTTTATATGAAGTGATCACGTGAACATGATATGAAAAAATCACGTGAAAAAATCACTTCAAAATGAAATATGGCATCCATCTTGTCTCAAAATCGTGAGTTTTAAAGTTCTTTTTAATTCATATTGAGTGTTGTATCCGTCCTAAAACCACTTTATTTTTGCTTAAATTCTGTGAATCTACATACTGAAACAACGCAATTACAATATAATTGAGTTTAAATGATCATCCAAATTTGACTATTTCTACAACGAAGCCTATTTTTCACTTATGTAAAATGTAAACAGCAAAATATGTAGAATTAGTTGTATTAGAATTGCTGTATTTCTTTAACACAAAATAATTTAGCTCATGGAGTCTGCATCGCTGATATGAATGAAATATACTTTGATTTTACAAAGAGAAGGACGATTTTTTTCGATGAAGTTTTAAGCATAGAGATTAATTACTTGTTGCTCCATAGTCTTAATTTTTAAATAAAATAAATTATTATATTACGGTGATGAATGAAATAAATGTTAAAATGTTATGCATGAAATGCTGCTTTTATAGAGAGAGCCAGGTGTGTTATTTTTTCTATGATATCATTTGAATGAATTTCAGTTGTTTTCGATGAAGTTTTCAAATATAATAAATTATCGTAGTATTATGATAATTATAAAATTATTACCGAGGAACGTATCGCATTTTAGAGATGTTTAAACCGGGCAATTTATATTTCAATGCGGTCATTTAAATGAAGTTCATTTTTTTCGATGAAGGTTTAAGTTTTCAAATATAATAAATTAATGTAGTATTGTGATAAGTTTTAAAATATTACCGAGGAATATATTGCATTTTAGAGATGTTTAAATACAATTGCATTGAAGTTGGAATGTGTTTCATAATCAATGCTTTAAGCATGATTGATCGTTCTTGTTTTATAATAAATATTTCTTATTTGATCGAAAATTATATTCCACATCCCAGCTGTAATTTTAGGGAAATAACAGATTTAAGATGAAGCAATATACAAAATGTGTATACTTTTTCCAGATTCCATGGTTAAAATATTTCTGTAAATATCGGATTGATGTATTGAAATCTCTATCCTATACATATTCTTGGAATATCTTGTTTGTTACTTCAAAGAAATAAGATTTCACAAGTGCTCTAGTTGTTCCCGAAGATGTTGAATTTAAAACTGCCGAGCGCTGTCAATCTGGATCTGTCCAATAGAGAAATATAGCAAATACTAAATGCATTTGAATACGCATAAACAGCGGAACCTATCATCTGGAATATCGAAAATCTTCTAGAAAGCAGGCAGCAGTCATTTTAGTTATAAAAGCTTCAGAGGGTAAGAAATCAGTTTCTGAAAATTTTGAATTGGACATATCTCTCTTTGAGGCATGAATGGGAGAAACGGTCGAAGCAGAAGGTGAATAAATATGAAAAGCATTTTAAGATAGGACGCTATTTCTTTGAAACTAGCGTATTTGATTTGTTTTGGGTAAATATCGGAGTTGATCGAAAAAACACTTCTATTCATATTTTGGAATAAATTAATTTTGAAACCGAAATTACAATTAAAATGATATAACCAACTTTTTAAAATTTATGCCCCGTTTAAGTTCAGGATGCTCATAATTTTGAAATAATTCTATGTTCCAAAAATTAAGAACGTATCTTTATAATCCACGAAATTGGAAAATAGCAATTTGTAGGGCACTCATTGATCGGAGGCAACGTTTGTAGAACACCTGTTAAAGAAAATGCTCGCATTCGAGTAAAATCGTCTGCTCGATAAATTAAATTTAAAAACTGCAAAACCTCGACCAAATTTCTACTTTTGAGTTAATAACTTTTACATTAATTCCAATATAAAAAAGTTACTTTTCGAGGCCTGTTGTCCCGGGAGTTAAGCTACCCTTATACTGAATTTCACGACTGTTCGATACAGGGGTATCTGAACATCCAGGACGATAGACCTTGTAGAGTTAGTTTTTCCTGAAGACTGAAAGCCAGCCCAAGCATGGTTAAAAGTAATTTACCATTATATATATTTCGGAAGAAAATTGGATCTGAATCATTGATCAGGCGTTAACAAAAATTTCCTTCTTATGGCACATTTCCATACAAAATAACGAATTCAATAATTTATTAGTAATTGGGAATAGAAAATTTCAATAATATCTTTCATGGTGATGATTCGGAGTTGTATAATCCGCTTGGTACATGCTGCACTATAAATCACCTTTCGAGCACTTCTAGAATATTTTCGGGATCCACTGGCTTCCAGTCCTTTTGCTACATGAAAATATTTTTAGGTCCTCTCTACAGCATTTTACAAGACTCTCTCCCTGTATCTCTATATGTAGTTATCTTCTAAAGTCAAGATTTCGATTAGAGCTATCTTAACTCCTCTCCCCTGTGTTCATTCATCTATTTTCATGTTTCCTGTCTCTTGACCTCGATTTCCGTGGGTTGGACCTCTGGCTGTTTTGTGATTGGTATTTTCCTTAACGAAGCCCTGCATCAACTTTTGAGTAAGTTATTTTGATTTTATGGTTCGTTGTAAATCTGTTTGAATTAAAGTTTTCAAGTTTGGCGCTTTCTATATTGGCGATATTGTTCTGCACGCATTAATTTTTATTGCATGCCGCTTACCGTTGTCACTTTTATGTCGTGGTACATTTGTCATATGCTTTCTTGTTGCCCTATATCTACCTTACATCTGGATACACATGTCTTTAAAAAGTTTATATTGTTGTTATTCATTTAAAATTACTTATGTACACTCGCGGGCAATGAAAGTTGCGCACCAAGAAGGAAGCATAGGATGGACCTGAAATTTTATTGATGGAAGGATACAGATGAATGGTATACATGATCACAAAAACAGCGCAGCAGAATACGTACAGACAACAATACACGTAAAGTTTTAATGCTTTAACGTTTCTTAGTTTTTTTATTCTCGAACCTTTGGTGCCTAAGGTGCCTTTGTTGTTTAGTTGGCTTGGCTTTTGTCCTTGTGCTAGAACTTCTCCTCTTTAGGCTCTACCCTATTGGGGTTCTTCCCGTTTTCTCCCTAAAAAGGGGCCTTGCTTGGCTTAGCTTTAAACCCCGCTAGTCCTTTCGTAGTTTTGTCCTAGTAACTCGCGCTGCTTTGTGTTTTAAGTAGTTAAGTATATGTTTTAAGCTATTAGTTGTTAAGCAGTTGTCAAGACGGGAATTCCGAGGGCATCAAACGTCGCAACGGATTCCCGCCAGACACGGTTGACCGAGAAAGTCTAACTTTCTCAGAGAAATTTCTTATACCCAGGTTCTAAACACACCTCCCGTCAATTGGAAGAATTCCAATTGATGACCTGCGGAGAAACCCAAACAAAATCCCAAAATAAACAGAAAAATACCTTTACCTTCAGAACTCATCCAAAAGCTGAAATACATAAATTAACACAATTTCTACACAAATAAAAACTCGATTTAATTTCAAATCTAAATTTATTAATTACTTAAGAATGGAGTTAGCATATCAAATACAATTTCTGATTTGTAATCAACTCTAAACCACTGGACCTCTTCTACCAAAAATCATCGGCTCTTTGCCGGAATTTAAATATCAATTCAATAAATCATTAATTACATATTAATTTCACATATTCAATTATTCAGATAAACATGGTATGGTCAAAGAGAGAATACACACTCGAGGAACGCATAAGGTTTAAATAGTAACTGTATTTCAATTCTAATTTAACATTAGTAATTTAATTTATATTTCCTTGAAGTACTAATTCTTAAATATGAATGAAGGAAACTGAAGCTAAATGATATATATATTAATTGCTGGCAGCTGAAATCAAGGGCTAAGAGTTCTTCGGAGTCGACGCTCAAGTCCAGACGACTGCCAACGGCACGTCTAAATATTCAAGTCTTGCCTCAAGATATTCTTGGAAGGACACATGGCAGAAAGAGCACAGGCATCCACTGGTAATTTCCCTCGTGGCAAACATTGCCCCGCTCCAGCAGGAACGGTAGAACTGCAGTTTCCGGTATGTTACCGGATCAGGCCAGCCAAGGGATCAGTATCATATTTGCTTCTTCTGGTCCCGGTACGCGAACAAGGAAAATGAGGCATCATCTCGAACGTTCACACGGCGGTCGACGGTCGGCAAGGGCAAGGCATCAGCAGGTCCGGTCAAGCAATGGCGACGGTAACAGCAGTGGCGTCTCTTTCGACCCCCACAACACGGTAACTTAACCTGAGGGTTAAGTCCCAAGCCGACGTGGGTTCGAAGATGTTTTTCCAGGGAGAGAGCCCAGAATCAAGAATCACACAGCTTTTAAACATTCCAGGTGGATCCAGAGCCCGGCCAATAGAAAATCACAAGGGGCTCACATCTTCTCTTCTCAGCCAATCCAAAAATACTTCCATTCAAATTCATCCAGGGATCCGCCCCTTCAAACCACAAATTCAAAGGCACGTGTGGCTGCCACGTGAAGTCAAGAAGAGCTAAGACAACTGTCTCCACCCGCAAACAAGTGCGACCTTGAATAACGGTCGCTTATCCTCGAGTGTGAAAGAATTATAATGAAATAAAAATGGCCACAATTCAATACAGATTCAAATACATTTAAATATGGTAATATATATACAACGACATGAGGGTTCCGGGACACAGATTAATTAAATATTAATATAAAAGTTTAAAAAGTATCATAATTATATAATTTACATAAGAGTGACGAATTCCTTCATGACACAGTCAAGTATTTAATTATCTTTCGTCAGTTTTCTTGTGCTTAAGTTTTAAGTTAAGTAGTTAAGCAGAAACGTCGTTTGTTTTCTCCTATCTAGCTCCTATGTGCTGGCATTTCCAGCCAGTACTCTTCTCCCGCCCGGCCCTTTTTAGTTGCAATTTTCTTCTCTTTCTTTATTAGGTTAAGTTAACCTGGCAGCACAGGTTTAACACCGGGCTACGAGACAGCGCCTCTTTAAGTTGTATGCTGGCTCTGCATAACTGCCGAGTGGGTAGAAAGTTGGAATCCTCAGCGAAATCACATAACTTGGTGTTATTGTCAAAAGTTGGCTCATTCTGGCTCTTCTGATCGGTCACTGCAATAGACTTTTATCGTTCCCGCTCTTCTGGTGTGCCTCGAACTCCCCAGGGAGTTGGGGCGTTTTTCGCTCAGGCTTCCTCAACTAAGGGAGGTTCCCTGAGTGTTCTTTGCTTTCATCGGCTGCTCTCTGGGAATGGTGTGTGCGGTTAAGGGTCCCTCAGATGTTCTGTCTGCTCCTGGCGTTGAGTCCTTTCTTGGTCTTCCGACTGGCTTCATATCCACATGCCTCGTCCTGGACCTCAGCCTTGTCGTCTATAGGCGACTTTCAGCGGTGGGGAATTAAAACCTGCAGGCCGAGAGGCGGTTCAGGTCCCCACTCTGCTGTCTGGTAGTGCTCCCAACACCGTCGGACGGTATAGTCCGAACGATCCACGTGGTTGGAATTGTTAAATCTAAAACTAAAACTCAAATATATCAATTAAATGCTTATTTTATACGTAATTTTTAACGACGGAAAGAATAAAAACAACCATATTACATTATATTTCAGTTTTTTCGCATTTACACTACGTCAACTTTGAAAATAAGTCCATTTACCAAATTAAAACGAAAATTAAATTAAAAGTTCACATTCATGTGTAATTTAAAATAATTGTGGCTTTTATTTTGTGCAATTAAATTCAATTTAATGAGTTATTGAAGAAATAAAGCAAATGTGAATATAAGTATGCAGGAAAAGTCATGTGCTGCCCACATCAGATTTTTTACTTTCCCTGTAATACATCGTAATGTAAAATATTGGAATCGTGCCAAAAATTGCATTTCAAGTTTTCGACGGATCTACACGTTTTGGGACCTCTAGAACACGAAAATGCATTTTTAGTGTGAGGTTTGTCTGTGCAGATTTTGTATCCTAAAAACTAATCCTGAAAGACTAATGAACATACTTCCATTCAATTTGGTAGGTAAGTCTCTTGCGGGACACCCTGATGATGATTATATTTTGATGTGATTCGTGTTAAAAGAAACTGCCCTTTTTACCAAAACTACCTACAAAATTGCCTTTATCCACTCTAACTGAAAAACTAATAGACCAAATTTCAAATTTCTAAAATGTGGTAGATAAATCACTTGTAGGTGAACCTGGTGCCAATTAGATTTTGGTATGATTCGTGAAAAATAACCTGCCTTTTTACTTTCCTTATATACATAATGTATAAGGAAAGTATTGTGACGGGGTCGAAAATTCGAATTCGAGTTTTCGACGGGAGAGCACGTTTCAAGCATCCCTGATCACGAATCAAACATTTTTGAAGTGATGTCTGTGTGTGTGTGTGTGTGTGAAAGTATGTGTGTGTGTGTGTGTGTCAGTGGGTCTGTGGAGACGATAACTGACGAACAAATGGACCGATTCGAACGAAATTTGGTACAAAAATCACAATCCGTAAACACTGGATGCCTGTTGTTTTTAAACGTAATCGAATGTTCAGAACCCGCCTAAATTTTCGAGTGAAATTTTGAAAAAATCGTCAAAAAATCAAAACCGCTAATAAAGTTACGCAGATAGACATTTCTTATGTAATTTTTCATTAGAAAGCGATTAATATAAAATTTAGAACGCTAACATGAACCATTCTCGAGACATTTCACATTTTTTAAAAAAATTATCAAAAAGTCATATAAAATAAAAAAGAATATTTCCTATTGAGGAACATGTTCACTTTTCATATGTAATACCATTCGATAAATTGGGTGACATCATTCTCGTGGATCTAGCTCGTTCCATTCATGAAAAAATATACTTTGAGTAATACTTTTGTATTTGAACGCCAATAGTCATTTATCTGTTATAAAATTAACTTATTTCTCCATCAGTAAAGCTTGGCGAGAATTTGGCGGAATGTCGCCAACTTTGCGACTTTTTGAAATGTTATCAAATTAACGAAAATCTCGCCCAATGGTTTAAAATGACGCTAATCAATAAAAATGATGACCAATTGTCGAAAATTCAATATCTTGGAAAGAATATAAGTATCTACTATAGGAAAAACATATTTTTTGTACTGTAAAAGTAGTAAATTTATTGCAATATATAGGGAAAATCATGTGTTGCCCACATCAGATTTTTTACGAAATGATTAGCAAAAATCCTTAAATCTAAAAATAAAAGACTACGTACGTTGAAATGTATTAATTGCACGCTTATTTTGTACATAATTTTTGACGACGAAAATAATAGGATCAATCCCATTACTCTAGGACTAGCCGATATTCATGAAAACGAAAACTGAATTAAAAGTGCAAATTCAGTGCAATTTAAAATAATTATGGCTGTTATTTTATACGATTAAACTCAATTTAATGAAATAGTAAAGACATACAGAAAAAAGAAATTTGAGTCTGCAAAGAAAATCATGTGCTGGCCACATCAGATTTATATACATTTTAATGCATAGGATAGTATTGGAACTGCGCCGAAAATCGTAACTAGAGTCTTCGATTTTTCTTCCCATTTTGGGACCTTTAGAAAACGAAAAAACTATTTCTAAAGTGACGTCAGTGTGTGTGTCTGTCTGTCTGTTTGTTAGTCTGTCTGGCTGTCGGTGCAGATATTGTATCCACTCTAACTGAAAAACTAATTAACCGAATTTCATAAAATTTGGTATGAAATTTACTTGTGGGTGTTCCTGGTGATTATTAGATTGTGGTATGATTCTGGATAAAAGAACTTGCCATTTTTTGCGAAACGGCCTGTAAAATTCGTTAAATCTAAAAATAAAAGACTACGTATGTTCAAATGTATTAATCAAATGCTTATTTTTTACGTAATGTTTGACGACGAAAATAATAAGATCATCCCCATTACCCTAGGACTAGACGTTCTCCAGATATTATAGTTTTTTAGCATTTTCGCTGTACCACCTTTGAAAAAAATCTGATGTGGGCAACACATGGCTTTCCTCATATAATGCAACGAATTTACTACTTCAACAGTTAAAAAAATGTTATTTTTATAGTAGATACTTATATTCTTTCCAAGATATTGAATTTTCTTCCATTAGTCGTCATTTTCATTGATTTAACGTAATTTTTATCAATTTGGCGATATTTTTGTTAATTTGGCAATCATTAAAATTGTCGCCAAGTTGACGACATTCTGCCAAATTCGTCGCCAAAATCTCATCAAGCGTTATGGACGGAGAAATAACTTTTTCTTACAGCCGATAAGTAACTATTGGCGTTCAAATACAAAAGTATTACTCAAAATATCTTCTTTCATGAATGGAACGAGCTAGATCCACGAGAATGATGTCACCCAATTTATCGCATGGTATTACATATGAAAAGTGAACATGTTTCTCAATAGGAAATATTTTTTTTTTATTTTATATAACTTTTTGACAATTTTTTTTAAAAATGTGCAATATCTCGAAAACGGTTCATGTTAGCGTTCTAAAATTTATGTCAATCGTTTTCTAATGAAAAATGACATAAGAAATGTCTATTTGCGTAACTTTATTAGCAGTTTTGATTTTTTGACGATTTTTTCAATATGTCACTCGAAAATTTAGGGGGCTTTTGAACATTCGATTGCGTATAAAAGCAATAGGCTTCCAGTGTTAACGGATTGTGATTTTTGTACCAAATTGCGTTTGAATCGGTCCATTCTTCGTTCGTCAGTTATCGTCTCCACAAACACACTGACACACACACATACTTTCACGCACACACACACACACACAGACATCACTTCAAAAATGTTTGATTCGTGATCAGAGATGTTTGAAACGTGCTCTCCCGTCGAAAACTTGAATTCGAATTTTCGACCCCGTTACAATACTACCCTTATACATTATGTATATAATTAAAGTAATAAGTCGAGTTATCAAATGAAAATGAAAACTGAATTAAAATTGCAAATTCAGTGTAAGTTAAAACAATTATATGTGTTATTATCTGCAATAAAACTGAATTTAATGAAATACTAAAATAAAGAGAAAATTAGTTTGAGACTGCAGGGAAAGTCATGTGCTAACATCTCACTTTTTTTTTTTTTTTTTTTTTACAAAATATCGATTTCTAAAATTATAGGAAAGCAATGCATCTTCTACACAATGGAATAAGAAAGAAAAATTTTGTGGCGTCCTTATCATATGCATGTAATTATCCTGCCTTCTTCCTTGTTCAAAATTTATCAATCGACAAAGTCACTTTCCAGAAAATGCGGTTGCAGTTTAACTTTATCATACTACTAGCAGATAATTCGGCAGTTGACAGTGATTGAAAATTTGCAAATTCTAGTAGTATTCAAAATGATATTATTCTGTACAAAAGTCTATTTAAATTTATTCCTCTAAAAATGTATATTAGAATTGCTGTTCTGGCTATACAAAATTATTTGATTAAACAAGTCTGAAGAAATAAATATCCTGGTTCCGTTTGAATACCAATTTACAAAAGAATGGAAGTTTGGTCAATATATGCTGAAATGAAAACTCTCAAATGGTACCAAAAGTTATACAGGTGACATTTGTATGTTATAACAATCGGTTACATACTCTAAAAAAAAACCTGATGTGAACAGTACATGACTTTCCCTTTATAATGCAATGATTTTACTACTTTTACAGTAAAAAATAGGTTACTCCTATAGTAGATACTTATACTCTTTCCAAGATATTGAATTTTCGTTAATGAGTCGCCATTTTCATTGATTTAGCGTCATTGTTATCCATTTGGCAAGATTTTCGTTAATTTGGCAACATTTTAAAAAGTCGCCAACTTGGCGACATTCCTCCATATCCATCGCCAAAATCTCGCCAAGCGTTATGGACGGAGGAATAAGTTATTCTTATAGCAGATAAATGACTATTGGCGTTCAAATGCAAAAGTATTACTTAAAGTATATTTTCTCATGAATGAAACGAATTAGATTCATGAGAATAAGGTCACCAAATTTATGGCATGATAATACATATAAAAAGTAAACATGTTTTTCAACAGTTAATATTTTTCTTTAATTTATTGTTTTCTTTTATAAATTTATTTGGAAAATGTGCAATATCTCAAGAACGGTTCATGCTAGTGTTCTAAAGTTTATGTCAACAGTTTTCCAAGAAAAACTTACATAAGAAATGTGTATTTACGTAACTTTATTAAAGGTTTTGATTTTTTGATTTTTTTTTCAAAATTTCACCGGAAAATTTAGGGGGTTCTGAACGTTCAATTTTGTTTAAAAACAATAAAGTATACACGGATTGTAATTTTTGTACCAAATGTTATTAGAATCGCCCTATTCATTCGTGAGATATCGTCTACACAGACTCACTGGCACACACACACACACACACACACACACACACACACACACACACACACACACACACACACACACACACACACACACAGACATAACCCCGTCACAATAGTACTTTCTTTATATATTATTGTATATAAGGAAAGTTATATATAAAAGTGAAAAAGCTTATCCCTATATAAAACAGATGACTATACTTAAATAAAACTGATGACTAAAAATTTGAACAGGAAAAACAATAATCCCCGTAATCATATATCCCCAAACCTTAACTGATGAAAGCCAATAAAAAAAATCTAATATGCGCAACACATGACTTTCTCTACAGTCTCAAATTTATTTTCATATTCGTCCCTTCATAAATTGAGTTTAATCATTAAATTGAGTTTAATTGCAGAAAATGACACAAATATTTATATAAAATTACACCTAATTTCCACTTTTAATTACATTTCTGTTATCATATCACGATTGGAAGTATTTTTAGAAGCGACGTAATAAGAGTATGAAAAAAAAATGTGTCGAGAATGATTCATTTTAAAGTTGTAGGGTTAATCTTATTGTTTTAGTCGTCAAAAATTTACTTAGATTTATTTTAGATTTTGACAATTTTTGTCGGTCATTTTGTAAAAAAAAATCTGATGTGGGCAACACATGACTTTCCTTATATAATGTAATGAATTTACTACTTTTACATTAAAAAGATAGGTTGTTCATATAGAAGGTACTAATATTATTTCCAAGATATTGAATTTTCGACAATTAGTCGTCATTTTCATTGATTTAGCGCCATTTTTATCCATTTGGCGAGATTTTCGTTAATTTGGCCACATTTAAAAAACTCGTCAAGTTGGCGACATTCGCCAAATTCGTCGCCAATATCTCGCCAAGCATTTTGGAAATAAATAAATTATTCTTACAGCAAATAAATGACTATTGGCGTTCAAATACAAAAGTATTACACGAAGTATCTTTATTCATGAATGGAAACGAGCTAGAGCCACGAGAATGATTTCATTTAATTTATCGCATGGTATTACATATGAAAAGTGAACATGTTTCTCAATAGGAAATATTTTTTTTTTATTTTATATGACTTCTTTATAATTTTTTTGAAAAATGTGCAATATCTCGAGAACGGTTCATGTTAGCGTTCTAAAATTTATGTCAATCGTTTTCTAAAGAAAAATTACATAAGAAATGTCTATTTTCGTAACTTTATTAGTGGTTTTGATTTTTTGACGATTTTTTCAAAATTTCATTCGAAAATTAAGGGGGGTTCTGAACATTCGATTGCGTATAAAAACAATAGGCTTCCAGCGTTTATGGATTGTGATTTTCGTACCAAATTTGGTTTGAATCGGTCCATTCATTCTTCAGTTATCGTCTCCACAGTCTCACTGACACACACACACACACACACACACACACACACAGACACATACTTTCACACACACACACACACACAGACATCACTTAAAAAATGTTTAATTCGTGATCAGGGATGCTTGAAACGTGCTCTTCCGTCAAAAACTCGAATTCGAATTTTCGACCCCGTCACAATACTTTCCTTATACATTATGTATATAAGGAAAGTAAACATGTTATTCTTATAGTAGATACTTATATTCCTTCCAAGATGTTGAATTTTCTTCAATTAGTCCTCATTTTCATTGATTTAGCGTCATTTTTATCAATTTGGCGAGATTTTTTGTTAATTTGGAAGCAATTAAAAATGTCTCCAAGTTGGCGACATTCCGTCAAATTCGTCGCCAAAATCTCGCCAAGCGTTATGGATGGAGAAATAAGTTATTTTTACAGCAGATAAATGACTATTGGCGTTCAAATGTAAAAGTATTACCCAATGAATCTTTTTTAATGAATGGAACGAGCTAGATCCACGAGAATGATGGTACCCAATTTATCGCATGGTATTACATATGAAAAGCGAACGTGTTTTTCAATAGGAAATATTTTTTTTTATTTTATAAGATATTTTGATAATTTTTTTGAAAAATGTGCAATATCTTGAGAACGGTGCATGTTAGCTTTCTAAAATTTATGCCAATCGTTTTCCAAGGAAAAATTACATGAGAAATGTCTATGACGATTTTTTAAAAGTTTCACTCGAAAATTTAGGGGGTTCTGATCATTCGATTGCGTATAAAATCCATAGGCTTTCAGTGTTTCAGTTTGGGATTTTTGTAATAAATTTCGTTTGAATCAGTCTATTCGTTCGTCAGGTATCGTCTCCACAGACTCACTGACACACTCACACACACTTATTTTCACACACACATATTTTCACACATACACACACAAAAAATCATCACCTCAACAATGTTTGATTCATGACCAGGGATGCTTGAAACGTGCTCTCCCGTCGAACACTCGAATTCGAATTTTCGACCCCATCGCAATAATTTCCTTATACATTATGCGTATATAAGGAAAGTAAAAAATCTGATGTGGGCAGCACATGACTTTCTCTGCAGACTTATATCCACGTTCTCTTTATTTTAATTACATTTAATTCACTTTTAATTCAAATTTCTTTCTTAATTTGATAACTGGACTTCTTTTCAAAGGTGACGTAAAGAAAATACGAAAAAACTAAAATATCTCGAGAACGGCTACTCCTAGTGTAATGGGGTTGGTCTTATTCTTTCTTTGTTAAAAATTACGTATTAAACAAGCATTTTCTGGATAGATTTGAGCATACGTAGATTTTTATTTTATATTTTGGCGTTTTTTGCTGGCCATTTTGCAAAAAAAGGCAGGTTATTTTTTTCCGAATCGTATCAAAATCTGATCAGCACCAGGGTGTTCCACAAGTGACTTATCTACCAAATTTTGTTTAATTCGGTTCTTCAGTTTTTCATCTGGAGTGAATACACACTTTTGCAGGCCATTTCGCAAAAAAAAGGCGGGTTCTTTTATTCCGAATCGTACCCAAAACTAATCAGCATCAGATCCGCCCACAAGTGATATACCTACCAAATTTTATGAAATTCGGTCCATTAGTTTTTAGTTAGAGTGGATACAAAATCTGCACAGACAGACAGACACACAGACACACACACAGACGTCACGCTAAAAATAGATTTTTCGTATTCTAGAGGTCTCGAAACGTGTAGATCCGTCGAAAACTCGAGTTGCGATTTTCGACATGATTCCAATACTTTCCCTATACATTACCATGTATTGCAGGGAAAGTAAAAAAAAATCTGATGTGGGCAGCACATGACTTTCCCTGCAGAATTAATTTCATATTTTCTTTATTTTTTTAATAATTCGTTGGATTGAGTTTTATTGCACCAAATAACACCAAATATGCCTTTTTAATTCAATTTTTGGTTGTATTTGGTAATTGGACATTTTCCTGAAATCGGGGGTAACAAAAATGCAAGAAATCTCATGCATTTTGAGAACGGTTAGTCCTAAAGTATAAAAGTAAGTCTGCGTATAAAACGAAATTTCATTTGATATATTTGAGCATATATAGTTTTTTTTTCGATTTTGGCGATTTTTGCGGGTCATTTCTTAAAAAAAGGCGGGTTGTTGTCCTCCGAATTGTATCAAAATCTAATCAGCACCAGAGTATCCCACAAGTAACTTATCTACCAATTTTTGTGAAATTGGGTCAATTAGCATTTTTGCCTAGTGTGGATACATGAAGATTTTGCGGGTTATTTCCGAAAAAAATGCAGGTTGTTCCGAATCATACCAAAATCTAATCAGTACCAGGGTCGACCATAAGTAACATATCTACCAAATTTTATGAAATTGAGTCGATTAGTTGAGTTGGAGTGGAAATATACAATTTTTGCGGTCCATTTCGTAAAAAAGGCAGGTTGTTATTTACCGAATCGTATCAAAATCTAATCAGCACCAGGGTGACCTGCAAGTGACTTATGTACCAAATTTTGTAAAATTTGATCAATTAGTTTTTCAGTCACATGGGATACAGGCAATTTTTGAGGGCCATTTCGCAAAAAAAGGCGGGTTGCTTTATTCCGAATAGTACCCAAAACTAATCAGCACCAGGGTCACATACAAGTGACTTATCTACCAAATTTTATGAAATTCGGTCCATTAGTTTTTGAGTTAGAGTGGATACATACATTGCACAGACAGACAGACAGACAGACACACAGACAGACACACACACAGACGTCACGCTAGAAATAGTTTTTCCGTATTTTTGAAGTCTCGAAACGTGTAGATCCGTCGAAAACTCGAGTTGCGATTTTCGACATGATTCCAATACTTTCCCTATACATTACCCTGTATTGCAGGGAAGGTAAAAATCTGATGTGGGCAGCACATGACTTTTCCTGCAGACTTATATTCTCTTTATTTAAATAAATTTATTTCACTTTTAATTCAATTTTCGTTCTCATTCGGTAACCGGACTTATTTTCAAAGGTGGCGTAGAGAAAAAACGAAAAACTAAAATATCTCGAGAACGGCTAGTCGTAGTATAATGGGGTTGGTCTTATTCTTTTCGTCGTTAAAAATTACGTATTAAACGGGCATTTAATGGATGTATTTGAGTATACCTAGTTCTTTAGTTCAGATTTTGACAATTTTTGCGGGCCATTTTGCAAAAAAAGGAAGGTTATTTTTTTCCGAATCGTACCAAAATCTAATCAGCACCAGGGTAACCCACAAGTGACTAATCTACCGAATTTTGTGAAATTCGGTCCATTAGTTATTCAATTAGAGTGGATACGAGATTTTGCGGGCCATTTCACAAAAAAACGCGGGTTCTTCTTTTCCGAATCGTATCCAAAACTAATCAGCACTAGATTCGCCCACAAATGACTTACGTAAACAAATTTTGTGAAATTCGGTCCATTAGTTTTTTAGTTAGAGTGGATACAATATCTGCACAGACAGTCAGACAGACACACAGACAGACACGCACACAGACACACAGACACACACACAGACGTCACGCTAAAAATGGTTTTTTCGTATTCTAGAGGTCTTGAAACGTGTAGATCTGTCGAAAACTCGAGTTGCGATTTTCGACATGATTCCAATACTTTCCCTATACATTACCATGTATTGCAGGGAAAGTAAAAATGGCAATTTCATTTTTTCCGAATCGTACCAAAATTTAATTAGTACCAGAGAAACCCACTAGTGACTTGTCTGACAGATGTTGTAAAATTTAGTTCATTAGTTTTCCGCTAGAGGGAACAGATACATAGTACGTAATTCCAATTCATATATAAAATTTGTGTTTATATCACTTTCTTTATTTTTACTTTCCTTATATACAAAATCTGATGTGGGCAGCACATGACTTTCCTTATATAATACAATGAATTTACTACTTTTACAGTTCTAAAATATTATTCTTATAGTAGATGCTTATTTTCTTTCAAAGATATTGAATTTTCTTCAATGAGTTTCTTCATGAGGTTTTTCTACAGTTGAGGTTCTTCAATGTTATTTTCATCGATTTAGCGTCATTTTTATCCATCTGGCGAGATTTTCATTAACTTGGCAGCATTTAAAAATGTCGCCAAGTTGGCGACATTCCGCTAAATTCGTTGCCAAAATCTCACCAAGCATTAGGGAAGGAGAAATAAGTTATTCTTACAGCGGATAAATGACTATTGGCGTTCAAATAAAAAAGTATTACTCAAAGTAGCTTTTCTCGTGAATGGAACGAGTTAGATCTACGAGATTAATGTCACCCAATTTATCGCATGATATTACATACAAAAAGTGAACATGTTTCTTAACAGTTAATATATTTTTTTAATTTATGGGATTTTTTGACAAATTTATTTGAAAAATGTACAATAACTCGAGAATGGTTCATGCTAGCGTTCTAAAGTTTATGTCAATCGTTTTCTAAGGAAAATTTACATAAGAAATGTCTATTTGCGTAACTTTATTGAAGGTTTTGATTTTTTGATGATTTTTATAAAATTTCACTCGAAAATTTATGGGGGGTTCTGAACATTCTATTGTGTTTTAAAACAATAGGCTTCCAGTATTCCCGGATTGTGATTTTTGTACCTCATTTCATTCGAATCACTCCATTCGTTTGTGAGATATCGTCTCCACAGACTCACTGACACACACACACACACACACACACACACACACACACACACACACACACACACACACACACACACACACACACACATACTTTCATACACACACAGAGACATCACTTCAAAAATGTTCGATTCATGATCAGGGATGCTTGAAACGTGCTCGCTCGTCGAAAACTCCATTTTTGAATTTTCGAACCTGTCACAATACTTTCCTTATACATTATGTATATAAGTAAAGTAATAATGTATAAGGAAAGCATTGTGATGGGGTTGGAAATTCGAATTCGAGTTTTCGACGGGAGAGCACGTTTCAAGCAACGCTCATCACGAATCAAATATTTTCGAGGTGATGTCTGTGTGTGTGTGTCAGTGCGTCTGTAGGGACGACATCTCACGAACGAATGGAGCGATTCGAATGAAATTTAGTATAAAAATCACAATCCATAAATACTGAAAACCTATTTTTTTAAAACACAATCGAATATTCAGAACCCCCCTAAACTGTCAAGTGAAATTTTAAAAAAATCATCAAAAAATCAAAACCTTTAATAAAGTTAGGAAATAGATATTTCTATTGTAATTCTTCCTTAGAAAACGATTGTCGCAAACTTTAGAACGTTAGCATGAACCGTTCTCGAGATATTGCACATTTTACAAATAAATTTATCAAAAATATAATTTAAAAAAAATATTAACTCTTGAGAAACATGTTTACTTTTTATATGTAATATCATGCGATAAATTTGGTGACATCATTCTCGTGGATCTAACTCGTTCCATTCACGAGCAACAATACTTTGTGTAACACTTTTTTATTTGAACTCCAATAGTCATTTATCTGCTGTAAGAATAACTGATTTCTCCGTCCATAACGCTTGGCGCGATTTTGGCTACGATTTTGGCGACGATTTTGGCGGAATGTCGCCAACTTGGCGACATTTTTGAATGTTGGCAAATTAACGAAAATCTCGCCAAATGGACAAAAATGACGCTAAATCGATGAAAATGACGACTAATTGAAGAAGATTCAATATCTTGGAAAGAGTATAAGTATCTACTATAAGAATGACTTTTTTTTCTAACTGTAAAAGTAGTAAATTCATTGTATTATATAAGGAAAGTCATGTGTTGCCCAAATCATATTTTTTAAATTGTATTGTGGCTACATATTTAAACTGCAATACACTATGTGAAGTATAAACTTTTATGAGATTCCATGGTTAAAATATTTCCTTATATTATATTACATCAAATACTATTGATATTCACATCCTATGTTTTCTTTCGACATTTCTTGTGTGTTTACGTAAAAGAAATTAGATTTCTCAAGTTTTTCCAGCTCTTTGCAGATATGGTGAATTTCAAATCTGCCTAGCTTCGTCAAACTATCCAAAGGAAAAATATGACATATACTGAATATATCCGTATTTGGAACACGCATGAAAAGATGAAACCTATCATACGAAATACCGATAATCTATTGAAAAGCGATAAGACATCAGTTTTCAAGGTTTCAAAGAGTAAGGAATTATATTCTGGAATATTTGATCTTGATGTCTCTTGCTTTCATGAATAGGATGGTTTCATGAACAGAAAGCTGTAAATAAATATGTTGTAATTAAATATTTTCTAGGGAATAATGAAGATACTTCGTCTTCAAGTTTTCATAGTTAAGTTCTAACCAATGTTACCATTTGTTATCTGATCGCACCTAAAATCATTTCGTACATACTTCGACTTGATGCATTTTGCAATTTTTAACACTTTTCAACATAGTTGAAAGTAAGTAAAAAAGTAAGCAAAGTCGTAAACACTTTTCAACATAGTTGAGAAGTGTTTACGACTTTGCTTATTCTGTAATTTGAGTGTGTTGTAAATTTAGTGTGTAATTTTAGTGTCTGTAATAAAAAATACATAAATAAATATACATAAATACATAAATAAAATGTAATAAATACGCCAATTGCCCATATGGACATTGTTCATTTATATAATTTGGCCATTTATATAATTGTCCATTTATATGTATTTTATACCAAATTTGAAGTTCCTTGTTAAATAAACATGTAATGTAAAATGCTTATTCGACAATTGAATATTTTGACCAGCATCGGTCTCCCCATAAATTTTAATGTTTCAAATTTTTGTAATTTACAAATATTCGGTAGAGTTTTTCCCCATCTGTTTGTTACATTTCCTGTCTTGACGACATCTGAAAGTATATTTTAAGCTAGAACGAACGATTTTTTTTTCTGACACGATTATGATAAAAACGATCATAATTGTTCGATCATAATCCCCCCTAAAGAACAAAAAATGAATTCGTGTTAAGGGTTGTTTGAAACGTGCTTTTCCTTCGAAAACGTGAATTCAAATTGTCGACCTACGTCACAATACTTTTCCTATACATTATACATGATGTATATAGTATAGGGAAATCAACATAGAATTCTCTACATACACCTTTGTACATGAAAAATTTATCTTGTTTTTATCTTTATTCTATATCTCTATAATTTTATTACTTTCCTTATATACAACAATGTATAAGGAAAGTACTGTGACGGGATCGAAAATTCGATTCGAGTTTTCGGCGGGAGAGCACGTTTCAAGCATCCCGGATCACGAATCGAATATTTTTGAGGTGATGTCTGTGTGTGCGTATGTGTGTGTGAAAGTATGTGTATGTGTGTGTGTGGGTATGTCTGTGAGCCTGTGGAGACGATAACTGACGAACGAATGGACCGATTCGAACGACATTTGGTACAAAAATTACAATCCGTAAACACTGAAAGCCTATTGTGTTTATACGCAATCGAATGTTCAGAACTCCCTAAAATTTCGAGTGAAATTTTGAAAAAATTGTCAAAAAATCAAAACCTCTAATTAAGTCACACAAATAGACATTTTTATGTAATTTTTTATTAGAAAACGATTGACATAAATTTTAGAACGCTAACATGAACCGTTCTCGAGATATTGCACATTTTTAAAAAAATTGTGAAAAGGTTATATAAAATAAAAAAAAAATATTTCTTATTGAGAAACATGTTCACTTTTCATATATAATAACACGCGATAAATTTGATGACATCATTCTCGTGGATCTAGCTCGTTCCATTCATGAAAAAAAATACTTTGAGTAATACTTTTGTATTTGAACGTCAATAGTCATTTATCTGCTGTACGAATAACTTATTTCTCCGTCCATAACGCTTGGCGAGATTTTTGGTGGAATGTCGTCAACTTGGCGACTTTTTAATGTTGTTAATTAACGATAAACTTGCCGTATTCATAAAAATGACGCTAAATCAATGAAAATGACGACTCATTGATGAAAATTCAATATCTTGGAAAGAATATAAATATCTACTATAAAAATAATCATTTTTATTTTACTGTAAATGTAGTAAATTCATTGCATTATATAAGGAAAGTCATGTGCTGCCCATTTCAGATTTTTTTTATTTTGTATCTCTAAAATTTTATCTTTTATTTTTCTTCGTTTTCGAGATATGAATAAAATCTCACTTCTTGAATTGGGCGCTAGGCGAGCTGTGAACTTTCTACATTGGTAGCGCCACGCAGCGTTACCATCTATATATAGACTCAGCGTTTGCTGCTCTAAACCACTTCATTTAAGTGTTAAACTACTGAATAAGAACATAAAACGATACCCTGTATATTCATTCCAGTTTAAATGATGTACTTCATTCCATCAGAATCAAAAAGTGTATTACAGTATTTCAGCCTTCGTTTTCAATATGTATATAACATATATTATGGAGCCATGAGACATTATCACACTATATGTATCGTTTTAGATAAATGTAAAAAATATTTCGAAATATTTCTGATATATAAATGAGCTATATTAGTTTTCTTCAAACGATTTTCAACATTTTTACTTTCCTTATATACAATATTGTATAAGGAAAGTATTGTGACGGGGTCGAAAATTCGTATTCTAGTTTTCGACGTGAGAGCACGTTTCAAGCATCCCTGATCACGAAACGAGCATTTTTGAAGTGATGTGTGTGTGTGTGTGTGTGTGTGCGTGTGTGTGTGTGTGTGTGTTTGTGTCAGTGAGTCTGTGGAGACGATAACTGACGAACAAATGGACCGATTCGAACGAAATTTGGTACAAAAATCACAATCCGTAATCACTGAAAGCCTATTGTTTTTATACGCCATCGAATGTACAGAACCCCCCTAAATTTTCGAGTGAAATTTCGAAGAATTCGGCAAAAAATCAAAACCGCTAGTAGAGTTACGCAACTAGACATTTCTTATGTAATTTTTCATTAGAAAACGATTGACATAAATTTTAGAACGCTAACATGAACCGTCCTCGAGATATTGCACATTTTCCAAAAAAATTATCAAAAAGTCATATAAAATGAAAAAAAAAATTCCTATTGAGAAACATGTTCACTTTTCATATGTAATACCATGCGATAAATTGGGTGACATCATTATCGTGGATCTAGCTCGTTCCATTTATGAAAAAGATAGTTTGAATAATACTTTTGTATTTGAACGCCAATAGTCATTTATCTGCTGTAAGAATAACTTATTTCTCATTCCATAACTCTTGGCAAGATTTTGGCGACGAATTTTGTGGAATGTTGCCAACTTGACGACTTTTTTAAATGTTGTTAAATTAATGAAAAACTCGCAAATGGATTAAAATGACGCTAAATCAATGAAAATGAGGACTCATTGACGAAAATTCAATATCTTGGAAAGAATATAAATATCTACTATAAAAATTATCTATTTTTTTACTGTAAAAGTAGTAAATTCATTGCATTATATAAGGAAAGTCATGTGCTGCTCACATCAGATTTTTTTAAGTGTTTTAAAGTAAATATATATCACCTTCAGTTGACAATTGTTACATTTTAACTTCAATCAATCATTTATGTCCTTTCAAATTATTTCAATAATCCTTCATTGTTCCAATCACTAATGTTTCCGATTTCAAATAGGAAAATAAAAATGTTTCAGACGATTTCGTTCTTTTGTTTGAGTACATTTATTTTCCCAACTGCAATCAATTCCGATAAAATTTATTATTTCTATATTGAAAAAGCAATAACATTAAAGTAACCCACAGAAGCAATGAAAACCTATTGAAAATATATTGCTGGTGGAAGCGATATCGGGTCGAGAAGTACTTGAAACAATTCTTGAGTGACTTTGTGAATTACTTCTTTAAACACTATAAAACGTTTGCGGACTCGCTATTTCAATAAAACCGCGTTTATTCTGAAGTCTAAGAAAGATATTTGGAAATAAAAATATTTCTGTTCTTTTATTACTTTCCTTATATACATAAAGTATAAGGAAAGTATTGTGACGGGGTCGAAAATTCGAATTCGAGTTTTCGACGGGAGAGCACGTTTCAAGCATCCCTGATCACGAATCAAACATTTTTAAAGTGATGTCTGTCTGTGTGTGTGTGTGTGTGTGTGTGTGCGTGAGTCTATGGAGACGATAACTGATGAACGAATGGACCGATTCGAACGAAATTTGGTATAAAAATCACAATCCGTAAATACTAGTAAGCCTATTGTTTTTATACGCAATCGAATGTTCAGAAACCCCCTAAATTTTCGAGTGAAATTTTGAAAAAATCGTCAAAAAATCAAAACCGCTAATAAAGTTACGCAAATAGACATTTCTTATGTAATTTTTCATTAGAAAACAATTGACATAAATTTTAGAACGCTAACATGAACCGTTTTCGAGATATTGCACATTTTTCAAAAAAATTATCAAAAAGTTATATAAAATAAAAAAACATATATTTCCTATTGAGAAACATGTTCACTTGTCATATGTAATACCTTGCGATAAATTGGGTGACATCATTCTCGTGGATCTAGCTCGTTCCATTCATGAAAAAATATACTTTGAGTAATACTTTTGTATTTGAACGCCAATAGTCATTTATCTGCTGTAAGAATAACTTATTTCTCATTCCATAACGCTTGGCAAGATTTTGGCGACGAAATTGGCGGAATGTTGCCAACTTGGCGATATTTTTATTGTTGCCAAATTAACAAAAATCTCGCCAAAGGAATAAAAATGACGATAAATCAATGAAAATGACGACTAATTGAAGAAAATCCAATATCTTGGAATGAATATAAGTATCCACTACAAAAATAACATTTTTTTTAACTGTAAAAGTATTAAATTCATTGCATTATATAAGGAAAGTCATGTGTTGCCTACATGGGATTTTTGTGTCTTGAAATACTATATGTAATTCAAGTTACTGTTAGAACTTTAAAACTACGAACGACGTTTTCTTTTATATAAATGAAGTATCTTTGTATTAGATACAATTAGTAAAGAAACGTTTATTACTTTCCTTATACTATAATATAATATATAAGGAAAGTAGTGTGACGGGGTTGAAAATTCGAATTCTAGTTTTCGACTTGAAAGCACGTTTCAAGCATCCCTGAACACGAATTACACGTTTTTGAGGTGATGTCTGTGTGTGTGCATGTGTGTGTGTGACAGTGAGTCTGTGGATACGATATCTCACGAAAGAAAGGAGAGATTCGAACGAAATTTGGTACAAAGATTGCACTCCGTGAATACTGGGAGCCTATTATTTTTAAACTCAGTCGAATGTTCAGAACTCCTAAATTTTCGACTGAAATTTTGGAAAAAAATCATAAAAAAATAGATTAGTCATATTTTATGTATTTCCTCATTAGGAAACGATTGACATAAACTTTGTAACGCTAGCATGAACCGTTCTCAGGATATTGCGCATTTTAAAAAAAAAATATAAAAAAAATATGCTATAAGAATAACTTATTTCTCCGTTCATAACGCTTGGCGAGATTTTAGCGACGAATTTGGCAGAATGTTGCCAACTTCGCAACTTTTCTAAAAGTTGCCAAATTAACGGAAGTGTCGCTAAAATGATAAAATGACCCAAAATGAATAAAAATGACGACAATTCAATATCTTGGAAAGAATATAAGAATATACTATAAGAAAATCCTATTTTTACTTTCCTTATATACATAATGTAGTATAAGGACAGTATTGTGACGGGGTCGAAAATTCGAATTTGAGTTTTTTTTTTTAATTTAATTAACGTGGCAACAACAGATCAAAATCCAGTTACAGTAGCACACATGCCTCCATGCCTTATTCGGGATTCGAACCTGAGCCCCCTAGACAGCAGTCGAACACGCTATCCACTACACCACCTGGGCGGCAGAGCACGTTTGACGGCAGAGCACGTTTCAAGAACCCCTGATCACGAATCAAACATTTTTAAGGTGATATTTGTGTGTGTGTGTGTGTGTGTGAAAGTATGTGTGTGGGTGGGTGTGTCAGTGAGGACTATTGATATTTTCAAGTTATTATGCTAATGTTTTATTACGACAAAAATTGTTTAAACTCATATATTGTACGTTGTATGAGTAATCTTCTACAAATACACAGGTATATCTTCTAATCTACGAGAATATAAGTAGTACAGGTATATTGGCATATTTTTTGATATATATTGGCATATATTGGAATTAATTATGACCTTCTGGTATAAAGAGTACGGATATTATTGATATTTTCAATTTATTACGTCATCTATTTATTTGTGCAAATATTTTTGAGACTCATATTGTAATACGGGTAATCTACTAACACACTGGCATATTTTCTAATCTGCGACAATATAAGTAGTACGGGGTTGCATATATTGATTCAATTCTTTTTTTTATATATAAATTTGCTTACAAAAGGGGCCAGGATGTTTTATGCTTCAGATCAGCCCGTGAAGATAATTTTGCATAGTGAGAACAGATATTCTTAAACTTCTCTTTAGGAGCAATAAATTTAAGATTTTAACAGAATTTGCACATGACTGCGAATTATAAGTTTCTTTATATTATATAATCCGTACGAAGAACGGGTATGCCGCTAGTGGGAGATAAATATTACGAGCCATAGTAACAGAATCATCTTTCCAAACCTCTCTATATTAGAAAAGGCTACTTGCAGCAGCTGACCATTTGGTCAACAGCTGCAAGTAGCATGATCATTTTGAATAATTTGCTATATGTTGCCTCCTATTTTAGTTACAGTCGGATAGAGATTTTTATTTTTTATACAATTTTGAAGTGAAAATATTTTTACACTACTTTTGTATGAAAATTTTATTTTCTTTACTGTATCTTAAAAATTTAATCTTTCATTGTTGAAAAAGTAGTTGCCATTTAAAAAATCTTATGAGGTCAGCACATGACTTTCATTATATAATGCAATGAATTTACTAATTTTACAGTAAAAAAAATAGGTTATTCTTATAGTAGATACAGTATTGTGGCAATTAATTGATAAATGCCATTTTTTTCATTTTATCACACGTAAGCTTCGGAAGAAGCACTCCAAATTAGCTCAGAGTTCAAATTGCAGTTATTATCAAAGTAGCAGGTGTTCGTATGCACCTGGTAAGTAGCAGGTGTTCAAATTCCTCCTCTAGGTGGCAGGTGTTCCGCAGTGGTAGTTTCTCTTGTTGCGGGGCTCATTAACGTCATGGATATCAGCGCGGAAACACGTGCTAAAGTGATTGCGCTTAGAGAACACACTTCTAAGACGTTCGAGGAAATAGGTAAAATATGTGGAGTGAGTACAGCAAGTGTCGGGAGGATCTGGAAGCGGTTTCAGGAAACAGGAAATGCTGGAACCAACCGCTCTGGAAGATGCGGCCGAAAAAGATCAACTTCGACTTGTGACGACAAAACTTTACATCGAATGAGTGTTAAAAATCCTCGATTAACCAGTTTTGACCTGTCTAAGTCCATGGTGGCAGCTGGTTTTGATATTGCACCTTCAACAGTGCGATACAGGCTGTTAGAACGCGGACGGAGAGCACGTCGACCGTACAAGAAGCAGCTTCTGACGCTTCGCATGAAGAAAAAAAGGTTGGAAAATACAAAACATGGACTGAGAAGGACTGGGAGAAAGTTCTCTTTTCTGACAAGACACATTTTGTGGTTCAGGGAATTAGATCTATGTTCGTGAGAAGGAGCCAAGTAGAACCTCTCAATCAGCACCACATCAATCAAGCATCCGCCCAAAAAGATGTTTTGGGGTTGTTTCAGCGTTTTGGGGACAGAATCTCTTGTTCCCGTAGAGGGAATGATGAACAGTGCCAGTTACGAAGTCATATTGACCCGAAAAGTGCTTCCAACCATGGCTAAACTGTGGCCGAACGGAAATTGCGTTTTCCAACAAGACAGCGCGCCATGTCACACTTCGAAGCGAATCAAAAATGTCTGCTCAAAAAAATATTATTGTACTGGATTGGCCCGGGAATTCACCAGACTTGAATCCCATAGAAAATTTGTGGGCTATTGTCAAAAAACGGCTTCACAAATTTGACTGTACGACGATGGACAAGCTAATTTCGGCCGTTTTTGACATATGGTTCAGAGACGTTGAAATTAAAACTCCATGTGCTAGTCTAGTACATTCCATGCCGAAACGTGTCTGTGATGTTATAAAGTCTCGGGGAGGTCATATCACTTATTAGTTTTAAATGTATCCATAGCAAACTTGAATAAAACTGAATTTTATAAAAAAACTGCATTTCTCAATTAATTGCCACAGTACTGTATACGACAAGCTTATGAAGATGATAAAGAGAACATAATAAATAAAACATTATAAATAAAACAGCTACTAAATTGGTATAAAATACCTCTTTTTCCCTGTTATTCCAACTATAGGTTAAGGAATTGAAACAGTATTACATGTGGTAAAGATTGGTGAATATAATCCCTTAACTACACCCTCAGATTAGATTAATTTTTTTGTGTTATAAATTATATATTTAATACAGGTACTTAGGTACTAATCCCCTTATTCCCTGCATAAACATACATGGTGTAAAAGCAGGAATAGTGTATAAGATGAAAAGTTGCAACACAGAAAAAAATGCACATTTCTGGCTCCCCAATTTCTTTTAAAATGAATAAATTGAGAAAAGTGAAAAGCATTTCTGAAACCATGTACGTTATCAAGGGCTATACCTTGTTCGTTAATGCTGGAATACAGATTTTGGCGTACGCAGATGACTTTAATCTGGTATCAGGAGGTAGTTCACGTAGATTTCTGGAAGATATAACTAATGCCGGCATAGAAGCATTTTCCGATCTTTGTGAGAAGCTCTAACTCTCAATTACATCAACAGAAACATCAGCTTCAGTGATAGGAAAACCATCTCAATTAAAAAGGAAGCCTATCTTCAAGATTAAAGGTGTTACGATACCAAGACCAAACCAAATCAAATATCTCGGATAATTGATAAATATCTATCGTGAATTCCACACATAAAAAATCAGCGAACAAAGATTGGCTGCCAATTTCATAATGTCAGAAGACCAGCACCATCTAGGTGGGGCATAAATTCTAAGATCTTAAAAACATAGTATCTATCAGTAACAGAGAGGATGCTGTGCTACGGATCCTATGCTGCGAATAGTTGGACCCTAAACATGAACATACATGCAAAGAGAAAACTAGAATCAGTTCGAAGGATAGTTCGACAGATTTCAAGGGCTTATCGCACAACATTTACTGTAGCGCTACAAGTGGTTACCGCTATTCCCCAATAACATTGACAGCGCAAAACGAAGCCATCATAGCTCAAGTAACACGCCTGAAACACACAGTGCAGTGGAATAATCTTTATTATGATCACAAGAATTAGAAACAAAAAAAGATTATCTGGTTAACGAATCCAACAGTAGGTAACATTCGCTTACACTTTGCTAAGTCATCACAAGAAATATCTAATTACAGAAATATTTATACGGATGGCTCTAGAACTGATACTGGAACAGCATCAGCCTACTGCGCTTTTTACGATGCCATGTGTGTCCATAAATGGTCAACTCGTCTGCACTATGGAAATAGCGTCTTCCAAGCAGAGCTGCTCGCAATAAAATAAGCTGTAATTTGGGCTACCAAAAGTTTGCATAAGAATCTCATTATTTACTCTGACAGTCTATTAAGTATCGAAACTTTTAAACAATATCAAACGAAGAATCAGATAGCTCATCAAATTATAACTATCATAACCAACAACATCCATCAAAAGTTTTTTATAGGATGGATTAAAGATCACTCGGGTGTTCTGGGAAATGAAGTTGCAGACTGTTTAGCTTTTGAGGCGACGTCAGATATCTCTGTTCAGAGTACAAACTTACCATATCCCTGTTCATCGCTAAGGTCACATCTGAATATTAATACCATAAAAGAGTGGCAACAGCAGTGGAATGAAAGTGAGAAAGGAAGAGAAACATTCAACTATCTTCCCAGAGTATCTCAAGAGCAACTGATTTGCAGCAGAGAATTGGTACAGTTTTTCTCAGGGCATGGCTGTTTCCCAACCTATCTTTACAAAATCCAAAAGAAAGACACCGAAAACTGTATTTGTGGTGAAATAGGATCTCCGAAACATTTTGTATTTGATTGCGAACTTACAAAGAACTATCACCTTAAAAGGCCGAGTAGACAACATATGCCAATATTTGCCGAAAACCTTCTGGGTAATAGCTGGGCTAAACTGAGAATAAAAACCATAATTCAATTCCTAGAGGAAAATGAACATATCCTGTGAATTATTACTGGTAACCACCACACATTAGCTCACTTTTTATTGCATATTTATCTATAGTACTTCTAAATTTTTTTTTATAAATACTGCAATCAAATTAATTTTAAATTCACATTGCGAACTTACAAAGAACTATCACCTTAAAAGGCCGAGTAGACAACATATGCCAATATTTGCCGAAAACCTTCTGGGTAATAGCTGGGCTAAACAGAGAATAAAATCTATAATTGAATTCCTAGAGGAAAACGAACATATCCTGTAAATTATTACTGGTAACCTTCACACATTCGCTCACTGTTTATTGCATATTTATTTGCAGTATTTGTAAATTTTGTTATAAATACTGCAATCAAATTAATTTTAAATTCACATTTGTTTTAATCATTGCAAATATCATTGTATGTATCAATATAGTATTGAAAGCCATGGTAATCTGTGAGATTTGTATGTATATGTTGTATATATAGTTTTGTATGTATCTTTGCATAAAGAGATTTGTATATATATATATATACATTTACATCTATATATATATATATATATATATATATATATATATATATATATATATATGTATATATCTTTTAAAATTATTCGTGGCATTTTGTAAATGTAATAACCAATTGTAGAAATATTTTTACATATATAGTTGCTCCCATTTGAAACAGTTCTACACATAAGTGTTTATGGATGTGAAATATTTGTGAAATACTATCTGTATCTAGCAAGGACAAGCATATTATATATAATTGTTTATCAGTTTTATCTTGGCATTAAGTTTTGATTTCTGGTTTGGCAGATATTCCTCTACCATAGGCTACAATTACTGTAAACCTTGGGGCCGGTGCCTATAGGTGATTCATCTATTAGTCTGCTCGTTAATGCTGATTCTACGTTTCTGTGTGCATTACTGTAAATTAGTAAATTATATTACAGAAATAATGGAGATGGCCCGACGTAGAAGAAAGTAGAAAATGGATCAGATATAAATCTAAAAGTAATATAATAAAATAATCAAATATAATAGCGTAATATATATATAAATATATATATATTTGTTAATATTTGTTATTTCCATTTATGTTTCTGTCTAGTAATGTGTCGGATCTTTTGACGATGTTTCGGCCATGTGGCTGTATCGTTGAGCTAAACACATTTGGAACATCTGTGGATGCAAAGATCCTTGAAAAGCTGGATCTATAGAGGTTCTATGCAATTTCATTTTTTCGGACTGTATCTTTTCTTTTATTTTTTTTTGTCATTTTAATATTTTGAGCCTCCAGATTTTGATAATTCTTTGATATTTGAACTTGATTTGTATGTATCGCTCTTGAATGTTGATAAATTCATGTGTATTATTGATAATTTAAAATTAAGATAATTTTACCTTATTCGGTAGCATTGTTTTCCTTCTGTTACATATTTCCTTTCATGTCCGCTTTACTTAATTTTCCTCCGTATTGTTTTTAAACCAGGGTATGACACTGATCATGTTTTAAATTAGTTTTACTATTTTTATTTATTTTTATCTTTATATATATATATATATATATATATATATATATATATATATATATATATATATATATATATAATATATAAATATATATATATATATATATATATATACACATATATATATATATATACATATATATATATATATCTATATATATATATGTATTAGATCACGTAAGAAATGCAAATTTCGATGTATTTAAAAAAATAAAAATATATGTCGGAATTGTACGATGAATTCTGTGCATACACTGCAAGAAAGAATGCTCTTGGATATTTCTGATAGTGTCTAGATAGAAAATCTGCGATAATATTTTAGGTCGATAAAGAATCGATTTGTATGTATATAGGTAGTAAATATAGTAAAATATAAAATAACTAATAATCTAACTAGAAATAAAAAACATATTAACGTCGAGGTGCACCTACTCGGGTCCTGAAGAATCTGTGAACCAAATGCTATTGTCGCATGACGCTTGGATTCCTGGATACAGACTGAAGGCACACAGACACAGAAAGATATATCTTCATTTATTACGTAATATACGTAAATACATATATACGTGATGTGTCTTGGGCTTTAACGGTTTCCTTAGAATACAACCGTGAAAGATTCCATAGATAGTATTCCAAGAAAGGCTCTCCTCTAATAGGCAGTATGACCGTATCTGGACTTTAATTAGTGTTTTTATGCCTTTTGTGTTCTTAAAGGATTTTAAAGCGATACAGGAAATTAGGAGCTAAACTAAAAGTGCAACTTTATTTTTGGAATAACACCAATCTGAACGATTCTTGATGAAAATGCAAACATACAAAGCCAAGAACCATATAAAATGTAAGAATCATATGACATGAAAAACATATTAAAAAATTAACTGTAGTGTGTCTGGACTCGAATTTCTCTTACCATAATCCATTTTTTCGTAGCATGTTTTTAATTTTATAAGAAAAAATGTGAAAAATCGGTATCTTGGGTCCGAATGATTCCAATTGTAGCGTGTTACCTTTCATTATAAAGGGATTGAGAAAATCTTTCGATGGATACCTTAATTGACAATGTATCCAGCAGGGAATGGTAATATGTCTCCCTGAAGGCGAGTAATGACGTCACGAACAAAAAAAATCTGATGATGACAATACATGACTTTCCTTATATAATGCAATGAATTTACTACATTTACAGTAAAAAAATATGCTTTTCTTTGAGTAGATGTTTATATTCTTTCTAAGATATTGAATTTTAGTCAATGAGTCTTCATTTTCATTGATTTAGTGTCATTTTTATCCATTTGGCCAGATTTTCGTTAATATGGCAACATTTAAAAAGTCGCCAAGTTGGCGACATTCATCCAAATTTGGGGCCAAAGTCTCGCCAAGCGTTATGGAGGGAGAAATACGTTATTCTTATAGCAGGTAAATTATTGGCGTTCAAATACAAAAGTATTAGTCAAAGTATCGTTTTTCATGAATGAAATGAGCTAGATTCACGAGAATGATGTCACCAAATTGATCGCATGATATTACATATCAAAAGTGAACATGTCTCTCAACAGTTAATATATTTTTTAATTTATGGGATTTTTTGATTAATTTATTTTAAAAATGTGCAATATCTCGAGAACGGTTCATGCTAGCGTCCTAAAGTTTATGTCAATTGTTTTCTAAGGAAAAATTACATAAGAAATGTGTATTTGCGTATCTTTATTAAATGTTTTGATTTTTTGATGATTTTTTTAATATTTCACTCAAAAATTCAGGGGGTTCAGAACATTCGATTACGTTTAAAAGCAATAGGCTTCTAGTATTCACGGATAGTGATTTTTGTACCAAATTTTATTCGAATCGCTCTCTTTGTTCGTGAGATATTGTCTCCACAGACTCATACACACACACACACACATACTTTCACAGACACACACACACACACACACAAACATCACCTCAACAATGTTTGATTCGTGACCATGGATGTCTGAAATGTGCTCTCCCGTCGAAAACTCGAATTCGAATTTTCGACCCCGTCACAATACTTTCCTTATACATTATGTATATAAGGAAAGTAATGATAAAAAGTGCCGCACTTTAAAGTGGTATACGTCTTGAAAGAAATGAACCCAAACATGCATGTGAAATAAATAAGTATGAAATATCGCTTTCCACAAGCACCTGGATAACTCAGTGCTTTTACATTTATATATTGCAGCTGGTTTTACCATTTACAGTTGTATTGTACACGGATGTTAACTGTTAATTAATCTTTATTTCTGCGAATGGGGTAACAGATATCAATGAAGGTTTACGAAAAATGACAAGAAAATCTGTTTATAAATTTGGAAGGACGAGGGAAACTGCATGTTGAAACCTTTCAAACTTTTCTAGACATCGTTCTGCTCATTAATCAAGGAACAGATAAACCAATGTTATGTCAGCAATACAAACATGCTTTCCTAATTACTTAATGACGTTCTGATGGATAACATTTTTCGAAGAGTAGATACAGAAGTGGAATGCATTTAATGACAGCGATAAGAAAAATCTGATGTGGGCAACACATGTCTTTCCCTGCTGACTTATATACACATTCTCTCTATTTTAATTAAATTTAATTCACTATTAATTCAAATTTCGTTTTCATTTGGTAACTGGATTCATTTTCAAAGGTGGTGTAGATAAAAAACGAAAAGTAATGCAATCAGAGGGTACATACTGAAAGTCTATTGATTTTAAACGCTTTCAAATGTTCGGAAGACCACCAAATTTTCAAATGAAATTTTGAAAAAATCATTTAAAATTTCGAAACTTTGTTAATGTTATGTAAGTGATCGTTTCTTATGCAACTTTTAAATAAGAAACAAATGACATAAAATTTAGAAGACTAGCAGGAACCTTTCATTAGATATTGCACGTGTTTCTAATAAATTCATCAAAAATATTACATAAAATTAAAAAGTACTATGAAATATGTCCACCTCTCATTAAATATTATGCCACAAATTTATTAACTTCATTATCTTGGATAAGTCCATTTACGAGACAAGACATTGTTGTTGTTGTTGAGACCCAGACCGTCCGACCTATCAGAAAGGTGTAAGGTAACAGTGTGGACGGCAGGAAAGTGCCACCCAATTTAGACCGGAAGCCAGTGGGGGAGGCATCCACAGGGAGCGTTCCCTCCTTCCTCTAACACCAACCTCTCGGAAGAACTTACGGACCCACATGTTTAACGTGATCGTACTCCGCGTGAACACGACGGCAGTTTTGGCAGTGGCGGGAATCGAACCCGGGCCTACCGAGTGCAATTCTCGCGCGCTAGCAACTGGGCTAAAGCGCCCAGACAAGACAATGTTGAAGTGTTGAAAACCCAGACCACACGACAGACCCGAAGGCTTACTGTTACTAAGTGTGTGGCCGGGAACTTTATTTTAGATCCGAGAAATTACAATACAGGTTAAAATTGAATCACAACACAAGAAGTTACATCAAGACAAGCAAAAGATTGGTAACGACAAACCAAAACATAAAAACAATACAATACAAACAGTACAATACAATACAATACAATACAAGAGAGACATAAGACAGAAAATTGTAAAGAGGGGAAAACTCCGAAGGGAAAAATCCCTAACACAAAATACAAAGAAGTACGCAAACAGAGAAGACATAACAAAAAACATAACACATTACACGAAACACAAAACACAGGGTAAATACCACGTGAACTCCCAGGGAGAGGAGAGATAATACAGTAGGAATATACAAATGTATGTACACCGCAGACTCCAAGGGAGAAGGTGGACGGGTTAAAACCGTAGGAATGTAATTATGTACAAAAAGTGAGCAGGAATATACAGTAATATACAATTATATACAGAGAGGGGAACAGTGTGAGAAAGACAGACCAAGGAGAACCGAAGAACAAGGACCGGACACAAGACAATGGACAACACAACAACAACAATGGACAAGACAACAACAACCGGAGACAAGACAATGTCGAAAGCCCTGACCAGCCGGCTCGTCCAAGGACTTAGAGCGGCAGGTTGGATGGCCGGGAAAAGACAAGACAATGTTAAAGGCCCAGACCATACAGCCAACCCAGGGGTTTGCGGCAATTGAGCGTATGGCCGGAGACAAGACAATGTGTAATAATTTCGTAATTTTACAACCAACAATGTTGAATGCCTGGCAGGCTAAATATCTGAGGAAAATTTTTGAGGTATTTTGGTTTTACATTAATACTAATACCGAACTTTATAAAAGTAATGGGCAGAAAGCAATAGAGATAGAAATAATGAACCTTAGATGGATATGAACAGGACATGTCTTAAGAATGCCACAGCATAACATCCCTGCTGTGGCACATACTTGGGGTGCCCTAGGGAAAAAGATCTCGGGGTAGACCCTAGCTAAATTGAAGGAGACTAATAGAACAAGAGAGAAATCTGATGGGATGGGCGAGCTGGTAAGAAGCAAGGACTGCGGCACAGGATCGACCAGGTTGGCGATGCAAGCTGAAGGTCTTATGCGATACTAGGCACGATGAGTGATGATGATGATGACGATGACGACTCGCCATTCGTCATTTATATATAATAAAAGTGCTTCTTTTCGTCTGTGTGCAACGCATGGCTATAAATTTGACAATCTTGGTGTCTAATTTAGCGAAATATCGCCAACTTGGTAATATGTCTCTTCAAGATTAACGAAAATATAGTCAAAATTGCAAAAATGACGCCTAATTAACGGAAACGACGCGGAATTGATGAATTAATTATTAGAATATTTTAATATAAGGACTCCATTGCCTATTGCGGATGCTATCAATATTGATAATTGTCAATTGAGAAATAAGTTTACTGGGTATACTGAAAAAACTTTACAGGCTGTCATCCCGAACAGCGTCAACTGTATAATTCGACGTTAAACATATTGCACCATTCTCATGAAAGAAGTAAATTAATTGCATTATATAGGAAAAGTTATATGCTGCCCACATCAATTTTTTTTTAGTTTTATGTATGCATGCAATAATTTTAGTAGCAAGTTAAAGCTCATTAGTTCCTCTTCATGCATCTCACATGTACTTGAAAAGATTCATGGCGGAGTAGGTTTGTGGTATTTTGAGCACTGCAATGATAGGTTTGTGGTATTTTGAGCACTGCAATGATAGGTTTGTGGTATTTTGAGCACTGCAATGATAGGTTTGTGGTATTTTGAGCACTGCAATGATAAGTTTGTGGTATTTTGAGCACTGCAACATCGAATCAAACTTTTTTGAGAAAGTCTATGTGTATAATAAGATAGACAGATTACTATAGACAGAAGTTTTTATACATGGTGATCCAGATGTCGCGAACATTAAATTTTAAAATAATGTAGCGAAATAGTGGAATATTTTTCAGTTAGCTGGCAATAATATACCCCAAAAAATATATCTGAAATATAGTCTGCTGTTTTTCATACGCCAGACTATATGTACAGATTTTTAATTTCTCATACTATGTGAAATAATATAGATAAATTATTGTTTTCACGAAAATTTTTGAATTCGAGATTTTGATGCCAATATATGTTTAAAGACCTATTAAACACATTTTGACTATATTTGGAATGTCCATCTGTCTGTATGTATGTCTGTGGTCGATTTCTTGTGTATGTTATAGCTGCCACAAATATTATTGGATTTTGAAGAAACTTTATATCAGGCTTTGTTAACTAAAAATCTAAACTTAGATAGAATTTTTTAAAATTCGAACGAAAACTTTGGATTCTGATATGAGGAAGTCGAGTTGAGCCACACTCATTTTTCATCACTAATTTTTCTCAATCACTCACTAATTTTTTTATCAATTAAGCTCACTAATTTTTTTATCAATCGAAAAAAGTGGCGTTTTCTCAGGACGCGATAATTTTTTAGCCATTCCTATGCAAGTGTCATTAAAGAGATTTAGAAGAACTACCCATGCACTAAAACCTCTAGCAATTATAAAATTATAACGTTAATAAGGCGTTTTCCAAAAACTAGGTCTCCAGCATAAAATTTCAGAACATGGAGACCATCTATTTTATCTGAAGAGAAACTTTCTGAAATAGAAACGGTGTTGATAAAACTGTTCATTTAATTCTACTGAAACACTTCAATGGACTCTTCTGAAATTCCTCAATGACACTCTTATAAGAATGGCTAGATAAATATTGCTCTAAAATAAAATTTCTCTTGAAGAATGTCATTTTTCATGATTGATAAATAAAGGTCTCAAATAATGGTCTGCCGTATTAAAAAGAGCAGACGATATTTTAAATATACGTAATTTTGAGGAAACGCTAGTGCCACCTAACTGAAAAAAAATGTACTATTTCAATTTCTGTTCACTTACATTAAATGATTTTAAAATTTGATGTGTCAGATATTTTGATCATCCTCTATAACACCTTCATCGGTTATACTTCGGAAATGAAAGGTTTGGTTAACCGTATAAAATAACAAGATATTTGTCTCTGTGTCTGTGCAGTCAGTAGCAGGAAATATGAGTCGCACAACAATGGAATTTGATACACAGATATTTCAGGACTCAAATAGGTGCATCTCTGCTTTATTTTTTTGAATTTCGAATCAATTTTTTAGTTATTTTATGTTCTGTACGATTTACACAAATAGATTTCTTCATCATTATCATCACTCATCGTGCCGAGTGGCACATAAGGTCTTCTGTTTCCGTCGCCAACCTGGTCGATCCTGTGCAGCACAGTCTTTCCTTCTAATCAGCTCGCCCATCCAATCAGATTTCTCTCTTGTTCTATTAGTCTCCTCTAAGTTAGTTTGGGTAGACCCCGAGATTCCTCTCCTTCCAAAAAAGTGCCACAGCAGGGATGTGATGCTGTGGCATTCTTAAGACATGTCCAGTCCATCTCCATCTACGGTTCTTTATCTCTATATTGCTTTCTGTCTACTATTCTGGTAAAGTTCGGTATTAGTAATAATATAAGGATAAAACACTTTCAAATTTTTCCTTAGACTTTTAGTCTGCAGGCATTCAACTTGTAGTATTGGTCTTTTGTTAATTTCCATGTTTCCGCTTCGTACAATAAAACGCTCTTCACTAAGGAATTAAAAAGGTTGATTTTGGTTTTTAAATTAAGGTAACTTTCTATACTTTATTTAGTTTTCTCAAAAAATTCTGAGCTTTTGCAATTCCTATTTTGATATCTTCATCTGTTTAACCCTTCTTGTACACCAAGTGTTCCAAGGAAAGTAATGCCCTTTACATCTTCAATGGGATCATTTTACATTGCTTAGTAACCTTAAATATTATCACAGAGTTACTAACTTGACATCATTAGAAAGATGTCTGAACCGGACCCTCCAAACGATACTTTCATATATATATATATATATATATATATATATTTATATACGTTAAATATATCGTCTGAAAAACCTGTGATTGGCTCAATTCTATATTTTGTCTAAAATTTTCGAACATATATCAACATTCCCACAAAAGCATTTTTTATTTACAATTTCATAAGTTATTTTAATTTTTAAATTTTTAAAGTGATCGCATTCGGTTATCGCAATTAACCGTTCTTGAAGTCCTTACACTGCGACGGAGATTCGATTTTTCCCTGCACTGGGTCATATCCATTTTAAAGGTTGAGAGGTGAAGAGAATGTTTATAATGCATGGTTTTTTGGCATTCGGGAGGAAACGTTCGAAATGTCTCTTAGAGCTTTTGGATCTTTATTTCTTTTTCTGCTTAGCAGAAAGCGTGTTTCTTTTTAATCGACCCAGGCCGTCCGACATACCCAAAAGTGTAAGTTACCTGTTTTGACAGCCGGAAAGTGTCACCCAAATTAGACCGGAGCCAGTGGGAGCGGCCTCCACAGAGTACCACTGGTGATTTTTCTACCAAATTTTGTGGAAATTGCTTAATTAGTTTTTGAACTGGATTGGAAACATGCTTTTTTGAGGTCCATTCTGCAAAAAAAAAAAAAAAAAGCTGGATTTTTATCTAAATCGTACTAAAATCTAATCAGCACCAGAGAAATTCTCATGTGACTTATCTACCAAATTTTGTGAAATTTCGTCAATTAGGTTTTCAGCTAAAGCCGATACATACATTACGCAGATACATAGATTAACAGATTAACCACCAGTAGGCACCGACCCGAAGGTTTGCAGTAATTACAGCCTATGGTGAAGGAATATCTGAAAAAACCAGAAATTAAAACTTAATGCCAAGATAAAAATGATAAACAATTATATACAATATGCTTGTCTATACTAGATACAGATAGTATTTCACAAATATTTCACATCCATAAACATTTATGTGCAGAACTGTTTCAAATGGATGCAACTATATATATAAAAATATTTCTAAAATTGGTTATTACATATACAAAATGAAACGAATAATTTTCAAAGATATATACATATATATACATATATACAAAATATATATATACAAAACTACTTATGCAAACATACATACAAAACTATATATACAACATATACATACAAATCTCAGAGATTACCATGGCTTTCAATACTTTATTGATACATACAATTATTAAACCAAATGTGAATTTAAAATTAATTTGATTGCAGTATTTATAAAAAAAAATTTAGAAGTACTATAGATAAATATGCAATAAACAGTGAGCTAATGTGTGGTAGTTACCAGTAATAATTCACAGGACATGTTCATTTTCCTCTAGGAATTGAATTATGGTTTTTATTCTCAGTTTAGCCCAGCTATTACCCAGAAGGTTTTCGGCAAATATTGGCATATGTTGTCTACTCGGCCTTTTAAGGTGATAGTTCTTTGTAAGTTCGCAATGAAATACAAAATGTTTCGGAGATCCTATTTCACCACAAATACAGTTTTCGGTGTCTTTCTTTTGGATTTTGTAAAGATAGGTTAGGAAACAGCCATGCCCTGAGAAAAACTGTACCAATTCTCTGCTGCAAATCAGTTGCTCTTGAGATACTCTGGGAAGATAGTTGAATGTTTCTCTTCCTTTCTCACTTTCATTCCACTGCTGTTGCCACTCTTTTATGGTATTAATATTCAGATGTGACCTTAGCGATGAACAGGGATATGGTAAGTTTGTACTCTGAACAGAGATATCTGACGTCGCTTCAAAAGCTAAACAGTCTGCAACTTCATTTCCCAGAACACCCGAGTGACCTTTTACCCATCCTATAAAAAACTTTTGAAGGATGCTGTTGGTTATGATAGTTACAATTTGATGAGCTATTGGATTCTTCGTTTGATATTGTTTAAGAGTTTCGATACTCGATAGACTGTCAGAGTAAATAATGAAATTCTTATGCAAACTTTTGGTAGCCCAAAATACAGCTTCCTTTATTGCGAGCAGCTCTGCCTGGAAGACGCTATTTTCATAGTGCAGATGAGTTGACCACTTATGAACACACATGCCATCGTAAAAAGCACAGTAGGCTGATGCTGTTCCAGAATCAGTTCTAGAGCCATCCGTATAAATATTTATGTAATTAGATATTTCTTGTGATGACTTAGCAAAGTGTAAGCGGATATTACCTACTGCTGGGTCCGTTAACCAGGTAACCCTTTTTTGTTCGTAATCCTTGTGATCATAATAAAGATTATTCCACTGTACTGTTTGTCTCGGGCGTGTTACTTGCGATATGATGGCTTCTTTTTGCGCTGTCAACATTATAGGGGGGATACCGGTAAGCACTTGTAGAGCTACTGTAGATGTTGTGCGATAAGCCCTTGAAATCTGTAGAAGAGCTATCCATTGAACTGATTCTAGTTTTCTTTTTGCATGGGTGTTCAAGTTTAGGGCCTAACTACTCACAGCATAGCACATGATCCTTTCTGTCACTGATAGATACCATGTTATTAAGACACACACACAGACGTCACCGGCCACTCAAACTGCTGCTCATACCCTAGTGTGAATCGACTGGACTGGGTTTTCGAGACATCACACTAAAAATTAGTTTTTGGAATTCTAGAGTACTTGCTCTAGAGTGCGATTCCAATACTTTCCAATACATTACTCATGTATTTTAGGAAATGCATAAAACAGTTTAGTGGCAAAAAAGTTTTGTTATAAATAATTCTAGCGGCAAAACTACGTTCAATTGTCATATATTGGAATTAAGATTAGAGCGTGGTATGGAAATATAAGTTTGAATAATATTTAAACAAGAAAGATCAATCATGCTTAAACCATTGATTATGAAACACTTTCCAACTTCAATGCAATTTTATTTAAACATCTCTAAAATGCAATACATTCCTCGGTAATATTTTAAAACTTATCGCAATTCTATATTAATTTATTATATTTGAAAACTTAAACCTTCATCGAAAAAAATTCACTTCATTCAAATGACGGCATTGAAATATAAATTGTCTGGTTTAAACATCTCTAAAATGTGATACATTCCCTGGTAATAATTTTAGAATTATCATAATACTACGATAATTTATTATATTTGAAAACTTCATCGAAAACAACTGAAATTCATTCAAATGACGTCATAGAAAAAATAACACGCCTGGCTCTCTCTATAAAAGCAACATTTCATTCATATATAATTTCCCATTCATGTCATTCATCACAATACTATAATAATTTATTTTATTTAAAAATTAAGACCATGGAGCTACAAGTAATTAAACTCAATGCTTAAAACTTCAACGAAAAAAATCGTCCATCTCTTTGTAAAATCAATTAATATTTCATTCATATCAGCTATGCAGACTCCATGAACTAAATGATTTTGTGTTAAAGAAATAGAGCTATTCTAATACAACTCATTCTGCATATTTTGCTGTTTACATTTTACATAGGTGAAAAATAGGCTTCGTTGTAGAAACAATCAAATTTGGATGAGAATTTAAACTCAAATATATTGTAATTGAGTTGTTTCAGTATGTAGATGCACAGAATTTAAGCAAAAATAAAGTAGTTTCAGGACGGATACAACACTCAATATGAATTAAAAAGAACTTTAAAAATCGCGATTTTGAGACAAGATGGATGTCATATACCATTTTGAAGTGGGTCACGTGATCGGTTCATAGCATGGTCACGTGATCGCTTCATATTATTATTATTATTTTACTTTTTATTTAAAAAACTACTGAATATATTTCGCTGAATTTGTTTTTATATATTTTATGGAACAATTTGAATATTACCTAAAATTTTCGAAACAATTTGTGAATTTTAAATCCGCTTAAAAAATCTTTGAAAAATTAGGTCCCATAGGGCTCAATGTATTTCGTTTTTTCAACCCAGGTTCAATCCAAAACTAATTGGGTGATATTATTCATTTATATTCCCATAGGTCCTACAGACCGTCTGAACAACATACGAAAATTTCATTTTGATTAAGTCATTTTTACGGCAGTTATCGTGCTAACGGACAGACAGAATGAACAAAGTCATAAACACTTTTCAACTTTGTTGTAAAGTGTTAAAAAGCGAAGCTGTTGTTAGGGGCCCTTTCAATGTCTGAAAGTTGAGTGAATGTTTGTACAATGCATGAAATTGAGGATTGATAATTGAGGTTAATTCGGTTTAGAAATTACAGTCATTATGCGCAAGAAGTATACTAATTCAGAGTGAGATCAATCTATAATTAGAAGGATCAATCATGCATAAAGCATTTATTATGAAACACTTTCCAACTTCAATGCAATTTTATACAAACCTCTCTCAAATGCGTTACATTCCTCGGTAATATTTTTAAAATTATCACAATACTACATTAATTTATTATATTTGAAAACTTCATCGAAGAAAATGAACTTCATTCAAATGACGGCATTGAAATATAAATTGCCTGGTTTAAACATCTCTAAAATGCGATACAGTCCTCGGTAATATTTTTAAAATTATCATAATACTACGATAATTTATTAACACTTTACAACAAAGTTGAAAAGTGTTTATGACTTTGTTCATTCTGTCTGTCTGTCTGTCTGTCTGTCTGTCTGTCTGTCTGTCCGTTAGCACGATAACTGCCGTAAAAATGGCTTAATCAAAATGAAATTTTAGTATGTTGTTCAGACGGTCTATAGGACCTATGGGAATATAAATGAATAATATCACCCAATTAGTTTTGGATTGAACCCGGGTTGAAAAAATGGAATACATTGAACCCTATGGGACCTAATTTTTCAAGCATTTTTTAAGCGGATTTAAAATTCACAAATTGCTTCGAAAATTTTAGGCAGTATTCAAATTGTTCCATAAAATATATAAAAAAAAATTCAGCGAAATATATTCAGTAGTTTTTTAAATAAAAATTAAAATAATAATAACACCTTTTATATGAAGCGATCACGTGTCCATGATATGAAACGATCACATGACCCACTTCAAAATGATATATGGCATCCATCTTGTGTCAAAATCGTGATTTTTAAAGTTCTTTTTAATTCATATTGAGTGTTGTATCCATCCTAAAACTACTTTATTTCTGCCTAAATTCTGTGCATCTACATACTGAAACAACGCAATGACAATTTATTTCAGTTTAAATGCTCATCCAAATATGATTATTTCTACTATTAAGCCTATTTTTCACCTATGTAAAATGTAAACAGCAAAATATGTAGAATGAGTTGTATTAGAATCGCTGTAATTCTTTAACACAAAATCATTTAGTCCATGGAGTCTGCTTAGCTGATATGAATGAAGTATTCATTGATTGTAGAAAGAGAAGGACGATATTTTTCGATGAAGTTTTAAGCATAGAGTTAACTTATTTGTAGCTCCATGGTCTTAATTTTTAAATAAAATAAATTATTATAGTATTCTGATGAATGACATGAATGGGGGAATTATTTATGAATGAAATATTGCTTTTATAGAGAGAGCCAGGCGTGTTATTTTTTTATGACGTCATTTGAATCAATTTCAGTTGTTTTCGATGAAGTTTTCAAATATAATAAATTATCGTAGTATTATGATAATTCTAAAATTATTACCGAGGAATGTATCAAATTTTAGAGATGTTTAAACCAGGTAATTTATACTTTAATGCCGTCATTTGAATGAAGTTAATTTTTTTCGATGAGGGTTTAAGGTTTCAAATATAATAAATTAATGTAGTATTGTGATAAGTTTTAAAATATTACCGAGGAATGTATTGCATTTTAGACATGTTTAAATAAAATTGCATTGAAGTTGGAAAGTGTTTCATAATCAATGCTTTAAGCATGATTGATCTTTCTTGTTATATTTAAAAACTTCATTGAAAACAAATGAACTTTATTCAAATGACGTCATCGAAATATAAATCGCCTCCATATGAAAGCAGTATTTCATTCATAAACATTTTTCTAATCGTTTCGTTCATCACAATAATATAATAATTTATTTTTTTTATTTAAAAATTTGAAAAATTGTTATCTACCATATTTATTTTAAAATGTAAAATAATTAAACTCTTGGAAAAATGTTTATTATACATATAATATATCCGTTTTTTCTTTCTGGAGGATATAACGAGAGTCAGAATTTAATTGAATTTGTTTTTCTCCCTATATTAAATAATTTTTAATTAAAAAACTACTTAATATATTTTACTGAATTTTTTTTTATCTATGGGGGATAATTTGAATATTTCCTAAAATTTTCGAAGCAATTTCTGAATTTTAAATTCGCTTAAAAAATGTTTGAAACATTAGGTCCCGTAGGGTTCAATGTATTTAATTTTTTCAATCCGGGTTCAATAGAAAACTAATTGGATGATATTATTCATTTATATTCCCATAGGTCCCACAGACCGTCTGAAAAACATACTAAAATTTCATTTTGATAAAGCCATTTTTACGGCAGTTATCGTGCTAACGGACAGACAGACACACAGACAGAATGAACAAAGTCATAAACACTTTCAACTACGTTGTAATGTGTTAAAAAGATAAAAAGGTTTTAGAGTTTTAGAGAATGTAATCAACAAGAAAGATCAATCACGCTTAAAGCAATGATTATGAAACACTTTCCAACTTCAATGCAATTTTATTTAAACATGTCTAAAATGCAATACATTCCTCGGTAATATTTTAAAACTTATCACAATACTACATTAATTTTTATATTTGAAACCTTAAACCTTTATCGAAAAAAATTAACTTCATTCAAATGACGGCATTAAAGTATAAATTGCCTGGTTTAAACATCTCTAAAATGTGATACATTCCTCGGTAATAATTTTAGAATTATCATATTACTACGATAATTTATTATATTTGAAAACTTCATCGAAAACAACTGAAATTCATTCAAATGACGTCATAAAAAAATAACACGCCTGGCTCTCTCTATAAAAGCAACATTTCATTCATAAATAATTCCCCCATTCATGAAATTCATGACAATACTATAATAATTTATTTTATTTAAAAATTAAGACCATTGAGCTACAAGTAAGTAAGCTCTATGCGTTAAACTTCATCGAAAAATATCGTCCTTCTCTTTCTAAAATCAATGAATATTTCATTCATATCAGTTAAGCAGACTCCATGGACTAAATGATTTTGTGTTAAAGAATTACAGCGATTCTAATACAACTCATTCTACATATTTTGTTGTTTACATTTTGCATAGGTGAAAAATAGGCTTAATAGTAGAAATAATCAAATTTAGATGAGCATTTAAACTGGAATATATTGTCATTGCGTTGTTTCAGTATGTAGATGCACAGAATTTAGACAAAAATAAAGTAGTTTTAGGACGGATACAACACTCAATATGAATTAAAAAGAACTTTAAAAATCACGATTTTGACACAAGATGGATGCCATATATCATTTTGAAGTGGGTCATGTGATCGTTCCATATCATGGACACGTGATCGCTTCATATAAGAGGTGTTATTATTATTTTAATTTTTATTTAAAAAACTACTGAATATATTTCGCTGAATTTTTTTTTATATATTTTATGGAACAATTTGAATATTACCTATAATTTTCGAAGCAATTTGTGAATTTTAAATCCGCTTAAAAAATACTTGAAAAATTAGGTCCCATAGGGCTCAATGTATTCCATTTTTTCAACCCGGGTTCAATCCAAAACTAATTGGGTGATATTATTCATTTATATTCCCATAGGTCCTATAGACCGTCTGAACAACATACTAAAATTTCATTTTGATTAAGTCATTTTTACGGCAGTTATCGTGCTAACGGACAGACAGACAGACAGACAGAGTGAACAAAGTCATAAACACTTTTCAACTTTGTTGTAAAGTGTTAAAAACAAATATTTGAAACATTAAAATGAGTTGTACTTCAGAATGATTACAGTATAAAACTAGTTAACGAGTTGTAAATAGTAACAAATGTAATTATAGACAAGAAAGATCAATCATGCTTAAAGCATTGATTATGAAACACTTTCCAACTTCAATGCAATTTTATTTAAAAAAGTCGAAAATGCATTACATTCCTCGGTAATATTTTAAAACTTATCACGATACTACATTGATTTATTATATTTGAAAACTTAAACCTTCATTGAAAAAAATGAACTTCATTCAAAAGACGGCATTGAAATATAAATTGCGTGGTTTAAATATCTCTAAAATGCAATACATTCCACGGTAATATTTTTAAATCTATCATAATACTACGATAATTTATTATATTTGAAAACTTCATCGAAAACAACTGAAATTAATTCAAATGACGTCATAGAAAAAATATCACGCCTGGATCTCTCTATAAAAGCCGCATTTCATTCATAACTTTCTCCATTTCATTCATCACAATACTATAATAATTTATTTTATTTAAAAATTAAGACCATGGAACTACAATTCATAAACTTTATGCTTAAAACTTCATCGAAAAATATCGTCCTTCTGTTTATAAAATCAATTAATATTTCATTCATATCAGCCATGCAGACTCCATGGACTGAATTATTTTGTGTTAAAGAAATACAGTAATTCTAATACAACTCATTCTACATATTTTGCTGTTTACATTTTACATAGGTGAAAAATAGGCTTAATTGTAGAAATAATCAAATTTGAATGAGAATTTAAACTCAAATATATTGTCATTGTGTTGTTTTAGTATGTAGATGCACAGAATTTAAGCAGAAATAAAGTAGTTTTAGGATGGATACAACACTCAAAATGAATTAAAAAGAACTTTAAAAAATCACGAATTTGAAACAAGATGGATGCCATATCTCATTTTGAAGTGTGTCATGTGATCGTTTCATATCATGGTCACGTGATCGTTTCATATAAGATGTGTAATTATTATTTTAATTTTTATTTAAAAAACTACTGAATATATTTAGCTGAATTTTTTTTTATATATTTTATGGAACAATTTGACTATTACCTAAAATTTTCGAAGCAATTTGTGAATTTTAAATCCGCTTAAAAAATGTTAGAAAAATTAGGTCCCATAGGGCTCAATGTATTTCATTTTTTCAACCCGGGTTCAATCCAAAACTAATTGTGTGATATTATTGATTTATATTCCCATAGGTCCTACAGACCGTCTGAACAACATACTAAAATTTCATTTTGATTAAGTCATTTTTACGGCAGTTATCGTGCTAACGGACAGACAGACCGACAGACAGACAGACCGACAGACAGACAGACAGACAGACAGACAGACAGACAGACAGAATGAACAAAGTCATAAACACTTTTCAACTTTGTTGTAAAGTGTTAAAAAAATTGATGGAGGCAGCACATGATTTTATCTACAGACTAAAATTTATTTTCTCTTTATTTCTTTAATAATTCATAAAATTGAGTTTATTTATCCAAAATAACATACTCAATTATTTGAAATTACACTGAATTTGCACTTCAAATTCAATTTACGTTTATTACTTTCCTTATATACATAATGTATAAGGAAAGTATTGTGACGGGGTCGAAAATTCGAATTCGTGTTTTCGACGGGAGAGCACGTTTCAAGCATCCCTGATCACGAATCAAACATTTTTGAGGTGATGTCTGTGTGTGTTTATGTGTGTGTGTGTGTGTGTGTGTGTGTGTGTGTGTGTGTGTGTGTGAAAGTATGTGTGTGTGTGTGTGTGTGTGTCAGTGAGTCTGTGGAGACGATAACTGACGAACGAATGGACCGATTCGAACCAAATTTGGTACAAAAATCACAATCCGTAAACATTGGAAGCCTATTGTTTTTATACGTAATCGAATGTTCAGAACCCCCCCTAAATTTTCGAATGAAATTTTGAAAAAATAGTCAAAAAATCAAAACCGCTAATAAAGTTACGCAAATAGACATTTCTTATATAATTTTTCATTAGAAAACGATTGGCATAAATTTTAGAACGCTAACATGAACCGTTCTCGAGATATTGCACATTTTAAAAAAAAATTATGAAAAAGTCACATAAAAAAAAAAATTTCTATTGAGAAACATGTTCACTTTTCATATGTAATACCATGCGATAAATTGGGTGCCATCATTCTCGTGGATCTAGCTCGTTCCATTCATGAAAAAAGATACTTTGAGTAATACTTTTGCATTTGAACGCCAATTTATCTGCTGTAAGAATAACTTACTGCTTTGTCCATAATGCTTGGCGAGATTTTGGCGACGAAATTGGCGGAATGTCGCCAACTTGGCGGTTTTTTGAAATGTTGCCAAATTAACGAAAATCTCGCCAAATGGATAAAAATGACGCTAAATCAATGAAAGTGACGACTAATTGTGGAAAATTCAATATCTAATAAGTTATATAATATATAAATATATAATAATAGTTATATAATATATGTCGAAAATTCAATATAAGTTATATATATATATATATATATATATATATATAACTTATATCTTCGTCCATAACGCTTGGCGAGATTTTGGCGACGAAATTGGCGGAATGTCGCTAACTTGGCGACTTTTTGAAATGTTGCCAAATTAACGAAAATCTCGCCAAATGGATAAAAATGACGATAAATCAATGAAAATGACGACTAATTGTCGAAAATTCAATATCTTGGAAAGGATATTAGTATCTACTTGAAGAAAAACCTATTTATTTTACTGTAAAAGTAGTAAATTCATTTCATTATATAAGGAAAGTCATGTGTTGCCCACATCAGATTTTTTTTATTTGGTAATTGGATTTATTTTCAAGAGCGGCGTAGCAAAAATGCGAAAGAACAAAAATATTACTAGAGCTCCTAGAGTAGTGGTGTTGGTATCCTTTTTTTCATCAGCAAAAATTCTGTATAAAACAAGCATTTAATTGATACATTTGAGCATCCGTAATCTTTTATTTTAAATTTTGACTATTTTTGAAGACCATTTCGCAAAAAAGGCTGGCTCTTTTTTCCCGAATCGTACCAAAATCTAACCAGCATCAGAGTAAAACACAAGTGACTTATCTGCAAAATTTTGTCAAATTTGGTCAATTAGTTTTTCAACGAGAGTTGCATACGTTTTTTGAGGGCCATTTCGCATAAAAAGGCAGGTTCCTTTATCCCGAATCGTATGAAAATCTAATCAGAATCAGGGTCATCCTCAAATGACCTACCTATGAAATTTTATGAAATTCGGTCTATTAGTTTATGAGTTAGAGTGAATGAATACATTTTTCATAGCCAGACACAGACACACACATAAGGACACGGACATCGATATTACGCTAAAATTAGGTTTTTGTGCTTTAGATGTCCCTAAACATATAGATCTATCGAAAACTCGAGCTACGATCTTAGGCACGTTTCCAATCCGTTTCAAAGCTTTACAACATAATTGAAAAGTGTTTATGACTTTGTTCATTTTGTCTGTCTGTCCGTTCGCACGATAATTGCCGTAAAAATGACTTTATCAAAATGAAATTTTAGTATGTTGTTCAGAAGGTCTGTGGAACATATGGGAATATAAATGAATAACATCACCCAATTAGTTTTGGATTAAACCCGGGTTGAAGAAATGAAATACATTGAACTCTATGGGACCTAATTTTTCAAATATTTTTCAAGCGAATTTAAAATTCACAAATTGCTTCGAAAGTTGTAGAAATATTCAAATGATCCTAAAAACAATATGAAAAAAATTTCATCAGAATATATTCCGTAGTTTTTTAAATAAAAAATTAAATAATAATTACACCTATATTATATGAAGAGATCACTTGTCCTACTTCAAAATAAAATAGGGCATCTATCTTGTGTCAAAATCGGGATTTTTAAAGTTCTTTTAATTTATATTTAGTGTTGTATACGTTCTAAAATAGCTTTATTTTTGCTTAATTTCTGTACATCTATATTCTGAAGTACCGTAATTACAATATATTTGAGTTTAAATGATCAATACCATCCATCTTGTGCCAAAATTGTGATTTTTAAAGTTCTTTTTAATTTTTATGTAGTGTTGTATCCACCCTAAAACCGCTTTATTTTTGCTTAATTTCTGTGCATCTGTATTCTGAAACAACACAATTACAATATATTTGAGTTAAAATGATCAGTAAACTTTGATTATTTTTACAACGAGGCCTAATTTTCCCTTCTGGAGAATGTAAACACATCAAGCTACAAGATGATTTGTATAAGAATTGCTGAATTTTTAACGCAAAATTGTTTAGCTCGAGTCTGCAATACAGCTGATATGAATGAAACATTCATTGATAATACATAGAAAAACAGACGATTTTATAGCAGACTCTTCGATGAAATTTTAAGCATAGAGTTAAATTATTTTTACCTCCATGGTTTTAAGTGTTTAAGTAAAATAAATTATTGTAGTATTGCGATGAATAAAAGAATGGAATAAAAGTGTATGAATGAAATATTTACTGTTTTGTCATAGAGATCCAGGCAATTTATATTTCAATGACGTCATTTGAATAAATTTCATATTTTTCGAAGAAGTATTAAGCAAATATAATAAAATATTGTAATATTGTGATAATTTTAAAAATATTACCGCTGAATGTATCGCATATTAGAGATGTTTAAATAAAATTGCATTGCAGTCTGATAGTGTTTCATAATCAGTGCTTTATGCATGATTGATCATTCTTGTTTATTCATTACCATGTATTGTAGGGAAGTGATTATCATACAAAAACTGCAGCTTTATTTAATACTTTGAATTAGATGACGACACTTGTTATAAGATGACATGCCTTATTATTATTAAAATACTAATTATTATTAATAGTACGAATTTATCAATTATAATCCATACATAACACTTTAAAGGCTAAACTAGTATTCTGTTAATACTGTGTTACTTGTGTTCAAATTCCGTTTTCCACTTGTGATGTACCAGCATTCTTACAGCCTATTAATATCCACATCTACGAAAGTTGCAATACAATGTAACTGCAGTTCCACAGTACATGACAAGAAAACATGGTTATAAATTTATCCGACTGACGAAAAGTACATGTTGCAAAGTTTCGAAGTTTTGCTATCCGCCCATCTGTTCATTAATCATGTGACAGACAATCGAGTGTTCTGCTAGTAAAACAAACATGTCCCTGTAATTACTTAATCCTGCTATGCTGGATAACACGTTTCGGGGAATTTAGTTTTACTCTCCTGGTAATGCATGCCATTTATAAAAGGAAAGAAATGTGAAATCGTCCAAAATTTCCGATTTAGGATTTTTAACGGATCTATGCGGTTTTAGCATCCCTGAATATAAATCAATTATTTATTCAAGGACGCTTGGGAGTTTATGGGCACGATATTTATAGCATGTATCAATGGAATTAAACGAAATTTGATGCAATTGTTTCACCGAATAAAAGTAAGAGGCGCATTGAATTTTGGTATCTTCGTTTCAAAGGTTGAATTTTAAATTCGGTTCAATATTTTTAAAATTCGAATTAGTTTCTTAGTCATCTTACGAAGCACGCCTGTGAGGGAATTTCACCCAAATCGCTTTCTTAGCGATTAAAAATATTATTGCTGAATTTTGGTATCCTCGGTTCAAAAGTCAATGAATTTTAAATTCGGTTCAATATTTTTAAAAATCGAATTAGTTTTTTATTTATCTTATGTTGAAGCACGCCTGTGAGGGAATTTCACCCAAATCGCTTTCTTAGCGATTAAAAATATTATTGCTGAATTTTGGTATCCACGGTTCAAAGGTCAATGAATTTTAAATTCGGTTCAATATTTTTAAAAATCGAATTAGTTTTTTAGTTATCTTATGTTGAAGCACGCCTGTGTGGGAATTTCCCCCAAATCGGTTTCTTAGCGATTAAACATATTAGTGCTGAATTTTGGTACCCTTGGTTCAAAGGTCAATGAATTTTAAATTCTGTTCAATATTTTTAAAATTCGAATTAGTTTCTTAGTCATCCTATGTTGAAGCACGCCTGTGAGGGAATTTCACACAAATCGGTTTTTAGCGATTAAAAATATTATTGCGTGTCTATCTTCACATTATCAAAAAAATAGAAGAACGAACTTACTAACGAGTTTCAAAAGGGGAAATTCCTTCAAATATTTTATTTTTGATTCATCAAAATATGCGTAATTTATGCAAATTTACTTTTTTTTTCTGCAGATTGGTTAACTGAAGATTCATGCGATACTAATTTTTGGCATGAATATGCGGTGATATCTTCTCATTCTAATAATTATGATGTTTTTATTTGTACCGTTTCTGAATTTTTTAATGAGTTTTTAATGTGGGTTTATAAAAATTACTGCTTTTGATTTCGACCGCTATCGGGACGAGCTAGCGGCATAAGTTCCTGCATCCTGACGTCGCAACCGCCGCCGTGAACGAGCTTCATTAAAAAAGTGGGATATGTTTCTTGAAGTGGAGTCACGTGTTTTTTCTAATCGGGCGTATTTTTAAAACATTCGTAGGATTTCGAAAATTCGCTGTGAGTTTCGATGGAATTTTAATTGGAGGTTTGCTCCTTAAATCCTGGGCAACGTTGGGCATGACTCATTGTTTACGATACAGCATGAACAATGATCTACAATAATAATTTCTACATAAAAGAATAAACAAAATATTTTTTAGTTATTACTTTACTTACATAGTGTATCGAGAAAGAATAATGACGGGGTCGGAAAATTTGTTCTCGAGTTTTTCGACTGAAGAGTACGTTTTAAGCATCCCAGAACTGAAATTGAACGTTTTACAGGTGATGACTTTTTATATGTGTGTATGCATGTATGAGTGTGCGTATGAGAACCTGTGGATCCGATATCTCACGAACGAATGGATCGTTTCAAACGTAATTTGGTACGATTACTACAATCGGTGAAAATTGGAACCATATTTATTTTAATGGCGGTCAAACGTTCAGAAGACCTTCTAAATTTTCGAATGAATTTAGGTAAAAATCATAGAAACATAAGGACATTCAATTATGTTGAATAAATAATTACTGTATTTGTAATTTTTCATTAGAAAAGCCAATAACATAAACACTAAAACGCTTAAAATTAAAATAACTTCCTTAAATGCAGAAAACAATACAAAAAAATCTGATGTTGGCAGCACATGACTTTCCTTATATAATACAATGAATTCACTACTTTTACAGTAAAAAAAATAGATCATTTTTATAGTAGATATTTATATTCTTTTCAAGATATTGACTTTTCGTCAATTACTCATTATTTTCATTGATTTAGCGTCATTTTTATCCATTTGGCAGAGTTTTTTGTTAATTTAGCAACATTTGAAAAAGTCGCCAAATTAGCGATATTCAATCAAATTCGAAGCCAAAATCTCGCCAAGCGTTATGGATGGAGAAATAAGTTTTTCTTACAGCAGATAAATGACTATTGGCGTTCAAATACAAAAGTATTACTCACAGTATCTTTTTTCCTGAATGGAACGAGCTAGTTCCACGAGAATGATGTCACCAAATTTATCGCATGGTATTACATGTGAAAAGTGCACATGTCTCTCAATAGGAAATATATTTTTCTTTATTTTATATAACTTTTTAATAATTATTTTGAAAAATGTGCAATATCTCGAGAACGGTTCATGTTAGCGTTCTAAAATTTATGTCAATCGTTTTCTAATGACAAATTGCTTAAGAAATGTCTATTTGCGTAAATTTATTAGAAGTTTTGATTTTTGACGATGTTTTCAAAATTTCATTCGAAAATTTAGGGGGGTTTTGAACATTCGATTGCGTATAAAAGCAATAGGCTTCCAGTGTTTACGGATTGTAATTTTTGTACCAAATTTCGTTCGCATCGGGCCATTCGTTCGTCAGTTTTCGTCTCCACAGGCTCACTGAAACACACACACACACATACACACACAGACATCACTTCAAAAATGTTCAATTCGCGATCAGGGATGCTTGAAACGAGCTCTCCCGTCGAATACTCAAATTCGAATTTTCGATCCCGTCACAATACTTTCCTTATACATTATGTATATAAGGAAAGTAATAAATAGTATAGAACAAATTCGACGACAAAAAGAGCATACGTCATCAGTTCGGCGATCATTCTCTGAAGAGTGAAGATTGTGCATCTTGTGTATCCTGACGAAAAAGGGTTATTTTTCATTCAAAACCGGTCGTCACTGCTAATTTTGTATTCTATGCTGCTTTTAACGAAATTGCTTAATTTTATTTACTAGCAGCAAATTGAGCGGCACATATTAGAATACTTGATAAAATCCTGTTAGCGATATTGCAGGTTTTTAAAAAATACCTGAAAAATTAAAAATTAACATACAATTAAAAAATCAGATGTGAGCAGCACATGACTTTCCCTGCAGACTTATGTTAACGTTCTCTTTATTTTATTTAAATTTATTTCACTTTTAATTCAATTTCCGTTCTCATTCTGTAACCGGGCTTATTTCCAAAGGTGGCGTAGGGAAAGTACGAAAAACTAAAATATCTCGAAAACGGCTAGTCCTAGTGTATTGGGGTTGGTCTTATTCTTTTCGTCGTTAAAAATTACGTATTAAATCAGCATTTAATGGATATATTTGAGTATACCCAGTTCATTAGTTTAGATTTGGACGATTTTTGCGGACCATTTTGCAAAAAAAGGCAGGTCATTTTTTTCCGAATCATACCAAAATCTAATCAGCACCAGGGTAACCCACAAGTGACTTATCTACCGAATTTTGTGAAATTCGGTCCATTTTTTTTTCTGTTAGAGTGGATAAAAGCTTTTGCGGGTCATTTCGCAAAAAGAAGCGGGTTCTTTTATTCCAAATCGTACTCAAAACTAATCAGCATCAGACTCGCTCACAAGTGACTAACCTACCAAATTTTGTGAAATTCGGTACATTAGTATTTTAGTTAGAGTGGATAAAAGATCTGCACAGACACAAAGACACACAGACAGACTCACAGACACACAGACACACAGACACACACACAGACGTCACGCTAAAAATGGTTTTTTCGTATTCTAGAGGTCTTGAAACGTGTAGATCCGTCGAAAACTCGAGTTGTGATTTTCGGCATGATTCCAATACTTTCCCTATACATTACCATGTATTGCAGGGAAAGTAAAAAATCTGATGTGGGCAGCACATGACTTTCCCTGCAGACTTATATCCATGTTCTCTTTATTTTAATTAAATTTATTTCACTTTTAATTCAATTTTCGTTCTCATTCGGTAACCGGACTTATTTTCAAAGGTGGCGTAGAGAAAATACGAAAAACTAAAATATCTCGAGAACGGCTAGTTCTAATGTAATGGGGTTGGTCTTATTCTTTTCTTCGCTAAAAATTACGTATTAAACAAGCATTTAATGGATATATTTGAGCATACGTAGTTCTTTAGCTTAGATTTGGACGATTTTGCGGGCCATTCAGCAAAAAAAGGCAGGTTACTTTTTTCTGAATCGTACCAAAATCTAATCAGCACCAGGGTGACCTATACGTGACTTATCTACCGAATTTTGTGAAATTCGGTCCTTTAGTTTATCAGCTACAGGGGATACAAGCTTTTGCGGGCCATTTCACAAAAAAGGCGGGTTCTTTTATTCCGAATCGTACCCAAAACTAATCATCACCAGCCCCGCCCACAAGTGACTTACTTACAAAATTTAGTGAAATTCGGTCCATTAGTTTTTTAGTTAGAGTGGATACAAAATCTGCACAGACAGACAGACAGACACACAGACAGACACACAACACACAGACAGACACACAGACACACAGACAGACACACAGACACATACACAGACGTCACGCTAAAAATGGTTTTTTCGTATTCTAGAGGTCTCGAAACGGGTAGATCCGTCGAAAACTCGAGTTGCGATTTTCGGCATGATTCCAATATTTTCCCTATACATTACCATGTATTGCAGGGAAAGTAAAAGTAGTATCATTGAATGTATTTGGCGATAAATTTAGCGAGGTTGGTCACTTATTTGGCGTGATGTAACCGAGTTAGCAATTTTTACTTTCTTTATGTACAATAATGTATAAGGAAAGTATTGTGACGGGGTGGAAAATTCGAATTCGAGTTTTCGACCGGAGAGAACGTTTCAAGCATCCCTGATCACGAATCGAACATTTTTTAAGTGATGTCTCTGTGTGTGTGTGTGTGTCAGTGAGTCTGTGGAGACGATAACTGACGAACGCATGGACCGATTCAAACGAAATTTGGTACAAAAATTACAATCCGTAAGCACTGGAAGCCTATTGTTCTTATACGCAATCGAATGTTCAGAACCCCCCATAAATTTTCGAGTGAAATTTTGAAAGAATCGTCAAAAAATCAAACCCTCTAATGAAGTTAGACAAGTAGACATTTCATATGTTATTTTTCATTAGAAAACGATTGACATATATCTTAGAACGCTGACTTGAACCGTTATTGAGATATTGCATATTTTCAAAAAATTATCAAAAATTCATATAAAATAAAAAAAATATATTTCCTATTGAGAAACATGTTCACTTTTCATATGTAATACCATGCGATAAATTTGGTGACATCATTCTCGTGGATATAGCTCGTTCCATTCATGAAAAAATATACTTTGTGTAATACTTTTGTATTTGAACGCCAATAGTCATTTATCTGTCGTAAGAATAACTTATTTCTTCGTCCATAACGCTAGGCAAGACTTTAGCGACGAATTTGGCAGAATGTCGCCAACTTGGTGATTTTTAAAATGTTACCAAATTAACAAAAATCTAGCCAAATGGATAAAAATGACGGTAAATCAATGTAAATGACGACTCATTGAAGAAAATTCAATATCTTGGAAAGAATATGAGTATCTAATAAATGAATATCATTTTTTTGAACTGTAAAAGTATTAAATTCATTGCATTATATAAGGAAAGTCCTGCACTGCCCACATCAGACTTTTCACTATTATTCCGCTGTGAAAGAAAGAAAAGTGAAAAGAAGCAATAAGTTAAAGTCATTTGCTGCCCACTTTGAATTATTTTTTAAACTATTCGCGAATTAAAATTTACTGAAGGGTGGTTCAACTCATATCAGATTTCTCTCATCATTACTGAAGTTTAGTTCAATTTCTCATATCAGAATTCTCATAGCATATTTAAGTACACTTACTGTGATTTTCTTTTCTTTTTCTTTTGCAAATTTTGCGAGAAATAAAATTTGAAATATCTGTAGTGTTGATCCAAGTGATCATAATCCCAGCATATTACCCTTCATATTACCCTCCATTTTAAAGAGTTTGAAAAAGTATTTCGACTTGTAAAGTTTGATAATAAACGTCCTCAGGGGGTAACTCCCCCCCCCCCCCGAGGGATGTCTAATGAAGTTACGAATATAAAAATTGCATTGCGGCTATTTTTCACCACAATGATTAAAACTTTTAAATTTGTGATCATTGACCCCATTTATGGGTAATCATATAAACTTTTATCCCATACAGCCGTCTTAAAAATATATAAAATTTCGAATATATTTCGACGTTTTCGTTCGAATTAAAAAAAAATTCTATCCACTTCTATACATTTTCCGTTTACAAAGCCGAATAAAAAATTTCGTAACAACCATTAATATTTTGTGCGGCTATTGTGCACACAAGAAATCGGCAACAGATAAGCGACAGACTAACAGACAGACGGGCGGACATATCTCTAAAAATAGTAAAAACATGTTTAGGAGATTTTCGAGCATATATTGGCTTTAAAATCCCGAAATCGGAAGTTTTCATGAAAACAATACTTTATATTATATTTTATAGTATAAGAAAATGAAAAGTATGTGGTCAAGAACCCCCCCCCCCCCCCCAAGTCAAAAGAAACCTTTTTAAGGTCAGACTTTTCAAACAAAATGCTTCACCTCTTTGTGTACGCTCAGGAAGTTCAATTTGTCATAATAATGGCTCCATTTGGCGAGGAATTCTCTTTGGATCAGAAATGAAAATAAATGGTCTGGAAGGTGGAATTGCGTCTTCAAGCATGTCTCAAATACTTGAACAAAAAAGTACTTTAAACAAAGGAGTTTAAATCCTCTTGAGAAAGGAGTTCTATACTATTTTTATTAAATGCAATGCATGTTCAAAAATTTTCAGGGTTTTTTTAATGCATTCTTAGAAAGTATTCTAAAAAATCTGATGTGGGCTGTACATGACTTTCTCTATACAGGGTGTGTGCCAAAAAGATTGAAATGCGCTTTAATTTTTTACCTATTGGAGATAAGTGGGCAATGTAAATTGCAAAATTGTTGAAAGTAAGGTAGGAAATAAGACTACTTAATGAAATAGTTCTATTCATTTTCAAATAGTAACACTTTTTAAATTTTTATACGACCCCCTTGGACAAATTTGGTCAATCAGAATTTTTTTATTTTTAATGGAATTTTTAAAGATACAGATCATTAAAAAAATCGCATATCTGTATCTTTAAAATCAACTGAATTATGATAAAGGCAAAAATCTGATTTATGCCACTTTTACGTACCATGTGAAAGGCTGTTTTATCAGTGAAAATAGGAACCATAAACAAATTGTTTAGATAAAAAATACGTTAATATGTGTCAAATATTTTTATCACAAATGCATATAAACAAAGCATTACACAGATGTAGATCATATAAAGCAGTCGTACGCACTACGCGGTTGGGTATCCTATGTATTATCATCTAATTTATCTTTTTGTGATAAGTTACAAATTTACATTTCTAATTTGATATAGGGTCCCCGTTCACAATATTCAATTGAATATAACTCGCTCAATTTTAAAGATACAGATATGCGGGCTTTTTCAATGATCTTACTGCATTAAAAATACAATTTTTTTGATTTACCAAATTTGCTTAAGAGGGTCGTATAAAAATTTAAAAAGTATAATTTTTTTTAAATTAATGGGAGGACTATTTCATTAACGTAGTCTTATTTTTTACCTTACTTTCAACATTTTTGCAATTTACATTGCCCAGTTATTTCCAACAGGTAAAGAATTAAAGTGCGTTTCAAACTTTTTGGAACACCCATTATAATTTCAATGAATTTATTGGTTGCCGCACTTTTACCGCTCTTACACAAAAATAATACATAAGATCCACGGCACAGTGCTTTTTTTTCCAATGGCCAGGCATTGACTCTTTCATCTTCGCCTATACATCGGCCAGAACAGTGAACCTCTTATCCGTCAAAGACGTTGACCCCGCACACAGTGGGGGTGGGAACACATTGCGACCAATAACACAAACATCCATGTCTTACGTGGCGGCCAATCAATTGCTGGAAACGCTCGCCTTGCCCGTTCGGCCACCACGTCGACTGAAATGAACCAACAGTTCGCGGTGTTCCCAGGTGGTCACTCACCCAAGTACTAACCTCCCCCGATGCTGCTTAACTTCGGTGATCTAACGGGAACCGGTGTTTTCAGCACGGTACTGCCGTTGGCTCGTGCTTTCAACATTGAATTGTACATGTGATTCTTTTGTAGATGAGAACAGGTAAAACTATTTCGAAGTACCCAATTAACTTATATTTCACGTGCCTATAAAGCTAGGGTTTCCAAACTACGGCCCGAGAGCCAAATATGGTCCGTGAGATGCTCTAATCCAGCGCGAGGTCCGATGATTGATTGAGGTAAAAACGGAAATGAAATTAATTCCATTTATCATAGTTTAAAAGTATTATGTTTCACATGTACTACTCTGTTTACTTTTCCATATGAAACATTATGTTTTAATCGAGAATTTAAATTTAAAGTACAGCAATATTATTACGTCGCTACAATTACAGTACACACACACACACACACACACACACATATATATATATATATATATATAATTTATTTATTGTGTCGAATTGTCTGCAGTTTCTACGACATAACCGTGGCGGATTCTTACAACAGGTACTTAAACACAACAGCGCACATTATTTGATTAGTAACATGTTGATTCACTGCCATGTCGTGCAAGGTACGAACAGGTTAATCTCGGGCTTAGATATTAATTTTAGCTTAGTTTCTTGCACATATTTTTTCTGATACTTGTATAGTATTTTGGGATTTGTAAATTGATACTTTTTACGTGTTATTCAGGAATTCTCGAATGTTCTGCTTTTACTTCTCATCTTCTTGGTGCATTATGGTATGATTTTGCTTTCCTTACTTCCCTTTCTTTATTCCGGTTATTCTACTGTTGATACTTATATATTTACTTGTATGGAAAGGTACCGGTCTCTGGGATTGTTGTCGCGACACAAAGCTGGCTTAACCGGGGAGTGTGGGTCACAACCCCCCCCCCCCCACGGCCAATCTTGTGGTACTTTCCTTTCTTTATATGTTTCCATTTTTGGGTTATGTATCTTAATCTTTTTGGAAGTGTTGCATCGCGCCTTTTAAGTGAGGTCCTTGTCATCTTTAAAGATTTTATTATATATATATTTAAACTCGATAGAGATCGACATTATTCAGTGATTGTCATAATGGTAGCAAATTATTTCCATTAGAGATATATAGTGTCCACAGACTCGAGGACAAAACACACTAATATATATACACACACACTAACATATATACATGCATATACTTTAAGATTGTAAACATACACACATACTAGCATGCATACAGGGTGATTCAAGTAAAAGATCAGGTTTTTAAATCTCTTTGTAGGAAAAACTACTAGACGAATTACAATAAAAATTTGTACACACAGTTTTCGGAGTACGCGGTTATGAATTCCAAAGATAAAAAGTAGATCAAATTTTGTCCGCCGAGCTGAAATTTGAAGCTGCTGTCCCCATAATTTGCATTTTGTTTAACTCTATCTATCAAATAACGGCAAAAAGGGTTCCGAAGATTAAGAATCATGAGTGGGCCTCTACGTAAATCTTCTACCTGTAGATATGCCTTAAGGGCATAAGAAGCATTACTGTTTTATTGATCATTGATATAAGATTCTAACAAGTAACGCGCGATCCGATAGGGTAAGATTTATGACGTTTTTCCAGTCGTGGATTTGTAAAAAAAGGCTTTGTAACTCCTTTTATAGGGGGTGGTGGTAAGATATAGTTCGCAACATGCAAATTACGGGGATAGCAGCACCAGATTTTAGCCATGGCGCCCAGAATTTGAACTACTTATTTTTCTTCCGAAATCGAAATCGCATGATCAGGAAAGTATGCGTATAAAATTTGGTTGCTATTCACCTAGTTGTTTTTACTAGAGGGTCTAAACATCTGATCTTTAATTTGAAACATCCTTATGTACACTGGTGTCCAAAATTAAAGTTACAAACACATTTTGTGCAATCATTCAAAATTGCTGATACTAATACATAAAAAATTGATGTCATATAAAGTGGGGAACGCTGAATGTAATGTAAACATCCAATGTTTGTTAAACGGTTGAAAGGGTACGTTTGGTAAGAAAACGTGAAAGTGACCGTTTTACGAATTAGAGAATTTCCTTTATAGATGTTTGTTTCTTGCAGGAAAAATCACGATACGGACTGATATCAGTTAGAATGAGTTCTTCTAAACGTTTAGACAACGGACTAAAATGGAGAATCATTGTCAGGCTTGGAACTGGCCAGTCTGAAGCGGAGATCGTTAGATGGTTACGAATGTCTTGAATGGTATAGTAGTATCCATGATATGACACTAGTTCCAAACAGCGGTTACTATCACCAAGAGGCCTGGCCAAGGCCGTCCAAGAGCCATGACACCTGCGGATGATCGAAACGGAGCATTAACTGCACGACGCCATTGAGAGATGACGGCTAAAGAGTCTCTCTGGACCTCGCTGCTGCGTCTGGAACAACAATTTCTAGGAAAAGTGTATACAGACGTCTAGTAGAAAAGATCCTTTACGCCTTGCAACCACTGGTGTGTAATACCTTCAACAGATCACAGAAGAGAGTCCGTCTTTCGTGGAGGCAGATACATCATTCTTGCACACAGCAAGATTCGGGCTATGTCCTCTTCAGTGATGAGTGGAGATTCAGTATCCAAAGTGATTTTCGACGAGTCTTTATCTCGAGAGAGCCTGGGGCCCACTATCGTACCGCCAATGTAAGGAAAATCGTCAACTTTGGTAGAAATGGAATCCTTATGTGGGGAGGCATCATGTGGGATGACCGTGCACCACTGCACATCTTCGATGCGGGGACTGTGACCGCATAGCGCTATAGGGGTGATGTCCTTGAACCTTATGTGAAGCATTTACGATGAGCTGTCGGAGAGGACTCATCTTTGGGGCGCTAACGTATGCCGCACACAGCTCAACTTGTCGACGATTTTCTGGAGGAAAAGTGTATTCTCCGTATGGTGTGGCCAGCAAAGTCGCCGGACCTAAATAATGTAGAGCATGTGTGGGTCGCTCTAGGAAAAGTCATTTCACGAGATCAATACCTTCACAAGGATCTTCCTGGCGTTAAAATCCTAGCTTTCAGAAGAAGGGGATTTGTTCCCACAAGTCATCAACAGCCTCATGTACAGTATGAGGGCCCGTTGTGCGACTTTAAAAGCTGAACAAAAGTGAGCAAGCTGATTTGTGAACAAAATTGTATTACAATAAACCAATTATTTTATGAGATATCACATGTTTTGAGTTTGTAACCTTAATTTTGGACACCAGTATATGATAGTGTATGTATATGTTTACAATCTGAATATGAAAGACCCAGGCCACCCGACTCATCTTAGGGTATGAGGAGCTGGTTGAGTGACCGGTACAATCTTAATGTGTGTGTATGTACCGGGTGGTCAGAATTAAAACACCCCTACTGTGAGCTCTCTATGCATCGAACTACTTAGTGTAAAGGCTCCAAAATTGTTGAACCTACTATTCACGACATGGGTAAAGGGATTACGTGAAAAAAATAGTTCCAGAAACACCGATAGGTGGCGCTGTACAACAGAAAATATGCTGAAAAAACACAAAATACACATTTGTAACACATTTTATTCGAACATACCAGACATTCATATCACAAGGACCTTATCGATGCAGCGAATGCTGCTCAATATGGTCCCCTTCTTCAAGATGTAAAATCTGCAGTCTGTGGACAGCTTTTTCAACTGCGGATCGTAATTGGTCGATTGAAATGCTTCTTACATGCAGAATGATACTGTCTTTCAAATCTGCCAAGGTTACCAGACTTCTTCGATAAACAAGACTTTTTAAGTATCCCAACAACCAAAATTCGCAGGGATTAAGATCTGGAGAACGAGATGGCCAGGTTGTCGGAAACGCACGTCTAACTACTCTACCATTAGTAAAATGTTGCCGAAGAAACTGCTGTACACAGAGTCCAATGTGTGGAGGCGCTCCATCTTGCATAAAGGTAATTGAATCAAGACATTGCTACTGTTGCAGTTGGGGTACAACAAAATTTTCGAGCATGTTTTTGTACCTTCTGGCCGTCACGGTGCATGTCACAGGGCCATTGGGAGTAGCCTCTTCGAAAAAGAAAGGTCCAAGAATGAATGTGGCTGTGAATCCACACCAGACTGTAACTTTCGGTGAGTGAAGTGGAATCTCTTGGAAGGTACGAGAGTTTTCCGTGCCCCGACAGTTATGGGTGTTGACTGTTCCACGTAGATGGAAATGCGCTTCATCGCTCCATAGAATCTGCCATGGCCACGATGTATCCACTTCAACTCTAGCCAGAAATGTGAATACAAAGGTCAGTCGCTTCTCCCTGTCGATTGTCAGCAAGTGGCGATTGTGACTAATTTTGTACAGGAAAAAATGCACTACGTTTCTCAGTATGTTCCGCACTGTGCTGTAGGAAACACCCAAGTGTCGTGACACTCCACGTGCACTACTACAGCCTATAACGTTATCCATTGATTGTTCAACAATAGCGATGGCAACATCGTCAACGACGTCTGAACGAGTCGATTTGCGCCTTCGACCTGGCTGAACTCCAAGATGTCCAGTTTTCTCGAATCGAGCGATCATTCTCCTGAGAGCTTGTAGAAGTAACGGTCCTCTGCGCAAATTCTTAAGTCGACGAAACTCTCGAAGTGCAACTGCAGCATGTCCTTTGTTTTCATAAAACAGCTTCACAAGCAAAGCGCGTTCTGGCAGTGTGACAGCCATTGCTGATAAGAATGAAAATTTCCCAATTTTATCCCCTTTTATGCCCAGAACATAGTAGCTGCAAACCAAGGGTTTATGCAAATTTTTGTGCTTACAGAGCAAAATTGCAGTAACAATGACAGTTTAAGTTTCTTCCCTTTTTTATCTTCTTTTTTTTTCATATCAGCAAAAGAAATTAAAAAGGTAAAATTCCATATCGCATGGTTTTTTTTGTGATTATTTTGTGTCTTTTCAGCACATTTTCTGTTGTACAGCGCCACCTATCGGTGGTTCTGAGACTAATTTTTTTTCGCGTAATCCCTTTCCCCATGTCTTGAATAGTAGGTTCAACAATTTTGGAGCCTTTACACTGAGTAGTTCGATGTATAGCGAGCTCAGAGTAGGGGTGTTTTAATTCTGACCACCCGGTATATAAATTTTTAATCCGTAAAGGAAATCCTATGTTGGACACGAGATTTCTTTATATACACGTAGAACGAAAATAATTTCTTTGGCAATGGTTAGTTTTAAAATTGCCTTACATTGACGTCAAACATTTCTCGGCGATAACATGCTTTTAAATTAAATAATAAGCATTTCTATATTATTATTTAACATTTTATTATGATTAACTATTTAACAGCAATTTGAAACAAATGATGACATATGTGGTAAATAAAAGTATTAAGAGATGTAATAATTCAAATACAGACGACTTTTTTTTCATTTTTAAAACTGATGTAATAATAATTCAAATGCAGAAGATTTTTTTTAATCAATGATAAAAATAGCAAACAGTAGACTAGGAGTGTGCGTAAATTATTTTATCTTCGAAGGAAAAATATGTTTTTGATTAATATACTGTAAATGTTTATGTTTTAAATTAGCTTATTGCTTTGAATATAATAAAATTTTTAATAAATTCTCTTGTCTCTGGAGATTACCAAACTCATTTGCATCGATAGCAGTAATTTCTTTAACTTTTATATCTTGATAACGTCAAAAACATTTAGCTTTACTAGAGTTTTCAAACGCATTATTGAAACAATTTTTCGGCCATCTAATTAACGTTTTCATAAAATTAGAAAGTGTGCTATAAGCAATTTATCAATTTTGAAAATCAAGAACGAAAAATGATGATCTTTTTTGCAACCTGCTATTAAACTAATTGGAATAATGTTTTATTAAACACATTTTACCTAGGTAAGATATTTAAATAAAAATGATGAATTCATGAAATTCATTCTTCAAATAAAGGTATACAATTATTTCATCAAATTAACATGACTTTCTTTAATCATCACCCTTTCATAAAAATTTGAAAAAAAAAACTCTTTCATTGCTCAAAAGTGAAATCGTCGTTAAAAATACATAATAAAACAAATTAGTCACGATAATTCCGGTTTGGGAGAAAAACAGCCTCCTTTTTCAGGCTGTAAAGACAGAGCCACCATGTCAGCAAAGGCAAGCAGTCGTTTGTCCATAAACAGTCCCGTTTCACTTTTTTTTGTATATCACTCTTCAAAATCAGTTCAGACCAGAATTTTGACTGACACATTGAAAGAAAATTTCCTGTGCTGCCTTTATGTTGCGCAGAATAGAAGATTAAATATTTTAGAATAAAATATTCTTGAATCAATTATGGAAAATCATCTCACAACATCCTTTCACATGCTAACCACACTGAACGTGTTCTTAAATTTTCTATAGAGAAGCATGAAAACTATATAAGAAACAGGAAGCAAATAAATTTTTTATCGCTCAGTACACTTAGACATCTGGCAATCGTACGGAATATTCTGTGGTATGGATTGGAGAAACATGGACTTTGATCTAATGATGTAAAATGTAAATGATGTAAATGTAAAATGTAATGCTGTAAAGTAATTTATGATATATATTCCATAGAGTACAACATAAAACAAATTAACTGAAGTGTGGTTCAACTCGACATTTTCATATCAGAATCCACTTTTAAGTAACTTGCTATTTCTCTCCCCCCCCCAAACACAGCATTCTTATTACAAGGTGTTGAAGACGCAGATCGTCCGACTCATAAGAGACCGTCCGACTCACTCAGACCGTCCGACGAAGACACAGAGCATCCATTTGGACGGTCGGTCATTACAAGGTGTTGTTGTTGTTGAGACCCAGACCGTCCGACCTACCAGAAAGGTGTAAGGTAACCGTTTGGACGGCCGGGAAGTGCCACCCAATTTAGACCGGAACCCAATGGGGGAGGCATCCACAGGGACCGTACCCTCCTTCCCCTACCACCAACCTCTCGGAAGGACTTACGGACCCACATGTTTAACGTGATCGTACTCCGCATGAACACGCCGGCAGTGGTGGCAGCGTGCAAATCCAGCTCGCAAATCACCGGGTTCCCGCGCCCGAAATGTGCCAACAGCACGCGGTGTTCCCAGGTGGTCACCCACCCAAGTACTAACCGCGCCCGATGCTGCTCGACTTCGGTGATCTAACGAGAACCGGTGTTTTCGGCACGGTAAGGCCGTTGGCTTCGGTTATTACAAGGTGTGGAAACCCCAGGCCGTCCGACTCGTCCTGAGGACTTGAGGTTATTACAAGGTGTGTAAAAGCAGAAAATTCTTGATCATTCAATTCACTTGTGTAGGTGGACCTCCTACCTGTGATATTACATGAAAACAATCAGCTATGTAAGCACAGCAAAAATAAAATACGTTGATTGAAGTGCAGTTTCCGTCATCTAGATCGTTTTTTTTTACATTTAAAAGTAAAATGGCTCTCTATGTGATACGAATTATATCCCCCCCATCTTGTTTCTAATTAACTCATATTTAATTAATTGGAGAGTATTTTAACTTAAATTTTTCATGCCAGAATCTTTTTTTAAGTAACTTGTGATTTTTTTTTTAAATTTTGCAAATAAAAATTTTAAAAATTCTATATCACAGATCCAAATGAAATCACAATATCATGTAACCCTTAATTTTAAAGGCCTTGAAAAAATCTATAGAGTTTGACAAAGTACTCCTCTGGGGGACGGTGACGTGTTCTCCGAACGTGTGTCGAACGTGCCACGATCACAAAAATTATATTGACGCTATTTTTCACTGAAGATACTATTAAGTTTCGTGATCATTGAGCCATAAATAACTCTTTTTATGCATAATTATGTCACATTTTTTCCTATACTGCCATGATAAGAAAATAAAAAAATTCGATTAAGCTTCGAAGTTTTCGCTTGAACTTCAAAGATTTCTAACTAGTTCTAGATTTTTAATAACAAACCAGATAAAGTTTCGTGAAAATCAATTATTATTTGTTGCAGGTATCGACAGACGGGCATAACTCTAAAAATTGTAAAATCGTGTTCAAGAGAGATCTTAAAATATATAGTGACATCAAAATCTCGAAAACAAAAATTTTCTGGAAAACAATGTTTTCTATATAGAATGAGAAAGTAAATATGGGTGCTAACCGGTTTCAGGCTCAAAATAAATTTCTTTCCAGGACAAAAAGACAGAACAATCACACCAGAAATAGAAAGAATTAAGTTTATTTTGCTTTCCAGGACATGGCTATCCAGTCTTCCTCCACACACGTATATGGCGTCATCAGCTCTGAGAGAAAAGCTGGATTCGTCACTAAAGACAACTTGCTTCCAATCGGACACTGTCCAGTCTGACACCAATCCAGATGGTTGAGGTAGGCTTATGCTGAGGGTCAGTGGTAGACGCTTTAATGGGCGTCTTTATCTATTTTCACGTTCTGTTAGTTGTCTCTGAATTGTATCTATTGATGCATGATGCATGGAAGATGGCAAATGTCTGTGAATGGCTGATAACGACGCCATTGTCGTGCATGTGGCTCCGTTTCTGATTGCACATCCTCTCCAGCAGTTATTTGTCTGATATGCGTCCTGAGCCTCTGCGATGGTTATATGTACTTTCTCTGATTCACTGTTATCCAAATGGAGAAATTATCATATAGCTCTGACAAAGATGGAGTCTGATGGACCAACCAAGTTCTCTTAGGCAGTCTTATGATGCGACTTCTCTGTAAATCCTCCAATTGTTCGTAGAGCCATCGATTACGTCTTAAAGGTATATTTGTACCCATCTTGCAGTGTCAAATATCAGAAATTCAGTTCCAATTGCACGCGAGAACACGATCGTTTTAAATGCTGCACGATGAGCGTCTCTTGCGCGTTGCAGGAGATCTATAGCATTACTGGCACTGATAGCTTGATGATTTGCAAAACTATTACAGCGACACTTGAATGCCGAGTTTCGCGGCTGTAGCTCAATTTTTTATAGGTACATATATTTTTTTTGCAACAATATGCATTATTGAGGTTTGCAAGGATTTTCAATTATGAAACGTGCTGTTGATTTAAATCGAAGGAGTTTATATAGCTTATATAGTGAATTGAAAGAGCTTATGTAGCTTTCATTGTGAATCAAAGGAGTTTATATAGGGAGTATGAAAATAATATACTTGAAGCGTGTTACGTCCACACAGAGGCTGAAAAGCATATTTAGAACGAATCAAAGAAGCTGATTTACGGCGTTTCAAAATATCTTATTTATGGTGTAACGAAAGAGCTTATTTAGAGCGTATTAAGAGAGCTTATTCAGGACGTACCAGGCGAGTATATTTAGGGCGTATCTAAAGTGTGTATCAAATGAGCTTATTTAGAGTGTATCAAAAGAGCTTATTTAGTGTGTATTAAGAGGCTTATTCATGACGCATCAAAAAAAATTATACACCCGCGCAGAGGGCAAACGGCGTATTTAGGGCGTACTACGTAGTTTCGTAAAGCGAATCATTCGATGTGCCCAAAGACGGGACCAAGGCGTATTGAATATTCACGCAGAGGTCTAATGTGCTTAGGTGCTTTTTAGGGCAATCATGTGCTAGCATGTGTTTTGTAATTTAAATGTGTCTTCGCGTAGCGGGCGACAATGCCTTCCGAAAAACTTACTGAATGAGTTCATTTAATTCTTGCTTTTAAATAGCATTTAAATATAGCCTGCTTTCAGTTTTTAAATGCAGCGGGATTCATTTAGGGAAAAAATCCAGCGCTCGGACCCAATTAGTTAAGGAAAGATTTTAAAATTTCGTGTGGATTTATTATACATTTGTATAACCGCTATAGGAGGGGCTAATTAAAGGACACTGGGTTAGTAACCCAAATCTGACAGTCGGATTGTGAATCTGGTGATACCTTCCTCTTACATTTACGTGTTTTGAAAGTAGAATTGTGGAACGACAACGTTTGCTTACATCTGATGTAAACACGCGAGATGTTATATTATTCAAGAAAGTTATATCGCGTTTCGAAAGCTCAGGTGGGAACACGAAGTTTGTCTACTGAAACATAAGGAATGTGAATCAGGGGTTTTATATATTCGAAGTGCAAAACTTAATATTCTTCTGAGAACTGATATATACACGGATATATGTTCTATACTTTTTTATAAGAAATTCAAATTTTCTTTTTTTTCAAACCAAATAATTTAACATAGGTTTTTGTCGTGACAGCCTGAAAGAACTTATATAAGGGTATATTTGCGATTGACGAGATAGATATATATGTAAATATTTCGGCAAAAGAAAATATCAAATGTGTAATGTATTTATAGCATTGACACATTACAAATATATATCCAATTTTTAACACCTGCAAATTCTGATAGTATTTTTTACAGCAGTCAACAATATACCAATAAATGTCGCGAACGTGTAAGGTGTTCTAACTGGAGTCACTTTTGGAAACCAGACGGAGAAAACACCCGTACATGCAACAACATATTACGTGAATTTAGAGTTACCATATGCTGCAGTTCGGAAGAGGGTTACCTGTTTTGACGAATTATCGTTACTTTGGTGACATTTGGCGATTTTTCGAAGGTCCAAGAAACACCTCGATATACCCAGTATTCTACGAGATATGGGAGATTTCCAGTAGTATTTATAGAGAGTCTACAAAAGGAGTCATCACTCACGATCACACCTGATGCGTGGATCTCTGCCACACGTCCGGGCAGGATGCAAGTATTACTAATTCTCCCCATTAAATTGAACTTCGACATTGGCCGTGCCGAGCATATACACACATAAATCAATTAATAAAATGTTAATGGACAATGAGGACAGCGAATATAATATTAAACAATAACAAATTTATTTACAAAAACTGATTAAATTAATAAGAAAACATTCCATTGGCATTCTAACGTAAATATGGTTATCCTTAAATATCATGTCCGCTAATTTACACAACCTTAGAGGTATTTCACATCAAATATCCTTCCAAAATATTGGCTCCGTTCCACAAGAACGACGATAAAAAATTATACGCATTTAAAACATATAATTAAATTCCTCCATGATTAAATTTCATTAAGATTAGAATTAACTCGTGCCCAAACATATACTAATTTAAAATACAATTAAACTAATTTACACAAGAAACAATTATCTCAAATGTGGATTTTACTCAAATGTCGAGAGAGAGCGGGAAAATCGTATCATCAAAATGTATGTAAAAAGACATGCATGGCATACCTCGAGACTCTGTTATGTAGCCCATCATCGGGTCGGTTGGCATCGGTTGCAAGACATCACCGTGGTTTGAGGAAACCTCTCTCCTCGAATTCACAAAATCAAGCCTTATAAAAACTCCTCTCAAAACTGACTCTCTCTCGACAACCGAAAATTGTCACCTTCTACAGGCACTACGCCCTGGTTGTCATTGGCCTGACACTGTAGCCCCTGCATATTTTCATTAAACGGCATACAGTTACATCTCAGTTATTGGGTGCTGCCACTTTGGAGGGTTGGTTAATATCCGAGAAAGAATACGTACCAGCTGGTCCAAAACTCCCACGCACCAGGGCGCACGTGCGATAAGTGGCGGTTAGAAGGTCACCTCTTTTTAAGGCGTCCCACTGTGAGCCCCTCTGTAATGGAGTCGTCTCCGTTAACGGAGTCGAAAAAGCGTTGTTCTGATTTCCTTTGCAGGTATTCTTCTGGGGAAGCATATATTTATTGTAGGAATAATACAGGGACCATCTTTATAGATTGTTATCTGTCCACGACTTACAATGTTACATATTTGCCATGTAACAACACCCACGATTCCATACGATACGTCGTAACAATACGAAAATCAACATTGACAAGGAATTTGATAAGTGCCCCAATTATTATACTTTTCAATAGGATCCTTAAGGAAAGAGGAATTTATTTAATTGATAGAAGAGAATATCACTTTAGAATCAAACATATTAGGAATTCTCATTTATCCTTGGCCAAACTAAACGTGTTTTAAAGTATCATTGGACGAAACATTATAATTGTGTTTGAATCTAAGAAATTAACACACACACACAAAGCGACCATCGCTAGTGATTATTGGATGACAAGTCACCAGTTTGATGTCTCTGCTGTTTCCATTACTCAAAAGTTAACTTCAATTTTGATTTGGATTTCTTGAAACTTTTCATGTAAATAAAAATTTCAGTAACCTGGTGATTGATTTGTCAATGACACGCTGCCACGTTTTAAAGGTGAGGTGTGTGTATGTGTATGCGTGTTTACATGCATGTTTGTATATGTGTATGTTAGTGTGTATGTATGTATGTTAGTGTATGTATATATACATGTTAGTGTATGTATGTATGTTAGTGCGTGAATGTGTGTGTTGTGTTAGTCTGTGTGTCTATGGACACGATATCTTATGAACGAATGGTGCGTTTCGAAAAAAAAATCGGTATTATTGTAATCAATAAATACTGGAACTATACGGATTTTAAATACAATCAAATGTTCGAACCCCCCTCCCTCAAATTCTCAAATGTTTTTTTAAAAATGTCCTTAAAATTCCTGAAACTTCTATAATAATAAATAAATAATCATTTCATACAAAATATGTTTCATCAGAAAGCGAATGACACAAACATTAGAATGCTAGCATGAACCGTTATCGAGATATGGCACATTTAAAAAATAAATTTGTCAAAAACTTTCGTAAAATTTTAAGAGTAATATGTATTATTAAATAGTCACACCTATTATATGCAATATTATGTGGCATATTTATTAACATTAGCTTGGTGGATTTAGTTTGATCCAATCATGCGAGAAAATATCATTTTGAATTAGTTTTGTATTTTAACATAAAAATATTCGTCAATAATTTATTTCAGGGAACATTATGTAAATGCCAATAGAATTTTGATGAGGAGTGTGATCGTGAGTTAAAAATAAGCCATTATGTTTGGTGTATAAATTCGCAGAAGAGTCTAATTTTAATTTACGTAATAATAATGTACGTAATTAAGTCCAAAAATAATGTGCAGTAGTTTTTATCAGCTATTATTTCGCTATGAAAGTGGTAAAGTCCTTGCATTGTCTAGATCTAGAGGTCACTATTTCAAAGTGTGAAACTCAAGGATTCAGAGACAGCACTCTAGGTGTTCCTCGACAGTATACCAGGTGTTCCTCGACAGTATTCCAGGTGTTTCGTGAACAGTATTCCAGGTGTTTCGTGAAGTGATAGCAATTTTCTTTAATATTGAAAAAAACGCTTAAAATTTAAGTGCAGAATTTGGATCAAAATGGACTTCTTCTCATTTTTGAGTTCCACTATCAAATTAAATATCAAAAAGGTTCCGCGACGAAAAAGTTTTAAAAATGCTTGTATAGAGAAATGCATCTGTTACGCACATCAGATTTTCTCTAGTACATTGTGCAGGAGTAATATCCATAACCTGGAGAAAATGCATACCCAAGACAAAATGTATATTTACGGAGCAGCAACTTGATGCTAACAAGCCGAGAATAAACATTCTCTAAATATTTATCTGGAACGCTACAAGCTATTCAGAAGATAATCCCAACATGCTGAGAAGAAAAGCTTCGATAAAGTAAACTGGCGGAGCGCAGTAGAAACATTACTAAAACCTTCCTTAACAAGTCTTCTTGGGATATATTTCTGTTTATTCTGAGAGGAATGGTTTCTCCTTTAATATTTTGATAGGTATGATGCTGCTTGGAAAACAAGTAAAAAAATCTGATGTGAGCAACACATGACTTTCCTTATATAATGCAATGAATTTACTACTTTTACAGTAAAAAAATACGTTATTCTTATAGTAGATACTTATATTTTTTCTAAGATACCAAATTATTGTCAATTAGTCGTCATTTTCATTGATTTAGTACCATTTTTATCCATTTGGCCAGATTTTCGTTAATTTGGCAACATTTAAAAAAGTAGTCAAGTTGGCGACATTCTGCCAAATTCGTCGCCAAAATCTCGCCAAGCGTTATGGACAGAGAAATAAGTTATTCTTATAGCAGATAAATGACTATTGACGTTCAAATACAAAAATATTATCCAAAATATCGTTTCTCATGAATGGAACAAGCTAGATCTACGAGGATGACGTCGCCAAATTTATCGCATGGTATTACATATGAAAAGTGAACATGATTCTCAATAATTAATATTTTTTTTAATTTATGGGATTTTTTGATAAATTTATAGGACAGATGTGCAATATCTCAAGAACGGTTTATGCTAGCGTTCTAAAGTTTATGTCAATCGCTTTTTAAGGAAGCATTACATAAGAAATGTCTATTTGCGTAACTTTATTAAGTGTTTTGATTTTTGGATGATTTTTTCAAAATTTCATTTGAAAATTTAGGGCGGTTCTGAACATTCGATTGTGTTTAAAAACAATACGCTTCCAGTATTCACGGATTGCGATTTTTGTACCACGTTTAATTCGAATCGCTCCATTCGTTCGTGAGTTATCGTCTCCACAGCCTCACAGACACACACACACACACACACATACGTACGTTCACACACACACACACACACAGACATCATGTCAAAAACGTCTGATTCGTGTTCAGGGATGCTTGAAACGTGCTCTCCCGTCGAATACTCGAACTCGAATTTTCGATCCCGCCACAATACTTTCCTTATACATTATGTATATAATAGCAATAATAACAAAAATAATCTGGTTCTAATATTTAGGGTTAATCTAACACTAGCCGTCGAAAATCGCAACTCGAGTTTTCGACGGATCTACAAGATTTGGGATATTTAGTACACGAAAAAACTAATTTTAGCGTGACGTCTGTGTACGTATGTGTGTGTGTGTGTGTGTGTGTGTGTGTGCGTGCGTGCGTGCGTGCGTGTGGACCAAATTTCATAAAATTTGGTGTCTAAGTCACTTGTAGGTAACCCTGCTGCTGATTAGATTCTGGTACGATTTGAAAAATGGCCCGCAAAAATCAATAAAATGTATAATAAAATACTATGTATGCTCAAATGTATCAGTTAATTGATTGTTTTATACGTAATTTTTGACGATAAAAAGTATAAGACCAAGCCTATTATTATACGATTAGCCTTTTCAAGATATTTTAATTTTTTTCGCATTTTTGTTACGCCGCCTTTGAAAATATGCTGAGTCACCATATGAGGAAGAACATTGAATTTAAACTGCGAATTTAGTGTAATTTAAAAAAATTATCAATGTCAATTTCTGCAATTAAACTCAATTTAATGAATTGTGGGAAAAATAAAGAGAAAATGAATTAAAGACTGTAGTGAAAGTCATGTGCTGCCCACATCAGATTCTTTATTTTGATGTTAACTTCTGAAGATCTATCGAACCGATTTTCAAAACTATTTGCACGGCTAATTCTAAAGGATTGTTTCTAAATGAATTAAAATGCATCGAATTTTATTCGATAAGAATATATTGTATTAAGAATATATTTTTAAGGATATAAGTATTAAGAATATATTTTTAATGGAGCGGTAAGAAACATCTTGCAAGACCAGAAATAGATCTCACATTTGATGAGACAGTTTTATGTGAATATTTATTGTGGCCAAAACGCGGTGAACAATACTTGTAGTCTGGCTGGCACCGAGTTTTATCACCCCGTGAACCTAAAGGTTAGAAGACCATAAATTTAGGGGACCATGACAGAGGGGCTGAGCTGGGCCTTACGAGATGTAAAATGGTTCCATTGGTTAAAGGAGTAACCAATAAAAAAAAGGATTTTTACGTCAAACTCAATGCGGCAAATGGAATAAAAGGGGGAGTCCCCCCCCCCCAACGACGGAACCACAGCCTGTAACCTGAGAATCAAGCAGACAATTATGAAGATTTGACTTAAGAGCAGACTAGAGAAGAATGAGAAACTAACACGACTTGAGAGAGTGAGATACCAATGTTCTAATACGACTTAAGATAACTTGGAGACGATGACTGGATTTGGTGAATTCAGACTTGTAGAGTGTCCCGTAGAGGTTCCAAAATAATGGAGATGTATTAATGTGTGAGTGCAATCAGAGTACGAGTAGGAGCCACACACCAAAGAGTTATGGCCAGTACTAATAACTGATGCAAGCATTTGATATATGCTCAAAGTCCAAGACAGACTTGAAGGTATGTGCCCATTAAAAATGATATCTGGTCATAAACACTATTTAGAATTCTCTGTTTTGGTGACATATGTCCCCTCCACTGAAATAATATATTTAAATAGTGTATTTGAATTTAATCACGATTTATGTTGTTAATAAATGTTTTATTGTTAAAGTTTAAATGGTGCAGTCACAATGAGTATTATAATAATTAATAATTCCTTTACAGGACTCACACGAAAGTTAAATAATTCGAGGGTTTTATATAGCGGCACAACTAGCAATGTACGATTAAATACTAAATCCACTAATATGAGAATTTACGGCAATGTTAAGATATGACGATTAATAATAATTAATGTTAATTATAAAGTTAAACTTTAAGTTTCTTTTTTTATTCGGTTCCCACACATATCATATTTATTTCATAATTATGTTGCGAATCTCGGTAATGTTCTGAGGCATGGTCCTCAAAAAGTATTATTTTGCGAAAAGATTTCAAATTTTGCCCAAAATAGCCGATGCGCCTGAATGTTTATGTATTCGAAATATAAAATATATTTTGCCGTTCAATTTCTGAGAGTTTATCGAATTGATCTTTAAAAAGAAGGTTTTGTTTGACAGCTGAAACGTTCTAGATGAAACAAAATGTATCAAATTTCGCCATTGAATGCTGTATTTTGAATGGGATGATAAGAATATTCCCTTATTTATATTACTGCTATGTGCATAGGTTACTAAGGTACGGTCGGTAAACTACCAGATTGGTAACATTCCAAGGAAATCTTTTTTTAATAAAGTTTTCATTTCATTTTTTAAACGTTTAACAAATTGATATTCAAAATAGTATTTTGGCATCTGATGTTTTCTAGATACACTCGTCAAAAGTGAAATTGCAACACCATGAAGGACTGAATGTAGCCATATGCAATTCACAGTACCGGTAGAATAGCGAGTCATGTGCAACTGATTAAGGTTTTGTATGTATTGGGTCACGTGACATCCAGTTTCGGGTGACAAAGACCGGCAGACGGCTCGTCCTGTAAATGCTATCAGCGACGATTTGCATGCAATAACCGAACTTTCGAAAAAGTGAAGAAACAATGCCTCGAAGGTGTCAGCGAGCTGTATACCAGCAGTTAACGGCTAGGAAACGAGACCGTCACCTGAAGCTGTGTGACGTGGGTTGTCGATGCGTGCAGTTGCCACGCGTGTTGGGCACGACGTGAGTACTATCCATTGGTGTGTGACACGATGGACGAAAGAAAATCAGAGAATACGGCGAAGATGGAGTGAATGGAACAGGCGCACGACAGAGCTCGCAGACCAATAGATTCGCCGAACAACTGATCGAGACCCATTCGCAATGGCAAGTGACATACTAAACAGCCTGCCACCATGAACGGTTGCACCTGCGTGCACCCAAACCATTCGCAACAGGTTGCATGACGTACAGTTGCATACACTTTGGCCAACCACCGGGGTACCATTAAGCAATCGACACAGGGATGAACGTATGGCGTTGTGTCGTCGTCTTTGCAACTGAATCCATGAATAACATCGGATATTGTTTACGGATGAATCTCGCTCCTGTCTCTGGAGGAATGACAGCCATGGACAGGGGTGGCGACTTCCCAGGGAACGCCACTTGCCTGCCCATATCACCGAGCGTCATATCGGCTGCACACTGGGCATCATGGTTTGGGGCGGTATCATGTTTGAACAGCGGACAGTACTGGTGCTCATTGCAGGTAATCGGACAGCGGAGCGGACCGGTATATTACACAAATTGTGATGCCTGTGGTTCCGTTATTACTGCAGGCGGTCCTCGGCGCTGTGTTCTTGCAAGACAATAAACACCGCAAATTCACTCGGCGAACTCTCAGCAGCCTGAACGGAATTTACATCCTTTCTGTCTTCCAACCTCTCAGGATCTCTCTCATTGAGCACGTGTGGGCCATCATCGGACGTCAGGTGCACCCGGTACCACCGGAACATACGGTAGACGAACTGCGTACCGCAGTGGACGCTGCATAGCAAGGATTACATTAGGCAACCATTAATAGTCTCATCGATAGCAAGATACTTTAAACAAGAGGTAGGACAGAGAGAGAGGGGATTACTTTTCCACCGCCAGAGCAGCTGGAAGCGTGACGTCACTAAGTCACAAATCAAGAATAGGAAACATAGAGATACAGGTATAAAGTTTAGAAAGTTCGTGTTTATAATTCGAAAATGAGATAAGATCATTCTTAATAAGATTTTAGAAGAATGAAATTAAATGGTCGCACTCATGCATGCATAGGAATATCATTAAAATATTATAATACATATAATATTTTATAATAAAAGCTGACATATATCGTAAAAAGTGTCGTAAATGTAAAAATTATATTTCAGGTGTGTTTTAATACAGTTATGGATAAATGTCTAATCATCGGATTTTTAAAAATATAGTATCCATTATCTTAAACATCGATAATACTTTCTACATCTATATAAATAAAAATGAAAATCTGTCTGTCTGTCTGTCTGTCTGTCTGTCTGTCTGTCTGTCTGTCTGTCTGTCTGTTTGTCACACCATCACGGGAGAACGGCTGAACCGAATTTGATGAAATTTTGTGGGTAGCCCAGAAATAGCCCCACTTAAAATTATATCCGTGTTTTGAGTTTCTACGACCAGTGGTTCTCGAGATATTAGTAAAAAACGAAATTTTCGTTTGTCCCATCATCACGGAAAAACGGCTGAACCGAATTTAATGAAATTTGGTGAATAGCCTTGAAATATTCCCCCATAAATTTTGTCCAAGTTTCGAGTTTCTAAGACCTGGGGTTGTTGAGATATTAATGAAAAACGGAACTTTTTCCTAGGAGTTCTACTCCCTAACTCCGTGGTTTATCCAAACGAAAAGCTTGAAAATCGTTTGAAAGTGAATTAAAATTTAATCTCTGAGTTTGATGGGAGATTTTTTGCGTTAATTAGTCACTTTCTGAAAACATGAATTGTTTGAAACATGATTTAAAGGGGAAATCTATCTCCATGGTTCATGGTTTATTTAAAACAAGCTTTTACGGAACAATGAGAAGTATAGAGAAATCAAAATCGTTATTTAATTTCGCAGTTTATGTTATAAGACATGACATATTTAACATGTTATAAGATTCTATCTTATATCATGTTACTCAGAAACGCAATTAAATTAAATCTGTCTGTTAATTTTAATAATTATTTTTTCGATTTGAATAATAAATAAATGGATATAAAAATATATTTTAGAAAAGAACGATTTGATTTTTCTTATAGCATTTTTGACTGGATAATATCAATTACGGTCTTCAGGTTTAAAAATTATTGTTATTTATATATTCGGGGATTATTGATTCAAGGATTATTGATATTTTCAAGTTATTATGCAATTATTTTATTATGACAAAAATTGTTTAAACTCATATATTGTATGTTGTACGAATCTTCTACAAATACACGTGTATATCTTTTAATCTACGAGAATATAAGTAGTACAGGTATATTGACATATGTTTTGATATATATTGGCATATATTGGAATCAATTACGACCTTCTGGTATAAAGAGTACGGATATTATTGATGTTTTCAATTTATTACGTCATCTCTTTTATTTTGGCAAATATTTTTGAGACGCATATTGTAATACGGGTAATCTTCTACTAACACATTGGCATATTTTCTGATCTGCGACAATATAATTAGTACGGGGTTGCATATATTCATTCAATTCCTATTTTTTCTTCTGTAAATTTGCTTACAAAAGGGGGCAGGATGTTTTATTCTTCAGATCTGATCGTGAAGATAATTTTGCATAGTGAGAACATATATTCTTAAACTTCTCTTTAGGAGCAATAAATTTAATATTTTAACAGAATTTGCACATGATTGCGAACTTTAAGTTTCTTTAAATTATACACTTCGTACGAATAACGGGTGTGCTGTTAGTGGTTAATAAATTTTAACATTTTAGGAGGATATATCATGTTGCTCGGCATCGCAATTAAATTAAATGTGTTTGTTAATGTTTTTATTATTTTTTTTCGATTTAAATAATAAATAAATGGATAAATGGATGTAAAAGTATATCTTATGAATGGACGGTTTGATTTTTCTTTTAATTATATTAATTGCTGACTGCGTACATCAATTTCATTTATTTTGGCAAAGAGTTTTCAAGCTTATATCGCATTCAGCTACTAAACTCATATATTGTGTTTAGCCAATAAATTCATATAGCCGATTGTTGAAACAGAAAAAGAGTAGAGCGGGTATATCTTCTAATACAATTGTAGTGTTTTCATTTAGTATATTGAAACGGGATAAGAATGTTTCATTCAGATCTGCAAATTCAAAGCTACGAATTTGGAGGGATATCGCTAATTTGACAACTTTTCTTAAACTTTGCCAAATTGACGGAAATGTCGCCAAATTGATATAAACGACACACAAACAGCTGCCATAAACCTTCGGGTTGGTCGTGTGGCTTGGGTCTTCAACATATCAATGAAATTTTTTTTTGTTTTGTTAGAAGAGAGTACTGAAATGATGTTTGGTTAGCATTTATCTGTCAGACCAACCATCCTACTTAGTAATACATTTAGCGAATTTTTAAAATGTCACCAAATTGATAAAAATGTTTTCAAATCTATAAAAATATCTTGAAATTGATAAAATTGCGCTACATAAATGATATTAATTGTTTTTTGTTAGGGGATAGTATTGTGATGATATTTCGTCAATTTGTCGCAAAGTGGAACTGTCAGTTCTACAGTCCCACTTGGCGATAAATTTGGCGATTTTTTAAAATGTCGCTAATTTGATGAAACTGTCGCCAAATGTTCCATAGAAATATAACTATTTAGACGATATTTTTTCTACCAATTTATTTGAAGCAAATGATATCATGTCACTTAGCAACGGATTTAAATCCAATGTGTTTATGCGGCAGACGGTTTTTATTAAATCCTTTCCGATTTGAATAATGAAGATATGTATATAAAATAAATTTCATTGCCCATTTCATTTTGGACTGGATAATATCAATTATACTCTTCAGGTTTAAACATTATTATTATTGATATTTTCCGGAATTATTGATTCAGGGATTATTGATATTTTTAAGTTATTACGCCATTGTTTTATTGCGGCAAAAATTGCTGACACACGCATATTGTACGTTGTACGAGTAATCTTCTAGGAATGCACGGGTATATCTTCTAACCTACGAGAATATAAGTAGTACAGGTATATTGGCATATATATTGGAATCAAGTACAGTCTTCTGGTATGAAGATTAAGGGGATTAATTATATATTCAATTTATTACGTCGTCTGTTGTATTTTACCAAAAAACATTTGTGACTCATATTGCAAAACGGGTAATCTTCTACTAATAATCGGACATTATAAGTAGTACGTGTCCATATAATTCCCATATAATTTTAGCACTTTAATTTTGACATATATTGGAATAAATGACTGTCTTCAGATTTAAAGATTACGGGTTTATTGGTATTTTCAATTTGTACATGTAATCTACTAATACAGGTTATATTTTCTAATATTCGCGTATATAATTAGTACGGGTCCCATACAATTTTAACGCTTTTATTTTGCATATATTGATTCAATTCCATATTTTTCTTTTTATATTTGCTTACATAAGGGGTCCAAGATGTTTTATTCTTCAGATATGTCCATGAAGATAATTTTATATAGCGAGAACAGAGATTCTTAAACTTCTTTTTAGGAGCATTATATTAAATATTTTAACAGAATATTTTGATTAAACATGCCATTTAGTATACTATAAGAATTTGGACATGATTATGAATTTCAAGTTTCTTTATATTATATACTCCGTACGAAGAACGGGTATGCTGCTAGTATAATATAAATATGTAGTTCAAAAATATCTAATTGCGTAAAAAATCCCACATACATATAAAATATATTGATAACAATGAAATATCATCAATTTAATAGTTACAAAATGATGCCTGATATATATGCAAAGGCGCAGTTCGGATCTTGGGATAAGGGGGGAGTTGACGGTCGAATGGATGGTCAAGGGAAGTAGATTTTATTTGCCCGGAAGACGATACGTTTTGTGAGCTAGTAGAAGATTATTACCCTTAGCTAAGCCATGAATATAGTTTCATAACCTTTTTCCTCAGATTTTAAAATGAGCTCATTTAGCAGATAGACTGTCATATGCTAGTTGACATAGAAATATATGGGTTGTTTCCATGGCCCTCTTAGCATTACAACTTGGACATTTTTGTGTGGTCCTAAAACTTGATCATCTTGCATGCCGTGACGCATTTTTGCATCATTATTCATTTCCTCCATCAATATAACCGAACATCTGGAAAACTCATCCATAGTTTGAGCTTTTTCTTTTAATATTTCAAAAACTGTTTTATGGTTTCCAGGATTGCATGCAAAGTTTTTGGTCCAAGATTTTAAGGATGAAATTTAAGAAGGAGGCCAATATTCATTTTTTACTTCAAAAATACATAAGCTGTTTTCGACACGCATCGTAATGCTAAAGGAGCTGATATGTTAGAGTCCGTCCATGTCAAAATTTTATTCTTTTTAAGGATTCTACGTATTTGTCCTTCATTAAAAAATGATAATTTTTTGATAGCCTCACTCCGCACATATTTAACTTTGTTTTGTTCTTCATGTAAACAGTGACTCTTCAATTGCTTAATTTGAAGCACTAATGCCTTGGTATATTTTACATTATACTTTTGATTTTCTTTTTGTATAATTCTCTAAAGCTCTCACTCTTTCTTTTTTCTGCATATGTCCATGTTTTAAAAAATTTATCTCTTTATTTAAGTCCTTTATAACTTTAATATGATCATCAGGTTTTAAATTATTCATAGTTAGATTTTATTTAGTAGTTTCATCATTTTAATGAACTGTGCTCTCATCTCCATCACCCTTTATTGAGCTATTGACAGAAATTTTGTATTCAGAAATTTTAATTACAGGTACTACACAGTCTGTTCCAATCGGTCCCTGTGGATGCGTCCCCCACTGGGTTCCGGTCTAAATTGGGTGGCAATTTCCGGCCGTTCAAACGATTACCTTACACCTTTCTGGTAGGTCGGACGGTCTGAGTCTCAACAACAACAGTCTGTTAAAGCCAGCCACTCAACCAGCAGCCCATACCCTAGGCTGAGTAGGGTGGCCTTGGGTCTTTCACAGTCTGTTCCATGCTTTTTCTTCGTCATAGTTTCTACTTCTATTTTCCGCTTTTTTAATCTTACTCATATTTCACTTTTTACACTGTGATTATTTACAGATGATGGCAGATTAAGATGAGGACCAACTCCTTGTTTTAATCTTTTAACCGGCTTCAAATTAAAAAATTTAGACCAAAAATTTTCATCAGAGAAGTGACTCGAACATACAGTTGCTTTAGCGATGGTTATTTTATTCTCTGTTTTGCACTTCACGATCCATAATTTTCGAAGTGAAGGATCTTTTGGAAATCTGTGAAAACTGATAGATCCTATTGACTTCCTATAATAATTTGAACACAAAGCAACCGCGCAGTTAGGCATTTTTGCGGTCACAAAACACAATTTATATGCAACGATTAATCAAAAATATACTTTATATATACAGAAATACTAATATATATATATATATAATATGCAAATATACACTGAAACTTCAGTTTTACAATAAAACTACAAATTATCTTAAAAGAGCAACTGACACAGTCTATGTTTTCTTATAGAATTGAATACTTACTACTCAGAGAAACAGGTACATGTCTTTGTAACTCAGAGACGTCACAAATTCTCTAGATTACTGTCAGCAGCATTCCGATCTTTTGATCCCTGACGCCCCCGCATCGATAGTATGCCTCGACTTTTAGCGGCCTGTATAGCTGCATCTGGTAGCCACATTTTATATTGAATAAGCAGGTTTCCTTTTCATATCTTTGTTTGTTGTTTTAATCATTTGCATATGACTCTTTCTTTTATAGGTACTATGATTAACATATAGCTAAGTGCATTCCTTCATGCTGTTGCCATTTCAATTTTAGCTAGTGTAAGTTAAAGTATATTGGATTCTACAACAAAATGGCGTGGTAGATACATTCCCGTATTTCTTTTATTACTATGCTATACATACATCATCCGTAAGGTTTCTCCGCCCTTAGTCGGTAACGAGCCAGCTTGGTAACAGAAATTCCGGTATTTCGATTTCACTTGAAGCAATTTTACATTTAGTTCAAAATGTTATTTTTGGAAAATGATTTTACATTTCTTACATGTAACAAAATATTTTGAAACAGTTTGTTTTTCGGAAAATATGTTGAAATTATTTATTTTTGTATTTTTGCCTCTCCTGCATGCAACATTTTAAACTTTTTTTTTTCTTCTGAGGGAATTTTATATGCTGCAGTATTTTCTTCAAACCAAAGGTTTCTACTCTATAGCAAATATTTTGTCACACAGTGCGTGACTGAATTTTTTTTGTAGTCATCTTTAATGAATGTTAAAGTTATTGATTTGCATTGAAAGTTCTACTTACATTGCAGTCATAAAATTTGTTGTCATTCACGGATATATATGCTATATTTCAATAGTATGTATTTCAATGTTTCTGCTGCTTTTTATCAACTAGATTAGGGTTTTTACTTTCCCTACAATACATGGCAACGTATAGAGAAAGCATTGGAATAATAATCGATAATCGCAACTCGAGTTTTCAACGGATCAACACGTTTTGGGACCTTCAGGAAACGAAAAACATATTTCTAGCATGATGTCTGTGTGTCTGCCTGTGTGTGCAATGTAGGTATTCACTTTTACTCAAAAACTAATAGACAAAATTTCCTCAAATTTTATAGCTAAGTCACCTATGTGTGACCCTGGTGTATAGCAGATTTGGCACGATTCGGAATATATGAACCCGCTTTTTTTGTAAAATGGCCCGCAAAAATCTCATGTATCCATTCTGGGTAAACATCTAATTGACCAAATTTTATAAAACTTGGTAGATAAATCATGTGTGGGATACCTTGGTACTGATTACATTTTGGTACGATTATCTGGTATGTTTCGGAAAAGAAGAACCTGCATTTTTTTAAAGATATGGTCCGCAAAAATTGACAAAATCTAAAATAAAGCTCTGTATGTGCTCAAAAACTCGTGTACAATAAAAGACTACGTGTGCTCAAATATATCCATTAAATTATTGTTTTATATGTAATTTTTGACGAGAAAAAGAATAAGACTAACCCAATTAGTCTAAGACTAGTCGTTCTGGAGACATGCGAGTTTTTTCGTATTTCTGTTACGCCGTCTTTAAAAAAATGTCCAGTTACCAAATAAAAGCAAAAATCGAATTAAAAGTACAAATTCGGTTTTATTTTTTTCAGTTAAACTCAATGGATTATTAAAGAAATAAGGAGAAAATGGAATTGAGTCTGTAGGGAAAGTCCTGTACTGCTCACATCAGATATTTTCAGGAGCAACCGTAACAAAGTGATCGTCTTTCAGGAAGAAGTTGTATTCAAAACTGTTTATCATAAAGTTGTATTCAGAAGATATGCACAAAAAATTCATGTCAGAACCTGCCAGTTTTAAATCTTAACATTTAACTACTTCTTCAGGATTGCCAGAAAATTTTAATAATTTCTGTACGTTGCCGTGACAGTGTTGCAAAACAAGTTTAAGTACGAATAAAACAGGTGGCTCTATTTTGTGCAATTTCATTTTCATCCATTTTCATTTTATTTACAAATTTAAATAAATGTTAGTTTCTACCTCCTCACTTATTTGTGATATTTTTGGAACTGTTGTTGTGTTTTCATGTAGGGGGTTGCAGAGACCCTAGTACGACTAGTACGGAATTAGTGGACTCAGGAAGATTTAGCTCCGATTTCAAATTGAGAGGATAAAGAGCACGCAGGATACTAATCTGTTGAAAGCCCAGACCGTCCGATTCGTCCTAGGATATGAGTAGCATGGATGCTAACCTGTGTAAAAATTACGGTAGCAGGAGGCTAACCTGAGGTAAAAATATAGCAGGAGGTGGTCAGTCATATTGTCAGTGGTCCGTCAATCTGACATTTGAAGGTGGAGAATGCATAGTCCACATCGACAATAAGAGCTTGCTATTTTGTCCCGCAGTAGTTGAACTGTAGATCGTCGGCTGGCCAGTTCGGAGATATATTGTTCGATTCCCGGTTGGGACAGAAAGGTTCTTAAAGAGTATAGGCACCATATGTCTTTCATATGAAGGATTTTGCTCGTTCTTTCGGAAGTTTCGAAGCACAGACTCTGTTTAGTTTACTGATTTGCTTTTATCCTTTTTCGTGCTACTATTATATTATTCTCATTATTTACATTTATCACTTTTTCATATTGCTTACGACCTAGATTCAGCCTGACTTTTTTATTTTGTCTGTGTTTCATATCGAAAACTTATACTTAATTTTATCATTTTCATTTTTTTTTTCATCTTTTGTAATTTTTATCTTTTATTGTTACGTTTATTATTGTTAATGGATGTATTATTGTGGATAATTGATAATTTTTTTACATTTATTTGTATTTCCCACTTTTTTCATTGTACCATAGTCGTTATAAGCTGGTGCGACTGTATAACTGATTTATATCGGTCATAAATTAGCCTTTTCGTGTATAAAAATCTTATGTTGGCAGTACACGACTTTCACTACAGAATTATATTCATGTTCTCTTTATTTCTGCAATATTTCATTGAGTTTACTTGCATAAAATAAACAGTCATAATTACTTGAAATTATACTGAATTTGCACTTTTATAGCAATTTTCATTTTCTCTTGGTAAATGAACTTATTCTTAAAACCATCGTAGAAAAAAAGTGAGAAACTAAAACATCTCGAGAACGTCTAGCCCTATAGTAATGGGTTTGAAATTACGTATAAATTACGTATAAAACGAACATTTAATTCATACGTTTGAGCATATGTGGCCTTCATTTTAGATTTTGACGGTTTTTGTGCGCCATTTATCCAACAAGGCAGGTTATTTCAACCCGAATCGAACCAAAATCTAATCAGTACAGGGTAACAGATAAGTGACTTACCTGTAAAATTTTATGAAATTTGGTCCATTAGTTTTTGATTTAGAGTAGATACATACATTGTACAGACAGACAGACACACACACACACACACACACAAACGTCAGGCTAAAAGTTCTTTTTCGTGTTTTAGAGGTCCCAAAACGTGTAAATCTGTCGAAAGTCAAGTTGTGATATTCGACATCATTTCAATACTTTCTCATGTATTGTAGGGAAAGTAAAAAATATGTATTACATTTTTACTTTCCTTATATACAATAATGTATAAGGAAAGTATTGTGACGGGGTCGAAAATTCGAATTCGAGATTTCGACGGGACGTTTCAAGCATCCCGGAGCACGAATCAAACATTTTTGAAGTGATGTCTGTGTGTGTGTGTGTGTGTGTGTGTCAGTGAATCTGTGGAGACGATAACTGACGAACGAATGGACCGATTCGAACGAAATTTGGTACAAGAATCACAATCTGTAAACACAGGAAGTCTATTGTTTTTATAAGCAATCGAATGTTCAGAACTTCCCTAAATTTTCGACTGAAATTTTGAAAAAATCGTCAAAAATCAAAAACCTCTAATAAAGTTACGCAAATAGACATTCCTTATGTAATTTTTCCTTAGAAAGCGATTAACATAAATTTTAAAACGCTAACATGAACCGTTCTCGAGATATTGCACAATTTTCAAAAAATTATCAAAAAGTCATATAAAATAAAAAAAAATATTTTCAATTGAGAAACATGTTCACTTTTCATATGTAATACCATGCGATAAATTTGGTGACATCATTCTCGTGGATCTAGAGTTCGTTCCATTCATGGAAAACATACTTTGAGTAATACTTTTGTATTTGAACTCCAATGGTCATTTATCTGCTGTAAGAATAACTTATTTCTTCTTCCATAACGTTCGGCGAGATTTTGGCGCAGAATTTAGTGGAATGTCGCCAACTTGGCGACTTTTTAAAATGTTGCTAAATTAACGAAAAACTCGCCAAATGGATAAAAATGACGCTAAATCAATGACGACTCATTGATGATGATGACATGGAAAATGACGACTCATTGACGAAAATTCAATATCTTTAAAAGAATATAAATAACTACTATAAAAATAAGTACTATAAAAAAAAGTAAATTCATATCATTATATAAGGAAAGTCATGTGCTGCCCACATCAGATTTTATGGGATCAATATCACATAACATTGTAGAAATCCTCTATTCATTCTCAGTTCTCCATTAACGAATGAGATATACAGGGTGTCCCGAAAAGATTGAAACGCGCATTTATTCTATACCTGTTGGAGATAAGTGGGAAATGTAAATTGCAAAAATGTTGAAAGTAAGGTAGGAAATAAGACTACTTTAAAGAAATAGTCTTCCCATTAATCTTCAAAAAGATACACTTTTGAAATTTTTATACGGTCCCCTTAGACAAATTTGGTCAATCAGAAAATTTTTATTTTTAATGCAACAAGATCATTAAAAAAACCCGCATATCTATATCTTTAAAATTGAGCGAGTTATATTTAATTGAGAAATGAACATTGTGACTGGGGACCCTATATCAAATTAGAAATGTAAATTTGTAACTTATCACACAAAAGATAAAACTGGATGACAATACTTAGGATACCCAACCGAGTAGTGAGTACCAAGGCTTTATATGATCTCTGTCTGTGTAATGCTTTATTTAGATGCGTTTGTGATAAAAAAAATTGACACATATTAACGTATTTTTGACTATTTTCACTGATAAAACAGCCTTTCACATGGTACGGAAAAGTGGCATGAGTCAGATTTTTTCCTTAATCATAATTCAGTTGATTTTAAAGATACAGATACGTGGGTTTTTTTAACGATCTGGTTGCATTAAAAATAAAAATCTTCTCTGATTGACCAAATTTGTCTAATGGGGTCGTATAAAAATTTAAAAAGTGTAACTTTTTGAAAATTAATGGGAGGATTATTTCATTAACGTAATCTTATTTCTTACCTTAATTTCAAAATTTTTGAAATTTACATTGCCCATTGATCTCCTACCGGTAAAGAATTAAAAAAGCGTTTCTATCTTTTTGGGGCACCCTGTGTAGCAACTCGAAATAAAATGCGACCATCGTGCTACTTACCTCTGGAATAAAATATATCGCAGCAGTATATATTATACATTACATTTATTAATAATAATGAAATTTCTGATAACTTTTATTTATCAGCAATGCGATAATATTTTTTCAGATAACATAAACATTTATATTAGACAAATCAACGTAATTATTATGCAAATTGTAGTTGGAATTTCTAAATGCATTTGTTTTATATTTGATCACGGTTTCAGTTTTAATTAGCATTTTACTTTTTAGAAAATCTAATACTTTAACCTATCGCAATGTATTCTAGAGTTTCTAAAGGATTTATTATATTAATTATGCTTTGGAAAACGTAAGTCAATTTTTTGTAAGCCAATTTTTTCTACTCAGGTTCGTTAGAATATAATTAGCGTGTTGGATAAACATTTGGGAGACTGTTTTGTAAGTTGGATTGTTTCCTTGAAATTAGAAAATTCATAAATTGAATATTAATTTATTAAAAACTAACAGTAATTCCTGGGGTTGCTCGTGTTTTAAGATGCTAAGCTATGATTAAAATTTCCCCCAAAACATATAGCAAATTGCCGAAAACTAAACAGTGTTTTAATTATACTCCCGCTTAGAAGAAATAATTAATAAATTAAAACCCATACCTTATATGTTCTAAATAAATGCCTAAACATACTTCGCCTTCTGTTTGGAAGAAATACGCCCTAAGTAAGCTTCTGAAGGCACACGCAATCCGGGTATCAAGCCAAAATGGATAAACTTTAAAACGAAGTTCTAGTACCGGGTGGTCAGAATTAAAATACCCCTACTCTGAGCTCTCTATACATCGAACTACTCAATGTAAAGGCTCCAAAATTGTTGAATCTACTATTCAAGACATTAGGAAAGGGATAACGCGAAAAAAAAATTTAGTTCCAGAAACACCGATAGGTGGCGCTGTACAACAGAAAATATGCTGAAAAGACACAAAATAATCACAAAAAACAAGTACATGCAATATGGAATTTTTCCTTTTTAATTTCTTTTGCTGATATGAAAAAAAAGAAGATAAGAAAGTGAAGAAACTTAAACTGTCATTGTAACTGCAATTTCGCACTGTAAACACAAAAATTTGCATAAACCCTTGGTTTGCAGCTACTATGTTCTGGGCATAAAAGTGGATAAAACTGGGAAATTTTCATTCTTATCAGCGATGGCTGCCACACTACCAGAACGCGCTGCTTTGCTTGTGAAGCTGTTTTATGAAAACAAAGGACATGCTGCAGCTGCACTTCGAGAGTTTCGTCGACTTAAGAATTTGCGCAAAGGACCATTACTTCCACAAGCTCTCAGGAGAATGATCGCTCGATTCGAGAAAACTCGACATCTTGGAGTTGAGCCGGGTCGAGGACGCAAATCGACTCGTTCAGATGTGGTTGACGATGTTGCCACCGCTATTGTTGAACAATCAATGGATAACGTTATACGCAGCATTCCCTGCATCGATAAGGTCCTTGTGATATGAATGTTTGGTACGTTCGAAAAAAATGTATTACAAATGTGTATTTTGTGTGTTTTCAGCATATTTTCTGTTGTACAGCGCCACTTATTGGTGTTTCTGGAACTATTTTTTTTTCGCGTAATTCCTTTCCCCATGTCTTGAGTTATAGGTTCAACAATTTTGGAGCCTTTAAACTGAGTAGTTCGATGTATAGAGAGCTCAGAGTAGGGATGTTTTAATTCTGACCACTCGGTATAATTAGAAGCTGGGATATAATCAACTGGAGAAAATTGGAGTTTCTTTAATATACTGCCCAAATTTTTCAAAAAACCTTTGTGGCTTTTAAGGATGAATCTTCGCACCCTTATAGTATTGACCATAGTGCACAATTTAATGGATCCTGATTTTTGTTTTCTTACCAGAGGATGGACAGATGGCGTGGTTACGAGAAACTTGAGCAACGAATAAATGCACAAATAATACAATAATTCAACATACAGCTGTTCGAGGATACGCTGAATACCTTTCATCAGTGAAAGAAAATCAACAAACTCAAAGTCCAAAGGAGGATTGGGCGCTAGAGGAAGGAGCAGGGGGGTTATATACTCAATACCTGGATAGTTTCGAGGATATAATTCCAGTAAATTAGTTAATGACTTGTCCAGTACTCAATTTTTGTCTGCGATTTGGCAGAACGCCCTGTAACTCCCCTTTTTCTAGTCCTTTGGAGTTCTTATGTGTGGTTTTAATCTTTTTGTTTTTTGGGGTCTCATTTGTTCTTGTTCTGCCTTGACTCGTTTTGTTGGGATATCGTTGTTTTGTTTTGGCGCACATTACTCTTGTGTGTTATTTGCCGTTTCCACCTTTCTGGGTGGTTCTTCATGCTGATTTTCGATTGGCTTTCTCTTAATCCAGGTTTTGGATACATAATCCCCCCACTGCTTCTTTCTTTGCGTCCATTTCGCTATTGGACTTCGGGATTGTTGGTTGTCTTGCACAGAGGAAGAAGATCCAGCGTATTCTCGAAATAGGTGTATGCTGCACTGTTGTATTATTTGTGCTTTTATACGTTACTCAAATCTCCCTTATCCTTTGCTCAAACTTATTAAAAGACGTGGTTGTCGAATAGTCCTCTGTGATTTGTAAGGCTGAAACTTTGCACACAAAAATGTTTGATAGTGGACAGAATCTTACGTCGTGCAATTTAAATTATTACAAGATGTGCAATTCAATTTAATAAAAGTATTAGTTTCGTTGTCTTTGACAGCCTTAAATACTAGTTGTGTGATAAATTATCTGATAAAAAAAAATATTAAGAATTGTGCGTTTAAGTAAACGAGGGCAGTTATAGAATATTTGGGCTTAAAGAGATCTAAGACAGAAAAAGATTCTATCGTTACTTCAAGTTGGTCCAAAGTGGCATTTTTCCAGCTTTGTTTAAAAATGTTCGAACTTTGGAAATAGTCTCTTAGAATGAAATATCGTTTGCTGTAACCTCCTCACATTTTCGCCTCTCCTCTGTACTCCTTTTGCGCACATTTCCTTTTAATAGAATCATGATTCACGTAGACAGTTTTATATCCGAATTTATGATATCTAGCAGGCTAAACAATGGCATCAGACTGCAAGACGCCAATGTATTGCTGTCCTGACCCGAGAGGTCAGCAAGTGACATAAATAACGGGGGCTTCAAGTACAGGTTGGGTCGAACTAGAGCAATTACTGGAGGCTAAAAGAAAAACCATGGGATTGGTTAAAAGGTTAGCTAATATGGAAGTGTTACCACGTCAGCCTGAGGTCAAATAATGGTCGTCTAAGAGGCGTATCAGATCTCAGGCCAATAGAGATGGCAACCGGGAGAAATTCCACAGATTCAGATATGAGTAAAACAGAGAAAGAAATGAAGCAGATATGTAAAAATTACGGTAACAGAACAGTAACAGATTCAGAGAAAGGGAACAACAGAGATAGAATCTTTAGAGATTAAGATGAAATCAGTAAGAGATTTGAAACTGAGTTCATGGAGAGAACAGATGCAGATGTGAAATGGAGATCATCCAGAGTAATGTAGTGAGAGATGCACAAAATTGGTGAAACAGCTAAGGCGCCCTTTGAAATATTCGATTGAAGTTACGAGTATTGTGTCAATGTCCAAAGACACAATTGGAGTTATACAACTATCAAATATTGTAAAGGTCATAACCATTTAGATAATGATAACTTATATGGTCTCATATGCCCAAATCTTCTCCTTAATTATATGTGATAATTGTTGTATTTAATTTAATATTGAATAGAATGTTCTTAATAAATAATATTATTTTAAAGTTAAAATGGGTGCAGTTAATTGTGAGTAGTAATATGTTAATAGATTCTATTCCAGGAACTCGTATTGAAGATGTTTATAGTGGGTTATTGTGGTATTTCCGAGTATCGGCCCAATGTGTTTTACTTAATTTCAAATCACTTTTTCACTTTCGTTTTTGCACCACAATATAAAAAATCTGATGTGGGCAACACATGACTTTCCTTATATAATGCAATGAATTTACTACTTTTACAGTAAAAAAAATCTGATGTGGACAACACATGACTTTCCTTATAAAATGCAATGAATTTATTACTTTTACAGTTAAAAAAAATGTTATTCTTATAGTAGATACTTATATTATTTTCAAGATATTGAATTTTCTTCAATTAGTCGTCATTTTCATTTTCATCGATTTAGCGTCATTTTTATCCATTTGGCGAGATTTTTGTTAATTTGGCAACAATTAAAAATATCGCCAAGTTGTCTACATTCCGTCAAATTCGTCGCCAAAATCTCGCCAAGCGTTATGGACGGAGAAATATGTTATTCTTACAGCAGATAAATGACTATTGGCGTTCAAATACAAAAGTATTACTCAAAGTACCTTTTTTCATGAATGAAACGAGCTAGATCCACGAGAATAATGTCACTAAATTTATCGCATGGTATTACATATGAAAAGTGAACATATTTCTCAATAAGAAATATATATTTTTTTATTTTATATAACATTTTGATAATTTTCTTGAAAAATGTGCAATATCTCGAGAATGGTTCATGTTAGCGTTCTAAAATTCATGTCAATCGTTTTCTAATGAAAAATTACATAAGAAATATCTATTTGCGTAACTTTATTAGCGGTTTTGAATTTTTGACGGTTTTTTCAAAATTTCACTCGAAAATTTAGAGAGGTTCTGAACATTCGATTGCGTATAAAAACAATAAACTTCCAGTGTTTACAGATTGTGATTTTTTTACCAATTTTTGTTCGAATCGGTCTATGCGTTCTTCAGTTATCTTCTCCACAGACTCACTGACACACACACACACACACACACATACTTTGACACACACGCACACACACATACTTTCACACACACACAGACATCCCTTCAAAAATGTTTGATTCGTGATCAGGGATGCTTGAAACGTGCTCTCCCGTCGAAAACTCAAATTCGAATTTTCGACCCCGTCACAATACTTTCCTTATACAGTATGTATATAAGTAAAGTAATAACGTTCATTTCGTCCAAAGTTTAAATATAGAACTCAGTTTTCGGCATTTTTATAACAAAAGTTAAATGCAGATTGAAATATACATCGAACTAAACAGAAGTAGGTTGTTTCAATACATATGGATCATTTTCTGTAAACGGGAGTTTTACATGTCCCAGGTGTTTGGACAAAAGTTTAGCTGCCTTGGAACTGATATTGCATTATTATTTCCCATTTATTTCATATTTATTTCCCATTAGCTAAGAAAACAATTTATAATATTAATATTTAAAAATTTAGTTTTTTTTATTAAATGTCATTTCTACTTGTATCCCAACAGACAAATAATAAAATCACAACTTCATTTCCAAGGCTTCATATTCGAGTTTTCTTTTAATTTGAAGTTTTATATTTCAGTAGACAATTTAAAATACAAACATGAATAAAAATTTTGCTATGTATAAGATCAATATTTTAAATTAATTTTTCACAACTGTCCCCTAGATTTTTTGTCATTCACCTGTCTTTAAATTTCAACACCTCTTTCTGCACATATGGCAACACAATATAATTAAAGTATTATTCTTTTCTACTAAAGTCCATATATACTATTTCGAGACTTCAACAATGTTCTAGTTATCATTTTGTACAGGGAAATATTATAAAACTGAACAAACAATTTTGGGTAAGTATTTTTATTCCTTCTCATTAACATGTCTTTAATTATTCTCAGAACAAGAAAGGATATAATTTTTACTTTCTTTATATACATAATGTAGAGGGAAAGTATTGTGACGGGGGCAAAATTTCGAATTTGAGTTTTCGAGAGCACGTTTCAAGCATCTCTGATCACGAATCAAACATTTTTGAAGTGATGTCTGTATGTGTGTGTGTCTGTGTGTGTGTGTGTGTGTGTGTGTGTGTATGTGTGTGTGTGTGTGTGAATGTGTGTGTGTGTGTGTGTGTGTGTGAAAGTATGTGTGTGTGTGAAAGTATATGTGTGTGTGAAAGTATATGTGAGTGTGTGTGTGTGTGTGTCAGTTAGTCTGTGGAGACGATAACTGACGAACGAATGAACCGATTCGAACGAAATTTGGTACAAAAATTACAATCCGTAAACACTGGAAGCCTATTGTTTTATACGCAATCAAATGTTGAGAACCCTCTAAATTTTCGAGTGAAATTTTGAAAAAATCGTCAAAAAATCAAAACTACTAATAAAGTTACGCAAATAGACATTTCTTATGTAATCTTTCATTATAAAACAATTGACATAAATTTTAGAACGCTAACACGAACCGTTCTCGAGATATTGCACAGTTTTAAAAAAAAATATCATAAAGTTATATAAAAAGGAATATTTCCTATTGAGAAACATTTTCACTTTTCATATGTAATACCATGCGATAAATTGGGTGACATCATTCTCGTGGATCTAGCTCGTTCCATTCATGAAAAAATATACTTTGAGTAATACTTTTGTATTTGAACGCCAATAGTCATTTATCTGCAATAAGAATAACTTATTTCTCCGTCCATAATGCTTGGCGAAATTTTGGCGACGAATTTGGCGGAATGTAGCCAAATTTTCGACATTTCTAAATTGTTGCCAAATTAACAAAAATCTCGCCAAATTGATAAAAATGACGCTAAATCAATGAAAATGACGACTCATTAAAGAAAAATCAATATCTTGGAAAGAATATAAATATCTACTATAAGAATACCATTTTTTTAAACTGTAAACGTAGTAAATTCATTGCATTGTAAAAGGAAAGTCATCTGTTGCCCACATCAGATTTTTTTAACATATATATGTGCTTAATTACTGTGGCAAACTGAATATCAGGTTAGGATTAAACTCAAATAAAACTCATATACTCATAAAGCAAAATCCCTAGATTTGTCATTTCTCTATCGACAATTACCTGTCTTTTTGTTAGAGAAGGGAATGATATTAAAACAGATGAATTACATATAAACTAGGTTTTCATTTTAGGAGATAAAACAAATAAGAAGTTAGTTTTAATATAAGATTGCAATTAAAGGAAAACCATTTTTACTTTCCTTATATACAATAATGTATAAGGAAAGTATTGTGACGGGGTCGATAATTCGAATTCGAGTTTTCGACGGGAGAGCACGTTTCAAGCATCCCTGATCACGAATCGAACAATTTTGAAGTGATGCCTGTGTGTGTGTGACAGAATGTGTGTGTGTGTGTGTGTGTGTCAGTGAGTCTCTGGAGACGATAACTGACGAACGAATGGACCGATTCGAAGGAAATTTGGTACAAAAATCACAATCCGTAAACACTGGAAGCCTATTGTTTTATACGTAATCAAATGTCGAGAACCCTCTAAGTTTTCGAGTAAAATTTTGATAAAATCGTCAAAAAATCAAAACCTCTAATAAAGTTACGCAAATAGATATTTCTTATGTAATTTTTCATTACAAAACATTTGACATAAATTTTAGAACGCTAACATGAACCGTTCTCGAGATATTGCATATTTTTCAAAACAATTATCAAAAAGTCATATAAAATAAAATAAAAATATTTCCTATTGAGAAATATGTTCACTTTTCATATGTAATGCCATCCGATAAATTGGGTGACATCATTCCCGTGGATCGAGCTCATTCCATTCATGAAAAAATATACTTTGAGTAATACTTTTGTATTTGAACGCCAATAGTCATTAATCTGCGGTAAGAATAACTTACTTCCCCGTCCATAACGCCTGGCGAGAATTTGGCGACGAATTTGGCCGAATGTCGCCAAGTTGGCGACTTTTTAAAATGTTGCCAATTTAACAAAAATCTCGCCAAATGGATGAAAAGGACGCTAAATCAATGAAAATGACAACTGATTGACGAAAATTCAATATCTCGGAAAGAATATAAGTATCTATTAGAAGAAAAATCTATTTTTTTACTGTAAAAGTAATAAATTCATTGTATTATATAAGGAAAGTCATGTTCTGCTCACATCAGATTTTTTATTTAGATTTGCGCGAAATATAAGTTAATTGGATGCTTTGAAATAATTTTATATGTTGCCATCCGGAAAATCACTAAATATACAATTCAACGTTAAAAAATGTACCATAGATCTTATATATTATTTTTTGACTGTAAAAGGAGCAAATTGATAGCATTATATAAGGAAAGTCATGTACTGCCCACATCAGATGCGTTTATTCTTCCAATGATATATATATATATATATATATATATATATACATACTAATAAAGCAGTTGCCTATATTAAGTGTCATTCGCGTGTCATGCTGTCATTTGCTGGTCTTGAAAATAAAAATTTCCATTTTCTATTTAATTCCCACAAAATGATCGTTGCTACTATTTTATATTAGTTTTAACCACCCATGTTAAAATATAATGCAGAAACCAGGTTGAAAAATAGAAAAAAAATGTATTTTAACAAGATACATGAAAAAGCCAGTTTATAGGAAATGACCCATACGCGTAATTATTACCAAGAAAATGAAAATTAATTTTCCATTTTAGTCTGGCACCTCTTTCACTTTAATTAGTTATTTTTTTAAAGTAGATTGAAATTGTATATAGGGTTCCTCAAAAAGCCCTTAAGCATCCCAATAACCTTATAAGGCGAGACCCATGAGTGCGCATTTAAGGACTATCTTCAGTAAAGTGACTACTACTTCCTATCAAGTATTGTAGCGCTTCTGTCGGATAATTGGATAACAACGCGATATAGACAAAAAAGGCAAATTGCTCAAGTTGTAGAGCATTGTTAGAGTAGAAATCGTCAATAATTCTATTACAGTATTCATTTAATTGATACAGCAGGGCTATTAGCAAATAGATGCCCCATTCAGGAATGTAATAAATAAAACATGCCCGAAGTTGAGTAGAGCCTGTTTAAAATGCACTCTGTCAGAAATAATACACACTGGAATTCCATAAAGATTATCAGTATTTTGACAAGCATTACAAGTGTCACTGGGTAAAAAGTCTTTAATGCTATAGCATGTGATATGACTAACATCTATTGTTGGAAACCGAATCATAACGAAAAATATGGACACTTTGAGAGCTTATATTTCCGAAGCTAATAGATATAAAAGTAAAAAATCTGATGTGGGCAACACATGACTTTCCTTATATAATGCAATGAGTTTACAACTTTTACAGTAAAAAAATAAGTTTTTCTAATAGTAAATGCTTATATTCTTTCCAAGATATTGAATTTTCGACGATTAGTCGGTATTTTCATTGATTTAGCGTTATTTTTAGCCATTTGGCAAGATTTTTGTTAATTTGGCAACATTTCTAAAAAAAGTCGCCAAGTTGGCGATATGCCGCCAAATTCGTCGCCAAAATCTCGCCAAACGTTATAGACGGAGAAATAAGTTATTAAATAATGAAAATTAAGTTTTAATGCAGAAAAATATTTTTAAAAAATTAACTTTCTAGGAGATTTAAAAATGAATACCCAAATGTGTTCATAATATGTTTCTGAGTGATCATAATGTAAAATGAATCAAAAATCTGAACAAATGGCACGCAAAGAGCATTTTAAAATTTTCGCTAAAAAAAATTAAATTAAAAGAAAAATACAAAATTATAAAAAAATTGAAAGAAATCGAATGGTATTGTATATAGTAATGTTAAGAGGAATATTTATAAAAATTTTCATGTTTCTAAGCCAATAAATAAATAAAAAAAATTTCAACGTCCAACGTCCCCTTAAAAAAATGTTATTCTTATAGTAGATATTTATATTCTTTCCAAGATATTGAATCTTCTTCCATTATTCGTCATTTTCATTGATTTAGCGTCATTTTTATCAATTTGGCGAGGTTTTTGTAAATTTGGCAACATTTGAAAATATCGCCAAGTTGGCTACATTCCGCCAAATTTGTCACCAAAATCTCGCCATGCGTTATGGACGGAGAAATAAGTTATTCCCACAGCAGATAAATGAGTATTGGCGTTCAAATACAAAAGTATTACTCAAAGTATATTTTTTCATGAATGGAACGAGCTAGATCCACGTGAATGATGTCACCCAATTTATCGCTTGGTATTACATATCAAAAGTGAACATGTTGCTCAATACGAAATTTTTTTTTTAATTTTATATAACATTTTGATAATTTTTTGAAAAATGTGCAATATCTCGAGAACGGTTCATGTTAGCGTTCTAAAATTTATATCAATCGTCTTTTTGTGGAAAATTACATAAGAAATGTCTATTTGCGTAACTTTATTAGTGGTTTTGATTTTTTGAATATTTTTTCAAAATTTCACTCGAAAATTTAGGGGAGTTTTGAGCATTCGATTCCGTATAAAACAATAGGCTTCTAGTGTTTACGGATTGCGATTTTTGTGCCAAATTTCGTTTGAATCGGTCCATTCGTTCGTCAGTTATCGTCTCCACAGTCTCACTGACACACACACACACACACACACATACTTTCACACACACACACACACAGACATCACTTCAAAAGTGTTTAATTCGTGACCAGGGATGCTTGAAACGTGCTCTCCCGTTGAAAACTCGAATTCGAATTTTCGACCCCGTCACAATACTTTCCTTATAAATTATGTATATAATGAAAGTAAAAATTTATAGATAGCTCTTTGTATGTCCTATAATGATAATAATGATATTCAAGATTTGATCTTAGTTTTTAAAAGAGTGGTTATAATTTTGATATTTTGACATTTAGAAATGTCTCGAAAATGTGGTTCTGATTCCCAGAGTTTAGTATTTGGAACTGCTTTGAAAATATCAAAAGAAGACAAACCGCCCACAAGGATAGATATTATTCACGCAATACCACCTCGGTTCCATCGGTCAGAAGCCACTGCTGATATGTTTACAGGTGTTTATTGTCTTCTGTATACCCGTTTCGTTCGTTCCTGGTGTCGATTCCTACTCGTTAGATTTAAACTTTGTAATTTGTGTTTTTCGTCTATTTTGCTTTGTTATCGAGTTTGTTAGCCTCACTTTTTAAATTTTTCGCTAAGGGCGCTGCAGTCACTTTTATTTGATCGGGCATGATAACTTTATCTTAGATAGATCTACAGTGTATATTAATGCACCTTTCCTTACAAGGTTATTGCTGTTATTGCAGTGCTTTAGAACTTTACGAAAGCGCTATAATAATCTTTCCTCCTAGTTGTGAATTCGGTTTTCCTCCTAATTATGAATTTAACTTTCCTCCTAGTTATGAATTTGACAGCCAGTCGTTTTCTTGCGTCGTAGCTACAATGAGTTTCTGCACATCCCTGAATGCTCATATATAGTGAAAATGGTTAGCATCTTCCCGATATCATGTATAATTAATTTAAATATGACTGTAGCATTTGTTATTTATATTTCCGAAAGTACACCTTTAATTTGATTTTTTAAAACTTTAATTTGGTATTCTGAAGGAGCTTTTAAAGCAAAAATTGAACGAACGAAATTAAATTTAATACAAAAGTTTTACTAAATGAATTATCATAACTAGAAGAAACAGTCCATATCAGTGTAGATTATTTGATAAAATTCGTGTATTTTATCACTGATGCTGAATGAGGGGTAACTCAATTTCAGAGCAAACGCTTGGATTTCAAAATTGGATTCAACAAGTTTCTGCATAAAGATTAGAGAGAGGAACGTAAACTTGTTAGAATAATTTCACAAGAAAATGTTTTCTATGTGACTTTATAAATATACTACTCATTAATTTATAAAGCCACACGAAATTCTCGTATAATGATGAAAGATACTGCTCATAATTGTATTTAGTCATCAAAAGAAGTACTCTTTGGGGAAGCTTTCTAGGACTAACAAAATTTAATTCTTAATATATATTTAATAAATATTCTGTAAGTGTAGTTGGATGAGATGACTTTCCTTGTTTGCAATATATTTGAGTTAAAAATATCTAGTGTGAGCAGCACAAGACTTTCCCTACGTAATACGGTGATATTATTTCTGTTCACAGCAATTTTTGTTCACAGATTCATGCGCAAGATTCATGGCACACTGTTCTTAGGCTCAAATTGTGGATTAACTTTGGGAGTTTGCAGATCCCACTTCGAAGATAAGATATTTCAATTTCGTTTCAATAGCTCAAAGATAGAACGTTTGCTGGCCAGTTCGGAGATCCAGGGTTCGATTCCCGGTTAGAGCAGCCAGGCTCGTTACAGGTTTATCGGGATAATAGCATACAAAATTATACCAAATAATAAATTTATTTCTATTATATGCAAATCTAACTAGACAATTAGAAATATTGCCATCGCCCGATAAGCAGTATAATCCATATATTAAACGATTTTAATCAATTTTGGTATCATTTTTATTAATTAGACGTTAATAATCTGTTAATAACTTTGCCACTTTAGTGATATTTTGGTGAATTTGGTAACGTTCTAATCAATTTAGCAATATTTTAAAGAGTTCCCAAGTTGTCACTATTTCGCCAAATTTATGTTCGTGACCAACCTATTTCAAAATACTTCCTGCTTATATTGATTTTATGCGACTTTCTATAAATTTAACTGAAAACGTGCTATATATCAAGAACGTTTCATGCTATCGTTCTAAGGTGAGTGCCATTCCTTTTTAATGTGAAATTACCAATCAGTTTCCAGTATGTATTAACTGAAATAATCGTAGAGATTTTTGTTCTAATAGCGCCATTTATTCGTGAAAAATCACATCTACAGACTCAAGGGTACACGCACACTAACATACATCTGCGTATATATGCAGGTATTACCTAAAAAACGTTCGATTCCAGTCCAGAAATAATTTAATTATTTAGTCAATCATCAATTTGGTTCAATAATTCATCCAATTGGCATTATTGTCGTTAATTTAGCATATATTTTGCAATTTTAAAGATAATTTTGTCAATATGGGGCTAAATATTGCCAAGTTAGTGATATTTTGTGAAATTAGTCCTGAAGTTAGTCAAATTAGCTGTTTTTAGGCGTTAGAGACAGAGAAAATATATTTTCTTAAATGATTATAGATGAATTGTCAGCAGTCTTCACTTTCTACCAGAAAAGTTTCATAATGTAACTTAAATTATATATAATCCGAAGAAAAATTAAACATTACGTTTTGTATTGAGTTCGGTAAGGCAACTGCAGTGACTCTTTAGTGTAATAGTGGCCCACTACTGGTGCAAGTATAGTGGCTATAATGTCATTTCCTCCTGTAACATATTTGTTCAAAATGACGAATTCACATTTCCTTTATGCTTCACCAGTATCAGGTCAACATCCCAAGTGAAAGATGGCGAGCTTGTATATACTCTGGGAAAAGTTCTAGAAAAGCGGTAACTCGTACTTTTCCAGAATTTTTGATGTTCTTATCTGTTGCTTCCGCCTAAATTGAATAAATAAGTAAATATATAAATAAACTTTGAATATATTCCAACAAAACACAGCATTCTTATTACAAGAAGTGTAAAAGCAGAAAATTCTTGACCGCGCAAGTGACTTGTGTAGGTAGACCTCCTACCTGTGACATCACGTGAAAACAATCAATTACTCAAAATTTACTAAAATAAAATACGTTGGTTGATGAGCAGTAGCCGTCAACTAGATTTTTACAATTAAAAGTAAAAAGCCTCTATACGCCTTCAGCAAACAGAAACACGTTTAAATAATATAAAATTTATAGTCTGAAAGATTTTAGAATCAGTAATCTTTTTACTTTCCTTATATACATAATGTATAAGGAAAGTATTGTGACGGGGTCGAAAATTCGAATTCGAGTTTTCGACGGGAGAGCACGTTTCAAGCATTCCTGATCACGAATCAAACATTTTTGGAGTGATGTCTGTGTGTGTGTGAAAGTGTGTGTGTGTGTGTGTGTGTGTCAATGAGTCTGTGGAGACGATAACTGACGAACAAATGGACCGATTCGAACGAAATTTGGTACAAAAATCACAATCCGTAAACACTGGAAGCTTATTATTTTTATACGCAATCGAATGTTCAGAACCCCCCTAAATTTTCGAATGAAATTTTGAAAAAATCGTCAAAAAATCAAAACCGATAATAAAGTTACGCAGATAGACATTTGTTATGTAATTTTTCATTAGAAAACGATTGGCATAAATTTTAGAACGCTAACATGAACCGTTCTCGAAATATTGCACATTTTTGAAAAAAAATATGAAAAAGTCATATAAAATAGAAAGAAATATATTTCCCATTGAGAAACATGTTCACTTTTCATATGTAATACCATGCGATAAATTGGGTGACATCATTCTCGTGGAACTAGCTCGTTCCATTCATAAAAAAAGATACTTTGAGTAATAGTTTTGTATTTGAACGCCAATAGTCATTTATATGCTGTAAGAATAACTTATTTCTCCGTTCATAACGCTTGGCAAGATTTTGGCGACGAATTTGACGGAATATCGCCAACTTTGCGACATTTTTAATTGTTGCCAAATTAACAAAAATCTCGCCAAATTGATAAAAATGACTTTAAATCAATGAAAATGACGTCTGATTGAAGAAAATTCAATATCATGGAAAGAATATAAGTATGTACTATAAGAATAACGTTTTTTCAGTTGTAAAAGTAGCAAATTCATTGCATTATATAAGGTAAGTCATGTGTTGCCCACATCAGATTTTTTTAATTAATTTTTTAAGAATAATAACCATCGTAACCTGTTTAGATATAGGGATACCAGATTATGTATTCTAAACCAAGAATATATCCTACCAAAACATTGCATTTGTATTACAAGAAGAATAAATGAAATATAAGCCTTTACGAATAGCAAGTAATTGGGTGCATATGCTATAGGAAAACATCTGAAATCAATACACGTTTTCTTGTGACTTTCTAAATATACGGTAGCTAATTAATGACTGCATCGCAAAAGTAAACCATGGAAAAAAGTTTGTTTAAATAGTTATTTTTAGGAAAGCGTTCATTTATTAGTTAGATCCACACCAATGGTGTCACTGTCAGTTATTTGAGGGCATTTGTCACTCCCCATGCATTCTGTTTCAAGAATTACTATTTGAAGATGACAGACAGAAAGTGGGATTAGGGATATACGTCAATGAAGGCGTCTACCACTGACTCCTCAACATATAGCAGAGTTATCTGGCTTGGTTCCGAGCTCGGTCAGCCTGAACAGTGTCCAATTAGAGGCATGTGTCCTTTAGCGACGAAACCCGTTTCTCTCAGTGCTGATGCCGGCATATATGTGAGTGTAGGAGGACTGGCCAGCGTTTCGATCCAGCATTTGTTTTCGAGCGTCACAATGCAATAACACGTAGGGTAATAGTCTGAGGAGCTATCTCGTGTGACAGCCGAGCTCCTCTAATTGAGCTGCAATCCAATCTGACGGCTTGTTCGTACGTCGACGATATTCAGCAGTCAATTGTTCTACCTATGCTGTCAAGTTACCCAGGTTTCCTTTACCAACAAGACAACGCTCGACTTCATACTGCACAACATTCTCAACGTTAGTTGCTGAGAGGGTCCTCTGTAACGCGACACAACTGTGAGCCACAAAGCTCAAGGTTACCATATTAAAAGGCTAACTGCAGTACAAAGATCACTACTACTACTTATGACAGGAGCATACTGAACCCTGCCCCCCCCCCCCCCGCACATTGGCTCCCAGATCTTGTTCGTCGTCATTTCAATTCACTTTATCTTAGCAAAATAAGGAATTACGACAAGTGTCTTTAGTCTGAGAAAAATCTACGAGAAATGATGCCTTCGTCTAGACCAAGAAAAATACAAAGGACTCATACCAAGTTGGACTACCCACCCAGCTATGGAGACTATAAACGAAATGATTAAAACAAAAGCACAGGCAACATGTACCATAGTCTATATAGACGATTAAAATACAATGCATGATACATCATCTGCTTTTTGTGATTATACGAACAACATATTGGCACATACACAAACATATAGACTACAGAATAGAATACGGTCTTTCAGGCAGAAATGTTAGCAATTACAAAAACTCTAACATGGTTAAAATAACACGGATAACCACCGACTATTGGTACTATAGGTTATTCAGTCTGGAGACTCTCAAACAACACCAAACTAAGTCCGAGCAGGTGAAGGAGGCCCAATAAATAATCAGAAGCCTGGGCTCTACTGCACAGCTGACCTGGGTTCCGGCACACACCGGTATAGAAGGCAATGAGTACGCAGACCTAAGAGCAAAAAGAGGTACAAATCTATCGAAAGGGCACATTACCAGGAAAGTCAAACAGCCGAAGTTGATTTTACAGAGCCTCACAGAAAGAAAATCTAACGATGTGGCAGGAAAGCTGGACGGCATCAAGAAAGGATTGAAAAACACATGCATACACGCCAAAGATGACAACAGATAGACAACCTACAAGTAGAGAGTTGATACTATTCTTTACAATCACAGACAATTGTGCCTATGGGAATGCCAGAGATCCACTCCAAAGCACAACACAATGCCCACTAACTATAAGATTCCATGGTAGAGCGCCAGCAACACCAAATAAAGCAATTTGGAGAAAGAGTGTCCTGGAAAAACCAACGACACAGTCGAAGATAATAAAAGTTATGAGTTACCTGTTACCTGGAAGACAATGAACACCACATAACCAACACAGCTCCATTGAACAATTAAAATTCGAAGGGCTCACAGCAAGAAAGGTCCAATAGCAGCCACAACAAAATTGTCTACTATAGCACTCTCCTATAGTGCCTTCTTTACAAAGTTCTCTCCTACAGCACAGGTTTGGTCAGATCTTTGCGAGCATCAGAAGTCGAAAACATTGCCAGACGAACAACATACACCGAGAAAATGCAAGCAGTAAATGTGTAAAAAGTAGGAGGGAGAAAAAAGAAAGAAAATTAATGTGAATAGAACTGTAACCCCAACTAGAATAGTCGTAAGTAAATGCCGTCTGATCCAATGAGTATAAGTCCAAGACGAGGCTCTCACTGGCTGGTAGATGGGTGACCACTACGCAGCGGACATGCACAATGCCTACTCCAAGGCCTAGGTCTGGCAGGAAGTCCGCCTGTGACGTCCTCAATGTCTTTAAAGATTTATTACCATCCCATGTCCATCCAGATCCCCAGACCTATCGCCAATAGAACACATCTGGGTCATGCTGGAACAGCAATTGTAGTCTTCTCAAAATACCATTGAATTAGGTGACCAGTTGCAATATTTGTGGCAGAATCCTCCGCAGATAGACATAAGCAATTTAATCGACTTTATGCGGCACCGAATATCCGCTTTCATAGCTGTCAGAAGAGGATTTACGTCTTACTAAAACGACATTTTCTTGTTGTCACCATGTCTTAATAAAATGCTTCAATTTGCTTCCAAATTCTATTAATTTGAATATCTCCTTAAACGATATGTACATGCCGAGTTTCGCGGCTATAGCTCAATTTCTTATGGATGCAAATGTTTTTTTTGGAACAGAGTGTATAATAAAAATAATAGGTTAAACAAGTTTATTTAACATACTTCATCATCTTCTGAAAAAGTAATTGCATTTGTTAACTTTAATATTAAAAAAACTCGCCTTAACTTGCAAAATAATCATTACGACGAATATTTTTCTTGAGAACATCACTTAAAGAAATGTTTGAATGAGAAAAGAACATTGCGAACATTGCTCGTAATCTCTTTTTATAAAGTTGTTTTTGAAATAAATTCCAAAAACACGTTATTAAATGTTATTAATGAGTAAAATAAACGATGAAATAAAGTTTTCTTAACTATTACACAATTTATGAAAGTTTATGATAAGTAAGGAACAAAATATTAGAACAAATGTTTTTGAAAATTAGTTTTCTATTTAATAAATAGAAGGTATAAGTTTTTAACAGTAGATATTGTTTAGGAAATGTGAATGTACATATATTAGATGAGTATAGAGCAATGTAATTTCTTTGATACTTTGCTTATTGAAGTGAATCAGATCTTGATCTAACAATATGGTTGAAATATTGATGGATCATAAAGTTAACTCAATGTCATCAATCTCAATTTCATTATATGATAACTGTATTACCTTACATGTCCAGAGAAATGCAGCCAGTAGCAAAATCGGGCATAAAATCAGAAGTTCAATTTTGCATCCTTTGTCGAAAACTGTTGCTATATGCTAATTGGTGACATCTTACCGGTGAGCAACAATACCAGTTATAGGATCGACTGTTATTGTGGTCATTGGAAAAGCAGAATTAACCAGCACTGTGAGACGAAGACTATACATGAGAAATTTATATACCGATTATTTATATACCGAAATTTATATTCCGAGATTAGAAGCTGAGTTCCATTGAATTCCTGGTTGGGAATTACCCATTTGATAACAATTGTGCAGTGAACATGTAATGCCTTCAAAATAATATGTCTAAAACGAAAAACGGAGTTTCATACATATACTTGTAGTTTAAGGACTTGTTTATGTAGATTTGAAAAAGTCAAAGAAAAAGTCTAAAATTTCGCTACTAGTTGTTACAACTTTGGTGTGAAATGTAAACATAAATCTTACTCGTGAGATGATAGTGGTCCAATTCTAAGGGAAACGGTACCTTTGTTTATCCATAAATGTGTTTATGTCTGATGGCAATGATGAAGATTATGCGTAAAACATTATGTGTAATGTATATATATCATTTTTATTCTTAAATCATAATTATTTTGTTCACTGATTGTCAAAACATTTTTGAGGTAATTGAAGTTTTCATGGGTACTGATTAAGTATTCTTTTATATATGGGACTAAACCAGTACCAGCCGATGATTGGAGATATCTTGTTTACTGTTTTAAATAATTCGTAAAGCTCAAAAATTATTCTTAATGTACATAGACCAATTTTATTCGTTAATCACAATAATTTTATTCAATGAATGGCAAAGAACTTTTTTGAGGTAGTTGAAGTTCTGATGAGTTCTGATTAAGTATTTTTTATATATAGAACTAAATCAGTACAAACCGACGATTGGAAGGAATTAAATTGTGCTTAGTTAAACACATATATAGAAGTCTATCCTGTGGATAAAAAGAAAATCGTGAATTGCGAGTACAGTGGCTTTTATTTAGAATAACATAGAATAACATATAAGTATTACATCTATGCTAATGCAGTATATAGAGGACCCATACCTCATTTCTGACCTTATACACTATGGTGCCAGGGCATATATATTTGTCAAATTTTCATGGCTTTGGAGTGATGGAGGCTGCAAACAATAAACTGGAGCACATCTATACTCGAGATCAGTAGTTAATGAGTTAATGTAAACGGCAAAAATGAAGAACTCTTTCAAAAGAATATTTTAAAAAATGATGAAAGACGGCTTTTGCAAAAACGTTCAAAAGGTTATTATCATTAAATTATAATTTTCGATTTTTAGAGACATGCGAAGATCATTATTTATCATTGAAACACAGTCCACCCAGAACATCCTGTAAGCTGCAATGATGTATCGGTGAAAGAAACCTAAACCCGTGCAGTTGTAGTTCCAATTGTCATTTTAAGTTCTTCACTAAAGAAAAGGACATACCGAAATGTAATATCCTCCCGTACCGGCACATAGGCATTGAAGTCTAAGGGCATAAATTTAAATTTTCCAATTCTTGGCAATAACGCCTCAAGTTAAAATGTTAGAAATTATAGTTTGTATTCTATGGTTAGTAATCTAGTTAAGTCTATGGATTTTTGCATTGTTGCGAGTTATTATATGATATACGTTTTTTCATTAAAAATAAAATATGTTTACCAGTACTCATGGTGTCTTTCTTGGCCATTGAAGTTTTAAGAGCGTCTATAAAGAAACGGGTGAAAATGAGGAAAGAAGGAAAGAAGGAAAATATAGACGTCTTGTAGAGGAAATGCCATTTTTTACTTTCACGACCAGACAGCAAATGTTTGTATAAGGGAAGAAATGTAATAAGGTCAAAATTTGTATTCGAATTTCAGATAGAATACACGTATTAGGTATCCTAAAATATGAAGCAATAACTCTTAGTGTGACATCTGTAACAGTGTCTGTGTGTATGAATGCTATACTGAATTTCATCACTTTTCGAATTTTTGATATACCGCCGCAGGCGAAACACACACACACATACACACACACACATAAACACACACACACATACACACACACACATAAACACACACACACATACACACACACACATAAACACACACACACACACATATTGCAAGAGACAGAGAGGAAAGAGAGTTGAGAAAGAGACATATATTATTATGTAAGATTTGCATATGTTGACGGCAAAAATGGCAATTAACGTCAAACGCATTATTTCGTATTTTTGAAATACTATATTGTGTTTTATATGAACATTTCATTCGATTGTGACAACATTTTATTTTATTATTAACAAAAGTTTACTCAAAGGCTTTCATCTTCTTTCTACAGCGAAATATATGCTATATTAAAAATCCAGTTTGGAATTATATTTTTTTAACTCAAATTATAAAAAAGTATATTTAAGGGCTTTACAACACAAAATATATGTACGTTTTTTGGGAGAGTAGAAGGAAGGAAAGATTTGGAAAAAAGATAATATTATATTACTCGGAAAATGAAGAAACTTAATTTCCTAGTAGCAAGATGGAAAAGAAAATAACGTTTCTGAAAGAAATATTTGATAAGATTACTACATATGCTCTGCTATATAAAAATGAAATATATTTTTTATGGCTAACCAGCATTATGTTATTGTAAAATAAGGTTGCAGTAAGTTTTAAACATATATTTTAAATTTTATACATTTTCTTGGTATTTTGAAATATATATATATATATATATATATATACAATGTTACGAAATGCTAAAACAAATATAAGACAAAGAATATTTTAAAATTATAGAATACGCAGTATGCATGATTTCATTTGAATTGCTCGCTATTTGATGTATTTTAAGGAAATATGAAACGTTGAAACGTTTGTATTTATTACTTGTAATTGTATATCGAAGTGGAAATAGAGAATATTTAAATACAAGTAGATAATTCTTGCTTTCAAAATATGATTTCATATTTTAAAATGTACATTTTAAAATTGTGGAAATGTGAAAAAATGATTTCATAAGTTATTATTTATTTTTATATCATTTGCATTTTCATACACTTATTTATAAGGCTGAGACATAGCCGTATGTACAGTTACGGCATCCAATAACCCACCAATTTTATTTCTGAATGTTCGCTATTTATTTCCCTGAATAAAAAACAGTAGAACGCGCAGCGAAAACACTATTATGTTCAATTATTTAAGATTTCAATGAGATTCTAATCTTCCATCTGTAAATTTCAACCATCCTAATACTGGTACTTTATCTGGCTACACTAAAGTTGAGTATTCCATTTCTAACTTCATGCAGTTCCTTAATCTTGATCAATTAAACACTGCTTATAATAAATATGGTAAAATTCTTGACCTTATCTTGACTAACTATAAGCAGATCATTGTTGAACATGCTACCTTCAGTTTCGTTAAAGAGGATCCATACCATTCTGCTCTGGAGGGATCTATATTGATTAAAAAGGTGAGCAGAAATCATAGAATTAATAATAATTTGAAATATAACTTTACAAAAGCCAATTATCTTATACTATATGACTATTTTTATAACTCTGACCGGAAATGTTTAAATATATATGCAAATATCAACGATGCTTTATCGAGATTTTATGATTGTATTTATGGGATATTTGTCTTATATATCTCTACTAAGCGTAAATATAAATCGTGGTACTCTTCTAGTACTATCCATAATATTAAACTAAAAAGAAAGTATCGTAATAAATCTATTAGAGGTGGTGATAAAAGTGATTTACGGTAATTTCATAGACTACGAAGGGTTGTTAAGGATGGAATTAAAACTGATTTTACTAATCACGTTGCTATCATGGAACTAGAACTCAACAAAAACCCAAAAGTTTTCTGGAATTTTTGTAAAGGTGATTGATTCATCTGTTAGTCATAGGATCTCAACAATGAGTTATAATAATACTGATTATACTACTGACAATGATATTGCTAACTGCTTCGCGGATTTCTTTGAATCTGTTTATATCAAGAGTAGCCAACCTAGTAATTTCGTACTGCTGACCATGTACTATGAACTCAATAACATTGACTTAATTAATGTTAAATATATTTCTGAAAATGATGTTGTCAAATCCCTAAAGAAGTTAAAATCCAGTTAGTTTACAAACTGTGATGATATTCTCTCTTTAATTATTAAGGGTTGTGCTGACTCTCTAACTTACCCCCTGCTTATTTTGTTTAATCTTTCAATTCAAACTATGACTTTCCCAATGTCTTGAAATGTGGTCAAGTTACTCCTGTACATAAAAAGAACAACAAGCATGATATTACTAACTACAGGCCTATTAACATCCTTTCCCTTTTTTCCAAAGATTTTGAATGTGCTATGCATGAAAGGATCTTTTGACAAATTAAGCAATGGATTTCTCCGTACCAGCATGGGTTTATGCCAATGCGATCAACTGCAACTAATTTAGTTTGTTTTACCAGTGATATTATTGATGCTATTAAAACCAAGAGTCACCTGGATGTTATTTATACTGACTTTAGTAAAACTTTTGATCACATCGATCGGGGGTTATTAGCCCGTAGACTAATTGCAGCCGGATTTAGTGTTGATTTGGCGATGTGGTTGTACTCTTATATTACAGATAGACTATATTCTGTAAAGTACTTTGGTGTGAACTCTAGACTATACAGTAATTCCTCTGGTGTTCCTGAATGATCCTATCGATGATCCTATCGATGAAATTCCCAGGATTTTTTAAACTGCAAAATGTCTTATGTTTGCAGACGATTTGAAATTTTATATGAAAATCAACTAACTCTTTGACTGACTGTGAATTGATGCAGAGGGATCTTGATGAACTGTATAACTGGACTGTTTTAAATAAACTCCATTTAAACGTTTCTAATATTATGAGCATTGCTAGTATCCGTAATATTCTCAATTACAACTACATTTTAAATAATTTACCTTTATTGCGTTGTACTCATATTATTGATTTGGGCGTCACTTTCAATGATACTTTTAACTTTCAGAGTCATATCGACAATACTATTAAAAGAGCATACCAAAGGCTTGGTTTCACCCTAAGACGATCTCGTGTTTTTGCCAGGTCTGACACTATTATTTGTATCTTTAATACCCTTGTTGGGTCAATATTAGAATATTGTGATGATCTGGGACCCTGTTTACGGTCTGCATTCTCAACGAATAGAAATTGTGCAAAATAAACTGTTACGTACTATGGATTACAGATTATCTGGCTATTGTCCTTATGATATGCATATGAGTGAACTTAGACGGAAATATAATTTAATGTCACTTAAAAAAAGGAGAAAATGGTCCTGCCTTTTGTTTTATCCTAAAGTTTTAAATAACACTATTGATTGCCCCATCTTACTTTCTTGTCTGGAATTTCATATACCTGTTAATAATTCAAGGAAAAAAACTGTATTTCACAATAATACTGTTAAACATAACTACCTTGAATGCTATTCTATCTATAAAATTTTTGATCTATATAATACCTATTGTACTGATATTGATATATTTAATTTGACTTCCTGTCTGTTTTAAAAAGCCTGTTTAAATGCGCTTGACATGTATACGACTTAGTATTTTTATATTCTTTTTATTTTTGTGTGGCTACTGTAATTGGATTTCATCTATAGTTGCAGCGTAAATTGAATAAAATAAAATAAAATAAAATAAAATAAAATTATATTTATTAATTAGGGTCATTATTAACTGGTGTCAATTTCATCAAATTTACGTTGCGGGAGTATATGAACTACTTCATTATGACAAAGTGACACAATAAAATATGTGAAATCAGACAATAGCAACGCAGCAGGATTAGAGTTAATTGAAAGTTTCTCAATTCATCATATACACTGCTCACAACTGAAATCGAAACGCCATGAAGAAATTGATGTATCCTTTTGAAATTCACAGAATATAATTGTAACATAGAGATGTGCAAATGATCAAAAAACCATACCTGGAAAATAAAAGCATGGAACTTTATTGACATTAGATTAATGTGGAATAGACCCACCACGATCGGCTATGGTGTGCTGAGGGATGGCATCCCACACAGCATGCAATTGGACTTGCAACTGAACATGGTTTGCTGGAATTGGGAATTTTCTTAATCGGCGACCCATGATGTCCCAGCTATGCTCAATTGGGGATAAATGCAGAGAATATGCTGGCCAAGGCAGGATATCAAACCCGTGTAGACTATTCAGAGTTATCCGTGCAATATGTGGCCTGGCATTATTCTGTAGAAAAAGCAGTCCAGGCCTGGTTGACATATATGGCTGTACCACAGGTCTCACAATGCCAGAGATGTATCGTTGTGCCGTGATACTGTCAGAAACGTGAATCAAAGGTGTTCGTCACCAAATGTAGTACCACCCCAAATCATAGTACCACTTACCGGGTTGTGTGCCGACTGATGAATAAAGTGTCCTGGTGGCGTTGTTGAAAGCGCGGCCAAACGCAAGTACGGCCATCTGGCATTCCAAAACAGAATCGCGATTCATCCTTGAACAGAATGTTGACCATTTTGTCGACCAACTGCGTCTCATTTGACACCACTGGGGGCGACGTATACCGGTAAAGACGTTGAAACGGTAGGTATCGAAAAGGTCGTCTACCTCGGAGACCTGCGTCATGTAAACGGTTTCGAAATGTTTGTGTGGTAAACCGCGTTATCTGTAGTGTGGGATAGATGTCGTTGTAACACGGTTGCTGTGGTAAACGGCTCCCGCTCAACGCTTCTCAGAAGCATACGATCTTCATGTGGTGTGGTACACCTGGAAGCTCCATTACCTGATCTTCGTGTAGTTTTGTTGTCTCTCACGAACCGTAACAATAATACGGAATTGTGCTCACATCACGACCTAATAGTTCAGCAATTCTACGAAGGCTCAATCCATCCTCCTATAAACAATGATTTGTTGCAGTTTCGTTGACGACAGCTGAATGTATGAAGTACGTCTACATACTTTTGGCATACTGTGATTATTTTTACAACCTGAAACCAATGACGCTACAATTTAGCTGTGATATCGCTCCTCTTTCAACTGACGCTTTTATGATGCTCAGCAATACGTCACTATGCGCAACGAAACTGTGATAATTTGCATATCTCGCCTTGCTATTTCCATTGCATGATTTATATAAAGATACACCTACAACTTTATGGTGTTGCGATTTCAGTTGTGAGCAGTGTATATAAAGTTGAAACTAATCTTTAATATTTCAGATTTCGGAGGAGAATTAGTACTTCATCACTTCTAGTGGATCACAGAGGTGCACAATCTTTTCGGGGCTTGTCATCGCAATGAACTTTTCGAATATCTCGAAAAATATGTGAACTACTTTCAAGTTCTTACTCTGGGAGAAAAACTTCAGATCTCTATATTAACACATTGTCAGATCTTCTCCTTAATTATCTCCCTTAACTGAAAAATAAATCTTCTTATTTCCTTTAGTATAATACAATATGGTCGAGATTTCTTTTTCCCGTGATAAGTTTTCCAGTATCTCTATTGGCTCGGCTCTATGATCCGCATTGGTGTTGGTCGGGTTTACTCCCATCAACGCAACTTAAAGTCTGGTGCAAACCACATGCTTGTTAGAGGTTTGATGCTTCAGGTGAAATAGTTTAATTATTGTATTTATGTGCTCATAAATAATTTTGGAATTTAACGTCATGTCGGTGTTCGTTAGTCTACCCTGATTGTTCTCTTATGATGTTTTCAATGGCATCCGCTAACTAATTTTTTATCATACACTATTCTGGTCTCACAACACTTACCTTTATTGCAGTGATTTATACTGAAACATAAAAAACGCTGAGGGGTGCATTCATTGCGGCAGCAACTAGGCCCACGAAGCTTGCAGAAGACGAGGAAAGGCATTTTTATATGTGAGTTTTGCAATTTTATAAAGAACTATTTAAATGTGATATCAATCTTAATTTATTGCTCTTACGTTTTGCAAGAATTTTCACAAGGACACCATATACATAAATTTTATGTACTGCTTCACATGATATGAAAAATAAAGGTTGAGTTTTTAAAAATATTAACATTTACTTTGTTTCAAATAGTTTTACATTGTTTCAAAGAGCGAATTTTCTCCTCTTCTCAAGACGAAAACATCTCAATTATTTATAATTATTAATTCATTAGATGTATTAAAAAGTGTGATGAGTTAGCTACTCGGGGGTAGCAAGAGTAAGAAAATGGGATGCAGCTTTTTACTCTCACTATCCTCGGCGAGATTGCCCATAGTGGGGTCTTTGCTACATACTAATTCATTGGTTTGTATTATATATATATATATATATATATAGATAGATATATTTATATATGTATTTTTTTTTCTATCAAATGGCCAGGCATTTGACTTTCATCATTCGCTTATACATCGGCCAGAAACGTGAACCATTTAGCCGTCGTAGGACGTTGTCCTAGGCGCACCGGAGGAGGGCAGAACACACTGGGCAATCCAACAACACAACATCCATGCCTTATGTGGAACTCGAACCCATAACGCGGCGGTCGAACGATCGTTTGGAAACGTTCGCCTTGACCGCTCGACCACCGCGTCGGCGGTTTGTATTATATCTGGATACTTCATTTTGTGCTATTGGATGTGTTCGTCATATTTTAAAGTCAACTCAAACTATTTTATGAATGTTGCAGGTACTATACTAAAGAAAATATCTTGGCCTAGTATTCTCAATATTCCATAGAATAGTTAATTCATATCTACATCCTTCTTTTATTTTTAATCTCAATTTGTTTTTATAATTCGGCTTTTCTTAGTAAGAATTTACCTACCGAATTTCTAGGTTATTGCTTTACACTATACAATTATGCTTCTAATTTCCTTTGTTTCTTTCTCCTAGGAAATTCTCTCTATTTAGTTTTTGAATTCGATCCAAATTTTGGAATTGTCGTATTCCAGTACTTTCCACCACTATTTACCTCCACCTTTTAGTGTGTTTGTACGTACCACTGCCAGATTTCTTTTGTCGTTTCTTGACTCTCCTCTAAATTTTTTTTCGAAATTTGTCAAGTACTTTTTCACTGATCCCAGATCATTAAAAATAAATTCTGGTCTTTCTGAAGTTTTTCAGTGCTTGGTTCTGCTGAGTCACCATTCCTTCCATCTTTGACATCTTTATTTTGCTTAATTCAGCCTAAGAAACATTTTAACATCAGTTACTTTGACCTATCGTTCCGTGTACTTTCTTTTAAAGTTCGGACTTCATTGTAAAGAACCTTGTTGTCCCAACAGTGAATCGAGCCACGGATCTTAGTCCTGGCCAGCGGACGCTCTACCATTGAGCTACTAGCGCGGAATTGTAAGCCTTGAAACCGGTAAACAGATGCTGATATCAGCAATAGGAGTAAAATCCTATAATTCAAATCCTTTAAAATGATTTTGAAGATAGCATATGTAGCGGGGTATAAAAAACATAATGTAAACATTATTTCTATGTAAGCCCTCAATTTTGTTTTATGAATTGTAATGTCGTTTTAAACTCGCAAGTGCTTAAACACGTATCTCAAACGCAAATAATGCTATTAGTTTTTTATGTAACAGCGTTTTGAAATCAGCGTCGTCAGCAATAAATTAACGTTTTTTTCTTTTTTGAAGCTCTAACTCCATAAATGCATGTATGACGTTTAAATGGATTGTGTAAAAGCATGTTAAATTGCTTTTATTCTGACAATTTTAATAATGTAAAATGATGTGAATCACTAAAATATGCAAAACACAAATTTATTCGAATATTTTTTGAAAGACTTGTGTTCCTGCTAATAATGCATTTTTGGTACTGCATATATTTTGCTGTCGAAAATATTTACGTATTTACGTTTGCATAGTAATTTTGATGTAAACAGAAATAAACGTAACACGTATTTTCAACAATAACGTAATTTAATGGCAGTTCAAGCTGATTTTATCTTAAAACTGTTGATATTTTATGCCAAACTAGAAAATGTACCCGTCGTTGTCCTGGATTTGAAATGGCCTGCTCAACGTAGCCGCCATGTGTGCACCCGCGTGTATTTTATTTTGTTTTTGTTATAAACAAGCGTATTGTTAAAACGTTATTTGGTTCTTAGGAGTTCTGTGTGAGTTCTGGTGTAGTATTTAACAGAGATTTACATCTTAAAACCCGCGCAACGCCGGGTACATTTTCTAATTAATAATAAAAGAAATTGAACCACAATGTCTTCAAAAAGACGCCAAGTTTCAGAAATTAATGACAAAGAATCGAATGATAAAGATTATATTTATAATAATTTATTACTTGTGTTTTACATCATATATGCAGACGTAAAATTTATAGCGTTACAAACACTCACTCCCGAGTTATTATGTTACGGGCATACACAAACACACACACATAGTCAAACACGGACATATATTTCCATACACGTTTCATATATGTTCTAAAGGTCTCAAATTGGGCTTATCGTTAAAATTTTCATTAAAACAATATAAATATGAATTAACTGTGTGGCTTCACTCGATTTTCTCATACCAAAATACATTTTGAAGAAGCTATTACTTTCTCTTTTGCAAATTTTATAAGGGCAATTTTGAAATATCTTTAACTTTGTTCAAAATGATAGCAAATTGCTCTTCATTTTTAAGGGCTTGAAAAAATCTTATGAATGATACTAAGTTTGATAAGGTACCTACTCTTAGGAAAGTAACTGCCCCACAACCCCTAGAAATGTGTGCAACAGTCCAGTGGTTAGCGCCGGGGGCACTCGGACAACACGAGTTCGATTCCCTCCCCTACCCACACTGTCGCTATGTTCACATTGAGTACGATTATGTTAAGCTCGATATTGTCCATAAGTCTTTCTGAGAGGTTGGTGGGAGGGAAAGGAGGGTACGGTAACTATGGATGGCTTCCCCACTGGTTTCCGGTCAAGATTGTGTGGCCCTTCCCGGCCGTCCAAACTGTTACCTTACACCTTTCTGGTAGGTCGGACGGTCTGGTTCTCAACAACAACAACATACCCTACGCTTTTGGGTAGGTTAGCCGGTTTGGGTCGAAAAAGAAAGAAGAAACCCTAGAAATCTAGTTTTTGCTTTTAACGATGCAGTCAACGATAGGTCACGATATGTCAACGATAGAGAACGGTTTAGTCTTATCGTTATGGGGTTGGTCTTATTCTTTTCGCTTTCAAAAATTTCGTTTAAAACAAGCATTTAATTGATATATTTGAGCAAACATAATATTTTATTTTATATTTTGGAAATATCCGTGGACCATTTTTCTAAAACAGTAGGTTTTTTTCTTTCAAAATCGCACCAAAACTAATCAGGACCAGAATATACCACAGGCAATTTATCTGCCAAATTTTGCGAGGTTGGTAGGTTTTAAGCTAGAGTGAATGCATATATTTTTTGTGGGTTATTTCGCAAAAAAAAGGTAGGTTATATTTTTCCGAATCATACCAAAACCTAATCACCACCAGAGTACCCATTATTGACTTATCTACCAACATTTTGTGAAAATTTGTCTATTAGTTTTTTTAGCTAGAGTCGATGCAAACATTGCACAGATTGACACACTAAAAATATATTTTTCGGGATCTAGAGGTTTCGAAATATACAGATCCGTCGAAGAAAAAAGGCAGGTTCTGATTTCCTGAATGGTACCAAAATCTAATCAGTACTTGGGCAACCCACAAGTAACTTATCAATAAAATTTTATGAGATTTGATCAATTAGTTTTTTGAGTTAGATTGGATACATTCATTGCTCAGGCTGACACACACACACACACACACACATACGTCCACGCTAAAAATAGTTTTTTCGTATTCTAGAGGTTCCGAAACGTATAGATCCGTCGAAAACTCGTGTGGTGATTTTCAACACGATTCCAATATTTTAACTATACATTACCATGTATAAGCTAAGGAAAGTAATAGAAGGGGACTCTTAACACAATATTTTAAACTATAATACAAAATTGCAAATCATTTCATACCATAAGAACGGCTGTAGTCTTGACAGAAATTCTTAAAAGACCTCTGTCGGTGTCGGCGTCAGCGTCAGCTGTAGCTATATTTATAAAATAGAGACATCACATATTCATAAAATAGAAAGATCACATATTCATAAAATAGAGAGTTCTTAGGAAAGAATTTATCTTTGTAAGAAAAGATCCACGAGTATATACGTTAGGTCTATCTATAGTAAAGCGAATATACCCCATCGAATAAAAATTATTACAGTACTCCTAGCTAAGAATTTAAAAAGCTAGTTTAGCTAAATAGGCAACAAAGCAAGATAGGTGAGAAAAGCCAACTAAAATGTGGTAGAGAATTAATTACTGAGTAGTAATCGACTCCATGAACGAAACGCAAATACGGAAGGCAAAAGTACATATACTTAAAATACCTATACTCATATAATACATATAATCATTAAAATACCTATACCCATGCAAAAATACCTATACTTATGCTTAATTGGTTTCTAGATGTGGATTCGATTCAAGTTTGGGGCAGTAAGGTTCTTTACTATGGCGTCTAAACAAATCAACCCTGTAGGTTAGTGCAAAGATATCGAAGGTCTGAAACTGACCCAAGTGCGACAAGTATGGATTCAGTGGACTCTGGAAGAGTGAGCGCCGATTTCAAATTGAGAGGATAACGACCAACCTGGGTAAACTAACCTGGGTAAAAATAGTAGTAGCAGGAGGCTAACCTGAGGTAAAAATAGCAGGAGGTGGTCTGTCAGATTGTCAGTTGCCCGCCAATCTGGCATCAGAGGGTGAAGAATACAGAGTCCATTTCGACGATAAGACTTTGCAATTTTGTCCCAGTAGCTGAACGGTAGAGCGTCGTCTGACAGTTCGGAGTTTCAGGGTTCGATTCCTGGTTGGTGCAGCAAGAATCTTTACAAAGTATTCAGATATAGGCGATATTATTTCTCGAATTCAAATGGGCATTATTGCTGATAAAGGTCATTTTAAATGTGAAGCCCATTCAATTCTTGTGCATGTAAATGTTGCATTTCTGAATGGGACATTAAGTTGCAAATAACCATATTGTGTCAAAGAAATGACATCTGTAACAGTTTTGTTGCCAATTTTTACTAATGTGACATTGCTCTACAGTTTTGGAATTTGACTTTTTTTGTTACTCTCGCTTAGTGCCGATTCTATTAACGCCACCCTCGTTTAGTTCCGAATCTGTTAATGCCACTTTTCAAATTCTCCATTAATGGCTCTTCAATCACTTTTGTTCTATAGAATATGGTCACGTTACTGTAGAACTATGAATATGGTTACTATATAATATGGTCACGTTATTCTATAGAATATGGTCACTCTTCAATCACTTTTATTCAATAGAATATGGTCACTCTTCAATCACTTTTATTCTATAGAATATGGTCACGTTACTATAGAACTATGAATATGGTTACTATAGAATATGGTCACGTTATTCTATAGAATAGGGTCACTCTTCAATCACTTTTATTCTATAGAATATGGTCACGTTACTATAGAACTATGAATATGGTTACTTTAGAATATGGTCACGTTATTCTATAGAATATGGTCACTCTTCAATCACTTTTATTCTATAGAATATGGTCATTCTTTAATCACTTTTATTCTATAGAATATGGTCACGTTACTATTGAACTATGAATATGGTTACTATAGAATATGGTCACGTTATTCTATAGAATATGGTCACTCTTCAATCACTTCTATTCTATAGAATATGGTCACTCTTCAATCACTTCTATTCTATAGAATATGGTCACGTTACTATAGAACTATGAATATGGTTACTATAGAATATGGTCACGTTACTATAGAACTATGAATATGGTTACTATAGAATATGGTCACGTTACTATAGAACTATGAATATGGTTACTATAGAATATGGTCACGTTATTCTATAGAATATGGTCACTCTTCAATCACTTTTATTCTATAGAATATGGTCACGTTACTATAGAACTATGAATATGGTTAATATAGAATATGGTCACGTTATTCTATAGAATATGGTCACTCTTCAATCACTTTTATTCTATAGAATATGGTCACGTTATTATAGAACTATGAATACGGTTACTATAGAATATGTGTGTGGTCACGTTACTGTAGATAGATCTTATTGAGTACACTCAAAAACCTTTCCTTACAAAGTTATTGAATCGCTACAGGAATTTCTCCATTCTATATCTGATATTTCTCGTATTTATTAAATACCCCAATTTTAAATTACCTCGTTTACGATATTGAGCAAAATTTATCACCAAATTCGTCGCCAAGCAAAAATATATTTGGGTTTTTCATTTATCTATAAAATAGAGCTTTTTTCCAATGAGTTTAAATGTACTCAAAAATCCCGAAATTGAAAAGAAAACCAACCGTTACTACAATTCGCGCAGATCCATGATACGCATTGCGTTGTTACTTACAAATTCACATAACCCACATTTCAATATCGGAACGAAATGCAAAATTCCGAAAAGATTTAATTTGTCTGTATGAAACCGCATATATGAAACCAGACAATTCTGCAATTTAATTTAGCTAATGAGATATGTTCACGAAAAATGAAGACGTGTTAGTTCCATTTACACCGCTTTAAATCCAATAATTAAATACGCTTTTTTAATAGGGAGAATGTGTTGAACACGAGGAAACTGGGATTTGAGTGAATATTTAATTAATCCTTTAATTAGCGTAGTTGTTTGAATTATCAGATTTTTAATTAGTGTAAGTACAGGATGTAATTGTTAATTGATGGGAACATAGAAACGAAAAATATTACTACCCACTTTTCTCCATAAGAAGATAGTTTGTTACGCGAAGTGTATATCTGTGTTATTCCTATTGGCTTTTTCATACTGTTACGAACGAATCCTTTAGAATCGTTGGTGTATACGCAGAATACAAGTACGAGTCCAAGTTTCTGGATAACTTACCTTTATTTACAAGCTTAATGTAAAAAGGAACAATATACAATCAAACAACACTTAAATGTTCCACTTACTTCACAGAATAAGCGATATCATTCACAGAATGTAGACGAAAGTAATTTCACAAAACAGACTCTGCCATTCTCAAAAGATTGACAAAAATCACAATGCAGCTCATGTCACATGCAGTGGCGGTGCGTGCATAGGCACTGCGGCACTGCGGGAGCGACAGTGCTCTCTCTTCCTCGCAGCCTGGCGTGCAGTTTCCTACTTGCGCATGCGCACAACAGTCAAACACCACGCCGCTGGAACTGTGAAGCGCGGTGTTTGGCTGTTGTGCACATGCGCACATAGGACGCTGCAGGCGAAGCTGCGAGGAAGAGAGAGCACTGTCGCTGCCGCAGTGCCTATGCACGCACCGCCACTGACAAATAATTTGTCAATTCCACTGCGACGGAGGGGCGAGTTTTTTCTTATAGTCTCTCCACATAAACTTCTGGAAATCTCTATATCTAAGAATAATCGTTCTATCGAAAAGTTTCTGGAACATTCCTGGAGTCGCCAAATGTCGCCAAATTGACGATAAATCGTCAAATCGGGAAACACTTCTTCTAACTGGGAAATCTAGGAAACCCTGGGCTCACGTTATTCTCACGTCAGGCTGACGTCATGCACTGTATTTTCCTCGCTTGGTTTTCGAGACAGACGAAAGAGGAGGTGCCAAATGGAACATTGCCCGTTCGCAACAATACACTGGTATTATGGATTTTTATTTTTACTTATATCATATTCAGTATCAGAATGTAAAAAAACTGGACTGTGGATCAACTTGAGTTTCTCATACCAGAATCCGTTTTCAACGCTTGTGTTACCTTTCGTTCGTGTGTGTTACCTTTTTGGTTCGCTTTTGTTACGCTTTTGTTACCTTTTGGTTCGCTTGTGTTACCTTTTTGCAAATGTTTCAAGGAAAAATTTGAAAATATGTATTGTTGGGCCAAATAATTACAATTATAGCATGTTATCCGTTATTCAAAAAAAAAAAAAATTAAAATATCGTTCGATTGATACCAAGTTCGACAATGTACCCCTTTCCTTTGGGGGGTGGAGACTTACTAGTGAAGTTAGGAGCAAAAGAATTATATCACGGCTATTTATCATTACAATGATTGAAACTGTTAAGTTTCATGACCACTGATTCATAAATAACCCTTTTAAGCTGGATTATGCGAAATTTTGTCATATGCTATTGCTACCATGTTAAGGAAATATGAAATTTAGAATAAATTTCGAAATTTTGCTCAAATTTAAAAAAAACAAAAAACACCACGTTCTGGATTTCCCTTTAATAAAGCCTGATAAATTTTTTTGTAAAAATCCATTAATATTTGTGGCAGTTATCGTGTGCATAATAAATCAACCTCAGGCAGACGGGCATCACTCTAAAATCATTTAAAACGTGTTCAGGAGATCCTAAAACATACATTGGTATCAAAATCTCAAAATCGAATTTTTTGTGAAAATTATAATTTCTTTATACTTTATTCTATAGTGTGAGAAGGTAAAAATCTAATGTGGGTAGCACATGACTTTACTTACATAATGCAATGGATTTACGTGTTTACAGCAAACTAATCATGCACAAGATTCCAGGCAGACACATTGAACTCACATCATATAAATAGAAATTGGGCACTTTTTGCAACCTATGAATCCAAATAGAGCGACTTCTTCTTCTATTCGTCAACCGAGACCGTCCGACCTACCCGAAGGTGTAAGGTATCTATTTGGACGGAAGGGCCTCCCATATCAAGGGCTAACTAATTTAGACCGGAACGCAGTGGTGGCAGCATTCACAGGAGCAGTATCCTTCTTTCCCTACTGTTATCCTCTCGGAAATACTTACAGACCCCCATATTTAATGTGCCCGTACTCCGCTTGAAGACGGTGACAGTTTGGAAAGAGCGGGGAATCGAACATCCGTTTGCAATTCGCGAGAGCTACGCACTGGGCTGCCCCATTCTTTAGTATGACTTATTCATACATATATGCAAAACCCTCATCAAAATAAACAATTCACTCTTAATGAATATCCCGCATAATAAATGACTTGACAAATTCTTGTGCTCTAAAACGCAAAAGTAGCTAAAGATATCTTCTCTCGTGAACAGGTTATAAAATCTGATGTGGGCAGCACATGGCTTTCCTTATATAATGCAATGAATTTACTACTTTTACAGTCAAAAAATAATGTATAAGATCCAATGTACTGTGTTTTTAACGTTGAATTGTACATATGACGATTTTCCGGATGACAACATGTAAAACTATTTCAAAATACCTAATTAACTTACATTTCGCGCAACTTTAAATAAGCAATTATCAATATCGATAGCATCCTCAGTAAGCGATATAGTCCATATATTAAAATATTATAATTAAATCATCAATTAGGCATCATTTTCAATAATTTAGCGTCATTTTTGCAATTTTGACGATATTTTTGTCAATCTGGGACGAAATATCGCCACGTAGGCGATACATTAGTAAATTATTCCCTAAGTTCGCCAAATGCATCACCAAATGTTACAGATAAACGAAGACAAAAGCATTTCTTATATACTAGAAGGTATGCCCGTCTTATGACGGAAATCAGAATTTGCGAAACATTAGTTCCCAGTTGGCGTCATTTTTATCAATTTGGAGACATTTTTGTCACTTTAGCGACATTTAAAAGAGTCGTCAAGTTGACGATGCCCCACTAAATTTCTCGCCAAGCGTTATTGACGAAAAAATGAGTTATTATTGTAGTCTAATCTTATGTTCTTTTTTAGATATTGAACTTTCATCAATTAGTTGTCATTTTCATTGATTTAGCGTCATGTTTTCAATTTGCAACCGTTTTCGTTAATTCGGCAACATTTAAAAAGACGTCAACTTGGCGATACTCCTTCAAACTCTCCCCAAACGTTAGGGACGAAAAAATAAGTTATTCTTGTATCAGATAAATGACTATTGACGTCCAAATAAAAAAATATTACCCAAAGTAAATTTTCTCATGAATAGAACGTACTAGATCTACCAGAATAATGTCACCAAATTTATCGTATGATATTACTTACGAAAAGTTAATATATTTTACAATAGTTTTTTTTTATTTTATATGATTTTTGGATACATTTCTTTAAAAAAAGTGCAATATCTCGAGAACAGTTCATGCTAGCGTTCTTTAGAGTTTTTGATAAAGTTTTCAAAATTTCACTCGAAAATTTAAGGGAGTTCTGAAAAAATTTAAAAAAATGTCGCCAAATTGATAAAAATGACGCTATGTCAATGAAAATGACGACTAACTGATGAAAGTTCAATATCTTGGAAAGAACATAAGAGTAGACTATAAGAATAACCCATTTCTCCGTCCGTACGTCCGTAACTCTTGGCGAGACATTTATCGGTAGGTCGCCAACTTGGCGACTGTTTTAAATGTTGCTAAAGTGACACAAATGTCGCCAAATTGATAAAAATGACGCCAAATGGGAAGTCATGTTTTGTAAATTCTAATTTCCGTCATATGACGGGCATATCTGTTAGCATATAAGAAATGCTCTTCTCTCCGTTTGTCTGTAACACTTGGTGATGCATTTGGTAAACTTGGAGAATAATTTAGTTATGTATCGCCAACGTGGCGATATTTCGTCCCAGATTGACAAAAATATGGTCAAAATTGTAAAAAGGCGCTAAATTAATGAAAATGACGCCTAATTGACGAATTAATTATGAAATATTTTAATATATGGATTATATCGCTTATTGAGGGCGCTATCAATATTGATACTTGTTTATTTAGAGTTGCGCGAAATATAAGTTAATTGGGTGTTTGGAAATAGTTTCATATGTTGTAAACCGGAAAATCGCCAAATGAACTAATTTTAATTCAACGATAAGAAGTACCGTGGATCTTATACATAATTTTTGACTGTAAAAGCGGTAAATTCATTGCATTATATAATGACACTCATGTACTGCGCACATCGGATTTTTAATTTTAATTTTATGTATATTTTCTGATAAATTTATTTTAAAAACATACAATATCTCCAGAGCGGAGCATGCTGATATTCTAAAACTGATGCCATTCGTTTCGTAATGAAAAATTACGTCGGAAATTATTTTTCATTTATAATTATTGAAGGCTTTGATTTTCTTTGAATTATTTCAAAGCTCATTCGAAATTATGTAATCTGCTGTACATTCGATTGGTTTTAACATCAATAGGGTTCAAGTATGCACTGATTGTAATAATTGCACCAAATTATTTTCGAAATTATGAGACACTTTAGAAGCTTTCAAGTTACTTTTGCCTTCTGTCAGAAACATATTTATTATTTATCTATCTATCTATTACTTTCTTTACTTGCATAGTAGAATATCTTTTTTTACCAACGTGCATAGTATGATGCGTTATTTTCTTTACATGTATAGTATGATGTATCATTTTCCCTACATACAATATCATTACTGTAGGGAAATGGTTGGGGGGGGAGTCACGAAACCCCTATTAGTTAAATTAATTGGAGTTGGACTTCACTCGATTTTCTCATACTAGAATCCATTTATAAGCAGTTTGCTATTATTATTATTATTATTATTATTATTATTATTATTATTATTATTATTATTTGCAAATTTTGCAAAAAAAAAAAAATGTTCAAATGATCCCAAGGATGCTCCAAATGATCACAATTATAGCATGTTACCCTTCATTCTGAACGTCTTGAAAATAACTTTCGATTGAAACCATGTTTGACAATCTGACCTCTCGAGGAAGGTGGTAACTTCTTCCCCCTAAGTCACGAACTAAAAAACTGTTACCCAACTAAAATGTTTTGCAGAGATTTCAGAAATGTGTACTTTCTATGGCGGGCCCAGGACAAGCTGGTCAAATAAGGTAGAAAAGCTAAAGAATCAAAATGTATTGCAAACACAACAACATGTCAAAATTTATGTCGCTACGATTAGTGGAACCTAGCTAGTTAGGGTCTCAAAAATTTGAAACGCGACAAATATACACATGTATTCAGTGGTGTAGCGTCCATTGAAGCTATAAAGTCCAGCCTCCCCTGTTCAAATCTAATTTAAAGAAATATTTAATCCCATTTTTACTTTAAAATAATGTTTTGAATATATGTGTATTTATAAGGAATTTATTATACTTTACTTGATTAAAGTGATATGTTTCAAAGTATTTTTCCTATTAAAATGTATCCTTCCCATTAAATCCACAACTGGAAGTTAATCGTGTTCAGTTTTTCTGTTGTATTGCCAATATCATGGTATTAAACCCTCCAACCTCCTAAGTCCCCCCTTCGCTAACGTGGTGCTCCGCTGGCTAGCTTCAAAAAAGGTGCGGCTATGGTCCTTAAGACAATGATTAGATGGCGATTGTGATGTCTTCCTAATGACGCGATGCACAGAAAATTTCTCTAATTAATTAATTTCTCTAATTAAGAGGCTAATGGTACACATGTATGCAGTGGCATTTTGGGTCAAACGAGGTTCTAAAATTTAATCTCCGAAAAAAAAAAATTAGTAATTCTAAAGAATATGAAACATTATTTCACAAATAACTTGACAATCACCTAATTTAAACATGATCACGACGAAGTAATGTACTCGCTACTATACAATGGCTGCCGTTAAACTTACTTAATTTGAGAAGTAGACGCTTTATCTGAGCATCGATATGGCGAGCATCATCATTTGTATTTGGGAAATTTAGAAAGAATGAATCTGATTTCGTGAATGAAAAATATGTTATGTGAGAATATCAAACAACGCGATTGATGCTTTTTCTAGCGGATTTTTAGCATATTGCAATTAGAATATAAGATATTTTTTAATTTTCACGGTATAGTATTTGTAAATAATTAATATACAAATTTACTTAAGTGCATTGTGAAGTACAGTGATTTTCAACTTCTCAAACTAAAATTCACTTTGTGCAAAGGATAAGGAAAACTTGAGGAACATATACAGTGTTGGGTTATACTTTTGGATATTTAATAATTTCAGGAGTTTTGTTTTTAATCTAAACGTGTTTAGGGGCCTTATTTACATAGTTATCCTCTTTTAAGGTCTTATTTACATAGTTATCCTCTTTTAAGGTCTTATTTACATAGTCATTCTCTTTTAGTTATTCATTTTCCAATTGTTTAGGTTTTTGATATTCTTCTGTTCCAAATGGGTTCTATTCCACAGCTTCGTGTTAAAAACGGCGAAAGTTCGTTCTTTTTGGGTTTTAGCAATTTAAATTTCTTTAAATTGACTAATTTGTGGTTCCATTTATTGCCCTTTTTATTAACACTTTACAACAAATTTGAAAAGTGTTTATGACTTTGTTCATTCTGTCTGTCTGTCCGTTAGCACGATAACTGCCGTAAAAATGACGTAATCAAAATGAAATTTTAGTACGTTGTTCAGACGGTCTGTAGGACCTATGGGAATATAAATGAATAATATCACCCAATTAGTTTTGGATTGAACCCGGGTTGAAAAAATGAAATACATTGAGCCCTATGGGATCTAATTTTTCAAACATTTTTAAACGGATTTAAAAATCACAAATTGCTTCGAAAATTTTAGGTAATATTCAAATTGTTCCATAAAATATATAAAAAAATTCAACGAAATATATTCAGTAGTTTTTAAAATAAAAACTAAAATAATAATAACACCTCTTATATGAACCGATCACGTGACCATGCTACGAAAAGATCACGTGACCCACTTCAAAATGATATATGGCATCCATCTTGTCTCAAAATCGTGATTTTTAAAGCTCTTTTTAATTCGTATTGAGTGTTGTATCCGTCCTAAAACCACTTTATTTTTGCTTAAATTATGTACATCTACATACTGCAACAACGCAATTACAATATATATGAGTTTAAATGCTCATCCAAATTTGATTATTTTTATACCGAAGGCTATTTTTCACCTATGTAAAATGTAAACAGCAAAATATGTGGAATGAGTTGTATTAGAATTGCTGTATTTCTTTAACACATGATCATTTAGCTTATGGAGTCTGCATAGCTGATATGAATGAAATATTCATTGGTTTTACAAAGAGAAGGATGAATTTTTTCAATGAAGTTTTACACATAGAGTTTAATTACTTGTAGCTCCATGGTCTTAATTTTTAAATAAAATAAATTATTATAGTATTGTGATGAATGACATGAATGGGAAATTATTTATGAATGAAATGCTGCTTTTATAGAGAGAGCCAGGCGTGTTATTTTTTCTATGACGTCATTTGAATGAATGTCAGTTGATTTCGATGAAGTTTTCAAATATAATAAATTATCGTAGTATTATGATAATTCTAAAATTATTAACGAGGAATGTATCACATTTTAGAGATGTTTAAACCAGGCAATTTATATTTTAATGCCGTCATTTGAATGAAGTTCATTTTTTTCGATGAAGGTTTAAGTTTTCAAATATAATAAATTAATGTAGTATCGTAACACGTTTTGAAATATTACCGAGGAATGTATTGTATTTTAAACATATTTAAATAAAACTGCATTGAAGTTCTATTTCCGATGAAGAAATCGTTAATTGATGTTTGTGCTAATGAAATTTGACGACGTTGAGGAGCGTGCTGACGTGTGAGCGATCTTTCTGGATGATCTGGAGTGGATGAGTTTCCTCGTGTTCTATGCGATTGGACATTTGCTTTTCCATCTTTGGGTTTCATTTGCTGGGATCTGATGCATCCGGTGTGTTCCTTGACGGCTCCCACAGCTGGGTGATATCTTTTCTTTAATTCTATTATTTTGCAGTATTTAAAGTTAAATTAAATTGGCATGTCTAAGACCCCTCAACTTATATATTTTAAGTACCGAATCCTGGATTACTGTTAGGATGTTCTAAATTTTCCTTTTGGCCAACTTATATTCTTTTTATTCTAAATTGTAGTTTGGGCAAATAATTGTATAATTTAAATATTGTTAACTTTTAATGTTAATATTCTAACGTTTTTACTTCCACTTCACATCCGGCCATTTATTAATTCAAATTTAATTATATGTTTAATTATGATGTTTAATTTGATTTGTTTAGTTAATGAGATATTTTAAATGTTGTAAAATGTTTTGAAAATTCTATAAAATGAAGTTTAATGTTTTAATAAACGTCAGATTTTTGAAAACTTAAAAATCTGTGTTCTTTCTTTTACTTTAATGTTCTTATTTTTAGGAAAGTGCCATTTTTAACACTTTACAACAAAGTTGAAAAGTGTTTATGACTTTGTTCATTCTGTCTGTCTGTCTGTCTGTCTGTCTGTCCGTTAGCACGATAACTGCCGTAAAAATGAGTTTATCAAAATGAAATTTTAGTATGTTGTTCAGACGGTCTGTAGGACCTATGGGAATATAAATAAATAATATCACCCAATTAGTTTTTTATTGAACCCGGGTTGAAAAAATGAAATACATTGAACCCTATGGGACCTAATTTTTCAAACATTTTTTAAGTAAATTTAAAATTCACGAATTGCTTCGAAATTTTCAGGAAATATTCACATTATCCCATAGAATATATAAAAAAAAATTCAGTAAAATATGTTAAGTAGTTTTTTAATTAAAAAAATTATTTAATATAGGCAAAAAAACAAATTCAATTAAATTCTGACTTTGGGATATCTTCCAGAAAGAAAAGAGAGAGATATTATATAATAAATATTTCTCCATTTGTTTAAACGTTTTGCATATGGGAGTGGCTTCATATTTTAAAATAAATTTTGTAGATAACAATTTTTCATTTTTTTAAAATTTTATATAACTCTTCATGATAAATTTAATTGATGGCATTTTAAATGCACTTTCCTACGTCCTAGAGAGTTAAAATTTGGTACACAGCTTAAATTTGTTGAACATTTTATTCGACAAAAATTTGATGGATCTTTAAATATAGATCATACATTTTTTTCGAAATGGCCTGAAAATAATCCCCGTTCACTTCTATAAATCATTAGTGTAATATTGTTAAAATTTCTGATGTGGACAGCACATGTCTTTCCCTGCAGACTCATATTCGTTCTCTTTATTTATTCAATGATAATTTGAGTTTATCTGCACAACATAAGTATTTTAAATGACATTGAATTTACACGTTAAACTTAAATTTGGTTCTCATTTGATAGCTGGACTTATTGTCAAAGGTGGCGTAGCGAAAACGCGAAAAAACTAGAATATCTCAAGAACGGCTAGTCCTAGAGTAATGGGGTTAGTCTTATTCTTTTTGTTGTCAAAAATCACATATAAAATAGGAATTTAATTGATATAATTGAGCACACGTAGTCTTTTATTTTTAAATATAACGATTTTTGCTGGCCATTTCGCAAAAATAGCCCGTTCCTTTTTACCGAATCGTAGTAGAATAACCTACAAATGATTTATATACAAAATTTTGTTGAATTTGGTATATAAATCACTTGTAGGTTATTGAAATATTATACTCCAAATTTTGTTAAATTTGGTTCATTAGTTTTTAGCTAGAGTGGATAAAGGCAATTTCTGCGGCCATTTCGCAAAGAAGGCAGATTCTTTTATTACGAATCGTACTATAATCTAATGAACATCAGGATTTCCCACAAAAAACATACCTACCAAATTGTATGAAATTCGGTCCATTATTTTTTCAATTAGAGTGGATGTAATATCCACACAGACACACAGAAACATACACAGATACACCCTTACACACACCATGTGGGTCCGAAAGTCCTTCCGAGAGGTTGGTGGTAGGGGAAGGAGGGTACGGTCCCTGTGGATGCCTCCCCCACTGGATTCCGGTCTAAATTGGGTGGCACTTCCCGACCGTCCAAACAGTTACCTTACACCTTTCTGGTAGGTCGGACGGTTTGGGTTTCAACAACAACAACAACCCTTACACACACAGACGTCTTCCTAAAAGTAGTTTTTTCGTGTTCTAGAAGTCCCAAAACGTGTAGATCCTTTGAAAATTCGAGTTCCGATCTTCGGCACGATTCCAATACTTTGAGTACATACACATACACATATATATTATCTGTGTATTATCTGTGTATCTAAATTCCGTGCCTATGCAATTACAATAGTTGTGATTTTAAATGATCCCTAAACTTTTATTATTTCTTCAAGGAAGCCTAATTTTAACATATGCAGAATGCAAATATCTCAAGCGATTGTAAGATGAATTACATAAGAATTGCTGAATATTTTTCACACAAAATTATTTAGCTCTGGAGTCTGGAATTTAAATTATATGAATGAAATATTCATTGATTTTGCATAAAGAATCAGATGATTTATATTTCGATACAGTTTTAAATATTTAAGTATAATAAATTACTGTAGTACTGTGATAATGTAAAAGATATTACCACTGAATGAATCACATTTTAAAAATTTTTAAATGAAATTACATTTCAGTTGGAAAGTGTTTCCTAATCAATGCTTATGCATGATTGATCTTTCTTGTTAATATTTTACAGGAGTACATATTTGTACACGTAGGGTAACTGGTCAATAGGCCCACTTTGGCTTATTTATAGAATGTTTACAGATTTTACAATTGTAAGAGAATTACAGGTTGTAGGAGCTTTAGAACTTTTTCAGATTTTAGATGAACTTTACAAATTTAGTTTTGCAGCTTTCAGAGATAGTTTTTCAGTAGTCAGAATGATTAGAAATATTTAATTTAATATTTATTTTAGAATATCATAATGCTTTGATTCTCTACCGGACAACAGCACAAATAACAAAATAATGCAGCACTGCATTATTGTGTTATTTGTGCTCATATACGTAAGTTTTTCTCAAGTTTACGATATTCAAGATTTATTTCTCCCTCCCCAGCCAAAAATCTCACGCTACGCTACTTCATGTACGAGTATATATACTCTGTTTGAAGTTAAATAAACGGTTGCAAAAGATAAGTTTCATGTAAACCCTAAAAAAAGGTAAAGTATACCAATATTTCACACTTTTTCCAAGACTGTTGAAATGACATAGAATAATATATTAAAGAGCCTCTTAATTGCGTTAATCTCTTTACAGGGGGAAATTTGAAAATAAAAAATCACAGTGATTAACGGTAAAAACGTTCTTAACTAACTAACATTTCCTTGCAGCTTAAGATTTGAAACTAGTTTATTTCAAAAGTCAGAGTAGTCTTTGGAACATAAATGTTTATTTTTCCTAAATGTTAAGAAAACTATTAGAAATATTGCAACTAATTAGTAAAAAAAATATGTTCGAGTGAAAACAAATGTACACGGTTAAAAGATTAAAGTATTTAATTAGGCGGTGAATAGTCAAATAAAATTAAGCGGTGAATAGCTAAATAAAATTGGGCGGTGAATACTTAAACAAAATGAAGTGTTCATGTACTATATCAATGTATAAAAATAATTTGAAAATCTATGTATGTGTATGTGTGTGTGCATGTGTTTGTTTCATCGGCACGCGTGAACGGCTATACCGAATTTCCTGAAATTTTGTGGTTGGACTTTAAATAGTCCAACTTAAAATCTAGTTTGTATTTTGAGTTTCTAGAACCAGGGATTATCGAGATATAGTATTATACAAATGATATTTTTTCCTCAAATTTATTTGAAGAAAATTATAGAGTATTCATGTGACGTCATATGCTATGCACGTGGTTTATTGGCGAATATGTTTATTCATCAGTAGCATGGAGTAGCATAGGTTTATACAGTCGTGTAAACGTGATAGACAAAATAATTAATAATTATGGTTATGTGTGCAACTTTTGGGTGCGGGAATCCCACAGGCCGAGATACTGATATATCATTTTACCGATTTCCAAGAATTGTGATAAGTAAAAGCTACAAAACTGAAAAACGGGCAATAAAACGAAGGAGTGAATGACTGTTTCGCGTTTATTGATCGAACTTAACAGATGGGAAAATAAACAAGAAAGATCAATCATGCATAAAACATTGAATATGAAACACTTTCCAATTGCAATGCAATTTTATTTAAACATCTCTAAAATGCGATACATTCCGCAGTAATATTTAAAAAATTATCACAATACCATAAGGCTTTTTCTGGTGTAGAGTTTAGGAAAACACTCGCTCACCATTTTAGACTTCACAAAACATCACAACATTTAATAATACATAAAATCTACACATATTTTATCAAACACAGTTAGGATTAGCCATATATTGCAACACTTTAGTTACGTGCTTCGAATGCCATTTCGAACTCGATTAATTTGTAAACAAAACAAATGTTCTTAAGTCTGGTTGAGTGCTGCCATCTAGTGTCCTTTTGGGGGAATACAGAATGTCTCTTGCAATACTACAATAATTTATTATATTTGAAAGCTTAAAACTTTATCGAAAAAAATGAATTTTATTCAAATGACGTCATTGAAATATAAATCGGCTGGCTCTCTTTGTAAAAGCCGTACATGCTCTATTTATACACTTTTATTCCATTCCTTTCATTTATCACAATGCTACAATAATTTACTTTACTTAAAAACTTTTAACTTTGAAATTTTTTTCATATTTTCTATGGGGATAATTTTATATTTCCTAAAACTTTCGAAGGAATTTGTGGACTTTAAATTCGCTTAAAAAATGTTTGAAAAATTAGGTCCCTTAGGGTTCAATGTATTTCATTTTTTCAACCTGGGTTCAATCCAAAACTAATTGAGTGCTATTATTAATTTATATTCCCATAGGTCCCACAGACCGTGTGAACAACATACTAAAGTTCAATTTTGATAAAGTTATTTTTACGGTAGTTATCGTGCGAACGGACAGACAGACAGAATGAACAAAGTCTTAAACTCTTTTCAACTATGTTCTTAAGTGTTAAAAACAGTCGAGTGTCTGCAGTTTACACTTTTTCAAAGGTGAATAAAGCATTAAATTAGCATTTTAAATTTATTTATCTTGTAACACAATCCTTTTAATTTTCACGGAAAAAGTAATAAGTTATAAAATCGATATATACTTTTAGCGAAGTGCTATTAGTACTTCATCAAATATATAAAATATATCTATTCCATATATTTTAGAGATTATCTTGCAGAATTCACTTCGACGATAAGAGCGTCGTCTCAGTAGCTCAACGGTAGAGCGTTGGTTGGCCAGTTCGGAGGTCTAAGTTTCGACACCCTGTTGGGGCAACAATGCTCTTTACCATCTATTTATCGAAATGAAACATATGAATTCATTTTTACTTTCCTTATATACATAATGTATAAGGAAAGTATTGTGACGGGGTCGAAAATTCAAATTCGAGTTTTCGATGGGAGAGCACGTTTCAAGCATCCCTGATCACGAATCAAACATTTTTGAGGTGATGTCTCTGTGTGTGAAAGTGTGTGCGTGTATGTGTGTGTGTGAAAGTGTGTGTATGTGTGTGTGTGTGTGAAAGTGTGTGTATGTGTGTGTGTGAAAGTGTGTGTGTGTGTGTGAAAGTGTGCGTGTATGTGTGTGTGTGTGTGTGTGTGTGTCAGTGAGCCTGTGGAGACGATATATCACGAACAAATGGACCGATTCGAATGAAATTTTGTACAAAAATCACAATCCGTAAATACTAAAGTTTTAAAAAGTAATCGAATGTTCAGAACCCTCCTAAATTTTCTAGTGAAATTTTGAAAAACATCATCAAAAAATCAAAACCTTTAATAAAATTACGCAAATAGACATTTCTTATGCAATTTTTCCTTAGAAAACGATTGACATAAACTTTAGAATGGTAGCATGAACTGTTTTCGAGATATTGCCTATTTTTTAAATAAATGTATCAAAAAATCCCATAAATTAGAAATATATTAATTGTTGAGAAACATGTTCACGTTTCATATGTAATATCATGCGATAAATTGGGTGACATCATTCTCGTGGATCTAGCTCGTTCCATTCATGAGAAAAGATACTTTGAGTAATACTTTTGTATTTGAACACCAATATTTATTCATTTGCTGTATGAATAATTTATTTCTCCGTCTATAATGCTTGGCGAGATTTTGGCGCCGAATTTGATGGAATGTGACCAACTTGGAGACTTTTTCAAATGTTGTCAATTTAACGAAAATCTCGCCAAATGGATTAAAATGACACTAAATCAATGAAAATGACGACTCATTGACGAAAATTCAATATCTTAGGAAGAATATAAATATATACTATAAGGAAAGCCAATTTTTTAATTGTAAATGTAATAAATTCATTGCGTTATATAACGAAAGTCATGTGTTGCCCACATCAGATTTTTTCTGTTACAATTAGCAGTAATTAAAAACATCTGTTTGAATTGATCTGTGTTTTTAAATTTTATAATGTATCATACCATATGCTGTGTTAATTGGCTAAATTCTTAGCACACGCTATCAAAAATAGATATAGCATTGAAATAGATATAGCATTGTTCTCATTTGAAAATATATGTTTTTCAAAACAAAATATCTTAAACTTTACATTTTGGCTAGATTAAAGTCAAATTTTGCAAACACACCAGCCATGCCAATGTTCTTAACTAATTTTCGGCCATACATATCAATGCATTTACTACAAAGTTTGTGATCTATAGTGAAAAGATCGTCAGCAACGCAAAATATAAGCATTTGCTTGTAATTTTCTCTTATTAGATGAAACACAATATAAATTGTAAACCTTTTACTTTGTAGCCAATGCCGCCATTATGGCTACCTGTTCGCCGGCACGAAACTGCTCACTCGTTGCAAGGAGCAACGTGGCGTCAGTGAATACTCCCTATATCATGTTATTCAGCAGCGTAATAGAATCAAATATGTTTATACGGCAGACGATTTTTATTATTAACACTTCACAACATAGTTGAAAAGTGTTTATGACTTTGTTCATTCATGTTGTCTGTCTGTCCGTCCTTTAGCACGATAACTACCGTAAAAATGACTTTATCAGAATGAAATTTTAGTATATTGTTGAGACTGGCTCTGGGACAAATGAAAATGTAAATGAATAATATCACCCAGTTAGTTTTGGATTGAATCCGCGCTCAAAAAATGAAATACATTGAACCCTATGGGTCTTAATTTTTCAATCATGTTTTAAGAAAAGTTTAATTTCACAAATTGCTTCGAAAGTTTAAAGAAATATTCAAATTAAACCATACAAGTTATAAAAAAATTTCAGTAAAATATGTTCGGTAGTGTTTGAATAAAAATTAAAATAATAATTCCACCCATATAAGATGAAGAGATCACGTGACCTACTTTAAAATAAAATATGGCATCCATATTTTTTCTCTATGTCAAAATCGCGATTTTAAAAGTTCTTTTAAATTTATATTTAACGTTGCACCCGTCCTGAAAACAGCTTTACTTTTGAATATTTTCTGTGCATCTATATTCTGCGCCAACGCAATTACAATATGTTTGAGTTTAAATGATCATCAATCTTTGATTATTTCTACAACGAAGCCTAATTTTAATGCATGCAGAATGTAAACAAGTGATTGCAATATGAGTTGTATAAGAATTGCTGAATTTTTTTTTTACGCAAACTTATTTAACTCTGGTGTCTGGAATAAATGTGTGTGAATGAAATATTCACTGTTTTTACATAAAGAACCAGATGATTTTATAGCATTGCCTTTTGTGATGAAATTTGCAAGTAAAATAAATTATTGTACTGTGATAACTTTAAAAATATCACCACTGAGTATATAGCATTTCAGAGATGTTTAAATAGAATTGCATTTCTGTTGGAAAGTGTTTCAAAATCAATGTTTTATTATTGATTGATATTTTTTGTTCCTTCCTTTTTTTCTATAATTTAAAGATTTAATAAACGAGTTGGGAATACAGTCGTAAAAATTTTTGATTTGAAAATCTTGTGTCACTTAATGTGAATATTGGAATAATACAGTTATATTATTTTAAATGTCTAAATATTTTTTAATTAATGTTTTGCAAATTTTTATAAAGAGCTATACTACTGGAATAAATAAATGCACAAAAATAAGGATACGAATGTTTTTGGAGTTTAAGAAATTAAAGTATTAGTAAGATAATATCTTATAATCTTAGTTTGTTTCAAACGTGTTATATTACATGTATAGAATTTTTACTAAATTCCACTTATATTCATTAGTTCATTGCCGTGGGTCCTAAAATGTTTTCATCATGGCGTGCATGTCGAAACAAGTACTTAGGAATTTTAAGGACTAGACTGTTTTAAGACAATCCATGACGATATGGATTTTTAATTAGGCAGATACTTTTATCAATATGCTTTGTATTTTTTTATACTTTCTGGTAAAAAAGACAAAAAAAAAACAAAAAAAAACCGCAAGATAATCTATTAACATAGTTGAAAAGTGTTTATGACTTCAAAATTAAATTTTAGTATGCTGTTCATACGATCTGTGGGAACTATAAGAATATAAATGAATAATATCACCCAATTAGTTTTGGACTGAACTCGGGTTGAAAAATGAAATACATTGAAACCTATGAGACATAATTCTTCAAACATTTTTTAAGCGAATTTAAAATTCACAAATTATTTCGAAAGTTTTAGGAAATATTCAAATTATCATTATAAAAACATATAAAAAAAAAAATCAGTGAAATATATTCTGTTGTTTTTTAAATAAAAATTAAAATAATGACTACACCCATATTATATGAAGATATCACGTGACCCATTTCAAAATAACATATGGCATCCATCTTGTGTCAAAATCGTGATTTTTAAAGCTCTTTTCCATTTATAGTCAGTGTTGCATCCGTTCAAAAACCTCTTTATTTTTGCTTAATTTCTGTGCATCTACATTCTGAAACAGCGCAATTACAATATATTTGAGCTTAAATGATAATTAAACTTTGATTATTTCTACAACGAAGCCTAATTTTCAATTATGGAGAATGTAAACACATACAGATGCAGAATGAGTTATATAAGAATTGCTGAATTTCTTTAACGCAAAATTATATAGTTCTAGAGTCTGCAATATAGCTGATATGAATGAATTATTAATTGATTTTACGTAGAGAAGCAGACGATTTTAAAGCAGGCTTTTTCGATGAAAGTTTAAGCACAGAGTTAAATTACTTTTACTTCCATGGTTTTAAGTTTTTCAATAGAATAAATTATTGTAGTATTGCGATGAGTGAAAAGAATGAAATAAAAGTGCATGAATAAAATATTTACAGCTTTTGCATAGAGAGCCGAGCGATATATATTTCAATGACGTCATTTGAATAAAGTTCATTATTTTTCGATGAAGTTTTAAGTTTTCAAATATAATAAATTAATGTAGTATTGTGATAATTTTAAAAATATTACTGCTAAATATATGGCATTTTAGAGATGTTTAAATAAAATTGCTTTGCATTTGGAATATGTTTCATAATCAATGTTTTATGCATGATTGATCTTTCTCGTTTTAAAATATTTTTAACACTTTCCAACATAGTGGAAAAGTGTTTATGCCTTTGTTCATTCTGTTTGTCTGTCTGTCTGTCCGTTCGCAGGATAACTGCTGTAAAAATGACTTTATTAAAATGGATATTTAGTAAGTTTTTGAGACGGTCTGTGCGACATATGGGAATGCAAATGAATAATACACCCAATTATTTTATGATTGAACCCGGGTTGAAAAAGTGAAATACACTGAAAATTAAGGGACCTAATTTTTCAAAAATTTTAGGAAATATTCAAGTTGTTCCATGACATATATAAAAAAATTTCAGCAAAATATAATTTTCAAATAAACATTTATATTATAATTACACCCGTATTATATGAAGAGACTGACTTCAAGATGAAATATGACATCCATTTATTTTTTCCAGTGTAGAAATCGTAATTATTAAATTTCTCTTAAATTTATATTTAGTGTTGCATCTGTCCTGAAGCCGCTTTATTTTGCGTATTTTCTGTGCATCTATATTCTTAAATTTAAAATCCTGTCTTTTATCATACAAGTTTATAACCATGTTACAATTTTGTAAATTTAAATTTAAATCTAAAAAGTTGCAACATTTGAGTTTTTATTACTTGCATTTAATTGTAAATTTTTTGGATAAAAGTTTAATACTATAGGGATATTATTTGGGGATACACATAATATGTCATCTAAATATCTAAACATGTGCATATTGGATTGGTGCATATTGTGCTTGGATTAATGTGTTTTTCATAGAAGAATAAACACAGATTAGCTAACAATGATGAGGCACACACCCCTTGTGGGATACCAACCTGTTGTTTAAAAAAAGTACCACCATGTTGAATATAATTCTCATATAGAGTAAAATTAAGTAATTTTTAAAGAGAAATTGATTATTTTAGGTTGATATTATATTTCTCAAAAATTCCTAAAATAATTCTATACAGATCATCTATATTAATATTATTAAACAAATCTTTGAAATCAAAGGTATAAATACTATGAATATTAGTAAGAGGTTTTAATTTCTTAACTAATTCAAAACTGTTTTTTACAATATGACAATTATTTGAGATTTAATCTGACAAGGATACTTCATGTAATATCTTTAATAATTATTTTCCAGCATTAGTAATGAAAGAATTATGCCCACTGGTAATGGTTCGAAAGCAACAGGGGATTTATAAAACTTGGGTACTAAAACAATATATGGAATGTTATTACAACTATTTTTTAGATGGATTTGCTTATATTTGGCTGAAATTCTATTGGATAAGATTTTAAGGTTAGTTTTATGTAAATTATAGATTTGATTATTAAGTAATTGTGACTGAAGGGTACTTTTATAGTAATATTTATAAATAATTGAGTAGTTACCACTTGCCTTATCGACATATGTAATGACAAAATAATTTTGTATTTCTTTAATATCATTTTTAATTGAATTAATATTATATGAATTATTAATTTTCTGATTATATATATAGTGATTTAAGTATTGCTCTATTAAGACTCTCCAGGGTTTGAAGGCTTCGACAGGGATTTGATATTTAAAACTGATTTTATAGAAAAATTTATTTAAGTCAAGAAATAAACCTTTACATATTAATTTATGTTTAAATTTAGTAGGTATGCTGTACTTAGTACCATGTAAAATCAGTGATCTCAGTGCATCATAATTAATAATATTTAGATTTCCGGTTATAACATGCCCATGGTGTTTATCTACGAAGTCTTTGTATTTTTCTAAATGACAGTGGCAATATGACTCTTTATCAAATTCATAATTTTGATTAATATCTATTGATTTGGCAATTTGATTATAATTGAAAATATAACGTCCTAGCGGTTTATCATATATATAAGCAATTTTAGGATTTACATGTTTGACTGGAAAGTAATTGGAAACCGATTTAAAAAAATTATTTATCTTCAGATTATTTAAGACAGAATTAGTGAAATTCAAGGTACAATATTCGTTTATTATAGTATATTGTTTTGATTCGTCATTAAAGTTTAAGTCTGAGACATATAAATATACATTAAGATTTTTATTTCTGGTAATGAGCAAATCATAGAATAAATGTTTAA